>OX459096.1:27876181-28491181 GCA_949775045.1 Metridium senile | reverse complement strand
GATAGATTGATTGATTGATGACTGGATGGATAGATTGATTGATTGATGACTGGATGGATAGATTGACTGATCGGCTAATGGATGGATTGATAAAAGATCATTAGACATGAGAAAAATATCAATTTCCCTATTAATATTATTATTATTGATGAATGGATTAATTGGCCGATTGATTATTTCTAATAGACATTGCTGGCAAGTGGTGGAATTCGACATGACTCACACCAGGGCGTGGCCGAAATGATCGTAAGTTATCAGCATTCCCACAATTCCACATGACAAAATCCAACTTCAAGTTGCCAAAATATAGCTATTGATGATGGCGATAGTGATAATAACAACGATGTTGTACAATATTGAGTATAATTCACTTTTTCAGGGTAAACTGCGATGGTTGAATGAAGAACTGAAAGTCCGTATATCATCGGAACGTCGTCTTAGAGAACAAGTTGATTACAATAACAGACGAATCATGGTAGGTTATCAGACCATCTTCTTGTCTACGCAAACACACCGTACTAAGGGATGGACCTTAGATATTAGAGGGGTGGGGGCACGTTTTTTGTGCAGGATATTTTTCTTGCCTTCGAGGCTGTGGGTTTTTTTTTTTTAGGATTTTTTTTGTTGTGCACGATTTTTTTCAAGGTTAAAGCTGTCATCGAATTTTTATATGGTAATTGTACAACCCTCCCATCAAATATGTAATTGTCCGTCCCTATTATATTGTACCGTTGATTTCATGACAGGATTTGGTTCACAAAGCTGAAGAAGATAGGAAGTACTTTGTATCTGAACTGGACCAACAAACCTTACTTATTGACCAAATGGCTTCACACAAGAAAGGTATTGGTCGTATTACTCAGTCTTTGATCGTACCAGGACTTGCTCTAGCGTAGGCCAAGGTTTTATTACCGAATCGAAATAGGCGACAAATTGGAATGAATATTGCTCTTGACTGGCTGTCCCCTTACAAATTTGAAAAGTCCATCGGGTTCCATAGTGAACACGAGGCTAACCAGCCGATAGAAGGTTGCCATGTTTCGATTCGGTCCACACGTTACATACACAACGTGGTTAAGTTAGACACCTTTCCTTATCTTTCCCGTCTTTGTTTTCACTTTGTTTTCCTCTCTTTTCCAGTGTTTCCTATCCTTATATTTCCTTTCATTACCTCTTTTATTTACAGTATTGTTTGTTGCCTTGTTTGTCCTACTGTTTCTTTTTAACAGAGAAACAAACTATATCTTCGTATTTTGAAAATAATATCTAGGGTTTAATCGATGATTTAACTTCCTAATTTACAGGTCTTGAAAGCAAAAATCGACAGAGTACAGACGATGTCACAGCTTTAAAGGTTCGTGATGTTTATGTGTTTTACCGTGCGAGCAAAGTGTCCTTTCCTCTCAGCCATGCTCTGCTCGATCTGGGAGTGGGTAACAGTATTCTAAAAATATGTATTAATCTTTGTGTTTTATAGGATAGAGTTCGACAACTCACTAAACATCTACAAAACGTACGTATTACTAAATGTTTTTATTGTGGGTTCTTTTTTACTATAATTAGTAGAATCCGAGACAATAACACTAGTGTACTGTCTGTAAAAGAGTTTCGCATGTTATTCCTCCGTCGAGTTAACAAGCAATGGGAAAAGCACTAATATTTAGCGTCGGTAGCTCAATGGTCCCCAAGGTAGCCGAGGTCTCCTCCTCGATCTCAACAAATGCTCCGTTTTACGTATATTAGCTAGTCAAAGCTACACAGAATAGAAAGATGTCGAAACACTCCGCTCTGAAAGCTAACCAACTGCGCTACACTATTTCTATTCCTTATCTATTCATAAAGCATTAATGTCCAAAACGTCAATAAGCACCACTCTATCAGTTTCTAATATTTGTCAGTTATTGTAAACGATTGATGGTTTCCATTCTAGAGTACAAGGGCGTTACACGTTACTACAGAAGCTCTAGATGACAAACAGAAAGTTATGGATGAAATAGACGACCTGAAGGTGATTGTTACTAAACCACACTACCTCCTCTCCCTCCCCTACACATCTCCCCCTCTTCTACACACGACCCCCTCTCCACTACCCCTCAACACCACTCCCTCTCCTCTATACCCACTACCCCTCAAAAGCACTCCCTCCCCTCTACCCACTGCTTCTCCTCTCTACCCACTACCCTCGTCTTCGTGAAACTTTCTACAGTTTAATCGAAAATGAAATCTTGATCAATGACAATATTGATGAAAAAGATTTAGTTAATAAATTAATGACATCTGATGATTGTAAAACTCAATATTGCTTTTCAAAATTGTTTATTTGTAAACGCATGAAACTTAGAAATGAACAACAACAAAGTCATGTAATTTTATAGACATTTATATATATTAATCCCTTTTTGTAATCCTTATATATCAATTTATGATATTTGTTCATGTTATATGCTTTAGCAATACATGTAATAATTGTAAAGGCCATGCCAATAAAGCGAATTCAAACCAAACCTACTACCCCTCCCCTCTGCCCCTCAAAAGCACTCCCTCCCCTCATCCATAGTTATAAGGATCGGTTTTAGCTTGTTTATTTTACAGTTGTTCGTATGAATTGCTTGCACGCAACCCGTTTTATAATATGCTACATGATTCATTCATAAATACCATTCAGTGGCTTTATATATTTATTGATTTCAGTTCTTTATCTTCCACTTATAGGGTGAAAAACAAGAGAGAGATAAAATACATGATACATATGTGAGGTAACTGGATTGAGGTTTTTCTATAACCTATTGTATCATTTTTGATAACCATTATGTTGTACTATGTAGATACAAGGAGAAAGTTGGCAGTCTTCGTAAAGAGCTCGAAGGAGTTCGCTCTATCGCCAAGGATTACAAGGTACCAATGTGCGCTTTCCCTTGGCGAAGGCTTATAGTATCTTAGCTTTTTGTTGTATACCACATGCAGTGTTGTGTTGGGTTACTGTTTTATTCCTTTTTGTTTATTTTACGTCCCTTTGTTTTTTTTTCTTCTTTTTTACATTTGTTTGTTTGTTTGTCTGACTGTTTGTTTGTTTGTTTAAAGTTTGTTTCTGTGTTTGTTGGTTGGTTGGTTTCTTGTGTTTTTTTTTCCTTTATTATTTCATATCGTTAAACTAATCGTTGCATGATTCATTTTACAGCAGGAAAGTCTTGATGCAAGTAACATGTCTATACGATTAACAGAGGTTAGTTCTTCAATTTACTCGATCGTGAATAAATAATCAATTCAACCAATCCACTAATACGTTTCATGATGCATTTTCGTGTATTTTTTGCAGAGTTTAGATAGACTTGCCAGCCCAAAATCAAAGCAACGACGACTTCAGTTTCCCGAAACACCGTCTAGTTTGAGGTAAAATCCTAGCCTGAGTATCAGGTCCTATGGGAGGGAAGAGGAAGAGGGGAGCTGGGGAGAGGAGAAGGAAAGGAGGGTCCTTCCCTCTCCCCAGTCCTTCTCCCCCCCCCCCTCCACTCCCCAGAGGGCCTGATACTCAGGCTAGCAAAATCCTTTCACAGATAACGCGTAGTCGAAAATTGTTTTTTTGCAAAACGTAAAGGTTTGCGATGTTTATAGTCAACCTCGCAGCCACTTTTAGTCGCTATCAGGGAGATTGTTGTGACTAAGAAGGATTGTAGCTTATTCTTCTAGAATCAGGTCGCCATCGTGAACACAAATAAAGCTCTAAACAGTAAAAACTAATACACACAAAGCTCAAAAATACTCGTGGCATTTCTGCATTAGTGTACATGCTCGCATAAATTATCATACTGATTACGTAATCAAATGAATTACAAGTGAATAAATTAGACACGACAAGGATTTTAAAGTTTTGTTTTTCATCTTTATAGGACGTCTCCGTTAAAATCCAATTACAGTGCTAACGAACTATCTCCTGCTTCATCTGAAAGCGCGTTATCCATTTTATCACAAGAATGTAAGTATGTCAAAAACTATATTTATTCCAGGCGAAGTTTAGGAGGATACAACCACATAACCGGCATGACAACGCGGTTTCTTAAACCTGGTTCTCACTCAGTAGCGACATAAGCATAAGCAGCATACGCAGTGAAACATTTGTCGAATAAATGTGAGGAAAGACAAGTGCGGCTGATGAGCCAAGCCCAACTGACACTGCGCTTGTTGCTTATGCTTATATCGCTAGTGTGAACCAGGCTTTAATAGACATCCTCCTAGTCCAGAAATTCCTCACTATACATACTGTATTTGCAAGCTCGCAGTTCTCATTTGTATGTTTTCCTAAGCTTTTCGCATTTTGGAATCCTATAGTGTAGTAGTGTAGTAGTAGTGGAGATTCGGATTATTCCTAAAACTGTTCGTGCAACCCGGCACACAACAGTTCAAATGATGAGGCATATCACTTATTAACCACTGATTCGGACGCCATCTTTGATTTTTGTCCAGCCAAAGCCCATACATGCTTTGCGGTCGTGTTTTCGTACCCAGGCCTCAAGTGATTTGTTACCGGCGACTATAACCCACGTGGTGAGTGAGAGCTGGTACTCGAACCTGTACCACAGCAGAGGCGTGACGACTCGACCAACTATATCAGACATAAGTCTTCTGTTTGTAATTGTTACATCTTGATTTCTCTAGACTCTCCACCGACACTTAAAACTGATAGAAAAAGAACCATGCGAAGTTCCCGTACTCCCGCGTCCATGCGATACACGGATCTGGATTATAAAGAAAGGTGAGTAAGGTAGTCCTACCTATTATCGCGCACTTCCTTTTATCGTGCTTTTCGTAAAAAAATAATATATATCCTCTATTCTGAGTAAAAGTTTATTAAAAAAGTGCACCGAACAAGTTGGATGCAACAGAATAAGCAGCCATAATTGTTTTAATTGATTTTGAAGCAATTCTTAGAAGATATATATTATTTTTTATGAAAAGCACGATAACAGGATGTGCGCGATAATAGGTACGACTACCTTAACTAGTTAGTCACACTGCTTTGTATCATGGATGATGTTCGTGTGTGCTTGTTATCTATATTGATGTATATGTAATGGCTGCTTTGATTTCTCATTGTTTTAGACCTTCCTGGATAGATGATAGATCACCGTACCAAGAAGTAAGTTGCTCTTCATCCTTTTACTCTGACGAAGGGCTAAAGCTCGAAACGTCAGTAAAGTTAAATCTACATTTTTTTTCACGGTGTTACAAATTTCATTATATTACCTATCGTTTATATCAAACACCGACGCAGCCTATATTCTAGTTAACTCGGTAGTTTCTATTTCTATTTTGCACGGTGTTAAAAAAGTCCTTATATTACCTATCGTTTATATCAAACACCGACGTACCCTATATACTAGTTTACTCGCTAGTTTCTATTTCTATTTTTTACGGTGTTACAAATTTCATTATATTACCTATCATTTATATCAAACACCGACGCAGCCTATATACTAGTTTACTGGCTAGTTTCCATCTTCATTCATTCATTACTACCGAAATTACTCGTTTTGACCATTTTCGATCGTTATTTTTTTGGCTACCAGTACCAGAATGCTTTGCGTACTTTGTTTGAATAAGAAAGAACATTCGAGAAGCATTCTGGTACTGGTGGTTGTAAAATGAAGTCATTGTTCAAATGTCCTTTTGATCCATACAATTATCTATTCCATTCATCCATTTATTTCTCTATTCATCCATTTATTCTCCATTCATTCATTCATTTATTTCTCTATTCATTCATTTTTTCTCCATTCATTTCAGTATTTCTCCATTCATCCATTTATTCTCCATTCATTTATTTCTCCCTTCATTCATTTATTTCTCTATTCATTCATTTCAGTATTTCTCCATTCATCCATTTATTCTCCATTCATTTATTTATTTCTCCATTCATTTATTTCTCCATTCATCCATTTATTCTCCATTCACTTATTTATTTCTCCATTCATCCATTTATTCTCCATTCACTTATTTATTTCTCCATTCATCCATTTATTCTCCATTCACTTATTTATTTCTCCATTCATTTATTTCTCCATTCATCCATTTATTCTCCATTCATTTATTTATTTCTCCATTCATTTATTTCTCCATTCATCCATTTATTCTCCATTCACTTATTTATTTCTCCATTCATCCATTTATTCTCCATTCATCCATTTATTCTCCATTCACTTATTTATTTCTCCATTCATCCATTTATTTCTCTATTCATTCATTTCAGTATTTCTCCATTCATCCATTTATTTCTCTATTCATTCATTTCAGTATTTCTCCATTCATCCATTTATTTCTCTATTCATTCATTTCAGTATTTCTCCATTCATCCATTTATTCTCCATTCATTTATTTATTTCTCCATTCATTCATTTATTTCTCCATTCATTCATTCATTTATTCGGTAGGTAATAGAATGAAATTTGCAACACCGTAAGAAATGCTAACTTGACTTTACTGACGACGCTTCAAACTTTAGCCCTTCGTCGGAGTCGCCCATCCATCCATTTATTCATTCATTTTCATTTCGTACCGCTGGAAGTGAGAAGTTCTTGGAACAAATTCGCTATTCATTCTTTCATTTATTTCTTTGTATTTATCTTGCAGGCTGAACGAGATAAACCTCTATGACAGGCATACAAGAAATACAGTGGAGAAAAAAACATATATTTAGTGTACAGAGTGTAATAAAATATGCTATAAACAACATTTGTGTAAATTGTAGTTTGTCAAGATACTTTTGTTCATATATTTATATCCGTTTATATATATTTCTAATCTAATTGCAAGATGTGATCCATTGCTGAATATTTTTATTCCAATGATACAATATCAATGGCAGTTATTGTTATTCTGATCTTTGAATAACAAAACAAACACCTGTCACCTTAATAGACGTTGAACGCACAAATATCCTCACTCACAAATTGCTTAGGGACGGACGCCATTATTTATTTCACTAACGATTAACCGGAGGGTGGAAACTGGAATCACTTTGTTAATTCTGGATTGGGTTGCCTGTGGTAAACGCAGGTCACGGATCAAGGTGTGTGTACGCGTCGTTTCAGACAACGGGGAGACAATTAACTTAATTTATGTAAAACAATTAAGTGTTTGTATGAATTGCTAAAGCCCGATATTCCTACTGTTCAAGGCTTTAACTATTAAGTTACCCTCTCCGAATTGAATATCATGCCTCGAAGAACCAGGCAAACAGCAGCATTAGAACTGTTAGCTGCTAGTCCATCGAAAAGATCTAAACAAGATACACAAAAAGCAACTCAACAAAAGAAGAAAGGCACAAAACCTCGACCAACACCAAAGAAAAAGGCCGTAAAGAAAGATAAAAAGCAAGAGCCGAAACCCAAGCAAGTTCAAGATAAGAAGGACAAGACAAAAAAGGAACGGTTCCTAGAAAAAGTCGACACATTCTTTATCAAACACATCAATGAACTGACATGCCAGCGAGAAAACCTTCGCATTTTCGTCCCTCTTTGTGGAAATTCTGCAGATATGCTATGGCTTTCAGAACAAGGGCATTCAGTCGTCGGAGTAGAGATGACATCTAAGTGGATAAGGTCATTCTTCAAGAATAGCGAACTGGAATACGACATGACGTCGGAAGAGATGGCGACGAAAAAGATCGATGTCTATAGAGCGAAAGCGAAAGACATAGTGATTTATCACTGTAGTATTTTTGATTTTCATTGGTCTGGAGACAAGTTTGATGGAATATGGGACCAATCTGCCATGCCTGTCATTAACGAGATGGGCGAAGAAAAGATGAAAGACTATGTAGAACTACTACAAGCCCTTCTAGACCAAGATGGCCGCCATGTTGTTGAAATATGTAGACATGGCGCTAATTTCGTTACCACTGAACGACTACAGCAACTTTATGGAGAGAAAAGTGAAGTCAGATACTTTGGAACTAGAATGTGGAAATATGAAGAGGAAGAGGAGGAAGAAGAGGGAGAAGATGAAAGTCACGCACAGCTTGGTCACGCTCAGCATAGTCACGCAAGTGACGGTCACGCGGGACATGACCATCACCATGATGATCAAGAAGAAACAGAAATGTTTTATCATGTCATTTCATTTAAATAGCTCAAACACTGACAGGTAATCCCATATATAAAACAAAGCAGCACACAAACAATTTAGAAATAGAAACAGCACCTCAATTGTAGTCATAACTGTAAACAGCACGAGAAATATCAAAAATAAAGGTTTTTTGCAGGTAATTTTTTAAATTTTTATAAACGTATTTGTGTCTTTTATAGTAACTAATAGTCGCTAAATAAGAACTACTGACACACTAACAATTTGATTTTGTTTCATGGTTCTAGTGTTTTCGCTCTAGTACAGACTTATAAGCTTTTTTATTATCTTTAAATTGAAATCAATATCAAAACTTTAACATACAATACAAAGTAGGAACTTAAATAATTTCACAATTAACATACTATATCATAAGTTTTAATTGGTCTATATCAAAATTCTGATATATGAATACGTTGAATTTAACATTTTTATCTGTAGAAAATGGGTGCTTTTTGTACAAAAGGTGCCACTTTCTGTTCGTTTGATCAGCTGAATTGCGAGATTTCTTTGTTCGCAATTAGAAACCCGTAGAGTCAGTAAAGACCATATTAGTCAAAACTTCATATCCGCGAGCAACAACCGATCGTTGGAGTTGGAAAGCCCGAACTGTTCTTTTTTGTCTTGCTTATTTAATATTGACAATAAACTAGTTTATCATATATTATAATAATTTTGTTGTCGTGATTTTTTTATCGCTTAGTTCTGTTCTTGATTCCATTTTTTACTTGGGTTCATTTGCGGGCCGGCTAGTGGGTTTATTTGCGGGCCTGGGATCATTTGCGGGCCAGCTAGTGGGTTTATTTGCGAGCCTGGGTTCATTTGCGGGCATGGGATCGATCATTTGCGAGCCGGATGTGGGATTATTTGCGAGCCTGGGATCATTTGCGGGCCTGGGATCATTTGCGGGCCTGTACAGTAACAACAAAAGAATATTATAGTCAGTATTCAAAAACTTTAGTATTCAATTGTCCTATTTCACTATGATGTCACATCAAAACCTTCTATTGTCTTAACGCTAAAGATCATGGACGCCAGTGGGGAACAGATTCATAACAACAATACGAGAATACACAATAAAATTGCATTTACAAGACGGAGAGGAAAGAAATGACAACAAAATGACATAAATATGAAAGTATAAACAAAGACACATAACATACATAAAAACTAGATAATATGAAGCTCAATTTTCAAAGAAGATTTAGTTGAAATTGCCATTGTTTTCGGCGATTCTATCCCCCACTGTAAACACATTGTGACGTCATAATGAAATGGGGCAGATTAGAAATGCGCCATAGAAATAAATTATTATCATCATTCTCTTGATTAGAATAAATATATCTATTTATGAACTAAACGAATATTGTTGCGCTTTTGGTTAATACAAATATTACCCCGCTTACAGTACTTTGCGAAATCTGATATGTGTGAGCTGATATTTCGTTTCGTCAGTTCGCAAAGTGCAGATTTCGCAAAGTACGGTAAGCCAAATATTACTAGTAAGATTAAAATACGCCCTAAACCGTGACATATCTCTTACAAGAATAAATAATGAATCCAAAACTATTCCAAAACTGAAAAGTTATTGGCAGTTACGGGATCCTTACGCTTACAATGCACACGGAATACAATGACTCATAATTATTACTTGCTTTTTTCTTCCCAGTGTCGTCGGAATAAAACGATTATAACTAAAATTGAACTGCCCCAGAACGGCAATTCTCGCAATTTCGTGTCTGTGCCATGCAAGGTATAATTGTTTTTGCTTTAAGTCCTTTGAATTATATATTCCCGATATATTTATAATTTCAAGTGAATGAGTATCACTTTTACCCCCAGGGCCAATACCGCTCGTTAATACTTTACATTTCATCATGTTACCCTGAAAAGCAACAACAGTGTGACTGATGAATCAGAGAACGAAAAAACAACATACAAACACGTGCCAGTATAGTTCGAGCTAGAACGATTATATAATATTTACCCGTGATATTTGATATACCTGAATTAACAAACTGAAGCTATCATCACCTTTATAGACAACGAAAACTCAAGGTGCACAAATAGGTCATCTATATCGTTGTTCACCGATCTACAGTACTGTTTTGAAACATCCTATTCCACATCAGTTGTAATTGTCCAATTGTTGTTTGGTAAGTATGTAAGACCTTCACTGTTCGTTGATAAATGTTTGTTTAGCATTTATATATTATTTATTTTTCAAAGTTTATAGTTGTAATTTTGGGGTAGAGGAGGAAAATTCAAAGCAAATTAACATAGAAACCTTGCAATTCTTCTAAAATAGAGATATTATTTGAATCTAAAACGGTAGGCGAAGAATAAAATACAAAGATCTTGTCAGGATTTGAAGTTTTGTACTTTTGTGCAATTTTAAGAACTGAAGCAAAGGCTATATTGTAGCTACGCGAAATGGATGGTCTGTGTGTTTATGTTTGTGAACAATTTCAGAACAAGCTTTGCTTATTCAGCTTTAGTTTTGAAGAAAAACAAAAGCTGAACTTGGTGACAATGACAATAACACTATCTTTTTGTTCTATTTGTAGGTTTCGTAGGCTTATAAAACAGGACAACGGACAAGGCATAATTCTCTGATTGTTAGATCACTTAGCGGCATGTACATGATGAAGAACAACAACACCTATTTCACAGTTATTGCTTGTGTTGTACTATTTTGTACAATTGGAAATAGTGTACTTGCAGCTACTTTGAATCAGCGTTCATCCGATATCAAGACTCCTGTGATCATAGGTATGACTACAATATTTTAATATGTGTGTTTTCAAAACACTTTGGGCCAGGGATCAGATATATATTTTTTAATATATCTTAAACAGTTAAAAGCCTTAGGACCACGTACATTCCCTGTTTTCTTGGTCTAGAGTTGTATTTATCAATTAATTGTACGTCTTTTAAGACGTATTATTACTATTAAAATAGTCAAAAACTTTCAGATATACGAATTTCAAAGCAAGTAGGAAATAGCCTCTGGTCCCGTGCCTCTGGTATACCCATGGTACGGTGTTTGGGATCGCGATCATAGATTTAGTCGGGAGGCAAACGGGCAAATAGTGACTTTTTATGTAGGGGAGGCCAGGGAGAGGAAAAAGCGAGCGAGATAACAACAGAAATCGACTGAACTGATATCAACACATCAATATGTGTATAGTTTGTAGTTATGTATTAGATAAAAAAATCGATAAATGAGTTTTTATGTTACGGGCCTGGGCTGCCTGTACTGTGATATACCAGTTGCAATTTATGAGCATCAGAAATATACCGTATGCAATCTTGAAACCAAAGCCATTACAATATATGATATTGTATAGATGAGAAGTAACAAAAGACTTTGATGGGCGCGCGAGATTTCCACGTTTAACAGGTTGAGATTTCAACAGAACAATAGACATAGAGCAATTTTAAGCGATTTAGGATATAAGACGATTTAGGGGATTTAAGACGATTTAAGGCACCTTAAAGGCGACTTAGGTACCCGAGGCAGACCTTATATTTTTAAATGATTTAGCAAGTTTATATTTCGAACATAGCTTCGTGTGTGACAGACCCTCTTAAAACATGGACCACCATGATATCCATGATATATTGGTTGTACCTAGTACTAGCCACTTCAAGTCCTTCAAGACAAAACATGATATCAGTTATGATACTTTATAAGCCATGTACAAACACAAGGAAATTGTTTTAGTTTATCTTGTATTACGAAGTACCGACCGCGTTATTAGTATGTTAGTAAGAATAGTGGTCAAGTTGGTGTCCAATTAGACATGAAAAGCTACACTAAAAATTGGGTGTACGTCAAAATATAGTCAACGAGCATTCAGAAACATGAGGTAATAATAATACACATTATTTCCTGACTTGAAACTTTTAGGTTTACAAGACAACAGGATTAGTCCGTGAAGATTAGGTCTTCTCAAGGGTGTTAAGGCCTGGGTCAGACGCCAATTTAGCTAAAATCACTAATTCTAATTTTTCAACCGTTGCTTTAAAAATTTTGTCATGTAACTTGACCAAATGATTAGTTTTAATGAGTTTTTGCAATTTTTGCTTGTTGAATGGCATTTGGGTGGTCACGTGACCATACATGAGGTTTAGTATTTATCAAATATTCAATGCAAAATGGGGTAAATAGAGAAACAAAATAAAACGATTAAAATTATGTCATTAGAGGACTTTCGTAAATAGCTTTCGACGTAGGCTTGGATTGGATGACTTCATCTGAACAATGGGGAGATATATGGATATTTGTAAAAAAATAGTCTGGTCACGTGACCTTTTTTGCCAAATATCTCCTAAAGAACCAATGATGGACAACCAATCTAAGCCTATGTCGAAAGCTATTTATGAAAGTCCTCTAATGACATAGTTTTAATCGTTTTATTTTGTTTCTCTATTTACCCCATTTTGCATTGAATATTTGATAAATACTAAACCTCATGTATGGTCACGTGACCACCCAAATGCCATTCAACAAGCAAAAATTGCAAAAACTCATTAAAACTAAACATTTGGTCAAGTTACATGACAACATTTTTAAAGCAACGGTTGAAAAATTAGAATTAGTGATTTTGGCTAAAATGGCGTCTGACCCAGGCCTTAACACCCTTGAGTTGTTTTCACAAATTTAGATTGTTATTTATTCAGTATTGCTTATACATGACGTCGAATCGAAAGAGTAGGGAATTTTACAATAATTTTCATGTGATCAAAAACTAACAAAAATATCCAGCACGATTAACAACCACTAAGGCGCAAAAATTCCCTACTCTTTCGATATATTTGTGTATATGCAACTGAATACATAACAATTTAAAATTAATCATGTATTAATCATGTTGCCTATAAAAACCTAAAAGTTTCGGGTCAGAAAACTATTCCACAAATGTGTATTATTATTACCTCATGTGTTCTGAATTGAATGCTCGTTGACAATATCCATTTTGACGCAGTTTTTTATTATTTTTACTTGTAGTCCCAGGTACAGGAGGTAGTCAGATCGAGGCGAAACTCAACAAGCCATCTACTCTTCACTGGTATTGTCACAAGACATCATCGAGCTACTTCACCTTGTGGCTGCAGAAATCTTCACTTCTACCTTTTTCTATTGACTGCTGGGCTGATAACATGCGGTATATTATTATCATTACCAATATCAGTGAATGAGGGAAGGGGGAGGTGGAAGGGTGTGGGGGAGGAATAGGTGGAAGGGTGTGGGGGAGATAGAGGAAGAGGTGGAAGGGTGTGTCGGGGAGGAAGAGGTAGAAGGGTGTGTCGGGGAGGAAGAGGTAGAAGGGTGTGGGAGAGGAAGAGATGGTAGGGAGGGGGGGAAGAGGTGGAAGGGTGTGTCGGGAAGGAAGAGGTGGAAGGGGGAGGTGGAGGAAGAGGTGGAAGGGAGGTGGAGGGGGAGGAAGAGGTGGAAGAGAGGGGAGGAAGAGGTGGAAGGGAGGAGAGGGAGAGGTGAAAGACAGGGGAGGGAGAGGTGGAAGGGAGGGGAGGGAGAGGTGGAAGGGAGGGGAGGGAGGGAGAGGTGGAAGAGGGAAAGGAGTAAGTGTGGAAGAGGGAGAGGTGGAAGGGAAGAGAAGAGGAGGAAAGGGTGGAAGAGGGGAGGGGAAGGAGAGGGGAGGGGACAAGGAGAGGTTAGCGGAGAAAGCACAATACAGCAGCCATTATTCTAAAATTGTAATAACTGTTGATGCAGCTGCTTTAGTATTAATGCGATGTATTTGTACTATCAGACTTGTATATGACAGCTCTACAAACACTGTTCACAATGCTCCTGGTGTGACCATACGAGTACCAGGCTTTGGCCAAACCAGCACCATTGAATATCTGGATACTACTAACCTGATTAAGTATTTCAAACCGATGGTAGACGTACTTGTATCGTTTGGTTATGAACGAGGAACAAGTGTCCGGGCAGCTCCTTATGATTTCAGATATGCACCGGGTAAAAGGCATTACTTTAAAAAAACACAATAAATACCATTTAGTCATTTAATCATCGCCTTTTTAAAGAGAATGTGACGTACTCTCAAGTACAGCAAGAAGTATATATATAGTTTACATGTTGCTATATTATATTATTCCGCTGATAAAAAACTGAGCTTTTTTGCCTTTTAACAATCATAAAAATTATCTTTTTCTCTCACAACAATATATCTTCTGACAAATTATTGATAGGGTTACCACACAAATTCCTACTGAAGAAAAATAAAAAGTGTGTGCCAAAACAAAAAGAAGAAGAAGAAGAGTTGAGGGTGAACAGTACATTAACAGTACAAAAAAGTGCTACAATTATTTTTTCATAACAATTTTATCGAGGATTGTCCTAGAAGTGTATGGCTTTTCTCAGGCTTTTCCCAGGCATTTCACTATAAGAGCGTGCATGCAATCAACTTTATCAATGTATTTCATATTGAATCACGTTGTTTAGATTCTGCTGGCGAATACTACGAGAAGCTAAAGAATCTCATTCAAGAGACGTACACGCTGAACGGTAATAAGCAAGTTACACTGATGACCCATAGTCTAGGCTGTCCATATACACTGGCATTCCTTAACAAACAGACGAATCAATGGAAAAAACTTTACATCAAGCAATGGATAGCACTCTCAGGTATTCTTTGGATCATTTAAAGACACATTTAAACAGCGCCATGAACAACTGTTTTGTGTGTATCTAGTGCCTGTCTAATAGTGTGTGTCTAGTGTGTGACTAAGCTGTCTTGTGTGTTTCTAATACACAATAGCGGGCCGGGTAAATTTTGTGAGTAAACTCCGTGATAAATGAAGGGCTGTCCTTCAAAGTTGGCTGCATTACAACATATGCATGTTATATTTCATATGGGTTTTTGTTATCGTACATTTTCATGTAGTATGCAGTACGCGTTCTTCAGTCTTCCCATTTCTCGTCACTTTTATTCGTTAATATTTTAGTATCAATGAATGTCTTATTTCCAATGCAATTGTGTTATACATGCAGGTATCTGGGCTGGTTCTGCTCATCTAATGGGATTATATGCATCTGGTGATACATTTGGTGTACCACTAGTCAAACCTTTAACCGTACGACATGAACAAAGGACATGTTCTAGTAACAATTTCATGCTACCAAGCGAGGAACTCTGGTCTGCTGATGAGATTCTAATGAAGACATCTACACGCTCATACACTGTAAAAGACTACGATTCGTTCTTCAAGGACATTGGATTTCCTGATGGCTCGTTCGTTAGGCGAAATGTGCAAGGACTACTCTCACCACTACCACAACACTCCCCTAATGTTACTATGCATTGTCTATATGGGATTGGTGTACACAGTACCGCTGAAATGTACACGTACAGCTCAGGGCAGTTCCCGGATGGTACTCCTAGCGTCACCTATGGAGACGGCGACGGTACAGTTAACGCACGAAGTTTAAAGGCCTGCAAGAGTTTTAAACAGGCTGATGCTGTAAAGATCAAAGAATTCCCTGGGATAAATCACAATGGTGTTTTGAGTGATAACAACGTCCATGAGTATATTAAAAATGCATTGTTTGAATAAAGATAAAATCATGTAAACGATAGCAATACGCGTGGTTGTATTCAATTATATTCTTTTCTGAAACTCATTAATAACCAATAAACAAATTTATAAAGAAATCCTAACTTGATTTTTCTCAGCCAGATTTATTTTTGCTTCGCGAAAGACCCGGCTTATCTAGATACACAATATCAGTTCACTGACAATCAAGTTTGTTTAACATAAACAACATGGTAACTCATATTATTTACATGTCGCCCGTTTCTTTTTATAGCGCAACTGAAGTAAAAACAAATAAATAGTAGTGACTGAAACTCTGTAAATCCTAGAATATACATATATCGGGTGCATTGTGGGAGCGAATTGGCACGAGATTTTAAGTATTTAAGCGTATTCACGAGTATTTTTAAATAATAAAAGAGTACTGACTAGCTGACACAACAACGCGTTAGAAAACGCTTAGATACAATGAATCCCGCGCGTACTGATTCGTTCCCATAAGGCACCCGATATATGTATATATATATGTATATTCTAGGATTTACAAATTTTTTGCAAGACGCTGTATATATATATACACCGTTTTCGAGAAACTTTGTCACCCGTGAAGTGAAAAGCCTACAAGCTAGTAGCGCAGGGGATCATTATGGGCTACCTATGTATACTTTGCCGGTTAGAACGTAGGGATTTCATGGCCACGTTGCTACACTTGTCAATATGTTATTGAGAAAAGTCCGTTTTGACTTATCAAACAACAAGAAAGGCGTTCCGAATGCACATTTACTTTCTGATCTGATCCATGATCCTTTGCGCCACTAGCTTGCATAGCATGTGTGCTTTTCACGGGTGACAAACTTTCTCGGAAGGGGTGTATATATATATATATATATATATATATATATATATATATATATATATATATATATACTTCCATGCAGCATTGTAACGGATCATCCCCCCGTTTTCGGTTTCATATCGAGCCACTCAAAAGTGGCGGTGGAAATTTCAAGCCTCGAAGGAGATCGAAATATCGAACTTAATCATTTGTATCTTCGTGATCGTTGAAGCAAAAAAACTTACAAGTTAGAATAATTATTGATGTAGTCGATGAAAAGCCTCATTAGAAATTTGGACAATGTTCCGGCGATTGGAGTTTGTTGAGCCCTTCCCAGAGGGGTATGTGCTCCCTTGATCCCCATTTTTGTTTCCCATGATCCCCAAAACTATTGTTTTATCATATTTTGTTCCCTTGTTTCCTGAAAATAATTTGGCAGTATCCCTTGTTCCCTTAAAGTGCATATATGGGTTCGCCAGTTTTAGTTTTAAATGAAAATTTGGATCTCTAAGATCATTTTAACAATTAAAAAAGTTGGATTGCGTTTCGTTTTCATTTTTTTTCCTTCGCTCAAACTTCGAGATGAGCACAAAAAAGTAGCGCAGCTTAGAGACTGGGACTAGTTTTTCCGTGACGTCATCGCCGGGACTCGCGTCTTGTAAACATTGAAGTTTTCTTCAGGAACACTCACTAACACTACTGATATTATCGGAAAGACTTGTTGATGGTTTACGATGATAAACACACTAGTTTTACAAAGACTCTCCAAGGAATGAATCGAACAAGTCCCGGCAATGACGTCACGAAGTTTAGTGTCCAGACTCATTTGAAGGCTCATAATGTTTCCCACAGGGAACCCAAAAAGGACTATTTTGACAACTTTGAGACCCCCAAAAAGGCACATAAAAAATTAAAATCGAGATTTTAACTACCAAAGATGTTTTAATAAAATCTAATCTTTATTTTGAAATTGAAACTAGCGAACCCATATATGCACTTTAAAATAAATGTGCTTGCTCCCTTGTTTCCTAAAACCCCTGGGAGGAGCTCTTTGTTAGTCGCAAAGCTTCCAGCCTTTCCTTCGATTTAGTAATTAGGGGAGGAGCAGATATTAAAAAAACGTCATTTAAACGTTTATTAATAATAAAAAATGACTTGAAATGTATCCTTTTCATTTTGTAATTTTTTTTTCAATGTTGTTAGATAATGAGTTTGGGCTGCCTGTGTTTTAAGGGATAGCCAGGGGAATTGAAGGTCATTCCATACTTTCGGGGCCGCAGAAGCAAAGGCCCGATCTCTGAAAGTCTTGCACTTTGTGCGGGGTACCTCCAACAGAATATGTTGATACGCAGGGCGTAACCCTTCGTCGGAGTCAAAGAAGGATAATTACATAAATGAGCATGCACATACGTGACGTCATGATAAAGACCGGTTCGTAACCGGTCTATGGAGCGTTTTCATTGACGTCATCAAAAATATTCCATAGACCTATAAATAAACTAAAAGTACCTTCACATGAAAGAGTGAGTAAAACTATGTTATACTGCACAATAACAATTCAATTGTAGTTATTGCTGCCAAGATATGAACGATTTCATATTCTATTTTTTTGGTAAGAATGTATGGAATTGGTGTACTACTTTGGTACCGTCAGTGCTAGTATGGCGGACAAATGTCCAAGCTAAGCGTCGATCGAAATCAAAATGTAACTCCAACTAAATCGCTTTAGAGATAAAAAAATATATTCACGGAGAATTTTGTCAGTGTGAAAGCCAAACAACGATAACGAAAAAATGTGAAAATAAACCAACTTTTCAGGAAAAATAACTAGAGAATCAGCTTTCTGCGATTTATAGTTTCGATTTTAGCTTTTTAATGACGTCAAGTCGGCATAAACAAAGAAGCGAACGGCTTAGCTAGTGTTTTCGATTTGCGCAAACGTGTGAATATCATTGAAAGAGAACAGCGTGGCTATTAGGATCTTTCATTGCGTAGATTACGTTATGAGTATTCCGTGGTTCATAACTCAAATATTTTTCAACTTACCCTTAGGGAAAAATATCGTTCATGCATAGTTGCCCTATAAGTATAGCGCTGCGCATGAATGCTAAAAATAGCTCCAAGACTCGGACAAAACATTGTGTTCAGTTTTATCGTATTATGTTTCCTGCTAAAATTAGAATAACAACGTAATTTAACAAAGATTTTCTTCGAATGGCATTGAAAATAGTCTGCTGAAAGTTAACTAAAAGTTTGTTTGTCCGAGTTAGGCCTTTGTCTCCATTTTTGTGACGTCATTCATACGTTGCGTCATTCATATCCAGCGTGGCCGAACGCATTTCAATTCAAGACAGTTTAAATATAAGCTTAGAAATATAATTTTATCTTTTAGTTTTTAATTATTTTTTATCATTTTATCATGAATTGTACTGTACTGTTTATATATTCATTTGTATTTATTTTAGGGTCGTACTGAAAATTGGTGATAGAGTGCATTAGATGAAACCGTTGATTAGTTAGACAAATTGAATAAATTGAGTTTGATATTCAGATGACGTCACCTAAAATAATAACTGAGCCGCCCATTAACGGTCAAGTAAATCAGGGGGGAGGGGGATCCTTTAATTGGAATCTCGAAGCCTCCAGTCATGTGATAGAATCACAATCAACAAACATTAACTACAAAAATAAGTTTTCAGTAGCTGCACCTCAGTTGTGGAATTCGCTTCCCAAGGACTTTCGACTCATTCAAACTATTAACGAATTTAATTGTAGCCACAAAACGTATTTATTTAGGAAAACCTTTTTCTGCTTATTTTAAGATTTATAATTAATTCTAAAGTTGTAGATTACTATTTTGTATATTTCTCTATACTTATTATATTGTATTCATCATATAAAAATATTTTTTGGTTATTTGTATATAATTAGTTATATTTATTTGTATCTATATCTATATGTTTGTTAAACTTGATTCTTATTGTAAAGTGCTGTTGGATTTTTAAGAAACAGCGCTATATAAATAAATAAATAAATATTATTATCATTATTATTATTATCATACAATATTGTCGTTCTCCCCCGGAACTAACGAACAGTTTTCATTTGATTTCAAAATTAATATATGACCTCAACTAAAATAGTAATTTAAACGATAGGTAATATAATAAAATTTGTAACACCGTAAAAAATAATAATTTACCTATCCAAGGGGTGGACCATTTGACTTTTGAGGGGGGGGGGGGGGGGTGGATGATTTTGTCCGTGCAGGAAATTTTTTTTAGCCCGCTGGCAGTCAGTGGCAGTCAGTGGAAATTTTGGCTTGCAGGATTTTTTTTTTCGGCCCTTCGGGCCCTGCAGGAAATTTTTTTTCAAAATCATCCACCCCCCCCCCCCCCCCCCCTCAAAAGTTAAATGGTCCACCCCTAATTTAGGTGACTAAAGAATTGCAATGCGTTCGGTGTATAAGTGAAATACAGATACATGAGAAAAATATAATTTGCCTTGGCCAGACTAATTAAGGTAACGTCACCTATTCAACTGTTTGTCTTAATAACTTAAGATGTTTGTAAATTGTTTTTGCAGTTGCTAGAGTAACAGCTAACATGTTTGTAAACATGTTTTGCTAGTTGCTACAGCAGCAAGAACTGTATACCAGACTAACGGATAAATATTTTCGACAAAACAAAGAGTTCAGCTATTGAAATATTCATTTTATTTAAATATATATTACATGATTGTTATTCCCAACCATCTAACAATGCATGCATTATATATGCTCAGTGAACTGTCCAATTACAGTCTAGAATGACGTCTTTCAACTTTGCATATAAAATACTTCATCTGTGAAATAAAGCTGAACCTTCGAATTCGATTCTTCGAGAACCGATCAACGGCTGAAAAATGAAGCGCTTTTTTCTTGTAGTATTGTGTGTTGTGCTAGGTAAGTTTTGTAGATAATTTATGCGTTTATTATTTTTATATATATATTTTTCTTTATCTTTATAAATTTTGACAAAGTTTGCTAGAGTCACTATGTATTACTAAGATCTTCGTCGCCCGGTGTAATCACGAACGGCTATAGTTTCTAACGCTGTTCTTCCTACACAATTAATTTTTTTTCAGCTTTAGCTTTAATTCTTCGAGAGAGAAAATTCGTTTGCTTTTGCATAAATAAGTATACTTTTGATCAAGAATTCATGTCGAATTTGTGTCAAATGATATGACAAGTTTCATCGTTATTAATAGAGCGGTTACACCCTGAGCTTTCTGCTGTCATATTCAAACAATCTACTGATTCAAAAAAACTTTGAAACTCTTTGCCGCTTTTCCTAATTCAGTTCAAGGATTACCTCAAAACATACATTGAAGTTTTTTGGTAAACAATTAATTGAAAAACTCGCTTATTTAAAACACAAACTTACAAACAATAATAGTGGTTTATCTGTAAATTTACATGTTTAATTTTTACCTCTTTTTACTATACCGTGTGTATATATGAAATTCTTCATTCTAAAATTATATCGAAGAGAAACTGAAGTAAGTTTGAGTTCTGAGTCAGGCGCTGCAAAGTGAAGCGGATTATTATCGATTTTTTGTCTAAAGTGACGCCATCTTAAGACAGCTGCACGCGGAATTAATCGAACGACAAGAAAGCATTGAGAGCAAAAAAGCATTGAGGGTGATTTCTCATTATTCTTCACGACTATACAAAAACAGGAAAATAAAAACGGGAGAAAACAAATAAGACAAAATCATAATAAACATAACGAGTCACTCAAGTCACTACAAAGCCGAAATTACGGTTGAAAAAGTTGAGCCTCGGGAAACATTGAGATTGTCGGGAAACAAAACTAACTGTTTCCCTCGGGATCAGTCATTAAGTGTATAATATATTAACCAAGCAAACCAGTACGAAGCTTTTAGACTGTACTTCAATGACTGGCTAGAAAAAAAGAGGCAATTCACAAAGCAATTCATAAAAATATCTTAAGGTTAATAAAATCAAAGCTTCTCGGTTGAGTTATCATGGTCGTTAACCGGTTTATCTAGTTTTAGAACAGAGCGCGCAATGAAGGCTGGAGAATTATAAAAAACTGAATCGTTCAGGGCCGGTTGTACGAAGGGTGAATAGCGCTATCCAGCGGATACTATGCAGTGGATAACTTTTATCCGCGGATAACTTTATCCACCCTTCGTACAACCGGACCCAGAGTTTTTCATGCATATCCGTGAGTCAAAAATGGACATTCATATTATAATATATATTTTGTTTTATTCTTTTTCTGTATAATACTAGCTCACAAAGTCGTTTTCTTCTGATACCTATAGGCTGTGTTGTTGCGGATGCTAAGAGAAAGCCTCTAGCAAATAAAGACGATTGTTTTGGACGAACATGCATTGATGTTAAAGGAAAATCAGGTCAAATAGCTGTTTATCATGGCAGCAAAAAGGGCAAAGAGGTCGACTCACTCAGGATGAAGTTTGACGATATTCTGGAGGTCGATAGTAATGGCAAGCCTGTGGGAAAAGGAGGTCCCAAAGAAGGAAAGCACTCTTTCAAGACGTTTGCAAATTTGCAGTTTGAATTTTCTGATCTTTACAATACGACTGTAAACGTAAGATATTTTTAAAAACATTTCTTTGAGCTATGAATGTAGAATGTATTCTTGAAATACAAACTAATTGTAAAAAAATAATCAACGACTAAGGCAGGAAACCCAAGTCATAGTTTTCACACTTAGGGACTTTCATAAACATCTGATTACATAGTCATTAGAACTTGGGACTATATGCACAGTTTTTTCTTGTTTTATTCTTCATAAAATTAGGCTGTTTATTTTTACTGAAATAGTCACATTTGTATACAGGTTCGATGAATACCAAGCCTCAATTGTTCTGCCATATTTACGCCTTCGGCGCATTATCATTAAATATTTTGATAAGGGACTGGTCATAAAGTATAAGGGGGGGGGGGGGGGGGGGGGTGGGCCGGAAAAAATGGTGGGGTGGGCCATAATTTTTGAGTATGAAAAAGGGGTTTGGCCATGAAAAATTAAGCAATACACTGATGGTATTTGGGGGTAATTGTGGTGCATTGTATAGGGGTGGGCTATGTGTTACTATGCATAGACCAAAGGGTAGGCCAATAAAAGTCATTCCTTGGGAATTCTGACCAGTCCCTAATCAGTTTTGATGCTGCAAGGACTAGCTAATTATAAAATTATCTTTCTTACCAGGGCATGAAAGCAATAGGATACAACTTCAGCGCAAACATTCCCGGACCAAATGCCACACTTGAAGTTGAGATTCTCTTTCTGAAAGGAATGGGCACCATGGATATTTGCGGTGATGAAAATGTGGAAGTAAAGGGTAACCGATCGATGAAGTTCAACATTAATGTAAGCATAGGATATTCTTTATTACAAAAACCTGTACATGATATAGTAGAAAGCTTTTTAAAAGTGTTTTATGACGTTTTAGCAAAATATTCTTGTTTTCTATTCTTGAAGTTGGAGTTTGTGTAGCCGTTCAATATATGTGCAGATCGTGTTATATCAGGTTTCTATCCCAAAACTGTATGCTTTTTTCATATCATATTTTTGAAGAATCGAAAAGTTGTACTGCAGACGGATTAAAAGCTAAAAGGATAAATATTTGAATTCTAATTATGTTCAACAGATCAAAAATTGGAACTTTTGCGGAGGTAAAGGTGGAGACAGCTGCAATAAGGATGAAGAAGGCAAATATATCGACTTTCTCTTGGCGATTGAATCACCTCAAGGGAAAATGGTTAGAAAAGGGAGAAAACCACCAAAAAAGCAAAGTGGAAAGAAACGCAAGCCAAAGCAAGATTGGTTTGGTAAAATGAAAATGTCCTTGCCTCAGTCGGTTAGTATCTTATCTTAACTCAGCACTTAATAATATAAATCCGGGGGGGGGGGGGTACTCCCTTTGTCCAGGTGGTAGGGGTGATCGGCGGAGGTTTTGAAAGACGACCCCTAAAGGTACGCACAGATAAAAATAACTGATCAAGCCTTGTCGATTTCTTCACCAACAAAGCAGCAAAACAGAGTAAAAATGACTCTTACAGGTACGGAATCATGTTACGTAACTGATTTTAGAGCCAGAACCCTAAAAGATCGCACAGGAAATATTTTTACCCTAAAAGGTACGCTGATCACCCCTACCACTTGGACAAAGGGAGTACCACCCCCGGGGTATAAATGCTAGTTTTGCGCGGGACAAGCAAGGAACGCATTGTTTTGAATATTCCATTTTCATCTATTTTGTTTGTACTCACCAGATCGAACTGGATGGATCTTGCGGCCTTATGCCAGACGATTATCCTAAAGTGGAACCTCGAGGCAAAATGAACATCATCACATTCCGTTTTCCGAGATTCACGGGCAATATGAAGTACGATCCTGTCGTTGACACAGATGCAGACGAGCCAAGTGCAGATGATCTTGAGCCTACTGACAGTGCAGCATCGTCTCTTTACTCTACCCTGCTTCTGCCTGCCCTTCTTCTGATGCACATGTTGTGGTAGATAGATAGAAAAGCTGTAATCACTGCGACGTTTCATACTGCAGTTGATATACATGCACGATAGACATGCACCCAACTTAGCACAGTTCGCATTTTTTTAATTAACGTAAGAAAAAACTAAGCACATTTACATTCCTGACAAATACATCTCGTTGTCAAATGAAAATTGCATTGATTAATTAGCAGTTATATATAGTTATATTATTTTTCCATACTATCTGTCGTTACTTCACTTCGCACGATGGACTTGTCGATCGCGTTATAAGGCCTAGATCAATACTAAGTCAAACCTTTTGCTAGTTTTAGCTAAACAAAGTAATCAAACTTGTTCATGTTTGGAGATAGAAAAACAACATTATACGTGTAGATTCCCATTGGTTAAAAGGTTTATTGCATACTGCATATCAAGACCGATAAATTTTCCACATTTCAATAATTGTAACTATATATATAGCTAGCTGATCATAATTGTTATTGAGCAACTTTGTAATATACAATATGAGGAGTGCAATATGAAATATGCACCAAAACCGAATAATCATTCGGCGGAAATTGTTTGGACAATCTTTAATATTGTTATTTAATCTTTTTTGCACTAATTAATGTAGTCACTTGTTCAATAAATATTGCACAAAACACTATTGTGAATCATTTTCTTGTTTTATATTGTGGAGGGAAGGGTAGGGGCTGGAGGGGGGTGGGGGGTACTCCCCTTGTCCACGTTGTAAGGGTGGTCGGCGGAGGTTTTGAAAACGACCCCTAAAAGGTACGCACATATTAAAATAACTGTTAAAACCTTCCCTGATTTCAACCACTAAAAGGTACGGATGTGCGATGTTCTTGCCAGCCAAGCATACTTTAAGCAACAAAGCAGAATGAAAACTACCCTTTAATAAAGGTACGGATTCATGTTAAATAACTCGCAAGCCCGAGTATTTAACATTAACTTTAAGACCAACAGGGCGAAGAACAGTTTTATAACTCACCAGTGTAGACTCACTAATAATAATAAAAATAGCCTTTTAGATAAGAATCAAATTTTACAGTATATTTCATAGTTTTAATTATAATTTTTCAATTAACACAATTATATTGTAATTATATTGTAAATAATTATTGTATTGTAAATAATTTTTATATCTTAACTTATAGTATTTCATATTGTACGTAATTTAGCCAATGGCTACAATGTACATAATTTAATAAAGTATCTATCCATCTAACTGCTTTTAAGCCAGAACCCTAAAAGTATAGGCTGCTTTTATCATGTTTTTATTATCTATGATTCAAGCGATCATTTTCAACCTTTAGGGTAGCGAGTGATGCAAAATGTAAAAAATAAGAACTATTTGAAAACATTCTGAGCCTATATTTAAAATTGAAACATTGATCGAATATTGTGGCATTTTTACCGTTTGGGCTACCTGTGTATTTGTTTTCACCTATACTTGGGCTTCCTGTGCTTCGGCGGCAAAATCATCTTCGATCCAATATCAGCAACATGGATTTTGATTCAGCGTTGTCCGAAATCGGCGAATTTGGCCCATTTCAACGAAAGACTTTCTTCATAACAAACTTGTTGGCATTTCCTATTAGTGCACAGATGCTTATTATGGTATTTGTAGCCGCTAAGCCAGAGTGGACATGTTTTGGGAGCAATCAAAAGTGCAACGAGGACGGGTCATTATGCGCCAATACTCGATTTACGTCCAATTTTACATCCATTACGAGTGAATGGGGGCTTGTTTGTGACCAGGCGTATAAAGTTGAGGCTATTCAGTCGGTTTATATGTTTGGTACTTTATTTGGTGCTCCTTTACTTGGGAATATGGCGGATAATTACGGTCGTAAGCCGGTCTACATTGTCTGCTATATTGGTACATGTATAGCTGGTTTTATATCAGCCTTTGCCACGTCATATAATTTGTTCATGTTGCTACGATTCGTCACGGGTTTTTTCGTTGGTGGAGGTGGACTAATTGTATTTGTTTTGACTACTGAGACAGTGGGGGCCCGATATAGAGGTGAGAGAAAACATTTCAATAGTATTTTTACATTGAAATAAAACCGAATTAATTAATATTAGTAATTTTAAAATACTCTAAAAGAATGTTAGGGTTATCTGCAAAAATATCCATCGAACCCCCCTAACTTTTGTCCAGCTTTTACTAAACCCCTATAAAATGACATACAATCTGTAACACCCCCTGTATAGCTTTCAAAAATTCCGGCGAGTTGGGGTACTACAAAACAACCCCTAAAAGGTACGGCCTTGTTGATTTCAACCCCTATAAGGTACGGCTGTGCATAGGCAGCCCAACTACTCCTTTCGAGGATTTTTTATTTTTCAATGAAGATTCAATGAAAAAAAATGTGCGCGAATTTCTGTGGCGCGCTTGTAGATTGTGGGGTTCCTGTGATCAATCGCGGGATACAAGTGTAGTTACCTCAGGAACCCCACAATCTACAAGCGCTCCACAGTAAACCCAAAGACTGCAAGCGCGCACCAAACGAAGAAACCAAAAGAGTTGCACACATTTTTTGTCATTGATCTTTATTAAAAAAATAAAAAATCCTCGAAAGGAGTAGTTGGGCTGCCTATGGGCTGTGCAGTGTTCTTGCCAGCCAAGCTTACTTTTAGCAACAAAGTAGAGTAAAAATGACCCTTATAGGTACGGAATCATGTTATGTAACTGAGTTTTGAGCCAGAACCTTAAAAGGTATGCACAGGAAATATTTTTAACCCTAAAAGGTGCACCGATCACCCCTACTACTTGGACGAAGGGAGTATTCCAAACCCCCAACAATAATCATCAGTTATTAGCAATGCCATCTGTAAATTATAATGATCATTTTATTTATAGATTATATTTAGTGGTAATAGCATATCATCATCAACAACAGCATTATTATAATATTTTTTGTTTTGGAATTCACTTTTATAAACTGTATGATATTTTCTAGGTCTTGTTGGTACTCTCCAAATGATGTTCTTCTCAGTATTTTTGGTTGCTCTTGGTGGGATGGCTTATGTTATAACAGACTGGCGTCATCTGATAATTGCTACTGTAATAATAGCTCCTATCCAATTATTTCTTTTCCCCTCCACACCAGAGTCAGCAAGATGGCTCACTTCGAGGAAGAGATATGCCGAGGCAGAAGCAATCCTACACTGTGCCGCAAGTTTGAATAATACTCATCTGAAAGCAAAGCCGCTACTAAAACAAGAAAAACAGAGCAATTCCAGTGCAGCTAGTAACTTTGGTATTGTTAGCTATTTCACTCACACCAGAACATGTAAAAGACTTCTGAATATTTGCCAGCTGTTCTTTGTGAATAGCTTAGTGTATTATGGAATGTCTCTTAACTTGAAGAACCTTGGTGGCAACTTACACGTCAACTTTGTTCTTGCAGGGATAGTAGAATTCCCTGCTAACATTATTACTGTGTTTATGCTGTCATGGTTGGGTAGACGGAAGACACTGTTCTTTTTCATGATCAGTGCAGCGCTAACTTGCTTTATTTGCATGCGTTTACAGGAGTCTGATTCACAGAATACAATGTTAATTTCATGTATTGCAATGATAGGTAAAGGTCTCATCACTTCTTCTTTTAGTGTTATCTATGTTTATGGCTCTGAGCTTTTACCAACAGTTGTTAGAAATGCTGGACTGGGAGTTGCTTCTGTTGCCAATCGTTTTGGCGGAATTGCAAGTCCATTTATAGTTCTATTAGGTGAGAAGAACAAGGCTATACCCATGCTTACATTTGCTTTATGTGCACTTGTTTCTGGTTTAATTGGTGCAACACTTCCTGAAACTCATGGCAAACCATTGCCAGAAACATTTGAGGACATTGAAAATCCACAAAGAGCACTCTCAGAAAAGCCACAACAGAAAGTGAAAATACTGACTGTGTAGATGAAATGAAGATAAAATAACTTTATTCACTTATGGTAAACGCTCAGTAGCGCTTGAAAAGAAAATTAAATATAAAGAAAATTATCAAAGCAGCAACAAAAGTGTACAGTAAAGAACTAATAAAATTGAAATGTTTAACACAAATTAATTTAAGTATCTCAGTTCAGATCATTAACAACTAATTAGTTAATTAGTGGATAATGCTAATTAGTTGATAATGATCTGAACTTAGATCGAAATATAATAACTGTATTTACAAAAATTATGCTTAATTTTTTCGGACTTGTTTTACCTATTTACTTGAAATTGTCAGGAACTAATGGATAATAAGGATATATTGTTTGCATTCTAGTTTAGTGTAGGAATTAGTGCATAAAACTAAAGAAACTTTGTTTGTCTGTAAATTTTTCAATTGAGTAATGTTGTTTTATTCTATATCTTCTGGTCTAACAGGCTCTTTTAGAGGTACAACTGACTTTTTATCTCTATCCCTTGATAAGGCTTTTCTCATATCTATTCATTAAAAAGAGACATTATTAGTACAAAACAACATCCACAAATAAATCATTGACAATATTATTGGAATTTTTAGCACTAGTGTCACTACAATTATATCTGGCTAAAAGCTACATGTAAATGTTCAAATTACTTTTCTTTTGCCCTAAAGCTACATGTAATTGTTGAAAGTACTTATCTATAAATTATAATACACCTAGTTCAATAATCGTTGTCGCAGCCGAAGCTACAGTCCACACTCTGAAGCCTGCAAAGGATGTCGGTAATATGAACATATTTTCTGATTGATAGCACGTTTTTAAAATAAATATTTGTTTTATCATCTACAACTGCAACAACTTGTTATTGCCATATAACACAAACATATACAACCAAAATATCCTATGAATAAATTGATAAGTGGAGAAGAAATACGGACATCCTTTGCAAGCTTCACAGTGTAGACTGCAGCTTTGTTGCGACAACGATTTAATATTGAAATAGGTATATATATATATGTAATAGTCCTTTTCACAGTTCCGCCTCAGTGACCATGAATAATAGTTCCAAGTCCAGGTTTGTGTTGCTGTGCATGATAAATTATAGTTTTGCTATGCGCATCAACTCGGACCTCAACTTGAAACTATTATTTGTGGTCACTGAGCGGAACTGTGAAAAGGACTATTGTTGAAAGTACTTTTTAGTCCACACTAGTTTATGACTACATGCATTAAATATTGTACATTTGGTACCTCAATTGTTTCTCTTTCATGCAATGTGCTTGTTTTATTTATTATCAAATGAAAAACACCCTTACCATATGCATCTTCATCTGGGTCACCAGAATAGTATTCCAAGACTGTACGGTATACAATATATCCTAACTTTTTGTACATGTTGACAGCTATTCTATTGGACACTCGAACAAATAAATCCACAAAGAATGCATTCTTCCTGTCAACAAAAACAACACAGAATGAGATTTGCATACCATATTTGAAATTTAGATTTGTGCTATTTTAATTTAAAAAGGTTTTGGTGTTTATCTGACTGAATATTGCCATTATTTTGATATTGACGGTTGTTTTTGTCAAACTAGTGTGAGAATGGAATAGCATAGAATAGGATAGCATCGGATAAAATGGAATAGGATAGAATAGCATAGGATAGCATCAGATAGAATGGAATAGAATAGGATAGCATGGGATAGAATGGAATAGGATAGCATAGAATGGAATAGCATAGAATGAAATGGAATAGCATAGCTTAGAAATGGATAGAATGCAATAATATTTCTTAAACCTTTTTTAAATATAGCAAATAAAGTACCGGTAATAGTAGTATTGTAATTAGTATTGTAAAATTGCTATTGTAGACTGCAAATAGCATATCCATGACACTATGTACTGTACTATTTTTTACCAGTTTTATGCTAATTCTATTGTTTTTTTTTATTGTTGAATTTGCACTATTTTGTCTTATTTTGATAGTTTGGAGTGAGTAGCAATCATACTTTTCAGATATAGCTTCTAAACTTGACATGAGTGTGCCTGCTGTCCCAAGTCGCCTGTACTCTGGAGCCACACTAAGAGCTGTTACATGACCATGCCATAGTTCTTTTGATGCCTCTCCTTCTGCTTTGCCCATGACTTAAAGATAATATGACAATAACATGACTTTTTGGAGGACATTTTGTGTCCTGAGTAACATCAATGCTACAAGGGCCACAAATAAACAATAATACACAACAAAATTAATGTCAATATAATTTAAAAATAAACAAAACAAAGTCAATTTGGATAAATCTTCAATTAAATCTAATTTGCAAATTTTAAAAATTAATTGGAACCTACTGTAGCCCATAATTTCTCCATTTGGTGCCTCAATAACTTGAAAGTACTCAGGCCAGTGAGCAAGATACTGCAAATAGAAAGCTAAACCATACTGTAGGGTCTGTTAAGGTATAGTCACAATTCATCACCAAAATCATTGATTATCATCCTATAATCAACATTAGTATGGGTGGCATGAGTGGCCTTGCGGTGATATCGATGGTCTTTCATCGCTGTGATCTGAGTTTGATTCCCGGCTCGGGCAACAATTAAATATAGTTTGTTTGATGTGTTGTTCTCTTTCATGCCACAAGGGTTTTTCTCTGGGTTATCCGGTTTTCCTCCCTCCTTAAAAATCAACATGTGAGCAGAGTTGTGTGTTATAAATATGGAAATTATGTAGTAGTAGTAAGTGTGAGTGAACCTCACGGAAGAGCCCCGACAGGGAGTGATGGTTATAAAATATTTATTTATTCTATTTATTAGTATCATTGTACCTATAATAATAATCATCATTGATGTTGTATATTCTTACTAAAAAAAATTTATTTGATCTTTTCTTTCAATAAACGTTTTCCCTGATTTTCAATATAAAAGAAAGCTTTACTACCGGTACTTATTTTCAGGGAAGGAGGACCAATGCATTACCACTACAATTTGTCATTTTAATATACTGTTTGTGTACAACTATCAGCCCACAACTTTGTTTCCAGAGGGAGGAAAACTCAGAGGATGCATGCAGAGAAAACCCTCAAGCAAAGCTGAGAACTGAAAAACTCATGTCACATCGGACTCTCACTCTCTTGGCTCACTTGTGACATTGCATGCACGCACTGTGAGAATTTGAGCAAAGGTCTCTATACAATATTTCAGAAGCATGCTTCCTCCAATAACAAAGAATGTTTTTTCCTGTTTTGCTTATATGTAATATGTTTAAATGGAAACTAGCGAGTATATAGCTTCCTCCGCAGGCAACAGAGACTGGGACTGGGAGCGAAAAAAATGAGGGGGGAGGGGGTGAGGAGGGAGAGGGGAAAAAAAGAGTTACTCCTCTCTTCCGCTCGTCCCTCACTCTCGGTTCCAATCCTTCTCTCGGAAATCCCACAGGAAACCCAAAGGAATCCCAAAAGAGAAAAAGGAGTAGCCTGCGGAGGAGGCTAGCGAGTAAACTAATATGTTTAAGATCAGGATCATTGATGATCCTCATATTAAATGACATTTTTCAAGGATACGTTTTCCGTTAGAGGGTCAAGATTTCTGAAATATGAAAGATAGGAGTCTATATAAAACTGCAGGAGTTGTAATTTTAGAATTTTAGACTGATGCATGCTTCAATATTAAAAGTAGAAGGGCCATGAGTACCCTGCGAGCAGAGATTTCTTTCTCTATATTACCTAGTCGTTCCAGGTAAGAAAGAAATCTCTGCTCGCATGGTAGACCATAAGCAGATGTCTATCGGAAAATTATCAAAATACTTACACATTGGTGAAACGAAACATGTCTTCGCATCTAAAAGGTCTAATTGTGGACATCTTGTTAATATAACGACAAGAAATGACCCAGTTTTCAGATGTTTAGTTTATAGTGTGCTGTTTGTCTGGAACTTCGAACCAACTGGCCAGCGGTCATCATTACCACAGGGAGCCCATCTTACTATTTTCTTTGAAATGAAACTACTGATCATGCCATGAACATGAAAAGATCTTACTCTTTAAAAAAAGCGTATTTTAATAAAAATAAATTAACCCCAAAATTTATTTTTGAATTTTAGCGAGCGACAAAATTATTTTGACAAAATTTTAATTTTTAACTTTGGCGTTAGAGCCCAGTTTCCCGATTGAGAGTACGCGCGCAAGATAAATGTATTTATGTGTAAACAGCTGTTTTGTAGAAAGTTTATTTTTATATATCATATAACAATGGACTGGGAAATAATCACATGCCGTTATAACACTAAAAAGTCTCTAAGTGATATAACAGTAAATACCATATCCAGATAAGTGACGATGAGAAAACCGTCTAAAGATTTGGTCTTCAAGGCCACCTGTGCGATTCTAATCGTTCTTTTAGTGGGCCAGATTTCATTACTTTTTATATCACAATGTGAAGAACCTCTTCCCACTATAGAGAGGAAACGATCAGGAGATTGCGTGGAATATGTTAAAGGCTACTTAGAAAAGATGGCACATCTTGAGAAGCAATTCAAGAAGTTGAAAGAACAGGTCACCATTCAAAGTCACATCATTCAACAAATTGGAAAAAGAAATAGAGATTTGTCATTTCTTGTTGAAGCTTATAAACGTTCAGAGAAATCTAAGATTACTCATCAAATACGTACCGACAGTCGCCGTGATTTATCCAAGGAGTTTTCGGAAGGAGAAGTGTTGAATTCAGAGTTTGTAGCAAACCATTTTAATAGCTACTCCTTCAATAGCCTTTACCTGTCACCTAAAATTCCTAGCAACAACCCAGCACAAAGACCCTTGCCACAGTCATCTAACGGAAAAGAATACAACGACGCTGTTAACTTTGCTGTGAAGCAAATTAATGAAGACTCACAGAACAACAGAGACACTTCAGACTTTGATCTAGTGGATGGCATTACAAGAACAGATAGTTTAAAAGGAGCAGAATATGAATTATATTTTAGAACAGATGCAATGAATGTATACCATAAAATAAAGGCTGTAAGGATATTTAGTCCAATCCAGCTAGTTGGTAACATAGAAACAATTGATACAAACCATGATATCATCAATCTTATTCTGCCACTATCAGGTAGGATAGACAAATTTAAACTTTTCATGGAACATTTCATTGCAGTTGGCATACATTGGGATCATAGAATTCACCTAACCGTTGTTTACTTTGGACAACATGGCAAAAAAGAAATTCAACAAACTCTAGCCAATATCTCCAAAGCTGAGAACTTTACCAATTATGAAGTAATATATTCCAATAGGACATTTTCCAGGGGTTTGGGGTTACAGAAAGGTGCACTGGCCTGGAACAAGGGAAATGTGCTGTTGTTTTTCTGTGATGTAGATGTTTATTTCAGTCCTGATTTCCTGGAAAGATGTCGTTTTTATTCATCGCCTGGTAGACAAGTTTATTATCCAATCGTATTCAGTCTGTATAACCCAATGATAGTCTACAGTGACAGCCCTCCTCCCCTCAAAGACCAGTTTAAAATCAACCGTGAGACTGGTTTCTGGAGAGAATATGGCTTTGGTATGGTATGCCAGTATCGAAGTGACTTTATTAAAACAGGAGGTTTTGATTTATCCATTAAAGGCTGGGGAAAAGAGGACATTAAATTATACCGTAGATATTTGTACAGTAAAATCAAAGTTGTACGGTCTGCCGATAGAGGAATCTTTCATGTGTATCATCATAAACATTGCAAGCGTGATCTAACAGATTCACAGTATATAGCTTGCTTGAATAGTAAGATTAAATCTGAGGGTTCACAAACTCAGTTAGGGTTAATAGCATTCGGTGGGAATATTTTTGATAGTACAAATCCAAATTGGATTGAAAAACTTCAAGTACAAGCAAAAAATCAGGCTACAACTGCAAATGGTGCTTACAGTAAAACAAATCCAACAACTGAAGTACCAAATAAGAACAATAACAGTACATTATGAGAATATCTTATTCTACATAACATAAAAGGAACAAATATTATTTGGTTCTCCTAGGAAGCCAAACACTAAAAATACCTGTGCTTATATTTTGATCAGACAATTTAAAGCATAGCCTTGCCTGTGTACAGCCGTCCCCACCCCTAACCCCCCCTGCCCCCAATTGGGGGAGTGGTGTGTAACGGCTATACACAGGTTAAAAACAATGAAGAATAACAATGTGCATTTTTGAAGGTTCCAAATACAAATATGATCTAAACATCAAATGAATATTTTGTGGCACATAAAAGCAATACTATTTTTTTAAAAAGGGGAAAAATTGTTTCAAAAATAACAAATAAATAAATAATACTTAGAAAACTTATAACAATGATATCAATTCAAAATGGGAATACTGATTACCTTACAAACATTTAATATCAAACAACAAATTACTATCCATTTATTGATTTCAAATCAGATATTTATGAAAATGTCAAACAAGATATTAATAATTTATACATAATAATATAAAAAGGAATTATTATATAATTATAAGAGATATATTAAATATTAATAAAAATGAAAACAATTGGTTTTGTTTTGTTCAGACAGTTTTGGTGCAGAGATTAATGATAAATCAAAACTTTAGAGGTGTCAGTGCTGTCATACTATCAACCCAAACATTCTGGTTGTAGTTTGTAAACAAATCACTATCTCAATGTCAATATTTTAGTATCAAGAATACTGCCAGCCAGAAAATATATTCTTGGCCTGTTTAAAACAAGGTTTTGAAATCTCCGTCAAACAAATTTTTATAGAGATTATTTTTTTATTTTTTTTATTAATTACTAACAGCAAAGAAAACACAAAATTTGCAATTAATAAATGCCACAATAAATGTGACACACAAGAAGACACAGAAGATAGTTAAACAAACTGAATATATAAGAGTGAAATTATGTTCTAATCCCAGGTAGAATATGGTATGATTTTCCCAGTTTCTGTAGTCTTGAGAAAGATTGACTGATGGCGTTTATGTCTGAGGTTTCGACATCATTTCTTTACTCAAATGTCCAAATGTTATTGTTTGTCTGCCTAGACACCTCAAGCTCCAATGTTCTGATGTTTAGCTTGTAAGATTATTAATAAACAGATATCAAATGAAGACAAAACAAAAGCAATGTCTACAAAGGTGTTTTAATGCAAAATCCTTGTTTTGTAGAATCAAACATTTTTACTGTACATGATTATTATTATAACAATATAATGATCTAAAATTTACTTTAATAGTTTTCTTGATTCAAAATTATTTAACTACAAGAATACAAAATGTTTTTTAATTATATTTAAGATTAAAATTGTTTTTCAAAAATGCTAAAATTCAAGTTAGTAGGAAAATTGAGAAAACCGCATAATATACCTATTCCTAGCTAAATGGAATAGTTGAGCTAAGAAAGGATATTTGCATAACAAGAATAAAGTTCAGTTATTACAGTTTCTAACTTGCACTGTAATACTGTGCATAGATTGCCTTTATTAACAAAACAATTGGGTGAATATAATACCATGAATATATAATCTACTCTGTAAATACACAGGGCCCACTAGTATATTGTAACTATGATTATTTATAAAAATACAAATCCATTTTATTGGATTCTGTGTACAGTTAGGATATACAATACACTGAGTGTATCATTAATATTATTGGTCAAATCGACACTATATAACTGCATTTTAGCTAGGAAAATTCCAAAATATTTCCAATTGAAAATGTTTTTGTGATTTTCTATTAAAATAATTATGCAATCAAAACCTTTTTGAGCTTATTATAATTATTATTATTATTCAAAGAGGCATTTCCATTTCAAATTTGTCATGAATTTTGATCTGTAAATAGATTATTGGAACAAAACAGACAGGAAATCTGATACACAAGGCCGACCCTTGCCCAACCCATCACCTGATGAAGACTAGCAGTAGCAGTCGAAACGCTACAGTCCAAACCTAACACATCTGTCAGACAATCAAACAACATTATACGTAACATCTCGTTTCTAGGATGAAAAACCATTCTTATTCTTATTTCTTTTTTTTTAAACAGACGGCTACTAAAATATTTTTCAGTAATTATTAGTTAGCAATAATTAATGTTGTTGTCTGCATGCACCCATGGAGTGTCGACATGGGTTTAAGTTACTATTGTTCCAATAATCCAATCATATAGATCCTTCATTGATCAGTTGTTTTGATTTCTGCAGTAATATTTTGATTATAATACTAGTGACCTGCACTTGTAATTCTTCATGGTGGCGTCAGGGGTGAAACTACATGTAGTAAAGATGTCTGAATAGAGTCGACTATCCCCTGAAATGTTCCTAAAGCTATTAAAACTTCACTGGCACCATCCCTGAAAAGAGAAAAATGAATATTTATCAACTTACTTATCCACGAATTGTGATCATCTGAGTGTGTAGTCTTGAAGAAGACTGTTGCTGTTATAGTGTCTCATGATGGATTTGTTTGACCTTTGTGCGATAACCCAGGTTGAGCATCTTGTTTTAAAGATCTGGTAAGATCATCCAAGATCTTACTAAAACCTTGCCAAGTAAAATTCTTGAAAAGATCTTGAGAGGATCTTAATTAAATCTTGGTAGAAACTTGAAAGTTCATTCAAGTTCTTGCATACTGAGGGTAACATGCCAAGATCTTGTAAGATCATGCCTGGATCTTGCCAGGATCTTGCTTGATCTTACATGGATCTTGGTAAGATGTTCAACTTTGGAAGTTATGATGGCTGTGGTCATGTTGGTGTGGTGTCTGACAGCCCAGTTGTAGGTTATGGCTATTCATGTTAGTGACTGAGGTTTTGACAACCTGAGAAGGTCATATTCAGAGATCTCTTCAGGATCATGTCCAAGATGCTCTTCCACTCAGGTTGTCAGGAACAAAACAATCAGTCCTTCTCAAGACTACACACACCAACAGGTATAATAGAAAGCATACTTTGTCTAAAATGAACCAACCAACAGACTGGCTTTGATAAAGACTGTCTAAAAATGTTCATGTGTTCGGCTAGATTATAGAATAACCTGTCACTTATTTGCATAATAATAGAATCTATTAATAATGTTATAGTGTTGTTTTCAAAGAGTGCCGCTACTTGAATTTATATGGTGACAGCATATTCTAGAGTTGCTCCATGTGTTCATACCTCATTAACACGGAAACTGTTTGGTCTTTCTGCTGTGAGAGAAGGTTCACAATTGCCCTTAGTCCATGACATCTGATAGTCTCATTGTCTGACTGTTGATTACATACAAAATATTACAATGAATAGAAAATGATATTTAGAGATTAAAAACACAGGAGCATAAAAGCATTGAAAATAAAACATCGAAATGTTTTTACATTGTTTGATTTTGATCAAACAATATTAGTGTGGTATTGATTGGTTTTTAAGCAGAAAGAGGGGAAAATACAGAAACACTTCAATTTCTTCATGGCTATGTTGTACTGAAAAATATGCAGTCTAAGGCTGCATGCAGCTTCTCGTTTATTTTCCAAACATTACAAATAATTTTAAGTCTGGCGAAGAGTATGGATTCTCAAGTTGAGTGGAAGAGTAGATATGAGTAAGACATGCATTTGATTGGCCAGGTTTTTTTGGAGAAATTAGACTGTACCTTTAAGTGAACTTTTATGATCTGTGACAGTGAACCAATCTAAGAACAAGATAGTGTAATTAGTGAGATAATATCCCTAGGCTTATAGTACATAATTCATTGTTGTTATTAATGGGCTCCATCAGAAATAACAGGGTTCGTGCTGATGTCAGTAAAAAAAATCTAAGGAGTATTCAAGGACAACTTTGATATAGAAATGATATTCCTGCCATTGTTAACATCGCACAGAATGAACAAATTTTATCAAAATTTACCCTACTTTAGCTACAATTAAGGAGTTTTTAAGGAGTTTATGCTGATTTTCTAAAGTTCAAGGGCTTTTCAAGTGCCCTTAAAAACATAAATTAAATTTAAGGAGTTTTCAAGGAGTTTAAGGAGTAGCACGAACCCTGAAATAAGGACGATAAGTTGAGCAAGTCATATATGCAGGGCTCGAAATATGAAAACAATTTGGCCTGCCAGTTCCAAATAAACAGTGGCAGTTTGTTATTGCTTTGCTTGCCAAACCTTAATCTTTGCCTGGCATTTGGCCGGCAACTATTTCAAGCCCTGTATATGCAGTGAAAAAAATTAACATGGATATAAGTTGTTGTCTTGATTTTACATTTCAACATGGATAAGTGTAGTAGAAGCACACAAAAGTAATTTTATCTTACCAATACTGCCGAGTTTTGATGAAACTTTGAAAAATTAGCTAAGGCTCTTGATACATGTGTCTGAAAAAATAATCGAACCATTTACATTTAACTATAATTGCAAAACACAAAAACACTGAGAATGATTTACAGCAAGATTGTAACAGAAAACTCTTTGATTTATTATATAGATAAAAAAAAAAAATGAATTGGGACTACAACCATAACACAATATTTTTAAATTTCATTAATTATTTTATATTTTGTAAAATAATAGCACAGTGGAGCAATAAATGAGATAAAACTCAGTTGAACTTTTCCATTTGCCATGTGGGGCAGGAGCAATCACTGTAGTGTTGGGATCCCTGTGGAGATCCATGATGCATAGCAAGTGAGGAGGTTAATACAGGGTTGTGATACATGTCTGGTTAAATGTGTAGTACATAGTTCTGGATCACAGAGTATTGCTATCACGCTACAATGATAACCAGGAAATACAAACCTGAATATCTTTGTGTTCTGAATGGGAACTCATAACTGTGCACATAGCTTCAAGACAATCCCTTAATGACATCTATGTAAAGGAAAAATAAGATTATCATTATTTCTGTCTTGACTGCACTTTTCTAACAGTCTAGTGTATGGCCTTCCAAATTATCAGACAGGAAAGTTACAGAGGGTGCAGAACACTGCAGATCGCTTAAAGCATGCAGACCATATCAATCCCATCTTAAAGAACTTACATTGTCTTGACAGGAGAATACAATTCAAGATCTTACTCATGTCTTACTATGAAAATCACTAGAGTGGTTAAATGTACGTTGAAAATTTGGCCTTGGGGGTGTGTCTTTTTGTACCACATGACCAATTTTGAGCAAAATGATTGGCCAGAAGCGATCACATGGTACAAAAAAAATTGGTCACGTGGACGGGATTTTTGGGGCATGATTACCAGTCTACTAATTTCCATAGTATAAGATACTCCACGGACTTGCTCCACAGACTGTACGTAACCACCCCCATAAAGAAAAATCAACCATCCCGCCTCCTCCGCTCTACTCACAAATAGAGATTTTGATATGCTTTCTAAATACCTTTAATATTATTATTATTAAATATTTTGGCAAAAGACTATCATGACAAAACTCAACAAGCAAAAATTGTGACAGCATAGAATATTCTTCTGCTTCTTAAGTGTTGAACAATATTGTTGTTAAGATGTTTAGGTATTAGACTAACCTGGTCTTGATCACCCAATGCAAGATTGGCAATAAGAGATGATGCATTCACTAACACCTTTAAATATAAAACCCATATCAAGTCTTGAAATAACAGTCTGTCAACACACACTGTCCACTCAAATATTGGTTCTCTCTGGTCCTTTGACTGAACAGATATTTTGTCTGGTGAAGTATTGTTAGTTCCAAGTAAACAAATTGACAGTAGCTGGTCAATAGCAAACATGGTGTTCAAGCAAAATTGGGTTTGAATTGACAGACCAACTTGACAAACATTATAAATCATTTCAAGCCCTGCTCTGCACCAAAAATCTCTTGGGACAGTTGTTACAGTCATGTGATAATCTTTGCATCACAGGAAGTAATGTTGGTGTGTTTAAGTGTAGAAGTAACAATAGTCCTTTTCACAGTTCCGTTCAGTGACCACAAATGATAGTTGCAAGTCAAGGTTCCCGTTGTTGTGCATGATAAATTATAGTTTTGCTAGGGACTGGTCATAAAGTATAGGGGGGGGGTGGGCCGGAAATTTCTGAAATCGTAATGAATGAATAAATGTGACCCACCCCACAGACTGCACATTATTATAAGTGACCCACCCTTTGTAGAATGCACAAAAAATTATGACCCACCCCTATTTCTATCTTCAATATTTTAAAATAAAATACAAACACTGCAAAGTTACTACAAATTCTCAATGAATGCACGTGAGTTTTCAAAACTTTTCCATTCAGAGGGAAGAAGAGAATATGACCTACATAAAGCAGTTAACTCTCTTGAAGAAAATATTGTATTACTAGAAAAGCCCATGGTTATGCCTTTGTCTCCTAGTGACATTGCTCAGCTAAATTATAGAAGCATGCAGCTGGAAAATTAAAAAACCAAGGTTAAACAGATAAGCAAAGAGATAAAGAATGATGATGATAGCTGCTTCACTAAATCTGGAAAAGTAAAATCTACACATGTGTGTGCACACCACTACAATGAATTATGCATTGGAAGGTTAAACAACATACTACAACGCATTGAAAGTGCAATTTGTGAGATGAACAGTTTACAAGAGAAACACAAGCGTATGTTCCCTGGAGCGAAAAATCGACCAACATCCTTTATAAAACGAAGACAAAAAGAGAATAAGGCTAAAAGTAAAAAAAAAAAAAAAGAACGCCACGAAAAGCAAATGAAAAGGGTTTACAAACTAATAGCCCATTGTACTCAAGAAGGTTAATTTTCAACACTCAACTATACTGGGATTTCTGAGATTAAAAAAAGTGATTTGAAATGGCTCAAAATGCTCATGGACAGGAAGATGCTTCCAGACAATGCACTTTTAGAGATCAAGTCACTCACTGATCTATCATTCAGTGATAGAAGTTCTGATGAAAGTGAAGACTTTGTGTATGAGATTGATGTTGATGATTAATTTGTGACAAGGTTAAAAAATTGTGTTAGTTTCGTTGTGTGACATTTCCTCATATTTGGGTTGTAATGTTGGATTGAAAATTAAGGCATTTCTGCTCTAGCCAGCATACTAGCCAGTACGTTGGCTAGGTCTGTCAAGTAATTCTGTTTTTGTTTTGTTTATATATTTTATTGGTATTTAACATCGTTATATCATGAAAAAAGGACCTTGAAAAAGATCACTTGGTTACAAATTGTTAGTATGTTTGCATGAAAAAAGACTGACTATCTATTCCTGAAGATTCTCATTGAGATTCTACTAGTACTAATTCATCGATATTCTAGGTGGAGGTGAAGTTGTTGCAGTTTTTTGTTGTTGTTGTTGTTTTGTTTCTTCTTTACAAATAAAAATGAGTTATGTGTAAAAAGAAGTCATCAACAGAACCATGATGAACTAATGAGTCATCATTGAAATAAATACTCATTTTTCCTCTAGGTGTGTAAAAAATTCTGTTTTTATTTTATACTGATTGAATTCTGTCATTTTTCCAATGGTGTCTATTATTAAAATTTCAGCTACTATTAAACAATGTGTCTTAAGCACAGTAAAAAAAACATTGCACAGAAATTGCATGGCCCACCCCTTTAGTGGTGCATGACATTTTCTAGCCCACCCCTTTTGGGATGCATGAAAAACCACGGCCCACCCCCAGATTTTTCCGGCCCACCCCCCCCTATACTTTATGACCAGTCCCCTATGTGCAACAATGTTAAAAGGTATATTGTCAGTAACAGGGCCAAGCATTAAATATGAATGACAAGATGTTAAAATGATCAATTTCCATTTATATAATTATTATGAAGAAAACTGTTTAGCTTGGAGGTAGTGAATGTAAGAGAAAGATGAACCATTAAAGTTCGTTCCTAGGTACCTGTAAATTTTTAGGTCCTCTTCGTAATGACTCCACCAAACACCTACCAGCAGAGAAATCTTCCTATACAAACATCAAAACTACATCTAAACATGGATTTTTATTTATTTTATTATGTATAAATTATGCATGGAGCCAGCTTAATAATAGAATTTTTTATTAAAATACTCCAGATTTCTACTCTAACTTATACTAGATAATGTACAGACTACAACAACAACTTTATTACCAGCAATATCCAGAAGATTTATACAATTTCAATTTAAGCAATGTTCAGATAAATGGTAAAAGTTTCTCAGAATAGCTAAAAAAGCTAATTAAGCTGAGCAACTACTAGTACATTAAATAGAGAATCGATTGGTATTACAGTTGGCGATCAACAGGAAAAAAACACTACAAGTTACAAAAGTGGCAATAACAAGTAACAATATAATGTACCAGATGGACATTCAATAAAAGTAGACTTCTATCTGATACATTTGTTTTCACACTCTTGAGTTATTTTTACACATTATTTTATAATGCCATGTGGTCGTACATGGGCAATTAAATGCAAATGCAAACTTAAAATTAATTAGTTGAATTAATGTTTGTACATTACAAATTTACATGATTAGACATTACATACTTGAACTATTCTGTGTCGCTGGAAATCAGTTCCCATGGACATTTGAGATAAAATTCTAAGAGATATTTCTTGTATCTGAAATGAACATACGAAATGTATGAATGAATGAGTAAATGAGTGAAAGAATGAATAAATAATTTCTTGATGAATAAGTAACCATAACTTAATAGCCAACTCTGTTTTGTATCTATTTATTTAATGTATTTATTATCTTTCTTTAACAGGGCTCTATTTAAATCAGCTATGCTAGACTAGATACCCTGTATAAATATTGATTAAAATAAAAAATAAATGAATTTATGGATGAATAAACAATTGATGAGTGAATGAAAGGGAAATGAATGGATGGATGAATGAATGAATGAATAAATGATGAATGAACAAATTAATAAATGAATGATTGGGTAAATTTATGGATGAATAAATGAGTAAATATAAGAACGGCTGAATGAATGAATGAATGAATGAATGAATGAATGGATGAATGGATGAATGAATAAATGAATGGATGAATGAATAAATAAAAGAATGGATGAATGAATGAATGGATGGATGGATGGGTGGATTAATAAATGATGAATGTATGAGTAAGAACAATTGAATGAATGAATGGATGGATGTATTAATAAATGATGAATGAATGAATGAGTAAATATAAGAACAATTGAATGAATGAATGAATGGATGGATGGATGGATGGATGGATGGATGGATGGATGGATGGATGGATGGATGGATGGATGGATGGATGGATGGATGTATTAATAAATGATGAATGAATGAATGAGTAAATATAAGAACAATTGAATGAATGAATGAATGAATGAATGGATGGATGGATGGATGGATGGATGGATGGATTAATAAATGATGAATGAATGAGTAAATATAAGAACGATTGAATGAATGAATGATGAATATAAATATAAGGAGTAATGAACAGTTTTGAACCCAGCATGCTTACTTTTTCATCATTTGCCTTTGTCAAGGCTAAAATTCTTGGTAGGGCATTCCTGTCACTCTAATAAAAACAACAAAAAGAAAACCTTATTTATTGTTCAATATATGTTTTAATAAATAATATTAATATAAACAATCAAACTACTCTAACTGAAAATGAAGATGATTTGTTTTTGAATGAAATTAATATTTCAAAATGGTGAGTCTTGTTTATGTGTTTTTTACTTAATATGAAGCATATGACAATACAAAATTTAATGAAATGAGTAAAACACAACACTTGTTATGAAGTTTAACGTTATTGTGAAGTCTTCATCTGTTGGTAGAGTAGTGTCTGTTCTCATTTCATTTCCAATACCTCAATTAATGGAGCTAGATTTCCATGATGTTCTACGATGTGACTCAGTGTCATCATTGCCAGTAAAGCAACAGCTTCCTTCATGGCGCACAATGACAACACAGGGTTTAGTGCTCCATCAGCTAATGCTATAGACAAAACATACAAGAATTTGAGCTTAATTGCTGTTCTACTATGTGAGTAAGTGTCATTGCCAGTAAAGCAATAGCTTCCTTCATAGAAGACAATGACAACACAGGGTTTAGTGCTTCATCAGCTAATGCTACAGACAAAACATACAAGAATTTGAGCTTAATTGCTGTTCTACTATGTGTCACTGAGTATGTGTCATTGCCAGTAAAGCAATAGCTTCCTTCATAGAAGACAAAGACAAAACAGGGTTTGGGCTATATAACTTGTAAAATACACAAGGTAGTTACTGGCATTAATTTGTATTTAATATAATAGACAGACTATAGTAAATAAATAATAAGGAATATTGACAAATAAATGAATCAGTAAAAGCCCTACCTTGTGCTTGGAGTTCTTCAGACTTGCAGAATATCATAAGAGCACTGATACCGTCTAGGAGAGTTTTCTCATGGCTTTCATTTGTTGATGATAATATACTAGAATTATGCCAAAAAAGCACCTTAGTAATGCAACTATCAATGCCTTGCTCCAACAGGGGGAGTGCAGGCATACCCAGGGGCTATTGACATTTTTCATATCCTTTTGTCAATTAATAGCCAGTATCCTGGGACGTCAAATTCATATACTTACTCATATATTTACTGTTGTGGATGCAGAACTTTGTGATGGATATTGTCAAAAACCATTGAGCAGCCCCAGGTACAGGCAAAGTTTATGTTCAATAGCCAACTTTGCCCGCACTCCCCCTGTTGGGGCAAGACAGTGATAGGTGCATAATCATGACCATGACGAGTGCTGTATATCTGATTTGCATATATTTTAACTTTAAATTTCTCTAAGAGATTTACTTTAATCTTTAAAAAGCTGGTTAAAATGCTGGTGTTGGCTATACAATCACGCGCCTTCAGCTTGTGGTTGTATATAATTATACTGATAGAACAAGAGCACTCATGTTGTAAACATTACCTACCCACACAATGCCTTAATGGCACCACACTTTGCAAGCATTGAGTGTAAAGGAGCATGTGTTGAAAGAGTCTTGAGTCCATCAGATACTGCTGCCTAAAATAAAAAAAACCAGACATAAACTCGCCAGGACAGTACTCTGGTTTGTAACAAAGGTGGCAAATAGTAAACATTAAAATAAATGTGAAATAGAAATCCACTAACTGTCAATGGTTTTTGTCTTTCTGCGAACTCAGATATTACAACGGCTTAGTAGTTGTGAAACATGTTTTTGGCTGCTGCTAATTACTCGGCACCTTTTATGTTTGTGATTTTACAGCAGCCAAAAAAGTATTTTACAACTAGCCGTTGGAATTAGCCATTATGCACATTTGAAAATCTCACGATTGAATTTGCGTAATATAAATTAATAAATTATTATATTATTATTAATGTCTGAGTTCTTAGAAAGTCAAAAACCGCAAGAAATCCAATTGATACTGTGCTCGTGCTGTATACTCTACAGTTGTTACCTTGACGTCTTCACTGCTCGATTGGCTTAGGTATATTATAGTCTGTACACCACCAAGTTCAATACACTACATACAATAGATAGCAACAAATGCTAATTAGTGTAAGAATAATTAATCTTGAGTAAATACATCAAATGCTAACATCTAAAATATGTTTGCACTTTTTACAGTGTTACACAATTTATAATGTTTCTACTTTTTTCAAGCTTGCAGGTTCTTTGAACATCTCAGTAAGTGTCTCAGCTGCTTCAAACTTGAAAGCCTATAAAAAAACACAAGTTAATGGTTTTCATAATAAAATTTACAACGACAAGGCCATTTACTCGACGTTAATGGTTATCGTATTTATTTGCACTTTTATAATATACAAAAAAAGTATTTATATAATAATTAATAATGATTCATGAAAAATTTATAAAAGAAATCATGAATGTGATGAGTGTTTCATTAAACTGAAAACAATTTTTCACCTGTTTTTTTTTTTTACTCAAAAACTATACAAAGCCAGTTGGCTAATGTTTTTTTTATAGCAATAGTAATATTTAATATGTTAGATTTTTGTTAAAAAAATTTTTTCTAAAAGCACACGAAGAGCTGTAGGTGACTATTGAGAAATAGTGTCAATTTCTTGACCAAAAACTGCGTACTATTTGCTATAATCACTTGTGTATTTATACTAATACTATATGCTCATTAACTACCAATTAAAATACATTAAGTGTAAGTTAAGTGGAGTAATTACCAGCTGAACTGAACGTGACTTTGTAACAGGAGCTGTCACTGGAAGACAGTAATCACAGACTCTTTCAGGGTCTTCAAAACCCATCTGTGGCAAGGGAACCTAGAAAATATATCACAAAGATAGGTACTGCAACAATTTCACTATTTCATTATATGTGGAAATCAAAAGGTCAACAAATCAACCAACCAATCTATCAATCAATCAATCAACCAATCAATCAATGAACCAACCAATCAATGAACGAATCAATAAATCAACCAACAATGGAATAAATCAATCAATCAATCAATCAACCAGTAAATAATTCAAGGACCCCTTTGACAACAGTGTTTTCTTTACACTTATTGGCCATGCTGTTAAAATATTTGTAATCATTTATAAATCAGCCAATCAATCAATAAATCGGCTAATTAATCAACCAAGCAATCAATCAATCAATCAATCTAAATAAACATCACATCACAATGAAATAATCCAACACTCTGACAGCATCAAAGCAAAACGTCATTTTGACATCTTGCACGTGTATATATAAAATTCTAATGAGGCTTAGGTACATATATAGGTCAAACTCCTGGGTTGTATTTTCAAAACCATACATGTCCGGACCCTTCTCCGAGTACTGGAATCCTAGTGTATTCTTTGTTAGCTTCGTACATTGTTTATCTTGGATTCATTTGTTGTTTCTATTAAATTACGACTGTGTCCGGTACACGGAGGAGGCCCAAACTCCTGGGTTGTATTTCTCAAAACGGAGCTGCAAATCGATGTTTTTTTAAAATATCATTCAGTAAAATCTTGATTTATTACTATACCTTTTCACTGCAACACTTGTTACATAACACTTTTCCGCATTGTCTACAGTGATGTTTACGTCTTAGTTGATTAAACTTTTGACAACAGAGTGGACATGTATGGGCTTCTTCGTCAGGCATCCATCTGCAGAGTTGCAAAAGAAAACAACCCCAAAACATTAACTTATCTTGAAGTGCAACATATTATAACAAAACCATATTAACTAATACCTTGGCTTGACTAAAAGGAAAGGTGTAGACGAGTAGACATTAGCAGGACCTTCTGTTTTAGCTGGAGAAACATCGTCGCCTTCGAGGCGAATCCTGTTTGTAGCGCGCGCCATCTTGAATCGTACGACTAAGACCCAGTTTTCCAACCGTGTGGTCCGGAGAGGGGAAATTCAATAGAACAGCTTAGAGCAGTGATCCGCGGTGATCAGTACGGCTCGATCAACGCAAATTGAACTGTTGAATCCAAACATGAGCTCGTTTGAAGATCTTACAACTCCAGCCTTTGTGGTTGATATAGAGAAGGTGAAGAAAAATTGCCAAGATATGAGAGAACGATGCGATAAAATTGGTGTTCAGCTTCGACCACATATGAAAAGCCACAAGACACTGTAAGCTATAGTAAATTAATAATAACTTTTGAACTATTAAATAACAATCGAATATCAATATAACAATATGACAATAATGATTATGTCTGCATAAATCATAGCTGAATAACAGAATAGATGGATTGCAACCATTCCTAGGAGAGTAATTTTTTTGAAAAAAAAAAAAACCACCAGTCACGGCGTCAGATGGTATGGCTGCCGTTTTATTTGTTCAATTCACTCTCCTGGCAATGGTTGCAATCCATCTATATAACATATAACTTTAAATAGGATGAACCATTAGAAAACAGGCCCCTTAAGAAAGAAGGGAACAAGATAATATACAAGACCATTCATTTATGCAAATTCCACAACAAATGAGAAATCAAATTTAAGAGCGTGAAGTCGGGCTAGTACGGTGGCCCACAAGTATCACGGCAATAAACAAAACTTCACGGCAAGAAACAAAACTTCACGGCAAGAAACAAAACTTCACGGCAAGAAACAAAACTTCACGGCAAGAAACAAAACTTCACGGCAATAAACAAAACTTCACAGCAATAAACAAAACTTCACGGCAATAAACAAAACTCCACGGCAATAAACAAAACTCTTTTTAATGTGGTCGTACCTTTTAGAGTCTGAAATCAGTATCTGAGTTAATTTATGCGTACCTTTTAGGGTCATTTTCAAAACCATTTGTCGAGCACCCCTATCAACTTTTGGAGGGAGTTCCCCCCCCCCCCCCCCCCGGGATATATTTGCACAAATCAAAAAGCCTATCTATTTGGACAAAATTAATGAGAATAACTGCATGTACTATGAAGAATAAATAATCATTTCAGTATCTTTCTCTTAATTTAATTCAGGGAATGTGGTGTGTTAATGACTAGTGGTACCAAAAGATCCATTGTTGTATCAACTCTTGCTGAAGCTGAATTCTTTGCTGATGGTGGCTTTGATGATATCATTTTTGGGAGAATCATCACTCCTGACTGCATTCCCCGTATTGCAAAGTTAGTACAAAGATTAGAGATGTTTCACCTTTTGATTGACAATGATGTTATATTAAAAGCACTTGTAAATCACCCTCCCCCACAAGGGAAGAAATGGTCTCTGTTTATGAAGATAGACACTGGCTTCAATAGAGGTAATTTGAGATATTTGTGTTTAATTCATCAATGTGAGTAAATAATTATGAACATAAAAACTAATGATGATAAGAATGAGCTAGTTATATAGAGTTTAATACATCAGTTTGTTGTCTTGAAGAAATTGAGTGTCCTATGCCATAAACAGGGTAACTGAATAAAGATCCCAGTGGAACACCCCAATCCTACTCCTGGTGGAAGACCCCTGGATTTAGAGGCCACTCTCATTACAATATTATTCTAATAGAAACAAGAGCATTGATGGAGAGATGGGCCAGGGTAAAAGAGTGCGCGCCAGCTTACTTCTAGCTGAAGGAACTACCAATGCTAACTATTAGTACATTTTTTTCTTCTTCTATTATACCATCACTGATATTATATATTATATAATTGACATTTCGAGCTTTAGCCCTTTTGCTTTAGCTCTCCAAAGAAGGGCTAAAGCTCAAAACATCAGTAAAGTTAAGTCAACATTTTTTACGGTGTTACAAATTTCATTATATTACCCGGCTATCGTTTATATTAAACACCTATACTAGTTTACTCGCTAGTTTCCATTTATTATATAGTCGATTGCTTATATTTTCAGCTGGTGTTTATTATGATGATCCATACTGCATTAGTCTTGCACAAGCTATCACTAGTGAACCATCAATGGACTTCAAGGGTATTTACATGCACTGTGGACCCAGTTATGGTGCAACTGGTGAAAGCAAAATTAGAGAGGCTACTGATATTCTCTGGAAAAAGTTCCTTGGAGTTGCCTCAAGGTACTGTAAAATAACATACATAGCTTGTGTTAGGGGATTGGTGAGAGGGAAGGACTGTTACTTTTCTTTACCATTTCATCCTTCTCTTGAACAGTCTATGAAGCAAAACTAGACAACATGACTTAAATAGTTTGTTTCTTTTGTTGAATAGTGAGGTCATGATGAAACAAATTGTAACCTCCTCCAATGGTTTATTTGAAAAAAGATGATGATGGTAATGGCAAACACATAAAACAATCCCTGCCCCCTTCTCACCCTCTCTTCCAAGTGGTCTCAGTCTATACATCAACACTCATTGATAAATCTTAGTGACTAGAATATTCTAACAGACGGCCATTGGATTGGCTCGATTCCCAGCTGGTGTTCAATTTATATTTTGTATTTTTTTTATTATTGTCAGGTTTAAAGAGGCTGGCATTAAATGTCCTACAGTTGGAGTTGGTGCCACTCCTAGTTGTTCTAAGCCATCACTAGAGTCTGTTCAGGGACTCACTGAATTTCACCCTGGAAATTACGTGTTTTATGGTATGTAATGAACAAGATTTAAGTAAGGTAGTCCGGCATACCTGTATTATCGCACACATCCTATTATCATGCTTTTCGTAAAAAATATTATAATTCTTATATTCTGTGTAAAAGTTTATTGAAAAAGTGGACCAAAAAAGTTGATGGCAACATAATTGTTTAATTAATTTTGAAGCAGTTTTTGTAGAAGATATGTATTATTTTTTACGAAAAGCACCACTACCTTATTGCTTTGTTGAAAATTCGCTACTCATAATATCTTTTAAAAAATCTACAGTATATCGGGTGTTCATGATTTACTTGTCATATATATTATTAGATCATTTATGGTCAACCATATATAATAGATTGTTTTACGTGGGTTTCCATACGTTATTGGTTCTCATGTAACAAGCTAGTGATTTGCAAAATGCCCTGTTTCCATAATGCTTGTTTAGACATATCCTCCTGAGCAGGTGCTCTTAGTATTGGTAAATAACCAGACTTCAAGGTAGGAGGCTAATTTAGACAAAGCTGCTCTGGAAAATGATAAAAACTTATAGTAATTCATTGAATAAAAAGAGATCCCATGCTACCCCTCCCCCCCCCCCTCCCCCACATACCCTTTATAGATAATATACCACCTTTTAGTCTGTAAACAATACTATTGTAATGCTATCAAAATTTTTATTAGACTTTCAGCAGTTTCTGATAGGGTCATGTCAGTTCGAGGATATAGCTGTAAAAGTGCTAACAAGAGTCATAGGGAGTTATCCCAAACGAGGTCGTTTGCTGGTTGATTGTGGATTTACAGGTCTTAGCCATGACGGAATGAGATTACTACCCGATAAACCATTCTGTATGATAGAAAGTCATCCGGAGCTTAAGTAAGGGTAAACTCTAATATAAGGAAATGATTGAATGAATAAAAAAAAAATGAATGAATGAGAAAATGAATGCACTAACGAACAGATGAATGAATAACCGATATAATTAATGGATCAGCCAATCAATCCTTCAATCAGTCAGTCAATCAGTTAGTCAATCAATCAATCAATCAATAAGTCAATGAAAAAATAATTAAAGAAAAGAACAGAATACAGAATAAATGAGAAAACTAAGAGAGAATAAATGGATGGATGGGTACCAATAAATAACACTTTCTTCGTGTCGTTCTGTTTAATTTCTCAAAACAAATATTTCATTGTAATACGCATTATTCAGCCCTACGGCTGCTTATGTATCATTTTTGGAATGAAATAGAATAAAACTCAACTCATAAACAAATGATAGGTAATGTAATGAAATTTGTAACACCGTAAAAAATGTTGACTTATATTTACTGACGTTTCGAGCTTTAGCCCTTCGTCGGAGTAAAAGACGGTGTGCTAAAGCTCGTAACGTCAGTAAAGTTAAGTCAACATTTTTTACGGTGTTACAAATTTCATTATATTACCTATCGTTTATATCAAACACCGACGCAGCCTATACTAGTTTACTCGCTAGTTTCCATTCATAAACAAATGGATAAAGGAATGGATGAATTAACGAATGAATATCTTGAAAATATTAAGAGTTTCAGTATCTCGCTGAAAACACGGCAAATTCAGATATAATCTATGCCCATCTTCCCTAACAAACCATGATAGGAAACCAGAGAATAAGTACTTACTGTTCTCTTTTACGAAACTTTTACGGTTTTATTAGCAAAATGTGTTTTTTTTTTGTATATTTTACAGAATGGTTAAAACGACCCAAGAAATTGGAATAATCGAAGCAGCCAATGAGAATGAGCCTCTTGACTTTTCAAAGTATCCAATAGGAACGATCTTGTCAATCATTCCCTATCACGTGAGTATTTCCACCTATGTCATACATGGTTGTCCAAGGCGATATGCCATTCGAGATAGAAAGGAACAACCCCCCCCCCCCCCCCCCCCCCCATACATGTACACTAAAACCAATCAATCGATATAGCTTACAGAGTTTAGAGATATGTATCGTTGTACATTCTGTCGAAACAACGACTTGTTGATTTGTATTTGTTGCATATTGTATCTGTACGTTGCAATTCATACTCATTATTGTTGGAATTATATCCATAATGCCTTTCTGTAAGCACTATCGCTTTCAAGAATTTGGTTAATGTTTGCCTTTGAAAGTATTCCTAGATTTTTATTGATGTTTTGTGTGTATTTTCTAGTCTTGTGCAACCGCACGCCAGCACCATGTTTACTACGTCCACAAAGACAACAAAATCATTGACAGATGGGTTCCAAACCGTGGATGGTGAAATACGCTCACTCTGCCCATTTATATTTCAAATATAATTGACTTTTAAAATGATCTATTTTATAACTAGTTAAAAGAACAATAACAAAAAGACTGTGTCGGTTATTGGTATTGCATGAGTTAAGTACAATTGATAAGTACACAAATAGATAGATATATGTTTGTATGTTTGAATAAATGAAATGAAAAGGTAAATCAATGAATGAATCAACGAACCTCAACAAACGAATGGTTGGTTAATATTATACGGATTGCGCTAGTAACAAATTAATTTAATTTAATTCAAATAAAATGAATTTCAAATAAACTTCAGCTGTCAGTAAAATTTTTGGCTAGGTACAAGCCGGACCAAGGGATTTTTATAAAGGTGCTTATGATGTCTGTATTTTTGCAAGCAGGCTCTCTTTCTTCTTCATATTCATAGGTTTCCTTGAATTTGTGTTACATTTCATTTCCGCAATTTTTCATGACCGAAATATCTTTTGCGATTTTCTGTTAAATCGGCAGAAAAATCCTAGCCCTCCACGCAGCCGTTTGAATAGTAGAAAAAATAACAATAAAAAACAGAGCAAAGAGAATAGAAGAAAAAAATAGAAAAGCTCGGAAAGAAAGTGGAATCAACAGGGTTCGAACTCTTGACCGTAGTTCCTGCCGTAGCTTTGATTTGATCCTCTTTTACACTGCGACTGCATCCCCCGGACACTGAAACTGGAATTAGAGAGTAAGGAAGAATTTAAAGAGTAAAAAAAGCGGGAAGATTCCTCCTAGACATTCTATGAAACTGGAGATTTCGGTCCCACCTGCGCTATCCCGACAGAACTTGACCTAACGTCGCGCTAGTCAAAAGAACATTTTAAAACCCCTTTTCGAAACACTAAATGATACCAAGAAATGTCAGTCTTATTTTAAATTTTGATCCCCAAAGCATACACCCGATGCTTTTTTCGAGTAGAAACCATCACCCCCTCCCCTCTCCCAGAAAGCCTCCACGTACCCTCCCCAGGCCACTGGGCCTTAATCCATTTTGGGCTACCTGTGTTATAGTTGGCTGTGTAGCCACGCTCGTGCCAGTCTATTCCGGCCGGGCCACCGTGGCAAGACATTGTATTTAGAACTCTAAATTTCCATGGGAATGATGTTTTAGAAAGTTTGTATCTCCCTTATATTTTTACAACTGGACAAAATTACAAGCCAAGAACATCATGTTTAAAGTTATCATTCTCATAGGAGGACCAATGAAGGGTAAGACAGTGTTCAAAACAATATAACACTTATCAAAACAACAACTTTATACGTTATGAAGTTTCAAGAAACAATCTTAATGCGATTTGTTTATTTGCAGGGACAAGGTTTAGGCCTCTCTCCCTGGAGCTTCCCAAGCCTCTATTTCCAGTCGGAGGGTTTCCAATTATCCATCATCACATAGAATCCTGTAAAAAGGTAAAGATCGTTATTGGGATTCATTTGAGATGATCGATTTGTCAATATTTTGTGTGAGACATTTGTTTATAAAAATGAGCTTTCATATCATGCCTTATAAAATTTGGTGCCTAATGTATTGTGGTGCTTAGATCTAAGCACCATATTACATTAAGCACCACATTAAGGCACACAATGTCTTGACAATGTGCTTTAAAATTATCATGTGTACAGACCGCTGCATGGTAGTTCATTCAAAATTATTTTAGGACCCTGAGTATATTGGTGACATTGGTCTGGTTGGGGTGCGAACCAGGAACCTCCTGTATGCAAATCCAATGTTCTACCAATTGAGCCAACCGGGATGTAGTCATAATACTATTGTATGGTCATGGTTACTATTCAAAGACATAGTTATTTTTTATTTTAGTACTAATTAACGGTTATATTTTTTTACGTTTTGTGATTTGAAACAATGCACTTGTCCATGTCTATATACTATGATATAAACACTAGAGATATCAAAGAAACACTTGATAACACCTAAGACAGCTCTCAGCATGTTTGTATCACAGTATATAGACGCGTGAGCTGTTTCATATTCTTAAATTCTGCCACAGTTATAAATTAATACATTTTACAGTGCAGACACTCGAACCACAAATGTTTCAAAGTTTTTTTTAATTAAAATTATTGCTCCAGCTAATCCAAGATGCCCTTCTAAACAATATAAATGATTTTTTTACGACTTATCACAAATTTCTATTCTTGAATCTGATTGATTAATTTTAATTTATGTCAAATACACACTGTAATATTCATATGGATTATGAATTCATTTATTTCAGATACCAGAGCTACGTGAGGTCATTCTTATAGGGTTTTATCAGTCTAGTGAGCCATTATCTAAGTTTATTGCCTCAGCACAACAAGAGTTTGGTATAAGTATAAGGTAATGCTACTTTGCTACCCTCAATGTATCTATCAATCTCATATGTTATGGAAATATCACAAGGTGAATTTGGTTTTTCTCACAACAAAGCTAAAAAAGACCTCAAAACTAAGGAAATATTTGAAAGCAAAACTATTTAGAACGTGCACTGGTTCCATGAGTGTGCGATTCATTTGACATGGTGTGAGTGGCGTTGTGGTTTACGGTGCACGTCTCTCACTGCTGTGGTATAGGTTCAAGTCCCATCTCGGGCATGAATTATATGTGAGTTGAGTTTGTTTGATGTGTTCTTCTCTTCTATGCCATAAGGGTTTTTGTCAGAGTTATTCGGTTTTCCTCCCTCCACAAAAATGAACATGTGAGCAGAGTTGTGTGCTAAAATGTTTAACGTAGAGGTAGTGAGTGCGAGTCCGAGTCTCCCCAATTAGCCACTGGCTAAATACATTGAGACATTAACAAAAAAGTGATTTTTTTATGTACAATGTACTCCTATTGCTCTCAACCAATCACATGCAGAAAATCTATAGTTGTGATTAAAGATAATTAATATTGTGTTATGTGTTTAGGTATCTACAGGAATACCAGCCACTGGGAACTGTAGGTGGTATCTATCACTTCAGAGATCAAATATCATTTGGTAACCCTGAAGGGTTAGTGGTGATCAATGCTGATATCAGCTGTGATTTTCCTTTTAAAGAACTTTTAGAATTCCACAAAAACCACCCTGGAAAACACACAATCATGGCTACGGAGGTAAAGCAAACTCATGCATCAATGCTTTCTTTTGCTAATTTGATCATTGCGTGTTGCTGCAATTTTCGGCTTTCTGCAAACTAAGACATTACGGCTAGTTTTTGTCTACCGTCAATCAAACACATAAAAGGTGCCGAGTAACTAGCAGCAGCCAATAATGTATTAAATTTTACAACTAGCTGTTGGAATGTCTTTTGTTTGCAGAAAGATGAAAACCACAGTAGTTTGCTCTGTACAAGTAATTCATTGTATTTAGCATTCTATATATTTTGTAGAATGATAATGTAAAACTTTGTAGTAAAGTGTCAACCATCCTCAAAATGATATGTTTTGTCTTTAAAGGCTAACAGAAAGCAGGCTCAAAATTATGGCTGTTTGGTAGAAAAGGAGGATTGTCATGAGGTAATAAAAGAAACCATCAACTAACAAATCCATCAATCAACTAATCATTGATTCAGAATAATTAACTTAATAATTCAATCAACTAAATATTTTATAAATCATTATCATTCAACCAGTCTCTCAATTTCAGCAGGATACTCAATCAGACTGTGCACCTAAAAACATTGTTATATAATATTCTGATATTATTTACATGTATTATCTGTAATATTCTAATTTGTGAAGCTCCAATGTGTTATTAGTTTGTCCTTCTTTGCTAGGTTGTACATTATGTTGAAAAACCAGAGACATTTGTCAGTGAGCTCATTAACTGTGGTGTCTATGTCTTCTCACCTAACGAGTTGTTTCAAACCATGGGTGAACTGATGAAACAGAAGTTTGAAAACGCCAGGTAAAATGAATAAGTGCAATTTTATAAACTCCAGTTTAGTGTCCATGACAACAGTGAATGTAGCCAGATATGTTATTACATATATACCGGTAAATGGTAGACTTAGAATATTGCATGTCAAGTTGGATAGCTGGATGAATTAAAAAAATGAATATAAATGAATAATTAAATGATCGGTTGAATGAGTAAAAGACTGAATGAATGGTTGAATAAATGGATAGATGGTGTAAATAAATGCATGTGAAAATCAGTTCTATGATCATATAAACATGTTTTGTTATGTTTTCACCATAGGAATGATGCATTTACATCAGGCCCTGAAGTCCTCAGAATGGGTGAAGATCTCATGACTCATTTAGCAAGTATTGGGGAGCTGTTTGTATATAAAACATCAAATTTCTGGACTACAATCAAGAGTGCAGGGTATGACTTCATCACAATTGTCTCAAAAACAACCTACTTGTTAACTTTGACAATGAAATTGTGTCAAGAAACATGACCTCAATTAATTAACACTCAACAACTAACAATTGTTCTCTTACATTTTAAACACACAGGTCAGCAATCTATGCAAGTCGTAACTTTCTTGAGTTATACCATAAAGTACATCCTGAAAGACTGGCCAAAAATGGCTTTGGCAAGCCAACATTCATTGGTGGGTAGACATTGTTTGCATGTACATGTGTATTCCCAGGAATTATTTAATTTTAGTGGTTATCATTCACCAATATTCATTGTGCCTGAGGAAAACAATTGTTTTAGTAAATATAAAGATCTGTGATCATTGAAACAACAATAAAAAACAGCCACACATTGTATCCATTTACCAGGTGATGTCTATGTTCATCCAAGTGCTGTTGTAGATACCACTGCTGTTGTAAGTAACAAAATTGTTATGATAACAATGAAAGAAAATCATCATGGTCTGTAATTATAAATATGATATTCTGTAATGATACTGGTGATTATGGGAATAATTCTATCAGTAGTAATGATGATTAAAATAAAATTAAAAGTAATAAAAAATATTATGTGATGATATTGTGTGATGATAATCTGAGTGATAAAGGTGAATATTCTATAAAGTTCTAGTAAGAGAAATTTAATTGAATATGTGCATCTAGTAAGAGATTTTTATTGAATATGTGCAAACTAAGACCCGCTCAGTGCTCAGAAGCAGTTTTAACAGCTTTACCATATAAAGTTAAATAATTCAGATCTTTTTGTAAAGTTTGAAGGTAAAGATTGTTCAGTTCACCAAATAAAATCCTTCATTACAGATGGTGATTATGGTAATGCTAATCATAATGATTGTGTATTTTTCATGTCTGTAGCTCGGGCCAAATGTTTGTGTTGGTAGTGGAGTCATTATTGGACCAGGAGCCAGAGTTCGAGAATCTATCATTTTAGATCGTGCTGAACTGAAGGTTTGTCATTTAAACGTCATTCAGTAACAATAAATGAATATCCTAGTTTGATATTCTATTCAATTCAATTTTATTCAGTACCATGAGTTACAGTGTACATATATATATTGGCTAGAATTTGACAGATCTTTTAGGTACAGGCTATTTATAATAACCACAAGGGCTAACCCAGGTAGATAGCATATTATAGATATTTTAAAATTTGGAGTTAGGATTTAAGATATAATACACACACACAAAAAAGTATAAAAGGATCAGAAAAATTATATTACATGTGTAGAGAGGAAATAAAAGAAACGATGGTGGTTTGATATTATTGTAGGTTAAAGCTAAGTATGAACTCAGAAAATCATCACTCAGCTTCTCTTTAAATTTATACTTGGTGTTTAATTTCTTTGAAGATTCATCAATTTTGTTCCAGCATTCTGCTCCAGAATATCTAATATTAAATTTGCCAAAATTGGTTCTAATCTTAGGAAGGGAAAAACGTGCCTTTGATGCTAGTCAACTATATTATAATATTCACAATTATATAAATTTATGATGGCCATTGTATTCATCTTCACTACAACCATCCTTTTCATCATTGTAATCAACTATTTCCTATGTTAATGTCAGGACCATTGCTGTGTGCTCTATTCTATTGTGGGATGGAACTGTACGGTAGGACAGTGGTCACGAGTAGAAGGTCATAGGTGTGATCCAAACCCAAACGATCAGTTTGCTAGACCTGATGGAGAGTCACTATTTGGTATAGATGGCAAGCTAACGCCATCAATTACAATTCTAGGTAATTCTTCTCTTCATCTAAATATTGCAATCATCTATTCATTCATTCATAAATTCATTTATTTACATTGTACATATTTATTTACACCTACTTGCAGTAAGGTTGTCATACAAAATAGAACATTTGTCACAAAGGAAATAGAACCTTTGTGATTTAGTGCGAAAGGAATTAATTAAAAGACAAAAGAGAGAGTTCAGCTTGAGTAAACTTCTTTTGTCTTTTAATTAATTCCTATCATACTAAATCACAAATGTTCTATTTTCTTTATAACAAATGTATATTTTTGTATGACAACCTTACTGCAAGTAGGTGTATCTTTATTCATCTTTTGTTTGTTGATTCATTTATTATTGATTTATTATTTTTTATTATTTAGTTGATTGATTTAGATATTCGTTTTTGATATTTTATTTATTTTGCTTATTTTTTTCACTCATTTTTACTCATTTATCCACTCAGTATTCATTTTTTATGTTTTTAATCAACAGTTTTCTAATGTATATTGTTTCTTTCATAGGTCGTAATGTATCAATCAATCCTGAGCTGATTGTTTTAAATTCAATTGTCCTGCCGCACAAGGAGCTTAGTCAATGCTACAAAAATGAAATTATTTTATAATTGTACTGTAATATTAACAACATTTCATGCTCATTATAAATATATTCATCCCATTTAATAATTATTCCATACATTAATTAGTTATCTGTGGGTTCATACATTAAACAGGTTCCCATTTATATCTGTACTTTCCCATTTAAATCTGAACTGATGCAAATGTTGTTGATGTGTGCTAAACACACAGATCAACCAATCAGAGAAGTTCACTTCAGAAATAATGTACTCTGATTGGTTGATCTGTGTGTTTAGCACACATCAACACAATTTGCATAAGTACAGATTTAAATGGGAAAATACAGATTTAAATGGGAACACAAAGGATTTTAGAATTGGACAGGTGTGATTAAAATCACAATATTTAAAAATGAATTAAATTAAGTTAATGCTGAAAACAATAAACACATTTTAAGCATAAAATTTCACTAGATGACATAGATTATGTTTACATTGCATTTGGGAATAATTAAACAATGTCTACAAGATAATTATTTTCTGCAATTTAAATATTTTCAGAATAGTTTTAAAATGGTTAGCCTGATTTTCAGAGCGGGCCTTGGTCCTACGCTATATCGCTTTCTCCCCAAACTTAAATGATAATCTAAGATTTCCATGATTTCAAGAGGATGGTGTAAATTATACTGTCATGATTCATGATATATAGAAGAGATTCACTAAAATGCTTTTTATTTTGTGTATTAATTTAAGCTGATATGGGCTGGTATGTTATTTTAGATGCTACAAAAATGAAACTGTCTTTTAAAATAAAAGCTCTTAAAAAGTGATATTACCAATGTCTATCATAAGTTCTAATAAGCAATCAGAGGTGTTTTATCAGGTTTTAAAACCATGATTTGAATCCGAGTGGTTTAGCCCTGATAAAATATGCTGAACAGCTTCAAAAACTCCAACCTATATTTTGTTATTTTGGCTAAAATAAAAGACATGACGAAAAGTTTCCCAATAAAACTAAATAACATTTTTGGACTTCCCCATTCAGTTTTCCCTTTTCCATACAGTTTTCCCTTTTTGCATTCAGTTTTTCCTTTTCCATCCAGTTTTCTCTTTTCCATTCAGTTTTTCCTTTTCCATTCAGTTTTTTCCTTTTCCATGCAGTTTTCTTTTTTCCTTCAGTTTTCCATTCAGTTTTTTCTTTTCCATTCAGTTTTCCCTTTTCCATTCAGTTTTCCCTTTTCCATTAATTTTCCTTTCCATTTTAAATCCTATATTTTTATAGCTTTCCTTTTATGTTTTATTTTTTACGCCATCTGTGTGCGTTCATTCATAATTAGTCAAGGGGGACTGTCCCCCTCGAATAACTGGTTTACTCGTTTGGTTTCGATTATATGTGAATTTCCTACTCACTCCACCCCGCGCGGTAAAGTTTCATTCATTTTACGCGCGAAGCAATGCATTGTGGGTAATTTCGTCTCACACGTGCAAGCGAAGCCATCTTGTTCAGTTTGGTCATCGTTTTCGTCTTGTTCGTTCACTAAACATGGCCGATAAAGCTCTAGATTCAAGCGAGGACGAAGAACCTACAATTTCTGAAGATGTTGTCGTTACAAAGTACAAAATGGCTGGTGATATGGCCAATCGTAAGTAACATAAAATATCTTGGGCCATAAACCTCGGGCTGAAAAAAAAATTCTACCTGTGACATCATCCTTATGCTCAATTGTCGATTTTACCCCCCTCTTTACATTCTTTCCACTCAATGTAAGCTTTAAGTTTACGTTTATAATCTTCAATTTATGTACAATCAGTGAAATATTGAGTTTATCTAAAAGTTCAAACGCAAAATTTGATTATTATCCCACGTGTCTGTAGAGTAAGAAATATAGATCAACTGCCTTTTTGGCTTTTGGCTAGTAATAATTGTAGCATTTTATATGTATATTTAACAATTTCATCGTGGTAAATGCTTAAGGCGAGTCATTTTCGTGTATTTATCAATTTAGAATAATAATTTACAAACAAAGTCCAATTTTGTACAATGTACAATTTATTAAATTCGTTTTGTAAAAAAATTATTTGTCGTTACTTATTATCAAAACCCTTACAGTTTATCAAGAAAAATGAAATTCATTGTAAATTCCACTCCCTAGATTGCGTGGTTTTAATTATGGTTGTGATATTATCCTTGTGTGTTTGAGTGTATTTCTATAATTAACAATCAAAACAATAATAAAATGTCTAAAAATATTCCTTCGAAAAATAAGTTAATGAATAGATTTTGAATTATGATAATTTCGATCTTCTAAAAACTTGATTTCTATAATGCAATCAAAATATTTGAAAATATCAAAACATTTAAAGTATTTTTAGATTTTATTCTGTTGAATACATATCTATGTTGTTTTTCACATTTGATACCTGAGATCAGATAAAAATTAAGGATGCTTGAAATGTATATTTCTCTAGGATTCCTTCATCTTAAAAATGTTCATCTTAAAAACTTTGTTCTGTTGAGTATAGTTTTTATTTGTTATTCTGTATTCAATGAAAATAGTTATCATAAATATTAAGTTGTTTTTACAGGTAACTGGGTTTGGCAGGTAGTGACATTTTTTTTATTTGTGAAAGAAAAAAGAAGAATACATCATTGTGAAAACAGAAAAATATTTTGTGCCGATAATTTTGTTAGAAAAAGAATATGTTGACAAAATGTTTCACTATTCTTTTTCTATACAACAATTTCAAAATTTGAAAGCATATTATGGGATGTATAGAGTATATGTGGGAATTCTGGGCTATCATCTATCAGATATTTATGGGATGTTTCATTTTGAATTCCTTGCAATCTGCAGTCAACACATCTCTAACATTGTTGTTGCACAGGATGGAAGATTGTGATCATTGTATTGCCCATTGCTATTATAACACTATATGCTTCAGTGAGTTGCGCTCTTGGCTGAAAATAATCAAAATAAATCATTAGTGACAACGAAAACATTGATAGATTTTCTCAAAAATGAATTTCAAAGTGGCTTGTGGCCCAAGGAAAACGATGAAAGAAAATAGCAACACACACACCTCATTAGCATGTTATTTCACACATATTCTCATTTACATTTTAAAAGTGGGTTAATTTTATATGAAATCGATCAAATCCTGTATATTCTGATTTGATCAAATCACAAGTTCTCTTAAATGTTCCATACCTAATCCATCAACTGATTTATGTTATAGAACAAATGGCTCAGAATTCAAGTTCTATTCAAGATATTTTTTGAAAGAATTTGACATGAATGCTCCATCCATTTTTAAACCAAACATCAAACTTATCTATGCTATAAATCTATATGGATATGAAACCATGGTTATAACCAAATATGCAATGTCAAATGTTAGTCAGTTTTTAGTGTGACTAGACACTCCTGATTGATGGCACTATCATTGATCACCTAAACCAAGGTTCAAACAATTCACTTCTAATTTATAATGGTTTGTTGGTCATATCAGGAGTACTTGGTAAAGTCATTGCAGCAGCCATAGCTAACAGTACAGCCAGAACATTATGTGTACTTGGTGATATACTGATCATAGAGGAAACTGGAAAAGTTTACAAGAAAGAAAAAGAATTGAAAAAAGGTACAAACTAGGGTGTTTTCCATTTGTCCAGAAAAAACGGTTGATGAAGACATGAACGGTTGTAATTTAACAGCTCAACTATGTACACCTACGAACTGAACGTGCGAATTAGAGACCTGAGCCTGTGAAATTCCGATAAATTCCTTAATGGTTCAGATAATTCCAGTTGGTTCATACCAACCAGAATGCCAAGACAAGCCTGAAAGGTTGACCAATTTTTTTTGGCTGGAAATACCGAAAAATTGACTGTACCATTTGTTGTCCGACCGAAATTATGTTTTTTTTGTGTGCAAATGGTAAGCACCCCTAATTTCTCATTTGGTTTTCATGACCTGGTTATTCAAATCCCAATAGACATCTTTACGTCTATATGCAAATTACCCATTTCAGACTACGTGGCATTCTACCTAAGGGTAGCATCACATGATCTGAAATGGGTAAATGAACAAGGAAGGTAATGGTGGAAAAATGCTAGTTTGCAAATGGGAGATCATACTTTGGGGGTTGCACTTCAACAATAATGGTAGTAACATAAAGAGTTGATATTTTTACATTTCCATTGTAAAGTTGTAGCCCACTTTTTTTCTAGTGATAAATGTTCACCTTGTTTGACCATTGGAGAACAAACTTTGTAAGGGATTTCATGCCCTATTGTCGTCTCTCCATGGACCAAGTCCAGAATTATTATAAATAAATTAAATAAATATATAATGTTCTTTTACCTTGAAGTGTATTAACTATATTAACCCATATTTTTGTGTTTGTTTCAAGGTATTGCTTTCCCAACGTGTGTCTCTGTTAACAACTGTGTCTGTCATTTCTCACCACTTGAGAGCGAGCCAGATGTCACTCTAAATGATGGTGATTTGGTGAAAATGTAAGTCCATGTATGTTCCTTATTGTACATGTTCCTGATAATTGTTTAAATAATAGAGGGTAATCGGACTCTATTGTTAAGGTAGAGGAATATATTTTGTGTGTTTGTAGGTGATTTGTGATATGAGCTCATATGTGGTCTAATACACGAATAGATCGATATAGTGTAATGGTAAATCCAGTTTAACATAACTCATCAGGGGCTAAGATGTTAAACTGTTGTCATTATGGTAGATGACAAACGTGTTTCATACTCCAAGGCCTTAGAGCTTAACCCTACACGCGGTTACCATAGATGTATACGTGTATTAGATGAGTGAAAGTGGTTGTAATTGTGTCAGGGAAATGTAAGCTGAATGAAAACAAACCTAGGAGCTAAAAAACTTGACCGTGTAAATCTTCAATAAAAAAGTACGAAATTATGCAAAAAACAGCCTAGAGAGTTGTGAATGATAATAGAAATCTATGCATAGTTGGAAACAGACTAAGAAAAACATACCTGGTTCGATAAACGGCTTTATAGAGTAAGCGCTGGTGGGCAAATGTCCTGAAGACAACATTTTGATATCCAGCAGAAAAACCGGTAAAAATTATACGCAATACGATTTAAAAAATAAAATACGCGCGAGAATATTTTGAAAAAGAATTTAATAACGGACATCAACTGATGAAAAATATACGATAACTGTAAGAGAAACCGTTACCATGTAAGCGCGAGCTATTTGTGCTTGAATTGAAATTCGTAGTGAAAATAAGCGGGCTTCCTGTGTTCCGTGAGGATTGGTGACTAGAAACAAAATGGCTGCCAAGACATTGTGCAGAAACGATCGATCAGGTCGTTGTAATGACTTTAAATGTTTATGTAACTTTGCCGAGAAAAGTGGCCTAGCGGTGAGAGAGCTGGCCTATCACCACTGTGACCTGGGTTCGATTCCCGGCTCGGGTGACAAGTGAATAGAGTTTGTTTGATGTGCTGTTCTCTTTCATGCCACAAGGGTTTTCCTCCCTCCGCAAAAATCAACATGTTAGCAGAGCAGTGTGTTGTAAATATTTAATGTAGCGGGAGTGAGTGTGAGCGAACCTCAGGGAAGAGTTCATACATGATATTGATTTCATGTTCTTTCAGTGGTATGCAATGTAAAGGCTTAGCTATCTTATATTGGTCTCTATTTTGTATTGTGTAGGATTATTTGTCATGTTTTATCAAGAATCTAAAGTATACAACTTTAATGTTTATTGTTTCAACATGTAGAGATCTTGGTGTACATATTGATGGGTTTATTGCCGTAGTTGGACATACGATTGTTGTAGGAGCATCCAAGGTAAAGTGACATTGCTTAACGTACTTGTGTGGATTTTGTGATGTTTTTAAAAAACCAAATCTCCTGAGGGACTGGTCATAAAGTATAGGGGGGGGTGGGCCGGAAAAATCTGGGGGTGGGCCGTGGTTTTTCATGCATCCCAAAAGGGGTGGGCTAGAAAATGTCATGCACCACTAAAGGGGTGGGCCATGCAATTTCTGTGCAATGTTTTTTTTACTGTGCTTAAGACACATTGTTTAATAGTAGCTGAAATTTTAATAATAGACACCATTGGAAAAATGACAGAATTCAATCAGTATAAAATAAAAACAGAATTTTTTACACACCTAGAGGAAAAATGAGTATTTATTTCAATGATGACTCATTAGTTCATCATGGTTCTGTTGATGACTTCTTTTTACACATAACTCATTTTTATTTGTAAAGAAGAAACAAAACAACAACAACAACAAAAAACTGCAACAACTTCACCTCCACCTAGAATATCGATGAATTAGTACTAGTAGAATCTCAATGAGAATCTTCAGGAATAGATAGTCAGTCTTTTTTCATGCAAACATACTAACAATTTGTAACCAAGTGATCTTTTTCAAGGTCCTTTTTTCATGATATAACGATGTTAAATACCAATAAAATATATAAACAAAACAAAAACAGAATTACTTGACAGACCTAGCCAACGTACTGGCTAGTATGCTGGCTAGAGCAGAAATGACTTAATTTTCAATCCAACATTACAACCCAAATATGAGGAAATGTCACACAACGAAACTAACACAATTTTTTAACCTTGTCACAAATTAATCATCAACATCAATCTCATACACAAAGTCTTCACTTTCATCAGAACTTCTATCACTGAATGATAGATCAGTGAGTGACTTGATCTCTAAAAGTGCATTGTCTGGAAGCATCTTCCTGTCCATGAGCATTTTGAGCCATTTCAAATCACTTTTTTTAATCTCAGAAATCCCAGTATAGTTGAGTGTTGAAAATTAACCTTCTTGAGTACAATGGGCTATTAGTTTGTAAACCCTTTTCATTTGCTTTTCGTGGCGTTCTTTTTTTTTTTTTTTACTTTTAGCCTTATTCTCTTTTTGTCTTCGTTTTATAAAGGATGTTGGTCGATTTTTCGCTCCAGGGAACATACGCTTGTGTTTCTCTTGTAAACTGTTCATCTCACAAATTGCACTTTCAATGCGTTGTAGTATGTTGTTTAACCTTCCAATGCATAATTCATTGTAGTGGTGTGCACACACATGTGTAGATTTTACTTTTCCAGATTTAGTGAAGCAGCTATCATCATCATTCTTTATCTCTTTGCTTATCTGTTTAACCTTGGTTTTTTAATTTTCCAGCTGCATGCTTCTATAATTTAGCTGAGCAATGTCACTAGGAGACAAAGGCATAACCATGGGCTTTTCTAGTAATACAATATTTTCTTCAAGAGAGTTAACTGCTTTATGTAGGTCATATTCTCTTCTTCCCTCTGAATGGAAAAGTTTTGAAAACTCACGTGCATTCATTGAGAATTTGTAGTAACTTTGCAGTGTTTGTATTTTATTTTAAAATATTGAAGATAGAAATAGGGGTGGGTCATAATTTTTTGTGCATTCTACAAAGGGTGGGTCACTTATAATAATGTGCAGTCTGTGGGGTGGGTCACATTTATTCATTCATTACGATTTCAGAAATTTCCGGCCCACCCCCCCCTATACTTTATGACCAGTCCCTGAGATGTACAATGACTTGTGGTTTCTAGTGTCTTTTACAGTGTAACAGTAAACCATGGATTCCTTGTTTTAGAACAGGACAGAGATTGACAATATCCCAGTATAATCATGTAATACAATTAATTGAATGATATTATCATTCACCAGGAGAACAAAATCACAGGTCGTAAAGCTGATGTCCTCCAGGCTGCACACTTTGCATCGGAGGTTGCTTACAGAGTCCTCAAACCAGGAACAGAGGTATTGTTCAATTCATTCTTTAACAGATTTACTGTATTTATTGACTATTGCCTTACCTTGAATCTACTGTTAACACTGACAAACAAGCTGACAAATTCTCTCTTTCTGTATTGTATGATTAATTGATATTGGTATATCTCATAGAACAATGCTGTCACAGACCTTGTGCAAAAAGTAGCAGAATCTTTTAAATGCAAGCCAGTAGAAGGTATGGCATATTGTACCATCAATAACATCACAATTATTTCATAAGAAACAGCCATTTAATATTTCCATTGTGAGCGATATTACAATTTTAACATGGTTGGTTTGTGGGTTTGTAGGTATGCTGTCTCATCAACTGGGAAGGAACGTTATTGATGGTGAAAAGGCAATCATTCAAAATCCAACAGAAGCACAAAGGTTAATAATATTTTTATAATATGATCAATATTTTTTTTTTTTCGATACAACTAATAAGTTATTATCGTAAATTCAGCACATCAACTTAAACAAACAAACATAAAATGTTAGTTAGCTTATGTATTTGCTGCTTGCTTGCTTGCTTGCTTGCTTGCTTGCTTGCTTGCTTGCTTGCTTGCTTGCTTGCTTGCTTGCTTGCTTGCTTGCTTGCTTGCTTGCTTGCTTGCTTGCTTGCTTGCTTGCTTGCTTGCTTGCTTGCTTGCTTGCTTGCTTGCTTGCTTGCTTGCTTGAGATCAAGACTGATCAATGATAGAAGTAACACTGTTTTTAAATAGAGTATAAAATCTATTTTTATTGAATTATTTAAGTAAAGTTGTTGTTAATCCATAATAGAAAAGAGCATACCAAGTGTGAATTTGCTGTCCATGAGGTGTACGCTGTAGATGTTCTTGTCAGCACCGGCGATGGAAAAACCAAAGAAAAGGATAACAGGACCACTGTATATAAACGAACTACTGAAAGTTATAACCTGAAAATGAAAGCCTCTAGAAGTAAGACCATCATGTTATTATACAATAAATACATTATTAAAGACCCATGGTCACTTAAAAGCATGCACTGCGTGAAATACTGAATTTCGTGGACCATGATATTGCACAATCAAACATTTTGATATCGTTTACAATATGAGTGGGTATCTACCCTCTTACTAAATCCTTTAAGTTGTTGTTGTAATTGTTTTCTCCTAATATGAATGACTGTGAATGAATTATGACACTCATATCAAAATAAACAACACAAAGCATGCCAGTTAGGGTCCATATATGAATATATGAATATATATATATAAATGGGAGAGCAAATTAATAATAGCTTAGATATGCAATGGTCTAGTGGTTGGTGATTCTGCGTTGTCAGGCCTGACTTTGATTCCCAAACCAGGAGATAATTATTATTTTTCCTTTTTAAAAAAAAATATATTTATCTTTTTTTAATCAAGAGATTATGCTGTACCCTTTATAAGTGGTTAGAAGAGTCTCAACCACCCATGCTACCCACACTATCTAATGAGTAATGCACAATATAGGATGGCAGAAATGTATTTCCATAACAATGATATCATGCTGTGTGGATCCCCCACCCTTTGTAAAGTTTCCATCTTTCACACTGAATGTTAACTTTTTTGATTTTTTTTACAGTCTTTTACAGTGAAGTCTGTAACAAGTTTACTATGATGCCATTCACCCTAAGGTTGGTTTAACTAAATCCTCTACTCTCTTGATAAATGCCACAAATTTATATGTACTGATAATTGAAGGTTTTTTTTTGCTGCATTGCTTGAATTACCAACAATACCAACGTACCAATGTCTACCTATTGTACTACTAGCATTCACAAAATACTCCTAACTGTTTAGAACAATGAATTGACATGCATTAACATGTTTGTCTGCAGAGCATTTGATGAAGAGTCCAAGGCAAGGATGGGCATGAAAGAGTGTTTAAACCACAACCTATTGGAACCATTTAATGTCTTGTGGGAAAAGGAAGGTAAGGACTGGTAGTCTATCATGATTAATATAGGCCTTCAAACTTGATAGTCTTATTTATTAACTGGAGTTTTCAAGATGTTCTGTGAAAAGTTGTCTTTCACCTATTTCAAAAATAGTTGTCACAGCCAAACCAACAGTCCACACTCAAAGGCTGAAAAGGATTTTTGTATTTTTGTTTTTTTGTTATCAATTTATTCATTATTTATAGCATGATTTTGATTATGTGTATTGACATAATATTACCATGGCAAAAGGTTGTGGTAATAGGTGTTTTGCAACAAAGCTTGCCATTATTTTTTTCCATACAAATCCTTGTCTTACATTTATGAGCTGAGATTTCGCCTTCCTACTTATATTGAGGTGCTCTTTTCATTTCTGATGTTCATTTCGACACAGCTGCTCGATTTAAAGAGATAGGGTCACGTGACCTGTTGTTGCAAAAGACCTATTGGTAGTGAAGAGAATATCTTGCAAAAATCTTGTAATTATCAATAAATTATGATGAAATTACCAACATCCTTTCCAGTTTGGGAGTGTCGACTGTAGCTTGTGACAACATTTTTTGAAATAGGTGTATATCTCATATGATATTTATTAATTAAGAAAGTGATGACGAGAAGCCATTTTTTAAACATTTTTACTAGTATGATGGTCATTGGATGATGACCGAAATATCTACTAGTAAAAATGTTTAAAAAATGGCTTCTCGTCATCACTTTCTTAATTCGAATATATGCCCGAACAAATATTTTTAATATATTAATCCTATTGTTCTATTATTCTAGGCGAATATGTAGCCCAGTTTAAGTTTACGCTGTTACTTATGCCCAATGGAAATATTAGGTAAGGGTTATTTGTAATGCAATATTTCAACATGAAATAATAGCTCATACAAATGGTAGATTGTTCCTGTTTATTATTACAGTCACCTTACATACATACAAAAACACAACAAAATTAAATTCAGTAAATGTTTGGAGATGTGAGGTATTGTTTTGTTGTAATGACAAAACCTTTTGTTTACATTGTTTACCATGACTGGTGGGCTAGAGGCCTGAAAGCTTGGTTTGAATAAAATCAATACAGGTTGATGCAACCTGTCTGTTTGAAATTAAAATTATCAAGGTTATTTATTATGGATTTAACCCTTTGGTGCCAGCTGAACATTATTGGATTTTTGACTATTTTTGATGTGAAAAGAAAATTCAGTTTAAAAGTGCTTTTTTTTAGTCATTTGCTTCTACAAGAGCCCCCAGTCATACATCATTAAAATTATTGGCATTTTAAGCAAAAAATATTAAACATTTGTAGAGATTCTATTGTTTATATTCTTTATCGTGATATTTGTATGATAATGTGTTGGTGGCCCGGTTTCAGTAGTCGCACTATAATTGTCAGATGTTGTGGAACTTACCAGGCAACACAGATAATTGAAGGGGTCAAAATGACTTTTTTAGCTAATTTTCAAACCTTGCCCAAATCAACCCAAAGTACTCCAAACAACTGAAGGATGGAAATTAAAACAATCTAAATCACTTTTCAGTTAATTTTAATTTCAAACCTTGCTCAAATGAAGTTTTTTCCCGAGTCCACATTTTTGGTGAACATAGCAGCTACTGCTGTGTTGTAAAATCCAGGGCTCAAGTGTGTTCAAATCGTTTGAAGACATTGTTTGAAGACTGCACTGCAGGCTCAAAGTTGGCTTGAATCGGAATTTCGTTAAGTTAAGAATCATGTTTTGCCTTTAGTTACTACTGGAAGAGCATCATAAAGCTTCAAGGTAGCAAAGAACTCACTTTCTGAAAGAAGTCAGCGAGGTGTTTCACTTTGTTCAGCGAAAAACTGTTTGGTTGTTGTTTGAACTCATTTTGGCCGCAACGAAACAAAGTGAAGCTTGGAGTTAGACTAAAGGCAAATTCTCGAACCTGCCAGGGCATTTTAAGGAAGTTGTGACAATAGAGAAACACAACAAGCTCATAATTTTGGCAGAAACACGAGGTGACTCGAGACTTAATATTAGTTTCTTGTAGCACTATGCCATGAATGGCGTGCCGAAAGATGGCCATGATTACCCATAGTCCTTTGCGGTCGTAAATTACGGAGAGCACATGCTTATCAAAATGGCTTTAATCAAATTACCGTAGCTCTGTTCGGGAATTGAAATAAAGAGAAAAAAATTGCTTGAGTCAAAGCACAAGTTTGAATTTTTTTGTGAAAAAGACTTTCTAGCTGATGAAAAATAATTTTGATAAAAATCCAAGGTCAAAAAAGTGTGATTTTACTATTAAATATAACGCTCATTTCTGACTTTTTTGCAAAACTTTAAATACAGTTTTTTGTGCTAAATCGAATCGCTGGTTTCTTGTGACTGATTTGATTGAAGATGTAAATATTTTTTTATTATTATTGCGGAGAAATAGTGAAGTAGTTCATCGATTTTTGACGCTGATCGAAGTTCACGGACGAATGATCGGTTGTTAAGCAAAACCATAACGTAACTATGGACCAATTTTCTTCTTTTTTGACTAAAATCGTGGAAAGTGGATAGCAAACCTTAATATTTGAACTAAAACAAGTTGTTTGGTGTATTTTGGGATGATTTGTGCAAAATTTGAAAAATAGCTAAAAAAGTCACTTAGGTCGTTTTCATTTTGACCCCTTCAATTACGATTTAGAGCATGACTTTCAAAGCAAGAGATCTAGAATTTTTGAAGTCATCGTTCCTGGGGGAACGATATTTGCAAAGGCCGGCACCAAAAGGTTAAAATAAATAGCTTTCTACTAATAGTGACAATGGTGGTGATTGATTATATAGTGAAGATGACAATTCAAATAGAAACAAAACAATGTCACACTAGTTATCTTGGTGATAATATTATTAATAAGACTGTAGGACTTTTTGCATCGATTTTCTTTATACCAAGATCACAACATTTTGATCCCAGACAACCTTCAATAGACCTCTTTACCTTCCTTGTTTGTTGTCCCATTTCAGATCATGTGATTCTACCCTTGGGAATTGTTTCTTTCACATGTAAATGATATAACACGTTCATCATAAAAAAACAGTTCTCAAGGGAATGGCATGCGCACATGGTCTGAAATGGGCAATTTGCATAAGGAGGTTAAGAGGTTTATAGTTCATAAGTTGGAATATTGCACAAAAATATTGTTTTCAACTTACTTTGAAAAATTGCAGTACACCTACACATAATTATTATTATTAAGAATGGGGATTTCTATTCCAGAATAACTCAAGGACCTTATGACCCAGAGATGATTCAGTCTGAACACTCCATAGAAGATGAGAAAATAAAGGTACCATTTAACTTGCATAAAGTTCAATTTAATTTAATTTCAAAATGTTAATCAATTGTACAAACACTGAATTGGTACTATTACTGGGGTTTTCCACTTTCTGCGAACTCAGACATTCCCACGCCTTATTGTGAAACACGTTTTTAGCTGCTGTCAATCAAAACTAATTAGTCAGTACCTTTTAAATCCTTGATTGATGGCAGCTAAAAACGTATTTCACAACGAGTCATTAAAATGTCTGAGTTTGCAGAATGTCGAAAACCCCAATAAGCAAATATTGACTGATATTCTTTGTTCTTTTTTAAGGAAATTCTTGCCCAATCAGCCAGTAGGAAAACCCAGAAGAAGAAGAAAAAGAAGGTACAACTTTATATGTAATAACTGTGTGTTATTTTGTACACAAGACATGATTCTGTTTAAAATATGCGAATTGAAAAACCGTGGGCACCATCATCATTTATTGTTTGTTGAACAACTCACAAACAACTCTAGCTACAAAAATTTTATCATACCACACATCAATCAAACTTCTTGATATAGTAGTTTCTGAGTATAATAATAATAAACGATTTCTAAAATATTTCTAGGTGCCCACGTTTTTTTGATTCACACTGTAAGTTTGATTTAAAATAAGTGTATTGTGTCTTCATAGCCTTGGGTGTTGCTATCTTCAACATCAATATCATCATGATTATATCATGATTAAGCCAATAGTATCATTACCATAATCATCAGCACCGTAATCATTACCATAATCACCAGCACCGTTATCATTACCATTATCACCAGCACCGTTATCATTACCATAATCATCAGCGCCGTAATCATTACCATAATCACCAGCACCGTTATCATTACCATAATCACCAGCACCGTTATCATTACCATAATCATCAGCACCGTTATCATTACCATAATCACCAGCACCGTTATCATTACCATTATCACCAGCACCAGCACTGTTATCATTACCATAATCACCAGCACCAGCACCGTTATCATTACCATAATCATCAGCGCCGTAATCATTACCATAATCATCAGCACCGTTATCATTACCATTATCACCAGCACCAGCACCGTTATCATTACCATAATCACCAGCACCGTTATCATTACCATAATCACCAGCACCGTTATCATTACCATAATCACCAGCACCGTTATCATTACCATAATCATCAGCACCGTTATCATTACCATAATCACCAGCACCGTTATCATTACCATAATCATCAGCACCGTTACATTACCATAATCACCAGCACCGTTATCATTACCATAATCATCAGCACCGTTATCATTACCATAATCATCAGCACCGTTATCATTACCATAATCATCAGCACCGTTATCATTACCATTATCACCAGCACCGTTATCATTACCATAATCATCAGCACCGTTACATTACCATAATCACCAGCACCGTTATCATTACCATAATCACCAGCACCGTTATCATTACCATAATCATCAGCACCGTTATCATTACCATAATCATCAGCACCGTTATCATTACCATTATCACCAGCACCAGCACCGTTATCATTACCATAATCACCAGCACCGTTATCATTACCATAATCACCAGCACCGTTATCATTACCATAATCACCAGCACCGTTATCATTACCATAATCATCAGCACCGTTATCATTACCATAATCATCAGCACCGTTATCATTACCATAATCATCAGCACCGTTATCATTACCATAATCACCAGCACCGTTATCATTACCATTATCACCAGCACCAGCACCAGCACCGTTATCATTACCATAATCACCAGCACCGTTATCATTACCATAATCATCAGCGCCGTAATCATTACCATAATCATCAGCACCGTTATCATTACCATTATCACCAGCACCGTTATCATTACCATAATCACCAGCACCGTTATCATTACCATAATCACCAGCACCGTTACATTACCATAATCATCAGCACCGTTATCATTACCATAATCATCAGCACCGTTATCATTACCATAATCATCAGCACCGTTATCATTACCATAATCATCAGCACCGTTATCATTACCATAATCACCAGCACCGTTATCATTACCATAATCATCAGCACCGTTACATTACCATAATCACCAGCACCGTTATCATTACCATAATCATCAGCACCGTTATCATTACCATAATCATCAGCACCGTTATCATTACCATAATCATCAGCACCGTTATCATTACCATAATCATCAGCACCGTTATCATTACCATAATCATCAGCACCGTTATCATTACCATTATCACCAGCACCGTTATCATTACCATAATCATCAGCACCGTTACATTACCATAATCACCAGCACCGTTATCATTACCATAATCACCAGCACCGTTATCATTACCATAATCATCAGCACCGTTATCATTACCATAATCATCAGCACCGTTATCATTACCATTATCACCAGCACCAGCACCGTTATCATTACCATAATCACCAGCACCGTTATCATTACCATAATCACCAGCACCGTTATCATTACCATAATCACCAGCACCGTTATCATTACCATAATCATCAGCACCGTTATCATTACCATAATCATCAGCACCGTTATCATTACCATAATCATCAGCACCGTTATCATTACCATAATCACCAGCACCGTTATCATTACCATTATCACCAGCACCAGCACCAGCACCGTTATCATTACCATAATCACCAGCACCGTTATCATTACCATAATCATCAGCGCCGTAATCATTACCATAATCATCAGCACCGTTATCATTACCATTATCACCAGCACCAGCACCGTTATCATTACCATAATCACCAGCACCGTTATCATTACCATAATCACCAGCACCGTTACATTACCATAATCATCAGCACCGTTATCATTACCATAATCATCAGCACCGTTATCATTACCATAATCATCAGCACCGTTATCATTACCATAATCATCAGCACCGTTATCATTACCATAATCACCAGCACCGTTATCATTACCATAATCATCAGCACCGTTACATTACCATAATCACCAGCACCGTTATCATTACCATAATCACCAGCACCGTTATCATTACCATAATCATCAGCACCGTTATCATTACCATAATCATCAGCACCGTTATCATTACCATTATCACCAGCACCAGCACCGTTATCATTACCATAATCACCAGCACCGTTATCATTACCATAATCACCAGCACCGTTATCATTACCATAATCACCAGCACCGTTATCATTACCATAATCATCAGCACCGTTATCATTACCATAATCATCAGCACCGTTATCATTACCATAATCATCAGCACCGTTATCATTACCATAATCACCAGCACCGTTATCATTACCATTATCACCAGCACCAGCACCAGCACCGTTATCATTACCATAATCACCAGCACCGTTATCATTACCATAATCATCAGCGCCGTAATCATTACCATAATCATCAGCACCGTTATCATTACCATTATCACCAGCACCAGCACCGTTATCATTACCATAATCACCAGCACCGTTATCATTACCATAATCACCAGCACCGTTACATTACCATAATCATCAGCACCGTTATCATTACCATAATCATCAGCACCGTTATCATTACCATAATCATCAGCACCGTTATCATTACCATAATCATCAGCACCGTTATCATTACCATAATCACCAGCACCGTTATCATTACCATAATCATCAGCACCGTTACATTACCATAATCACCAGCACCGTTATCATTACCATAATCATCAGCACCGTTATCATTACCATAATCATCAGCACCGTTATCATTACCATAATCATCAGCACCGTTATTATTACCATAATCATCAGCACCGTAATCATTACCATTATCACCAGCACCGTTATCATTACCATAATCACCAGCACCGTTATCATTACCATAATCATCAGCACCGTTATCATTACCATAATCATCAGCACCGTTATCATTACCATAATCACCAGCACCGTAATTATTACCATAATCATCAGCACCGTAATCATTACCATTATCACCAGCACCGTTATCATTACCATAATCACCAGCACCGTTATCATTACCATAATCATCAGCACCGTTATCATTACCATAATCATCAGCACCGTTATCATTACCATAATCATCAGCACCGTTATCATTACCATAATCACCAGCACCGTTATCATTACCATTATCACCAGCACCAGCACCAGCACCGTTATCATTACCATAATCACCAGCACCGTTATCATTACCATAATCATCAGCGCCGTAATCATTACCATAATCATCAGCACCGTTATCATTACCATTATCACCAGCACCAGCACCGTTATCATTACCATAATCACCAGCACCGTTATCATTACCATAATCACCAGCACCGTTACATTACCATAATCATCAGCACCGTTATCATTACCATAATCATCAGCACCGTTATCATTACCATAATCATCAGCACCGTTATCATTACCATTATCACCAGCACCGTTATCATTACCATAATCATCAGCACCGTTATCATTACCATAATCATCAGCACCGTTATCATTACCATAATCATCAGCACCGTTATCATTACCATTATCACCAGCACCAGCACCGTTATCATTACCATAATCACCAGCACCGTTATCATTACCATAATCACCAGCACCGTTATCATTACCATAATCACCAGCACCGTTATCATTACCATAATCATCAGCACCGTTATCATTACCATAATCATCAGCACCGTTATCATTACCATAATCATCAGCACCGTTATCATTACCATAATCACCAGCACCGTTATCATTACCATTATCACCAGCACCAGCACCAGCACCGTTATCATTACCATAATCACCAGCACCGTTATCATTACCATAATCATCAGCGCCGTAATCATTACCATAATCATCAGCACCGTTATCATTACCATTATCACCAGCACCAGCACCGTTATCATTACCATAATCACCAGCACCGTTATCATTACCATAATCACCAGCACCGTTACATTACCATAATCATCAGCACCGTTATCATTACCATAATCATCAGCACCGTTATCATTACCATAATCATCAGCACCGTTATCATTACCATTATCACCAGCACCGTTATCATTACCATAATCATCAGCACCGTTATCATTACCATAATCATCAGCACCGTTATCATTACCATAATCATCAGCACCGTTATCATTACCATAATCACCAGCACCGTTATCATTACCATAATCACCAGCACCGTTATCATTACCATAATCACCAGCACCGTAATTATTACCATAATCATCAGCACCGTAATCATTACCATTATCACCAGCACCGTTATCATTACCATAATCACCAGCACCGTTATCATTACCATAATCATCAGCACCGTTATCATTACCATAATCATCAGCACCGTTATCATTACCATAATCATCAGCACCGTTATCATTACCATTATCACCAGCACCAGCACCGTTATCATTACCATAATCACCAGCACCGTTATCATTACCATAATCACCAGCACCGTTATCATTACCATAATCACCAGCACCGTTATCATTACCATAATCATCAGCACCGTTATCATTACCATAATCATCAGCACCGTTATCATTACCATAATCACCAGCACCGTTATCATTACCATTATCACCAGCACCAGCACCAGCACCGTTATCATTACCATAATCACCAGCACCGTTATCATTACCATAATCATCAGCGCCGTAATCATTACCATAATCATCAGCACCGTTATCATTACCATTATCACCAGCACCAGCACCGTTATCATTACCATAATCACCAGCACCGTTATCATTACCATAATCATCAGCACCGTTACATTACCATAATCACCAGCACCGTTATCATTACCATAATCATCAGCACCGTTATCATAACCATAATCATCAGCACCGTTATCATTACCATAATCATCAGCACCGTTATCATTACCATTATCACCAGCACCGTTATCATTACCATAATCATCAGCACCGTTATCATTACCATAATCATCAGCACCGTTATCATTACCATAATCATCAGCACCGTTATCATTACCATAATCACCAGCACCGTTATCATTACCATAATCACCAGCACCGTTATCATTACCATAATCACCAGCACCGTAATTATTACCATAATCATCAGCACCGTAATCATTACCATTATCACCAGCACCGTTATCATTACCATAATCACCAGCACCGTTATCATTACCATAATCATCAGCACCGTTATCATTACCATAATCACCAGCACCGTAATCATTACCATAATCACCAGCACCGTAATCATTACCATAATCACCAGCACCGTTATCATTACCATTATCACCAGCACCAGCACCGTTATCATTACCATAATCACCAGCACCGTTATCATTACCATAATCACCAGCACCGTTATCATTACCATAATCACCAGCACCGTTATCATTACCATAATCATCAGCACCGTTATCATTACCATAATCACCAGCACCGTTATCATTACCATAATCATCAGCACCGTTACATTACCATAATCACCAGCACCGTTATCATTACCATAATCATCAGCACCGTTATCATTACCATAATCATCAGCACCGTTATCATTACCATTATCACCAGCACCGTTATCATTACCATAATCATCAGCACCGTTACATTACCATAATCACCAGCACCGTTATCATTACCATAATCACCAGCACCGTTATCATTACCATAATCATCAGCACCGTTATCATTACCATAATCATCAGCACCGTTATCATTACCATTATCACCAGCACCAGCACCGTTATCATTACCATAATCACCAGCACCGTTATCATTACCATAATCACCAGCACCGTTATCATTACCATAATCACCAGCACCGTTATCATTACCATAATCATCAGCACCGTTATCATTACCATAATCATCAGCACCGTTATCATTACCATAATCATCAGCACCGTTATCATTACCATAATCACCAGCACCGTTATCATTACCATTATCACCAGCACCAGCACCAGCACCGTTATCATTACCATAATCACCAGCACCGTTATCATTACCATAATCATCAGCGCCGTAATCATTACCATAATCATCAGCACCGTTATCATTACCATTATCACCAGCACCAGCACCGTTATCATTACCATAATCACCAGCACCGTTATCATTACCATAATCACCAGCACCGTTACATTACCATAATCATCAGCACCGTTATCATTACCATAATCATCAGCACCGTTATCATTACCATAATCATCAGCACCGTTATCATTACCATAATCATCAGCACCGTTATCATTACCATAATCACCAGCACCGTTATCATTACCATAATCATCAGCACCGTTACATTACCATAATCACCAGCACCGTTATCATTACCATAATCATCAGCACCGTTATCATTACCATAATCATCAGCACCGTTATCATTACCATAATCATCAGCACCGTTATTATTACCATAATCATCAGCACCGTAATCATTACCATTATCACCAGCACCGTTATCATTACCATAATCACCAGCACCGTTATCATTACCATAATCATCAGCACCGTTATCATTACCATAATCATCAGCACCGTTATCATTACCATAATCACCAGCACCGTAATTATTACCATAATCATCAGCACCGTAATCATTACCATTATCACCAGCACCGTTATCATTACCATAATCACCAGCACCGTTATCATTACCATAATCATCAGCACCGTTATCATTACCATAATCATCAGCACCGTTATCATTACCATAATCATCAGCACCGTTATCATTACCATAATCACCAGCACCGTTATCATTACCATTATCACCAGCACCAGCACCAGCACCGTTATCATTACCATAATCACCAGCACCGTTATCATTACCATAATCATCAGCGCCGTAATCATTACCATAATCATCAGCACCGTTATCATTACCATTATCACCAGCACCAGCACCGTTATCATTACCATAATCACCAGCACCGTTATCATTACCATAATCACCAGCACCGTTACATTACCATAATCATCAGCACCGTTATCATTACCATAATCATCAGCACCGTTATCATTACCATAATCATCAGCACCGTTATCATTACCATTATCACCAGCACCGTTATCATTACCATAATCATCAGCACCGTTATCATTACCATAATCATCAGCACCGTTATCATTACCATAATCATCAGCACCGTTATCATTACCATAATCATCAGCACCGTTATCATTACCATTATCACCAGCACCAGCACCGTTATCATTACCATAATCACCAGCACCGTTATCATTACCATAATCACCAGCACCGTTATCATTACCATAATCACCAGCACCGTTATCATTACCATAATCATCAGCACCGTTATCATTACCATAATCATCAGCACCGTTATCATTACCATAATCATCAGCACCGTTATCATTACCATAATCACCAGCACCGTTATCATTACCATTATCACCAGCACCAGCACCAGCACCGTTATCATTACCATAATCACCAGCACCGTTATCATTACCATAATCATCAGCGCCGTAATCATTACCATAATCATCAGCACCGTTATCATTACCATTATCACCAGCACCAGCACCGTTATCATTACCATAATCACCAGCACCGTTATCATTACCATAATCACCAGCACCGTTACATTACCATAATCATCAGCACCGTTATCATTACCATAATCATCAGCACCGTTATCATTACCATAATCATCAGCACCGTTATCATTACCATAATCACCAGCACCGTTATCATTACCATAATCACCAGCACCGTTACATTACCATAATCACCAGCACCGTTATCATTACCATAATCATCAGCACCGTTATCATTACCATAATCATCAGCACCGTTATCATTACCATAATCATCAGCACCGTTATTATTACCATAATCATCAGCACCGTAATCATTACCATTATCACCAGCACCGTTATCATTACCATAATCACCAGCACCGTTATCATTACCATAATCATCAGCACCGTTATCATTACCATAATCATCAGCACCGTTATCATTACCATAATCACCAGCACCGTAATTATTACCATAATCATCAGCACCGTAATCATTACCATTATCACCAGCACCGTTATCATTACCATAATCACCAGCACCGTTATCATTACCATAATCATCAGCACCGTTATCATTACCATAATCATCAGCACCGTTATCATTACCATAATCATCAGCACCGTTATCATTACCATAATCACCAGCACCGTTATCATTACCATTATCACCAGCACCAGCACCAGCACCGTTATCATTACCATAATCACCAGCACCGTTATCATTACCATAATCATCAGCGCCGTAATCATTACCATAATCATCAGCACCGTTATCATTACCATTATCACCAGCACCAGCACCGTTATCATTACCATAATCACCAGCACCGTTATCATTACCATAATCACCAGCACCGTTACATTACCATAATCATCAGCACCGTTATCATTACCATAATCATCAGCACCGTTATCATTACCATAATCATCAGCACCGTTATCATTACCATTATCACCAGCACCGTTATCATTACCATAATCATCAGCACCGTTATCATTACCATAATCATCAGCACCGTTATCATTACCATAATCATCAGCACCGTTATCATTACCATTATCACCAGCACCAGCACCGTTATCATTACCATAATCACCAGCACCGTTATCATTACCATAATCACCAGCACCGTTATCATTACCATAATCACCAGCACCGTTATCATTACCATAATCATCAGCACCGTTATCATTACCATAATCATCAGCACCGTTATCATTACCATAATCATCAGCACCGTTATCATTACCATAATCACCAGCACCGTTATCATTACCATTATCACCAGCACCAGCACCAGCACCGTTATCATTACCATAATCACCAGCACCGTTATCATTACCATAATCATCAGCGCCGTAATCATTACCATAATCATCAGCACCGTTATCATTACCATTATCACCAGCACCAGCACCGTTATCATTACCATAATCACCAGCACCGTTATCATTACCATAATCACCAGCACCGTTACATTACCATAATCATCAGCACCGTTATCATTACCATAATCATCAGCACCGTTATCATTACCATAATCATCAGCACCGTTATCATTACCATTATCACCAGCACCGTTATCATTACCATAATCATCAGCACCGTTATCATTACCATAATCATCAGCACCGTTATCATTACCATAATCATCAGCACCGTTATCATTACCATAATCACCAGCACCGTTATCATTACCATAATCACCAGCACCGTTATCATTACCATAATCACCAGCACCGTAATTATTACCATAATCATCAGCACCGTAATCATTACCATTATCACCAGCACCGTTATCATTACCATAATCACCAGCACCGTTATCATTACCATAATCATCAGCACCGTTATCATTACCATAATCATCAGCACCGTTATCATTACCATAATCATCAGCACCGTTATCATTACCATTATCACCAGCACCAGCACCGTTATCATTACCATAATCACCAGCACCGTTATCATTACCATAATCACCAGCACCGTTATCATTACCATAATCACCAGCACCGTTATCATTACCATAATCATCAGCACCGTTATCATTACCATAATCATCAGCACCGTTATCATTACCATAATCATCAGCACCGTTATCATTACCATAATCACCAGCACCGTTATCATTACCATTATCACCAGCACCAGCACCAGCACCGTTATCATTACCATAATCACCAGCACCGTTATCATTACCATAATCATCAGCGCCGTAATCATTACCATAATCATCAGCACCGTTATCATTACCATTATCACCAGCACCAGCACCGTTATCATTACCATAATCACCAGCACCGTTATCATTACCATAATCATCAGCACCGTTACATTACCATAATCACCAGCACCGTTATCATTACCATAATCATCAGCACCGTTATCATAACCATAATCATCAGCACCGTTATCATTACCATAATCATCAGCACCGTTATCATTACCATTATCACCAGCACCGTTATCATTACCATAATCATCAGCACCGTTATCATTACCATAATCATCAGCACCGTTATCATTACCATAATCATCAGCACCGTTATCATTACCATAATCACCAGCACCGTTATCATTACCATAATCACCAGCACCGTTATCATTACCATAATCACCAGCACCGTAATTATTACCATAATCATCAGCACCGTAATCATTACCATTATCACCAGCACCGTTATCATTACCATAATCACCAGCACCGTTATCATTACCATAATCATCAGCACCGTTATCATTACCATAATCACCAGCACCGTAATCATTACCATAATCACCAGCACCGTAATCATTACCATAATCACCAGCACCGTAATCATTACCATAATCACCAGCACCGTTATCATTACCATAATCATCAGCGCCGTAATTATTACCATAATCATCAGCACCGTTATCATTACCATTATCACCAGCACCGTTATCATTACCATTATCACCAGCACCGTTATCATTACCATAATCATCAGCACCGTAATCATTACCATAATCATCAGCACCGTTATCATTACCATAATCACCAGCACCGTTATCATTACCATAATCATCAGCGCCGTAATTATTACAATTATCACCAGCACCGTTATCATTACCATTATCATGAGCAACGTTATCATTGCCACATTTCATACCACTATAGCTGTCAAATTAAATTATGCTTATTATCATTATTATCAAAATCTTCATTAATGTCATTAATGTTTCTAATATATTTCTGTTATTCCTGTAGGCTTCATCAAAGGCATCTGATGCAACAGCAGAGGCTAAGGACGAAGCTGATTCAAAAGCTGAATAAACCAGATGATGATGATAAATGGCAAATATCATTGCTAAGACCCTAGCATACATAACATACATGCCCACTGGATAGCATGGTCTATAAACTATCTTTTCTCACAACAATCCATTTTTGACATTTCCCAATTCCTGTTAGGTTCTTCTTGGCTTCAAACCGTATTCTTTAGATCATATTTTGGTTGTCAAATCTAAATGTGAATAGTTTGGATCCTGCTGTAGGTGATGATGATCAATTGTGATAATTTGGGTTTATGCTCTCTTGTGCATAGACTACCAGATTTGAAGACAATCGTGTTTCTCAAGACTGCGCACCCAAATGACGATAGTTAACCATTCTAACCTCACCATAATCCTTTTCATAGTTCCGTTCAGTGACCACGAATGATAGTTCCAAGTCGAGGTTGGAGTTTCTGCGCATGATAAATTATAGTTTTGCTATGCGCAGCAACGGGAACCTCGACTTGGAACTATTATTCGTGGTTACTGAACGGAACTGTGAAAAACACTATATTGTCATCCAAATATAAAAACCTTCTTTGTTGAAATCTTCATGATTCTATATTCTTTATCCGTTGGAGCAGTGGTGAATCAATTCACGTTTTAAAAACCACGTGTCCCTGGTGCTATCTTGATGATAGAGCTCTGTTTTATTTGTTGTGAATTTATTTGTCTTCTGTTCTAAATCCATCAGAAATGTATTAAACTACTGACCCTCAGCAAAATTACAAATGGTGCGGTAAATGACTTACCTATAAATCTTGCATACTGATAGTCGGCAAAATCAGGCCTAGTCCAAACGTCCATTCAAATGAATTTAAATTGGTTTTGCTCATTTGCATTAGATTCGGTAGATGCAACGTTTGAACTAGGCCAGGCCTTACTTAAGCCTGGTTTTCACTAGCGACGCAAGCGCAAGAGACCTTATTTCGTCGTGAAAACCGTTTGACGCAGTGATAATGCAAGCGCAAGATATCAAACATTTTCCTTTTTTCTTACGTTTGTGCTTGCGCGTGGCACTAGTAAATAGTGTGTTTGCGCTTATTCACGTCTCGTTTTCACTATGAAATTAACGTTTGCATTTGCGTTGCGTCGCTAGTGAAAACCAGGCTTTACCAATCTAGATTAAATTCAAATATGGCGATCAACGTTTTGTTTGACTGACTAGCCTCGTGCTCATGTTGGTCTTTTCACTTGAAGGAGAGGTTAGATCTATTATTGGTCACCCTATTTCTATTTGGTGTATTCATTCCTGTGGGAATTGTGAATGACAGCCTTGTTGTTTTCCACATGGACCTAAGCAACAGACATTGATCTCCACATTTCAAATTAATTCCCCTGAGATACAACCAATGTAACTTTTAAGATTAAGGCTAATCAGGTTACGCTAAGAACGGGAAGTATAGTGAAAACCATGGTGAAAGCGTACTAATTGGTGTTGATTGGCTTGGTGCAAACTGTGCGATCATAATCTGACGAATAAATTCTCTTTTCCTTGCCTGAAGAGTCTTATTTAATGTACATAATATATACAACATGAGGGGAGAGGAACGGATCAGGGAGGAAGGAGAAACATCAAAAATAAACAGGGAGGAGGGAGAAATTCCCCTCTATTAGCCATGGTAAATTATACAAATGTTATCATTAACACAAAAAAGCCACGGGCGGGAGTGCTTTATGTTTGATTGAAACTACACTGAGTTAATCAGTAGAATTAATTATATTCTATAGGCAGCTCTTACTGATTGGAAACTGATAAGTGAAAAAAACTGTTTCGCCTACCGAAAACTAAAGGTTAAACTCTCTTCTATAAGAAGAATCTTTCGATTTTTATAGGTATCTATTCTGTTGTAAAAAGGAATTGACTTGTTCGGCTTGAAATTGACACTGGTTTTGAAAGGGAATTGTCTCTTCTTGTACTTAGGTTACCTGAGAATATTAGCACAATTATTAAAACAACATTCTATTCTATTTTAAATTATTTGCACAACAACATACATTAGATGTTGTAAATACTAAACGCACAGGAAGAGCCTAGATGGGGAGTGAGGTGGTTGTAAATACTGAACGCAAAGGAAGAGCCTCGATGGGGAGTGAGATGGTTGTAAATACTGAACGTAAAGAAAGAGTCTCGATGGGTAGTGAGATGGTTGTAAATACTGAACGTAAAGAAAGAGTCGATGGGGAGTGAGATGGTTGTAAATACTGAACGTAAAGGAAGAGTCTCGATGGGGAGTGAGATGGTTGTAAATACTGAACGTAAAGGAAGAGCCTCGATGGGGAGTGAGATGGTTGTAAATACTGAACGTAAAGGAAGAGCCTCGATGGGGAGTGAGATGATTGTAAATACTGAACGCAAAGGAAGAGCCTCGATGGGGAGTGAGATGGTTGTAAATACTGAACGCAAAGGAAGAGCCTCGATGGGGAGTGAGATGGTTGTAAATACTGAACGTACAGGAAGAGCCTCGATGGGGAGTGAGATGGTTGTAAATACTGAACGTACAGGAAGAGCCTCGATGGGGAGTGAGATGGTTGTAAATACTGAACGTAAAGGAAGAGCCTCGATGGGGAGTGAGATGGTTGTAAATACTGAACGTACAGGAAGAGCCTCGATGGGGAGTGAGATGGTTGTAAATACTGAACGTACAGGAAGAGCCTCGATGGGGAGTGAGATGGTTGTAAATACTGAACGTAAAGAAAGAGTCGATGGGGAGTGAGATGGTTGTAAATACTGAACGTAAAGGAAGAGTCTCGATGGGGAGTGAGATGGTTGTAAATACTGAACGTAAAGGAAGAGCCTCGATGGGGAGTGAGATGGTTGTAAATACTGAACGTAAAGGAAGAGCCTCGATGGGGAGTGAGATGATTGTAAATACTGAACGCAAAGGAAGAGCCTCGATGGGGAGTGAGATGGTTGTAAATACTGAACGCAAAGGAAGAGCCTCGATGGGGAGTGAGATGGTTGTAAATACTGAACGTACAGGAAGAGCCTCGATGGGGAGTGAGATGGTTGTAAATACTGAACGTACAGGAAGAGCCTCGATGGGGAGTGAGATGGTTGTAAATACTGAACGTAAAGGAAGAGCCTCGATGGGGAGTGAGATGGTTGTAAATACTGAACGTAAAGGAAGAGCCTCGATGGGGAGTGAGATGGTTGTAAATACTGAACGTAAAGGAAGAGCCTCGATGGGGAGTGAGATGGTTGTAAATACTGAACGTACAGGAAGAGCCTCGATGGGGAGTGAGATGGTTGTAAATACTGAACGTACAGGAAGAGCCTCGATGGGGAGTGAGATGATTGTAAATACTGAACGTACAGGAAGAGCCTCGATGGGGAGTGAGATGGTTGTAAATACTGAACGTAAAGGAAGAGCCTCGATGGGGAGTGAGATGGTTGTAAATACTGAACGTACAGGAAGAGCCTCGATGGGGAGTGAGATGGTTGTAAATACTGAACGTACAGGAAGAGCCTCGATGGGGAGTGAGATGGTTGTAAATACTGAACGTAAAGGAAGAGCCTCGATGGGGAGTGAGATGGTTGTAAATACTGAACGTACAGGAAGAGCCTCGATGGGGAGTGAGATGGTTGTAAATACTGAACGTAAAGGAAGAGCCTCGATGGGGAGTGAGATGGTTGTAAATACTGAACGTACAGGAAGAGCCTCGATGGGGAGTGAGATGGTTGTAAATACTGAACGTACAGGAAGAGCCTCGATGGGGAGTGAGATGGTTGTAAATACTGAACGTACAGGAAGAGCCTCGATGGGGAGTGAGATGGTTGTAAATACTGAACGTAAAGGAAGAGCCTCGATGGGGAGTGAGATGGTTGTAAATACTGAACGTACAGGAAGAGCCTCGATGGGGAGTGAGATGGTTGTAAATACTGAACGTACAGGAAGAGCCTCGATGGGGAGTGAGATGGTTGTAAATACTGAACGTAAAGGAAGAGCCTCGATGGGGAGTGAGATGGTTATAAATACTGAACGTTATAAAGGAGGAATGAAATGGTTTCAAAGCAATCTCGTTACCTTTCTTGATTGATTATGGATAGTTCTCATGTGGGTTTTCATGGCTGTCAACTGTGTGAATCGCTTGTCACACACCTGGCACTGGTATGGCTTCTCACCAGTATGTATTCTCACGTGAATCTTCAAGTTCCCTGATTGGGTAAAACACTTGCCACAATACGAACACTTGAATGGCTTTTCTCCTAGATGAATACGCATGTGCACCTGAAACAATCAACCAAGAAGGACTGCATGAGCACTAGTTTAACGAATAGAGTAATCACTTTTAAACAGTGCCAGTAGTAGTAGTATTTTTCATTTATTAAAGTGAACATGGCCAACCGGAATCATCCAATTAATATAAATGGAAACTAGCAAGTAAACTAGTATAGGCTGCGTCGGTGTTTGATATAAACGATAGGTAATATAACGAAATTTAACACCTTAAAAATGTGTTGACTTAACTTTACTGACGTTTCGAGCTTAATGAAATTAATATAAAGGAAGAGACTGTCATTTCTTTAATCTGTGAATGTGAAATGTCTAATTCCTGTGAATATTATACTCTAGTTAAGTCCGTGATTCCAATGAACCGACTGTTCTTGACTGCCGTTCTCTAGGGGTTGAAGCTGGTTGATATGGGAAGAGTTGACTTAATTATTCCATGGTCTGGAGTTGATTGCATGGGTACAGTGACAAAACTATCTTCGACCATTTTATCACGATGATATTTTTTACCTTAAGTGATGACTTGCTGGAGTATTCTTTATGGCAAATAGTGCATGATGGTTTTTTATCGGGGACACGTTGAATATCACGTTCACTGCAGTGATACCCATTATGAATCTGATGTTGGTTGAACATGGGATACGGGTGAACCACATAATCTTTAATGAAAAACATCCATGATATCAGATCTGCTTTCATCATGATCTTAGCGATAAAGTGACGATGATGACAAAGATGATGATGACAATAATGAACAGAATAATATATTCTTGTCTTACTATTTGTATTTAAACTTTTAATACTATCATGTAAATTTAATATTCATTTTATGATAATGTAATGCGCAGGTAAACATTTTCCTTTGAAACCTTGCACAATAATGATAATGATAATGTATTTATAGAGCGTATATATTCAAATGCGCTTTACACATTATAGTTAGCTGTTAGTAATTAGTATACACCCTTTCCGAGAAAGTTTGTCACCCGTGAAAAGCACACAAGCTAGTGGCGCAAAGGATTATGGTTCAGTTCAGAAACTAAATCAGTGTGCATTCGGAGCGCCTTGTTGTTGTTTGATAAGTCAAAATGGACATTTCTCAATAACATATTGACAAGTGTTGCAATGTGGCCAGGAAATCCCTGTGTTCTAATAAAGTGTACATAGGTTAATAATCCCCTGCGCAACTAGCTTGTAGACTTTTCACTTCACGGGTTTCACTTCACGGGTTTCACTTCACGGGTGACAAAGTTTCTCGGAAAGGGTGTATATTAGTGTAAGTGTAGGCCTTTCACTGAGGATGGTCGTGACCTGCGTCCTCAGTCGTTCTTTTACGTCCCCCCGATTAATGGTCAGTGTGTGAGTGGCGAGACGGGACCTCCGATTTAACGTCCTTATCCGAGAGGACGCGAAGCCGAAATAAATACAAAGTTATAACATATTCTCCTCAATTATTTTAAGACCCTGAGTGATGGTCCAGCTGGGGTTTGAACCCCCGACCTCCCGGTTAACAGGCCGTGCTCTCCCAACTGAGCTTACCCGTTAATCGGTATATAATATATATAATACATTATTACTGACCATTAGCATAGTAATCAATGATGGTTATAATAATGATGATGATGATGATGATAACGATAATAAGAAGATGATTAGAGGTCATGATGATGATATGACAATAGTGTTTTAATATGATCATCATAGCACAAGACAAAACAATATTAAACCTAGATGTAAATGTAAATGTAAACTTTATTTAAACACGATATGTAATTAAAGCTGTACGGCTTCTGGGGTCGTGTATAACAAAAATGTAAATATACAAAAGATATATATATATATATAATATGTAACAATATAAAAATTTATATAAATTTAATAATATTATTGGTAGTATTTTATAAAATATATGTTATCAAAAGTAAACGTAATTATCGTCATGCTTAGGTCTGCACTGATTTGAAATTACATTGAATTAAAATTGAGAAATTCAGACGCGGTTGGTAAAGCTTTTTATGCTAGTTGATAAATTATAGATATCCGTAACTCTATTCAATAAAACAGGGGCTCTATAGTGGATGGAATTCTAGCTTCATGATAAGAGGAGTTGAACCTTTTGGCCATAAGGGACCGTTCATTTTTTACCATTTTTTAAAAAAATCATCCCTGTGGAAACAATGGTGAATATATCACATAACCCCTCGCTTCAGGCCGATAACCCTTACATAACACAAGGAACTATCGTGAATTTGTTTTTTACCACATTAAAAATGAGAAAAATAGCAACCGTGGTATGTACTCTTATTTACCACAGCTCTCGACCAATCAGAAAGCGAGAAACTGCTCCTTTGGCCACTGCACACAATTTCAAATTGTTGACAATTTTACTGAACATATTATTTTGCTAGAATTATTAATTTAAATTTATCTAAGTGTCATGTAATAGTTTATTATTGTAAATATCTACGTGTATATGTGTAAATAAAGAATTGAATTGAATTGAAATAATCAAATATGGTAAAAACCTGAATAACCTTTAATTACAAGATTAATAATAAAGTGCATTATGTATCGTATAATTTAAAACGTATAATTGAAATGGGAGTCCATGCCTGTTCACGCCTGCCCTTTTAGTCCTTTCTTGTTGTATTATCTATTGTATTTGATGTACTTATTAAATATTATTTATTTTCTGTTAACTTACCAAGGCCAATTAAGCTAATTTAAAAAAATAGAAATAACAAGCCCTGTTTGTGACGTCAATAAAGAAATAGGAGTGGCCTTTCTGTTGTTCTTCATAGTAAATGCAACGTACATATTTATACTCACACAAACAACGAGTAAGTATAAATATTGCTGCAGTTGTTCCGCGTATCTCTTGGATCCTGTGAATTAGCGCTAGCACAGGCTGTTCATTTGTACTTATACAACTAAAATGATTGCATCGCGTTCCTCGCCTCGCCTCGCCTCAGAAAGGTCCATAAAGCAGTTTGTTTGTTAACACGGTAGTTGACGGCTATGCAAGTACATAAAGATTTATTCATAGCAAGCTAGTGCAACGTACATATTTATACTCACACAAACAACGAGTAAATATAAATATTGCTGCAGTTCTTCCGCGTATCTCTTGGATCCTGTGAATTAGCACAGGCTGTTCATATGTACTTACAACTAAAATGATTGCATCGCTTTCCTCGCCTCATTTCTAAACTTCGGTATCGTCTTTTAGTGTTATGTATATTTCTGGTCGCGTTAATATTTGTTGAAATAGATTGTATAAGTAAAGGTTTTTCTATCTACATATAAACCAAAATGTGAACTTACTTGTGGTAGAAGTAGATGGTTGTTCAAATGCACCGGATCGATATTGTTCCAAGGTGGGATAATTACTTTCATAAAAAGGAAAACGTAGCATGATGATACTCAGTTTCTCACTTGATTAGTAGCTAAGCTAATTGCCACAAGGATACTAGCTAACTTGAATGTCAAGTTGTGAAGAGTTTCATAACTTTGATTGTTTATATACCTGTTTTGTTTATTCAGTGTTTTGTAGCAACCTTCATCAGTGTCATTAGCAACGATACACTGTTTTTGCTTTGTTGCTACAGAATACGCTAATTGAAACTTCATAAACCCGGTAGCCTTGGCAACAAATAAATATGTCAGTGTTGTTTTTTGGGGGGAATTGATACTTGCGTTGTTACCTGTTTTGTTTATTCAGTAATTTGTAGCAACCTTCATCAGTGTCATTAGCAACGATGCACTGTTTTTGCTTTGTTGCTACAGAATACGCTAAATGAAACTTCATAAACCCGGTAGCCTTGGCAACAAATAAATATGTCAGTGTTGTTTTTTGGGGGGAATTGATACTGGCGTTAATTGTTACCTGTTTTGTTTATTCAGTAATTTGTAGCAACCTTCATCAGTGTCATTAGCAACGATGCACTGTTTTTGCTTTGTTGCTACAGAATACGCTAAATGAAACTTCATAAACCCGGTAGCCTTGGCAACAAATAAATATGTCAGTGTTTTTTTTTGGGGGTGGGGAGTAGATACTGGCGTTGCTAAGAATGACTGTGTACTGTAATGTCTATTGTTGTGGATACTATTCACTTAGATGTGAGCAATGAAGTGAATGAAAACATGTACGATATTACAGTACACAGTCATCCTTAGCAACGCCAGTATTTACTCCCCACCCAAAAAAACAACACTGGCATATTTATTTGTTGCCAAGGCTACCGGGTTTATGACGTTTCAATTAAAATAGCGGTACGTAAATAGTGTAGTTCTATAGCAACAAAGAAAAAACAGTGTATCGTTGCTAATGACACGGATGAAGGTTGCTACAAAACACTGAATAAACAAAACAGGTATATAAACAATCAAAGTTATGAAACTCCTCAGAACTTGACATTCAAGTTAGCTAGTATCCTTGTGGCAATTAGCTTAGCTACTAATCAAGAAACTGAATATCATCATGCTACGTTTTCCTTTTTATGAAAGTAATTATCCCACCTTGGAACAATATCGATCCGCATTTGAACAAACATCTACTTCTACCACAAGTAAGTTCACATTTTGGTTTATATGTAGATAGAAAAATCTTAACTTAGACAATCTATTTCAGCAAATATTAACGCGACCAGAAATATACATAGCAAAAAAAGACGATACCGAAGTTTAGAACTGAGAGGAACGCGATGCAATGATTTTAGTTGTAAGTACATATGAACAGCCTGTGCTAATTCACAGGAAACAAGAGATACGCGAAACAACTGCAGCAATAATTATCTACTTAAACTCACTCGTTTGTATGAGTATAAATATGTACGTCGCACTTGCTATGAAGTAATCTTTATGTACTCGCATAGCAACTACCGTGCTAAAAAAAAAACTGCTTTATGGACCTTTCTAACAGGGAAAATACTCAATAAAGAAATAGATTGTCATTAGAAAGGTGTAAAAGTAATAAAAAACAACAGAAAGAAGGCCCCGTACTCCTATTTCTTTATTGACGTCACGAACAGGGCTTGTTATTTCTATTTTTTTAAATTAGCTTTATTGGCCTTGGTAAGTTAACAGAAAATAGATAATATTTAATAAGTACATCAAATACAATAAATAATAATTTATTATTTATATTGTGCGAGGTTTCATAGGAAGATGTTTACCTTCGCATTACAATATTATAAAATGAATATTAAATTTACCTGATATTATTAAAACTTTAAATACAAATAGTAAGATAGAATATATTATTCTGTTCATTATTGTCATCATCATCTTTGTCATCATCATCACTATATCGCTAAGATCATGATGAAAGCAGATCTGATATCATGGATGTTTTTCATTAAAGATTATGTGGTTCACCCGTATCCCATGTTCAACCAACATCAGTTTCATAATGGGTATCACTGCAGTGAACGTGATATTCAACGTGTCCCCGATAAAAAACCATCATGCACTATTTGCCATAAAGAATACTCCAGCAAGTCATCACTTAAGGTAAAAAATATCATCGTGATAAAATGGTCGAAGATAGTTTTGTCACTGTACCCATGCAATCAACTCCAGACCATGGACTATTCACAGGAAATGGACATTTCGCATTCATACAACAAAGAAATGGTAGTTTTTGCAGATTAATAACCTGATTCCAGTTTGTCATACTCACTTTAATTAGTAAACAGTACTAATGACACTGTTTAAAAGTGATCATTCTATTCGTTAAACTAGTGCTCAGTCCTTCTGGATTGATTGTTTCAGGTGCACATGCGCATTCATCGAGGAGAAAAGCCATTCAAGTGTTCGTATTGTGGCAAGTGTTTTACCCAATCAGGGAACTTAACGAATCACGTGAGAATACATACTGGTGAAAAGCCATTCCAGTGCCAGATGTGTGACAAGCGATTCGCACAGTTGACAGCCATGAAAACCCACATGAGAACTATCCATAATCAATCAAGAAAGGTAACGAGATTGCTTTGAAACCATTTCATTCCTCCTTTACGTTCAGTATTTACAACCATCTCACTCCCCATCGAGGCTCTTCCTTTACGTTCAGTATTTACAACCATCTCACTCCGATGTTCCTCCCAATTCGTACGTTGTTGGGACTTAAAAATCCCCATCGGGTTTCGAAGAATTTTTTTAATTACTCTGGTACGCATCGACTGATCACGTTATCACTTATAAAAAAAATGTTTTAACATTCCCAGGTAACCAAGGTGAAAGAAGAAACAGTTCCCGTACAGAACGAGTGTACATGTCAACTGGCTCAAGCTGAACAAGATAATTACTTTTTGATACAGGAAAGAATCCTGCGTTAGAGTCGAAATAGTTTTCTTATATAGAAGAGTCTTACCTGTAATTTTGTATGCGGAACAGTTTTAAAGTGTACATGTGTGTGTGTGTGTGCTGTAAATCTCGATATACACCTAATCCAAAAAACGTTGTCTGGTCCGCCGCACAGTCCTCGCGCCAAGACTGTGAAAGATATTGGTTATATCTAATCAGTAATTAATTTATTTGCATGTTCACACTCTAGTGTGGTACTTTTTTCAACGAAACAGTGTTGTGCCTACTTTTATTTTCTTGTTTTATCACTCTCATCAAAATATTCACTGTGTTTTCCTTCACGGTCTTGGCGCGAGGACTGTGTGGCGGACCCGACAACGTTTTTTGGATTAGGTGTATAAATATAGTATACACTGGAGCGCTTTGATGGTAGTTTCCAAAAATTCTAACAAATATTTTGTGTATAAAACATTCTAATGTTCTATCTAGTTTTCTAGACTAGCGTAAAAAGTCACTTTAATACTAATACTAATACTAATACTAATACTAATAATATTAATAATACTAATAATAATTATAGCAATAATAATAATAATAATAATAATAATAATAATAATAATAATAATAATAATAATAATAATAATTTGTTACTTTTTCCCGCCCACATAAAATTATTAGCTAGCTTATTTCAGAAAATGTTTATTCTATAAAACTTTAAATTTCTATTCAGAAAATGAATAACTCTAACTGAATAATGTTATCTAGTAGCTTTTTGATATATATTGTATTATATTATATTATCTAGTAGTATTTTGTACGTGTGTCATTAGTCACATTTTCCTACTTTTCTTACATCAATGCGATGTCGATCCCACATAGGCCTTCTGGGGTTTCTTGCCAGTATTTTACTAAATGTATGCCGTTTATATGGACATGTACAGTTTGAAATAGGTGGGTATATTTATGGCAGAAACGAATAAATAAATAAATGTAAGATTTGACTCGTTTATTTGTACTAATTCTCTTAGTTTCGTTCTTGCGGCGTCAAGTCGCTCTAGATCCTACTTCGGATCATGCAGCCTATACGTGTTTACAACCACCTCTGAGCCCCTGCCAGGGGGGGCTGCATGCCCCCATGATGTTTTTGCATTTTTCCCTTGTTCCCCATAAGTAAAATAACTGTTTTCTGAAATGTTTTACCTTATGATCCCATGATCCCCCAAAACTATTGTTTTATCATATTTTGTTCCCTGAAAATAATTTGGCAGTATCTCTTGTTCCCTTAAAATAAATGTGCTTGTTCCCTTGTTCCTAAAACCCCTGGGAGGGGCTCACCTCTGAATACTCCCCGACACACACATGCATGGTCGAGCTCTCAAAAGGGCTCAAATCCCTTGGGCCTAACCCAACCCTTGGTTACACAAATAACACTATGTAAAACACTTTAAGTTTCCAAATGTTTTTATTGCATTTATGCTATTGAGCATTATTGTCAACTTTACACTCTTGGTCTAGTTCAAACGTCGCACTTCAAGCGTGACATCATAGCCTAATGACGTCATAGCCTGACGTATCCATTGTTTAAAATCGATTTTAGCACATGATAATGTCGACGTTTGCTCTAAAGAGACATTGATAAGAGACTGCTAGTTATTCATATTCAACGATTGTCTCCTGTGTGTTCAACTTTTCGTTCAACGTTCGCCTTCCACAATTACGTGGTCATGGAAGACCAAATTGTAAACGGTGTTTTTTCGACAATCAAACTATCGACGAATTCTATTTGATTGACGGCAGTATAAATCACCTTTATTATGTTGGTATTTTAACGTCGGTGTAAGGCGCTGTAGTTATACATTAGTATGCTAAAGAAAGAAGTATAGTATACTCTTAGCTCGTGTACAGCTTATTAAGGCTTACCCTGCGAACAGAGATTTCTTTCTCTCTTACCTGGAACGTTTTTCGTCGTTCTAGATAAGAGAAAGGAAGCTCTGCTCGCAGGGTAATTAAGGCTATGCTAAAACGATTACAATATTTATAGGTAATAATACTAAGCAACTATTGAATGAGGCCGAGTATGATATGAAGAATAAAGCAGAACTAGGAGGACGTTATCCTCCGAGGCAAAGCTAACAAACCGAAACAAACACATTGTTGTCATGACAGAGTTCAATAACTTATTCAATCATTGAAGCTATGAGTCATCGAGTCCAATAATGTTTGCACATACAATGATACCAAGGGGCAATTTTGACTCTTCAGGGGGTGGGTGGGTGGTTGGGGGTGGATGGTGATGGTGAAAAATTATAACTGTGTGTATATATATATATATATATATATGTTAATTCCACCATCTCAAAGCCTTTTCATGCAGAATCAATAACATCCATCATCCTTTTCAATTAAAAGACAACGGCCATTGATCTTCTGTAATAGAAATCGGTGTAAAAGGCTGTTGCGCAATTCCTGCGGCGATAGCAGAGAACGATTCGTGACAGCCAGACTCGGCGATCAATGCACTCACATTGGACAGCATTTCAATGGCATCGGCTCCATCGCTTGTTACAATTTCTTCATTAGCGATGTCAAAACTATCAGCACATATGGACGGCGGTGAGCTGGTTATACTTCTAACAGCCATGTTGGTCATGAAGTCCTTTATCAAACATCAAAATATTACTCATAGAATAAGTCATTTGCTTAATCATTATTATATTAGGTGGCATGGGTGGTATAGTGGTCTACAGCGCGCCCCTCACTGCTGTGATCCAGGTTCGAATTACACCTATTTCAAAAATCGTAGTCGCAATCAAAGCTACAGTCCACAGTCTGAAGCCTGCAAAGGATGTTGGTATTTCTACTCTTGTTATCGATTTATTCATAGCAATTTTGGTTGTAAGTGTTTATAGTATATGAACATAACAAGTTTTGCAGTGGTAGATGATGAAACAAATATTTGTTTAAAAAGCACGTAATAAATCACACATTCAGTTCATATTACCGACATCCTTTGCAGGCTTCAGAGTGTGAACTGTAGCTTCAGCTGCGACAACGATTTTTAAAATAGGTGTATATGTGAGTTGAGTTTGTTTGATGTGTACTTTTTCCTATGCCACGAGGGTTTTTTCTCCGGGTTATCCGGTTTTCCTCCCTCTGAATTGAGCAAACGACAATTATTTTGAAAAACAGTTGTACAGATCATGTTTAAAGAAGTCAACTGTTGTAACTGCTATTTGCAAATATTTTCAAACAATGGATTCAAGTCACGGCTCTGTTCAAGAACAAAAACTTGGCTTGACAGCCTCGACTTGAATCCATCGTTCTAACTCATTTGCACACAACTGTAATAATTAATAATCATTCTTCGGAGGAGAATATGGAGGAAAATTACTTCAAAACCTAACAATAACAAATTATTTTCGTAGAAAACTAATTTATTTCTAAAAGTGCGCGAAACGCTGTATGTGATTAACGAAAAAAATCGGAAGTTCTCGAAGCAAACAGCGCGCGCGATTTTCTATAATTACCTACGTATTTACGCATGAACACGGCATGAAATACTTTTACACTTGGGCTACGTTTACATGATACCGGACGAATTTTTGACCGGTCAAATTAAACATCCACTTAGGGGTTCCATTTACACGGGACCACGCTAAACGAGCAATAATTTGGACGCCTAACCGATCAAATATTCGTCTGAACAGAGGGAAAATATTGATCGGTTCCGTGTGTACAGCATGTCCAGGACAAACTTTTGACCGGTCAAAAATTCATCCGGTACCGTGTAAACCTACAATCTTGGACATAAATAGTTGACACTCCCTGTAAATGCTTGATACTATTCATTTCACAACCATTTTCTCCCCTCCCTCCCCCACCCCTGGACAATGTTGATATTCCTGAGATAGAAACATCTTCAGGGAAAACAACATTGCATTGGGGGGAGGGGGGTATCAAAATACGATCGTTTTAGTGATATTTAGCGACGAAAATGCAAAGAAATGCTTAAGTTTTCAAACAGTGTCAACATTTATGTCCAAGATTGTATTTTAGCCATTTTCGCTAAAATACAGCTATCAGTAGTAGTTGTGCATTGCATATCGATTTAATTCTCTCACAACATCGTAACGTATCTTTCAAATTATGTTTGACATTGATAAAGAAGGTAATTTGAAAAGAGTTGGACCAAAACTAGCCTTGTTTGCCATGCTCACTTGAACCAATTGGGAAACGGACCCTTAAGAAATCATTAGTACGGGAATGCGTTAGCAACACTTCTTGAAGTAAAATCAGGAACCCTTGTTTGTGTAAAATATATGGTTTACCACAGCTGTGCAAATAGTTTGTGACAGTTTAAGATGGCAATCATGGTTGAAACGGCAATGCGTGACCTTTAAAGTCGTAAGCCGCTATTCGAATTTAGTATAAATCACATGAAAAGTTGATGTCGTGAGCAATTGTTGATGGTTTTTCTTAAGTTTTGCCTAAACACTCGGCCTTGAAACTTTCCTAAATTAAAAATTAACTGTAAACATTGAGTTATGGCGTATAAACAACTCGCCGCTTAAACAATAGAGGTTTTGGTTAAGTGAGGTGTTCGCTTACACGACAGCAAACTGCACGGTTTACAGGATTTGTAAGCTCACATCCACTTCGATGTGCTTTCTTTTATTAATTAATCTGTTGTATACTGTAAATATATATATTAATATAACAGTTTCCGTAGGAAAATGTAGTTTTGAAACGAGAAATAACGAGAAAACAACGGTTTACATTTTTCTGCACAATAAAGTTAGATATCCCTAGTACATTCTTTAATTTGGGATTAGCACGGTTTACAAATTGTAAACCGTGTAAAACTTCAACGTTTTCAACTTTTTCACATATTTTTTTAGCTCAACGTGTTTATTATATTTAAAATATTATCAAACTGAAATAAAAATTAAACTTCAGGCGAAAACATATGAATTAGAGCGAATTTTAGATAACGCTTTATATGACGGTTTACAAACCGGAAGTAAATCTACGAGGAAACCGGAAGTGATATAATATTCAAAAATTTCTATACGAGCATCACTAGTTTGGGAAATTAATGACTTTTTCGTTTATTTCGTAAAAATAGTGGGCCTTGCCATCAATTTTTATGCCGTTTTATGAAAACTTGGATTCTAACCACCAATGACGTCATATTCTTATGTAATTCCAAATGACGTCATATTTTAAACACAATTTAACATGGCAATTATGTCCAAATCAATGCTAAAAGCCAATCCGTTTAATGCTTTGTGAACTTTTTTCATGTTTTATAACCTTATCAACTAGTAATAGCTCTCATTCGTCTGTATTTTAGGAAAAATGACAAAATACAATCTTGGACATAAATAGTTGACACTCCCTGTAAATGCTTGATACTATTCATTTCACAACCATTTTCTCCCCTCCCTCCCCCACCCCTGGACAATGTTGATATTCCTGAGATAGAAACATCTTCAGGGAAAACAACATTGCATTGGGGGGAGGGGGGTATCAAAATACGATCGTTTTAGTGATATTTAGCGACGAAAATGCAAAGAAATGCTTAAGTTTTCAAACAGTGTCAACATTTATGTCCAAGATTGTAGCCTTGATGTCATGAGCAATATAGTTAGTTTAAACTCATTGTCATGAATAGCATTATCAATACTTACCATGTGACCTCCTGAATGTAGAGGACTGGCCATTGGTGTGTTGATGCCACTCTCACTAAATGGAATATAGATGAATTCAGTTGTACTAGTAAATAAAGGCATACATGTATGAATAATTGGAAATGATAAGTGAAAAATGAATAAATACAGTTGACTCTCTTTGAACGACCACTCTCGTAAGCGACCATCTCCCGTAAGCGACCACTATTTCAATTCCCTGTTTTATTTACCATATAAATTCTGTAATATATCTCTCTTAAGCGACCACTCTCGTAAGCGACCATCTCCCGTAAGCGATCACTATTTCAATTTCCTGTTTTGTTTCCCCTATTAACTCTGTAATAAATCTCTCTCGTAAGCGACCATCTCCCGTAAGCGACCACTTTTTCAATTTCCTGTTTTGTTTCCCCTATTAACTCTGTAATAAATCTCTCTCGTACGCGACCGGGACCACCTTTAGGATTCAAGTTTTTGACTTTTTCATTGTTTTTCCCTCTCTCGTAAGCGACCATCCAGAGTCATTAGACTGCTGGCTTTTGGAAAACATGACCTAAAACATTGTTAGATATACCGTGGCGGAAAAAATATGCCAAACAAAGAGTTAAGATACAGTAATTTCGATATTCGTTGATAATTTTTGACATGTGTCCGGACGTGTTACAAATTATGCATGGTTTGGGCATCATGTGATAGGGTTCTCGCGGTTTTGGCTTCCTGTGTTAAGGTTCTCGTAAGCGACAATCTCCCGCAAGCGACCACTTTATTCTGGTCCGAGGGTGGTCTCTTACGAGAGAGTCAACTGTACATAATTGTATACATGAATAAGTAAATACAAGAATAAATGATCGAAAGGTACTAGGGTAATACGAATTTCTTCTTATTCCTTTCTAAATTACCCAAACAATGTCTCCACCGTTCAGCGAAACCTTCGAGACACCCATCTTAAGTCATTGCTGAACGGTGGAGGCATTGTTTGGGTAATTTAGAAAGGAATAGGAAGAAATTCGTATTAGTTCCCACAGTTCCTTTCGGTCTTGCAATCACTAATCGCCCATTCAACGTTTTTTAAATTAGGTGTATGTTAGATATACGCTCCTTGTAATGGGCTCCTGTGGACGTCTATGATAAACTCAAACTCCTAAAGGAGATATGTGAGATGTACGCTCCTTGTAATCGGCTCCTGTGGACGTCTATGATAAACTCAAACTCCTAAAGGAGATATGTGAGATGTACGCTCCTTGTAATCGGCTCCAGTGGACGTCTATGAATAAACTCAAACTCCTAAAGGAGATATGTGAGATGTACGCTCCTTGTAATCGGCTCCAGTGGACGTCTATGAATAAACTCAAACTCCTAAAGGAGATATGTGAGATCAAATAAATCAACTCACCCTTTAACTTTAGTGGCAAGTACAGTTTCGCGATATTCCCCAGGGTCCTGTGGTACATCCTTTTCATCTTCGCTATAATAACGACCGAATGCGTCGTCCTTTCCCTGTTCGTTTGGATACAGATGGGTCAACGCCTCCAAATCTTTAATTCTGTCTGAGAACCTTCTCATAGCGAAATTGTTGTTTGTCCACGGCGATAGATTCCACACTTCGCCTGCACATAGAAAATTAACAAAAAAATAAAATTTAAAAACAACATTCAAACGTTTTTTTAGTACAGTTGGCCTTGCGTATACAGAAGTGATGACGTCATCGTCATGATGGAACAACCGTTACAAATCAAACATACATATAAGAAAGTGATGACGAGAAGCCATTTTTTAAACATTTTTACTAGTAGATATTTCGGTCATCATCCGATGACCATTATCAGAAATACATTATGCGTTCACATGCAAATATATTAGTTGAGAAGTCCTATGGGGATTGACTGACCCTGTTCAAAAATAAATTGAAATGAAATATCTACTAGTAAAAATGTTTAAAATATGGCTTCTCGTCACACTTTCTTACTTCGAATACACCTATTTCAATTAACGTTGTCCATCTGGAATGGTTGATCTGAGACCGATAGGAATTGTGGGAGCTCGTTAAACTGCAAATGCACTATTATAATCACGCTTGAATACTAATGTTTACTTCTAAAATACTGTTATCTGTAATTCAGCACCATTCAAGTGTGATTAAAACAATGTATTTGAAATTTAATGAATTCCCACAATTCCTAGCGGTCTCAGATCCACCATTCCAGATGGACAACGTTAATTGAAATAGGTGTATATGAAACATACATGTATTTACAGAACTGTATACACCTGTTTCAAAGAACGTTGAATACTGAATAGTGCAAGATCAAAGGCAGTGTGGGTCTCATTTGAAATAAAAAGTAAATATACAGCGATTTACGCTCTATAAGTAGCTAATATATTGTTTAGGATGAAATACATTGAAAATTGACAAAGCTAATTATTATATATTTTACTTAAAATAATATTACATTACCCAAAATGCATTTCGGTCTTGGAATGCACTATTCAGTATGCAATATTCAGTTTTTAACGGTTTTTTTTTTAATAGATGTAGATGTACCTGCAGGAACGGTATAAGCGATTGTAACTCCACCAAGCTCACTGTCGCTAAATCGAACCAAGAAACAACCTGGCTGGTACTTGATGAGTTCATCTTGAGCGTCTTGTTTACTCATAAACCCGTATATGATTCTGATGAAAACCAGTATCAGGACGTAAATATATATATGAATCAATCAATCAATCAACCAACCAATCAATGAAAGAATCAATCAATAAAGGAATCAATCAATGAAGGAATCAATCAATCAATGGAGGAATCAATAAATGAATGAACGAATGAACGAATCAATCAATCAATCATTGAAGGAATAAATGAATAAATGAACGAATGAATGAAGGAATCAATCATTGAAGGAATCAATGAATAAATGAACGAATGAATGAATCAATCAATCATTGAAGGAATCAATGAATAAATGAAGGAATGAATGAATGAATCATTGAAGGAATCAATGAATAAATGAATGAATGAATCAATCAATCAATCATTGAAGGAATCAATGAATAAATGAACGAATGAATGAAGGAGAGAGGGAGGGTTGAAAGGGAGGAAGGGAGGAACGATGAATGAAAAGAATGAATCGATTGATAAGATTGTTAATCGATAGATGAACGAACAATGAATGAATAAACGAATGAATGGATGATTAACAGAAGATAAAAAGAAACCAGGGGGGAATGAGTAAATGCCTGAACAAACCAATGAAATAATGAACAACAAAAAGGTACTAAAACCCGAAACGTCAGTGAGTATCAACCGTTAGTTAACAATAGTCCCCTTCGCAGATCTCTGCGCCATTTTGAAAGGTAGCCGGGCCTTTGCATCGAAGCGAGACGAACGTTGAGCTTGTAATGATAATAGAGACCTTTTAACATCTCGCGGGACAATTATTCACGCCGTGTCTCTATTGCAAACTCAATGTTGGTGTCGCTTCAATGAAGAGGCCCGGATATCATTCAAAATGTCGCAGGGAACTGTGAAGGGGACTATTATTCGCGCCAAAGGTTCAGTTTATATCGGTGAATAATTACCGAGACGGATTCCAGGTTATTATTCACCGATACTCACTGAACATGAGCCTGAGGTGAATAATTGTTTTAGTATAAATACAAAAGTGACTTTTTAATAACTGAGTAAAAATAACCAGCCTTTTTTGAACAAAAACTATTCATTTTTCTTATTTAATTTCTAAAAGCGTGCGAATCGCTATATTTGGTGATTATCAAGAAATAATGTGAATTTCTTGACCAATCACCGTGCGCGATTTTCTATAATCACTTGTGTGTTTTTACTAAACAGAAATAGTAGCCAGGGCGTGTTTATTACCCATTTCTCCATTCGTCTAGCATGTTCCTCTTGACTACATCAAGAATACTGAAAAACCATTTCCAGAACGTAAAAGGTCTACCATTTAGATGTTCCTGTAACAAAAAATAACTACACTTAATATTCATATTTAGTAGTTGTAGAGAAATTGAAATAGAATTACGTCATTAAAACTTCATCAAGGGAAAATACAATCTCTTCGCTACATAGAAAGATGATAGGCATAAACCTATTTTAAAAATCGTTGTCCAACGAAACTACACCAATACTCCAATCACAGCAAACGATGTCGGTAATATGAACATAATTTGTTAATTTATTACGTCTTTTCAAGAAGTATGTCTTTCATCATCTACCACTGAAACAACTTGTTATGGTTATATAACACAAACACGTACAACCAAATATGCTATGAATAAATCGATAACAAGAGAAGAAATCCCGACATCCTTTGCAGGCTTCAGTGTGGACTGTAGCTTTTATTCCGACAACGATTCATGAAAGAAGTGAATATTCCCAAGGTTTATTTAGCTATTTCCCGCTTACCCTACTAAAATCAGCTCTGCTGACTTCACAAGTTTCCAGGTCGTCTTTACTAACACCTGATGAAAACAAATAAACAACTTAGGCGGCGGCGTCTGCAGGCGTCTCTTTTACTATACTGGGCGTTGACCGCGAGGGATTGGTGCCCGTAAGAAAATAAGAAGCAGAATGAAGCAGCGGTTTCCCCCTCAACTTCTCGACTCAGTTTCCCTCGTCACAGCAAAGCCCATCTGGAGAGAAAGGCCAGGAGACTGTGGAGGAGGGTTTGTCACACTGTTAAAACTACTCCGACCAAGAAATAACACCGAAACGAGAGAGTCATTGATAAAAAACACAGGATGGCAATGTGAATAGTGTTTTCCTACCAGGAAAGAGTTTTCCAGCGATGTACATCATGTTTGGTTCACTGAGCTCTCGTTCATTAGCAAACGTCCAACGTTTGTTGAGTGCCTCAGCGAGCTCTGGCCATGAAACTTTCTCAGGGACGTCAAACGGCAATCGATTCTAGAATAATAACAATAAATAATAACTCTATAATAAAGCTATGAATAATCATCATGAATAATAACAATAAATAATAACTCTATAATAAAGCTATGAATAATCATCATGAATAATAACAATAAATAATAACTCTATAATAAAGCTATGAATAATCATCATGAATACTAACAATAAATAATAACTCTATAATAAAGCTATGAATAATCATCATGAATACTAACAATAAATAATAACTCTATAATAAAGCTATGAATAATCATCATGAATACTAACAATAAATAATAACTCTATAATAAAGTTATGAATAATCATCATGCAATGTCATCGTCACAACAACTATTTAATTGGACATTCATGAAATTCTGCAACCTCGTTCCCAGGGCCCTCTCCCTTCGCTTTTGGGTGGGGCGGGAAAAAGCGAAGGGAGAGGGCCCTGGGAACGAGGTTGGAAATTCTGAATCACTTGCGTTGGCTTATTTAAACATTACTTTGTTTCTTTCTTGTTTCGATATTAAATATAACTAATAGAAATTAATTTTTGTAATGTACGTATAATTCAAATTTAATTTTTTTTCATTTCATTAATTAATTACGGTACTATTCATTCATCCATCATCCTTTATTTCCAAATTCATTTATCAATTCATCCATTTATCTATCACCATTGTATGCATCTATATTTTGATTTCTCTTTCCTTTTTATGTCAACCGCCATCAACAACCTGCTTATCACTTGTCATATATCCATTTTCTTCAGACAAGCAGTTCATTTAGTTCACTTTTCTTCAAGATTTTCTTCAAGAATTAAACGATAAATTTAACAAATTGCAAGCACATCTACTTACAGGTTCAGCAAATGCATTATCCCAAATAATGGTTGCTTCAGCATCTGGAAACTGATTGCCGTGGACAGTGATAACCGTCGGGAAAGACAAAGTCTAAGATAGTTCAAGATATATTTTTAGTACGACAACGATGGAAAAGGCGAACAAAATGATAAGAAAAACGTGTATATGTAATGTAATATAGTGCAAAATACTGACCATTACGGTGTATTTCTCCCGTCCAATGTTGATTTCTGACACAAACTGTAAACATCTCTTTTCTTCACATACACTCTGAAACATTGAACGCTTTGTATTGGAATACTAAATTATTTCTATTGGGTTGGGTAATAACATTCACTCTGAAACATTGAACTCTTTGTATTGGAATAAAAATATTTTGATTGGATTGGGAAATAACATTCAGTATCTTTTCTAACAATGCCGTCATAATTAACTTTATATTTTCTTTCAGTACTTAAAAGTATTCATAAACCATATTCTGGCCGTTGAGCTATACACAGGCTATACAAAATAATACTAATAGTCAAGATAGGGCATTTTAAATTGTTGAAGAAACAATGGTACCATATACACCATGATAGAAACAGTTGGAAGTTGTTTAACTCTATCTAAATAAGGTGTATAGTGTACTTTTATTACTGCAATTGTTTCATTAGAAACAATGACACAGGAAACCTCGTTCCCAGGGCCCTCTCCCTTCGCTTTTGGAGAGGGCCCTGAGAACGAGGTTGTCTGCTCGTTATAATCACTTGTTTTCTTACCTCTTCCTTCTTGCCTCCTTGTCGATTCGCTCTTGTTATTGACTACAAATAAGAGTGAAATCATTTGAAATGAAGGCAACAATAATGGTAAACAAGTGAATACGAATAAAACAAATCAACAACACTATCTTACCAAGTTTTTGAACTCAACAGCAAAAGTGTTGGTCTTCTGGTTGTATTCCATTGTCTGTAATAATCAAAACCATTGAGAAATATAAAATCATTCTTTTTTAATGGAAAGTGGGTGTTTTTCTTTTCTTTTCTTAAATAAACACCTTTGTATTTATACTAAAACAATTATTCTCCTTGGGCTTAGTGAATAAAAACCTTGTCTTTGACGAATAATTGTTAAATGACTATAGACACTGACCTTTTTGTTATTGAGGATGTTTTTGTCTTGGGGTGGAGGATTTCTGTAAACAACAAAAAGTTACTTTAGGACAGAAATATGTGTGCCTAAATTATGGGATCATGAAGTTGAATAAGTCGATCAAGTTAACAATAGCCTTATATATAACTTACATTTTTCCTTTGGTTTGATACAGAGATCGCACATACTTTTCCCTTGCAAAAAATAATAAAAAAGACAAATTAGTTTAATGAACATGCACATTTAATATAGCATTATTGTAATTAAAAGGACGGGATCGGATGGGGATGGATGAGATGGGATTTCATTTGATGGAATAAAATAGATATGATTTCACTCTCGCTGGCTGGCCACACGTATAGAATAAAACTTCCCCTGCCAACCTCACTGTAATGTGGGCTACCTAGTCATGATAAAGCTAAAGCGGAAAGACAGTCAACCACTTTCGTGGACGTACTGCTCAACATTTCAGAGTTTTTAGAGAACTGTATGAGATAGATCTGAGTGGCATTTCCAATCCCGTGGACACTATTGTCTCCGACCGTAAGTAAGTAAGTAAGATATGATTTAAGCATATTAATTCAAATTATTTTAAGAATAACTTGTCTCATAATAACATAAGAATCAAAACTGACTTACGACACAATAGTACAAGTTACATCAGGTGGATAAATGTGGGCATTTAACTTGCCACCTATTAAATGTCTAAGGAAAAAAATTAACTAGTAAGTATACAATGAAGATGATAATGATAACAATGATGATGATATCTGTTACAATGAAGATGATAATGATAACAATGATGATGATATCTGTTACAATGAAGATGATAATGATAACAATGATGATGATATCTGTTACAATGAAGATGATAATGATAACAATGATGTCAGATGATATCTGTTACAATGAAGATGATAATGATAACAATGATGATGATATCTGTTACAATGAAGATGATAATGATATCAATGATGATGATATCTGTTACAATGAAGATGATAATGATAACAATGATGATATATGTTACAATGAAGATGATAATGATAACAATGATGATGATATCTGTTACAATGAAGATGATAATGATAACAATGATGATGATATCTGTTACAATGAAGATGATAATGATAACAATGATGATGATATCTGTTACATGAAGATGATAATGATAACAATGATGATGATATCTGTTACAATGAAGATGATAATGATAACAATGATGATGATATCTGTTACAATGAAGATGATAATGATAACAATGATGATGATATCTGTTACATGAAGATGATAATGATAACAATGATGATGATATCTGTTACAATGAAGATGATAATGATAACAATGATGATGATATCTGTTACAATGAAGATGATAATGATAACAATGATGATGATATCTGTTACAATGAAGTTTTTGACAATTAGAGAGGATAATAATGGTGACAATGATGATGATACTGGTAATTGTTGATATTATATAATTTATGCTAATTGACACTAGCACAAACATATCCCATGATACACTGCAATACTTAATGCTCCTCATGTATTGTGATCCAAATATTTAAGATCATCTTGTGTTATTCTTGCTGTTATCAAAACCCAATCAACAGTAATAATGCTGATCATAATCATGATAATAATGAATGATGATGAAGATCCCAATGATTTAATGAATGATAATGACACAATAATAATGATGGCTATACTGATAGCATCTATTATACTATTATGATGATTCAATATTATAACTATTCATGATATTATGACATTAATACCAGACAGCTAGCTGCAAAAATTACCTAAGGCTAACGCCAAATTTAGTGTTTGTCTTCAGTACTTGTTGTGGATGTTTCTCAATAACAAAACACCTTAAAAGTTGGATTAAAAAACTGTGTTTAGTACACGTTGATAAGGTATTTACAATGTATCTGAGTACTGTTAAATAAGATAGGGTGTTGGTAAGGTGTCAGTAAGAGTTTGGTAAGGTGTCAGTAAGCACTTAGTAAGGTGTCAGTAAGCACTTAGTAAGGTGTCAGTAAGTGGTTGGTAAGGTGTCAGTAAGAGTTTGGTAAGGTGTCAGTAAGCACTTAGTAAGGTGTCAGTAAGCACTTAGTAAGGTGTCAGTAAGTGGTTGGTAAGGTGTCAGTAAGAGTTTGGTAAGGCGTCATTAAGCAGTTTCTAAGGTGTCAGTAAGTGGTTGGTAAGGTGTCAGTAAGTGGTTGGTAAGGTGTCAGTAAGAGTTTGGTAAGGCGTCAGTAAGTGGTTGGTAAGGTGTCAGTAAGTGGTTGTTAAGGTGTCAGTAAGTGGTTGGTAAGGTGTCATTAAGTGGTTGGTAAGGTGTCAGAAAGTGGTTGTTAAGGTGTCATTAAGTGGTTGGTAAGGTGTCAGTAAGTGGTTGGTAAGGTGTCAGTAAGTGGTTGGTAAGGTGTCAGTAAGTGGTTGGTAAGGTGTCAGTAAGTGGTTGTTAAGGTGTCAGTAAGTGGTTGGTAAGGTGTCAGTAAGTGGTTGGTAAGGTGTCAGTAAGTGGTTGGTAAGGTGTCAGTAAGTGGTTGTTAAGGTGTCAGTAAGCAGTTTATAAGGTGTCAGTAAGTGGTTGGTAAGGTGTCAGTAAGTGGTTGTTAAGGTGTCAGTAAGCAGTTTATAAGGTGTCAGTAAGTGGTTGGTAAGGTGTCAGTAAGTGGTTGGTAAGGTGTCAGTAAGTGGTTTGTAAGGTGTCAGTAAGTGGTTGGTAAGGTGTCAGTAAGTGGTTGGTAAGGTGTCAGTAAGTGGTTGGTAAGGTGTCAGTTAGTGGTGGTAAGGTGTCAGTACGTGATTTGTAAGGTGTCAATAATTGGTTGCTAAGGTGTTAGTAAGTGATAACTTGTCATGGTTCATGGCAGGAATCATTCACAAGGTGAAGCTGACGAGCTGGTGCTCCTAAATTAATGCCTGTTGTTGCTCAGATACAACATTGCACTACCTTGGTATCTGGCTCAAAAAACTTACTTGTTAAGGAAATGTGAGAGTAAATTCCTTGCATTAAGCTTGAGATTGTCAATTCTTTCCAACTCTCCTTTATCCTGGGCTAACGCTGGGCGGAACATACCATCAAGCTGAAGTAAAGCAGAAATAGATAAAATACATCATACCATTCCACAATTGCTTATTAACACACTAGTTAATGTCCTAATAACAAGCAATTTCATTAGTAATTATATGCGTATATGAAAAAGAGTAATGAAGTTCCAAAGACAATGTTTCATACAGCTGGTTGGGTCATATTTGATGATAGCCTTATCTATTTATTAAATTATGAGTGCATTGAAACCATACATATGATATATTTATATTTTTGTTTCAAGCGCTTAGAACAGACTTGTATAAGCGCTATACAAGCTATATTATTATTTATTATTATATGCACCACATGCATCATATGATATGAGCCACTACGCAGCCATATGTTCTGCAGTGGATGATGAGGATATGTATATGATTGAGCCATTACATTCGGGTAATACCTTAATGATATGTTGATAAAGCCTGCACAGCAGTTCTGTGTGGACTTCGCACCTAAAGAGTAAAATTTTTGTCAAAAAAGAACATAAAGTCTATCTAATAGTATGCAAACACCATCAAAATGATCTAATACATAAACATACTTAGACTTTGAGGTTAGTAAGTTTCAAAGTAAATTTATGTAACGTTTGCTCTCTTTGTTGAGGTAATAATAGGTACTATACAATATAAATATGTAATCTTATCTGTATATTGTATGATATACACAATTCCTCATCTTTGATTAAACATAGCCATCATTCTATACATTGTATAAAAGAAAACATTGAACATTTACTGCACATTTGTTGAATTTATTACACAAGTGTCTGTTTGACCATTATAACAGTAGTTGTATGTATATTTTACTGGAATTACTCACAAAGGCTGTAAGTCATTCAGCTGCTGTGGTTTGGGCCAGCCTGACAATGCTTTCTGTTGACAATTAGTCCAGTCATTGATCTCTGCAATAATGCTCTTCTGGATTTCAGTCAGCTTTTTGTGATGTTCTGATAAGATGTTATACACTGCCTACAAATACAATAGAGTCTGTTATAGTAATGTTAAGGTTAATCTCTACACTAGACCAAATAAAATATTGTGTTGATTAATGAAAGCATATCAATTACAGCATGTTTCCCAGCCATCACGATTGTTGTCTTGAACAGCATGTAGAAATGAAACAATGATAAAAGTCATTTAAAAACAAAATTATCATTGATTTCAAATAACTTCAACCATAGATTTATAGTAGTTTGACTAATTTGCAGATACCATGGATACTACGGATAACTCAATACAATAGATATTTACAGCAAAAACACAGTATTTTTAAGCTATTGGAAGCTTTATATAGTCTCTTTTAATACGCCTGTGCTCAAGTACAGCCGTCAAACTGGCTGCTTTACTTGTTCCCATCGCCATGTCAACCTTGGTTGCTTGAACATGTGTATGATAACATGGGATGACATGTTGGGCTGCTATACCAAAAAGACAATCATGATTATATGCACTCACTAGTCTCTTGGTAACAGTTAGTTCATTCCCTTTAACATTGAGCTCTTGTTGGATTTCACTGAGCTTTTTCTCAAGTAGTTTAATCTAAAATATGAATCAAATGAATAATTATATTACTTAACAACAACAGCACATGTTTTTTGTTGCAACCGTTAACAGGTGTATTATATGCAAATGACAGTATAATTGGCTTCATGGTTTGTTCACATCACCAAGAACCGTAAAGGTTATACTTTTCTCCTTTGGCATTTTTAGTATTAAATACATAATTGCACTACAGACTAACATATATTTTTTAACTATGATCTCATAAATTAGATTTTTCATTTATTTCATTTATTTTGCTGCAGTTTCACGGTCCCTAGAGGAGACAATGATCCTTAGCCTTAACAAAATAGATTATTATAATCTTGTAACTATATAATCACAATATGGTCAGTATAATGATCACAATTATTACTGTAAAGAAATTTGTATGTATTAATGTGCATGAACCAGCCAAATCTCACCATTGAAATTATTTATTTGTATATATTATTTGAATGCATTTTAAAATGTTAATGTACGTAATATATATGTTAATGTAATATTATACATATTAACATCTTGTCCACAGACCTTTTCAGCTTGTTTGGAAGAGCCAACTAGAGTTTTTTTCTGGTTTTCCAGTTGAGCTAAAACAAAAGACAAAACAATTGAGGCCTAATAAAAACTTCTAAGTGACTCTGATTGATGCCTTAATACACCTTATTAGCTATGCAAACAGTATCATGCTATCCATATTGTTAGCACCATATCCACAATAAGCACTTATAATAGTTAAACCTTTTGTTTTTTAGTATTTTCAATTCAAACAAAGATTTTGTGTGGATTAATTAATAAGGTTTAAATTCTTTTGTTTGTAATAAATTGATATTGCATGCAAACAATCATTGTCCGTTTTCCTGTAGAAGAGGGGTTCCGGTTTAATGTTGTTGATTTTTTTTATAAAGTATGTCATTACATTTTTTTATTGTATGTGAAAAAAATTTGGAACCAGAAGATATGTCCAGTTAAGAGAGAATTCCAGAGTATGTTGAGTGTCCTGTATAGATATGTTTCACTGTATCTGACATGTTCCCATTTAGTAAAAATTTACATCTCTTAAGATCAACTCCCATGTTGATATTATTTCTAAGGGTATAGGAGAAGACTGTAAAACTATTATGACATGGGGTAAAATTACACATTAAACAAACTAAGTATAGAATAAATAGAAACTAGCGAGTAAACTAGTATAGGCTGCGATTTTTCAATTAATTTTTCCATTGTTCTTTAACTCCTCCTACATTTTCTTTCGCCTTTTGATTGGTTCATCACTTTTCCCACTTCTTATTTATACTCAGTATCTCTCTTAGTCTAACTCTTTTACTCTGACGAAGGGCTAAAGCTTGAAACATCAGTAAAGTTAAGTCAACATATTTTACGGTGTTACAAATTTCATTATATTAAATATTTATTTAGTATAGAATAAATAAGAACATACTTGCTTCTGAGTGTTTTTCTTGATAGAGAATTATGTACTGTTCCTTAGAATGTTCGACTTGCTTCAAAAAACGCTCATTTTTCTGTAAAAGAAATACAACAGTTTATATGTGTCCAAAGGTTATCAAATAATAGTATAGGACAGTATGTACAGGCCAATAAGAAATCTTCTATCTCAAAACATAAAAACAAGTGGAAAAAAATATCATTCGCTTTGAAATGAAGAATCTGGTAAAGTGTGTGTGTGATTGTACGTATTAGTACGTATTGTTTTTTGTTTTTTTTCCGTAAAATTCTTATATGATTTCATAGATAAATAGAAAAGTAAAAATAAAAATTTGTAAAATATGTGTATTGTTGTTGTAAGTCGTCGTGAATGTATTTTTATAATTTAGTTTATTAGAAATGTAAATAATATTAACGTACTGTAGTTATCTCATGTGTCACATTTATTATGACATTCTTGAATTGTAAATAATGATGTGTGTGTGTGTTCTTTGTTAATTCTCAATAAAATAAAAAAGTAACAAAAAAAAAAAAAGGATAGGACAGTATAAATTATACCCTGCTCTCTTCAGTTGCTTCTGATAGATCTTTATTAATTTCTTCCAGTACATTGTCTTCTACTTCTTCTTCCATTGTGTCATCAACATCTTCTTGCATTGCAGCATTCTCTCCTGCATTCTTTGTCTATTATAGTACAGAGCAGAGAAGTGAACCTTCTTACATTGCGAATTGAAAAACCGTGGGCGCCCAGAAATATTTTAGAAATTGTTTATGGTTCGTTGACAACTCACAAACAACTATATCACCGCAAGAAGTTTGACTGATGTGTAGTAACTACAAAAGGTTTATCGTACTACACATCAGTCAAACTTCTTGCAGTCATTTGTTTCTGAGTTGTTCAACGAACAATAAACAATTTCTAAAATATTTCTGCCCACAGTTTTTCAATTCACACTGTAAACGAAAGTTGAAGAAAATAATTTATAAGCCATATTTTAGGTAAATTTGCCATCAAACACAACTATTTAGACTGTACATTAAGTCTTACATCATGAATAAGAGCATGTGCCATAATGATTAAGGACCGTGGTAGATATGGATAAAATTGATTTTTTATGGAGAATGTTTAAAATTATAATTAAACCTTTATATTCAAGTTAATTTCATAGCCGCAAAGAAGATAAAATTTAATTCTCAGAAATGTAAACAAAGGTGTGAAATTTTACAGCTAAGGTGTCAATATGGCACAGGAAACCCAGAGTTGAAATCAGACTTTTTTCGAAATAACTCGATGATATTATTTCTGTTAAACAATGATTATCATATCCATAAACTATATAAAAAATAGAAACTTTTCACCATGTCAGCCCGGAGCAAAAAGACTGATATTTTAAAAACGAGCGATATTTGACTTAAAATGGCTCCTACAATTTGGCTATTGATTCTTTCTTCCGGGCTGTGGTGAAAACCTTTCTTTATCCCTAAATTACATGTTTAGCAAGTTTCAAATTTTTCTGTTAAGTTTCATGGATTTTACAGTCATTACAATACCATTGATTCCATAATACACTGTTTAAATTGGCCGTCAAAAGCTCAAATCACGTTGAATATCCGCCATTTTGTTTCATGTCAAAGGAAGTCAATGTTGCTTCTATATCCGATCGATAAAAGTTCGTAAAATATTGAATATCAACGACAAATTCGCGATATGTACTGCGAAGTGACTCGGAAGCCACACGAGGTATACACACATGACGTAATCCTTAACAACCGGTAACGCAAAACTTGAAACTTGATCTTTCCAATTTTATCCGTTCAAAACAAGGCCTAAACTACTGCTGAAAGTCTTAAACCTTTGTGACTTGATATTAAATACTTTCCGAAAGTGTTTTACAATCAAAATATGTGTTTAAAAGAAGGATTTTTCTAGTTCTAAGTATATCATGATTACTAAATTACTTGACGTCAACATCGTGCCCTAGAGGTCGCGGTGTTGAGTTTTCTCTCAAATTTCAACAAAAAATAACATTCTTGGATACAAGGGTTTTTGCTGTTTATTCTGTTGTTCGTGAGACCATGGCGTCCCTCCAACCGTCTCTATCCTGCATTGCTGTGGGCAGTTGGGGTGACCTCATCTACATTAGGTATATTGTACTTACCATTATAAATCGCTGTACCAAAGTGATCATAAATAAATTTATCTCTTGAAAAGCCATCACTAGACTTATAGGATCTGCTTCGTATTTGCTCTAAACATACAAAAACAAATGAAAACTTTGGCAAGTTAACTAGTACAAAAATATAATTAAAAAAATAGTTGTTGAAAATTTTACATTTTTGTGTAAAAATGTACAATCCTAGCTTAAAAAATACTACATATTTACTCTAATAATACTTGTTTTATAAAAACAATATTAATAAGATGATTGATCTGAACCCAGGTGTAAGCGATGTAAGTGTGGTCCAGCCAGGTTTGTGTAGTCTTGAGAAAGACTGTTTGTCTTGGTGCTATATCACTTACTGTCTTAATTTAATTCTGAAGACTACACAAGCCTTGACAATCATACCACACCTACAGCAATGTTAATGTAGTCACATTTGATGTTGACAATAATAAATAGTAATTAAACTACATACAATTGTGAAAAATATTAAATAAAAAGTTGTATTTGTAATTTAATTGTAAATACTTCATAATTAGCTATATTTGTATCAAATTTAATAATATGTTTTTCCTTTGTTTGTGTATTACTATAAATTATACTGTAATTCGCCGTCTATGGTGCAAAACTATTTCTGATCAATAAACCATATTATTATTGTAGATGAGGCATGATAGTCCGGGGTGGTGTAGTCTTGAGAAAGACTGATGGTGTTGATGTCTGACGTTTCGACAACCTGAGCGGAAGTCATCTTCAGAGGTCATCATTCAGATGACTTCCGCTCAGGTTGTCGAAACGTCAGACATCAACACCATCAGTCTTTCTCAAGACTACACCACCCCGGACGATCATGCCTCATCTACATCGATTACACCTGGGATCAGACCATTCATTCTTATTATTATTTTAATTTGATGACATACCAATAAAGCCCGTGCAGTGACAACTCCATGAAAGTTCATACTGTCAGGTTGTAACTGAAAATGATAATTTGTAAACAAAATGACAATCAGTAATTTTAAACTTGACTACCATTTCTACGTCCATGCGATGTACTTGGGGGGTAAAATGACAGGGTTTCTGATGGAGCTCCATATTGCAACCCCAAAAAATACTCAAGCCTGAAATTTTACACCCAAAAAAATATATGGCATGCAAATTTCGAACCCAAAAAATATAAGACTTAAATACCTCAAAATTTATTGAATTAAACAGGCTCTTCTAATGCATGATTTTCATAAAACTCAAGCCTTGCTGACAAAAATTTCAAACAAATAATTTTCTGATACACGGATCGAAACTAGGAGATGTGTTAACCCCCCCAAAAATACAGGTTTCTTTTTAAGACCTAAAAAAAATATGTGGCAGATCTCTTGACCCCAAAAAATACCCAGAACGAAAATTGTCAACCCCCAAAAATACGTTGGACCTCCCCTTCATTCTACCCCCCAAGTACATCACCTGGGTTTCCACGTAAGCTTGAAGGGGTCTAGTGCATGACCATATAAACATTGTTGGTCTGATCGTTTTTTGCTGCTGTTACAGCTCCCTCAAAAGGGAAGGCAATCTCCGAATTGGAGATCTTCTCATATTTAAAACTCAACTTGCCATTAATGTGGACACCTACCTAGACAAGTAAATTAAGAGTGCTAAATTTCGGTCAAAACACTCCACAATATCACCGCAACGCATGACGAGGTACCGGAAGTAAAGCTTTCAACTTGGAAACCCCCAAAAAGCTATATGTGCTGCATTTTTAGACTTGTGCCGGCCATAGGCCTGGTTATGAATAATTAGTAATATACTATTTGATACAACAAGTGATGGATAGTACTATTTTACCTGTGCACTTATTTCTCCCATAAGTATTTTTGCTTGTTTACAGTGCTCTTCATTATTGCGATCCAGCTGAAGGTGAACCCTAATAAATAAACATATTAATTATGCACGATCAATAAACAGCTAAGTTATCTCCGCATAAACTATAGCTAGTTTTACATTCATGGACCATGAGACATTTTGGTTTGATTTAACTAATTAATAAACTGCATGATAATTATTAACTACTAGAGTTAACATTAACATCCATATACCGAGAATGTTGAGCTATTAAATATCCTCGATATAATATGATACATGATTCTAACGTGAGATATAAAATTGAGTTAATGAAGGAATAAGCTTCTATCGATCGAGCTATAGAGACTTTATAATAGCTATATGCTTCAGTTAAAAACTTATTCAACGTAGTCCCATCGATATTAAACTTCTCACTGCCACCTACCAAGTTTGATTTTGTATCCACTCTATCAGTTGTGTGTATGCAGTAGTTAGTTCAAGTGATTCAGGGTACTTGTTGTTCAATTCTTGCATGATTTGTGCTTGCTGGGGGATTCCAAGCTGCTGAATCTGTTGTATAAGAGAATCTGCCATTTTGTCGCTCAAATCCAAGAAAGAAACCGAAACTTTCAAAACACGGTATACAGAAAGCAAGCTTACTTTCTGATCTACTAGAATACGTCCAGTGTGTTCATACCTAAGGGCGAGCTGTTCCGAGAAAAGCAGATGTATTAGAATATTATTCTGGGAAAAACATCAAATCCGCCATTTCTGGGAACCGAAGGTAAAATTTTAGTTCTCTATCGGGAGTTCATCGTCGTCCAATCAGACTGGATTATTTTTTCCGAATCAGCTCCGGAGTTTCATCGGATGATTTTCGAGTTGCCGATAAGTTACCGATGTCGTGGTTCTTGACGGGAATCCCCGGAAATATGTTGTTAGGTCATTCTTGTCCATTTCCCAGAAAAACACCGAACTTCCGGTTTGCATAATATAAGGTATTTTTCCCCGTTTGAAGAGAAATATATGAAATTACGGAGATTAACCTTTTTGATAATATAAAATAGGTACAATCTTGCACAAACAGGCATTAAAATCCTATAAAATCCTCCCCCTCACTAAATCAATGTTGCATGACTGCTGTCTTGCCCAATCATTTCAACATTGACCAATAATAGTGGTCTATCATGAATCCTGCATTCTGATTGGTTACTCTACTAGTGGTGAGTCAAGGTTATTATTCACCGATTTCCACTGAGCCTGAGGTGGATAATTGTTTTAGTATTTATTTGTATATTTATTATTTCAACCAGCCTTATAATAACCAGCCTTTTAGTAGAAAAACTGTTGATTTCTTATTTCTGAAAGCGCGCATAGCGCTGGAGATTATCTAAAAAAATCACAGGAATCCCAACCGGATTTGCACGCAGGACGACTCATCCACAGAGCGCTTTGGTTGGGCTTCCTGTCTACTCAGCGCACGTACATTTAGTTACTCTTTATGTTCATTTGAAAAAGCTGTAAATTCACGAGAGGACGACTTGTAGCAAGTCTAGAGATTATCGAGGAATAGTGTGAATTTATCAACCAATCACCGCGCGCGGTTTTCCATAAGTCAAGGTTATTATTCACCGATATTCACTGAGCCTGAGGTGGATAATTGTTTTAGTATATATACACAAGTGTTTATAAAAAGTAAAATAACCAGCTTTTTTGAAGAAAAAAACCATTATTTCTCATCTCTAAAAGCGCGCGAAACACTGTAGGTGATTGTCGACAAATAGTGTGGATATCTCGACCAATCAACGCGCGCGATTTTCTATAACAACTTGTGTATTTATACTAAATATATTTATTCTACCTTACAAAATGTCCTCCAATCACATCTCTGTATTTCATATATATATATTTTTTGAAAAAATTCTATGTTCGGTATAATAAAACACCTATATGGCATGGAAAGATCCATTATGGCAGATACTTAAATCAATATTATTTCAATATTATTTTATTATATAACTTAAGACCACCCTCTGCAATAATTCACTTTAAGCACTCTTTTTTATTCATTTAATGGCCCCTCTATGCCGTTTTGTTGTTTCTCCACCTGATAATAAAATATTTCATTACTGATTCGTCTGAACTAGCCTACTGTGCAAACTCTTTCTTTTTTTTGCGCTCAAAATATTCGCCAAATAAGCGAATATTTTGAACGCAAAAAAATAGAGTTTGCACAGCAGGTTACGTCTGAACCTGAGTTCCCCAGATTACAGGACTATATACAATAAACAACAACACTTCGTTGCCATCATGACGTCTCAACTGCAGTACCTCTCCCTCACGGGAGTACCAACTTCTGATTCTTCGCCACAACGTGGCACTACTGGCTGGGCAACGTACAATTAGCAATTATTCGCCAAAGGCGAAGTGGTTATCAATGAATATTTACCGAGCGGCGAGTCTTCGAGACGCGAGGTAAATATTCATTGATAACCACTGAGCCTGAGGTGAATAATTGTTTTAGTATATACATGATTCACAACCGAACAAAAAAAAAAAATTAAACAAAACTTTTTGTATAAATTAAGAAATTTATTGCATAACAAGGCGCACGAACGTTGAACCTCGTTTTCTATGAATTCAATTTTTTTTATGTTTAAAATGCCGTTTTACCTTGAAAAACACTTAAACCAAACTTTGTAGCTTTCTTTGTGTTTTGTGGAATTGCGTTTTGTTGAATTTTTTCAATTTCTTCATCGGTAATTGATGCAAAACGAGACGCCATTTTGCCGAGAAGCAATATTCCGAGCTTGAGCAGTGAATATGGTCTCAGATTCCGAGATAGGTAGCCAATGAGAGCGCGCGTTCTTATGAGGTTGTGAATCATGTATATACTAATGATTGATAACGACGCCAAACTATTGATTTCTGCTTCTAAAATAGTGGAACAATGCCGGAATATTAACTTTATTATTGGCACCGATATATAGTCTCACTAAGCAACTTTATTCAATTTGATCATGCATGATTCACACGATTTATCTAGATATAAACCTTGAATTGATAATGAGAGGTTTATATCCGAAATATAGATATCCTTATGAATAACAAAGAAAACCGTGTCGGGTGGGAAATAATCATGAATATTGTTGCTACAGTCAAAAATGGTTTCTAGAGGGCATGCATGCTCCCGGCACAGAAACATTTTTAAATTCAGACTCTTAGAAATGTGATTCCCATCTTTTTTGAGAACGAGTTTGCGACATATTTATTGTATTAAAGTTATATATGACGTTTCAGTACATTCTCGCGAAAAGAAGAAGAGAAAATGCATACCTCTTTACAAAGTGAATAAGTTACTTCAGGAGCCCCTCTTTTTACATTTACGTTTGCCCTCACCGGTTCTCTTCCCCCCCTCCTCCTGATTATTCTTTCCCATATCAAAGGTATTATTGAAAAAACAAATATATTGAATATTCAAATAATGAAAACCATAAATGCAACCTAGGTAGTAAGCTTGATCATGAACCAATTTCACTGTAATTAACGCAGAACTTTTCAATCAGTGTCACTGGTCGTTAAATTATCATAAGTACTTAAAGCCAATCATTGAGCTGTACTTTTGACGTTGTTAAAAGTACAAACGAAACTTCCTTAACGTTCCCTCTTTAAGTGTCACTTCATTATTTACACGAAGGAAGAATAACAAACAGAAAAGGAAAGGATGTCAATTCTACTCGAGATGAACTACTAATACCTTACTTTGCGAACTCTTACAAAAAGGTAAAAAATACATCCTAGTTCTTCAATTTCTTTATACATTCTATTATATGTTTCGTGTAAATTTTAGAGAAAAAAATTACTCTCAACATAATTGAAGAATTAAGACTTCTGACTTTCGTGTTTTCAAGTGTAAGTTTTCGAAATCATCTAGATCCGAGTTGGCGTTAGTTGTCGCCTTTGCAAAATAGAATGCGCGCTAATCCAATTCGAAAAACTCTTATCTACTCTCATTTTAGCTTGAAATTCGTCCCAAATTTTGCTAACTATCAAAAGAGGCAATCAATAGTAACCAATAATTGTAATTTAAAGGAATAACTATGGGAATTACTATTTCAGGATACACATCTGCTGTTCATTACCATAAAGAAAATTCTTCACTGCAGTTTGACAAAAAAATCTAAGGGGTGGACCATTAGAAGTTGGGGGAGGGGGGGTGGCAATATTTTTGTGTAGGTTATTTTTTTTCGCCGCACGGGTTGTGCAAGATTTTTTTTTCGACCAGAGAGGTCTTGCACGTTTTTTTTTTTTTTTACAGAATTTTGTTCTCTGAAATTCAAAGCGAAAATAACTGTTTGTGTTTTGGTTAAACTTTTGAAAAGTCCGTTTTTCCGTTTTATTTATTAGTCCGGTACAACGCGCAGATACTTTGCAGCGATTTTTTTTACTTTCGGGCGACTTGTTCACTTTTTGTCGGGAAAACACACCGAGGTCGATTTTGTTTTGGTATATTTTGTATACTGATACAAAGAGCGTAAGTCTCGGATTTTTGTGTTTTTGATGCCTCAAAGTCTCGGATTTCCGTGTTTTTGATGCCTCAAAGTCTCGGGTTTTCGTGTTTTTGATGCCTCAAAGTCTCGGATTTTCGTGTTTTTGATGTCTTAAAGTCTCGGATTTTTGTGTTTTTGATGTCGTAAAGTCTCCCGGGAGTTCGGATATTCGTGCTTTTGATTTTTAAATACAATAAATGCATGAGCTGATATATTTCTAGAATCTCAGGCTCGGATTTTAAAATTTTAGCATTCTGCACGGTTTTTTTTTTAGCTTGGCTCTGTGCAGGATTTTTTTTTTGGGCGCATTGGCCTTGCACGTTTTTTATTTGGGAATTGCCCCCCCCCCCCCCCCCCCCCCCCCCTCCCCCAACTTCTAATGGTCCACCCCTAATGAGCAGTTTCTATGATATTTACGTCTAGCTCACAGTAAACTAATTATCATAAATCTAATTTTGTTTAAAGATGAACAGCATGAAAAGTTGGTTTTAATATGGTTATTTGATTACAAACTAATGAAAACTCGATAAATTGAACTTCCTTTTCCAAAGTTAAAACTGACAAAACCGCCTTTGACTAATGATAACTGGGATTTCCTTCAAGGGAATTGAGAGGTTAATCTCTGCTTCTTCGGCAAATGATTAACTACACAGTCAACTAATTTTGCGACAAGAAGAGTGGATGGACAAATCACGATAAAATAGTGGTGAGTAGTTCAAATCTAATTATTTCAAATTCAGTTAAAAATGACGCACAAATTTTTTAAGCGGTTTAGTGCGGATTTTATTTTCAAAGTTCACATTAATGTCAAAAAAGTAACAACATATTCTATATAGACTAGTTTACTAAGTAATGAAACGGAATATTAAACTTGAAATTATATCGTTTGTACTTCAGCTTGAACAATCAATAGTTGCGGTGTGTTGGCAAACTTCTCTGCTTGCATGGAGACCGTACCGTCTCACGGCGATTTCTGAAAATCATTTTCTCTGTTGATAGCAGCGAATTACCGACTCTGGTGTTATTAAAATTCTCAAATTCAATTCTACGTGCCATTCTATTTTATTAAGAATAATAATTGATTTTAGCCAAATTACTAATTTGCACTTATAAGGGAACTATTTCAATATAGTTGGGTATTTTAGGATTGTTTTCTTCGAGATGCATTATACACCTTCTATTTGCGGTTTTTCTTTTCGTTTACTTGTCAATATTGATAAAGAGAATAGCCGATAATCTGGTAATCGAACAGTAAATGACTTTTGGTTCGCCGACTCACGACTCCCTTAGATATACAATACTTCTTGATTTTTAAAATGTATTGACACCGTCGCAGCTAGTCCATACAGGTTTAGCAACTAAATTTCCATTATACTGAGATCATGAAAAACACACTTAGCCATAGATATATCACTCGCAATACAGCAAATAATAATAATAATAACTTACTAATTAATAATGTTTATATTTTTGCGGTAATATCAACTACTTTGTTTTTAATTAGAGTTAAAAAAGGAAAATGTTTATCGGACGTTAATCCTATGTCAAAGCTAGGAAGGGAATGAGAACCATTAATTTTATTACAGTGTTCAAATTACCATTTCTATTTTAATTGCTGTTACAGCGCAACGCGTAAAAGTATGGTCACTGATAATGTATTCGCATACTTCTGTCTCGCCATCGATCCAATCAGCGTTGTAGGATTGTGTTATCTTGTCGCTGATTGGATCGATTGCGAGACAGAAGTATGCGAATACATTATCAGTGGCCATACTTTTACGCGTTGCGCTGTAAAAAGCACCGACAAAACACAGTGAGCTGTCTCTACTTTTCTCTCCGAGGTATTAAAACTAGACTTAATCGACTACTATGGTGGTCTATAGATGCCGATATTTACTATTAAAACTAGACTTAATCGACTACTATGGTGGTCTATAGATGCCGATATTTACTATTATTGTTGAAATGTTAATGAAATGTTAATATTTGTCACCTTTTTTCATTCTATCTTTTTCATTTCATTTCTTTTTCATTTTATTATTATATTTTCTATATTTTCTATTATTCTGTAAAAAAATGAAAATGCATATGAGTCTAAATTGTTCGAGGTTTCTGAAATAAAGAAAATACCTCTTTTACTAGATAGATCGACACATCTTTTAGTGTTTTTAAATTCAGTTTTAAATTGTTTTATTGATTTGAAATTTGTCTTTGATAAGAGGATGAAAAACTCAATGAAGTTCAACCCCTTGTCTGCCACTCATTGATGACATCAGTGATGACGTCATCAGTGGTTATTTATATTTGATAGGGTAGTTTGAAATGACGCCATCAGTAGCCTATTTACGTCATCTTTAAAGTTACACACTCGATATCATAAACTCCCACCTTCACCGTATTCTTCGATTCGCCTTCACCTTCCGGCGAAAATCCGGCAAATTTCGCAGATGGTCAATTTCGTTCCCAGCTTTTCCCCTTGCTTAAGGACTTGACTTTGGGTCATTTCCCACCGAGGCTCCCAGAGTAGGGGAAAACATTGGAAACGAGGCTGGGTTATGGTTGGAGACGGTATAAAACATTGAATATCTTTAAATGAATGTACTGAATGAATGAATGAATGGATGGATGTACTGAATGAATGTATGAATGAATGTACACTGTCTTTTTTTATTTCCGGCAATTGACATAACTTGTACGTGGTCAAAACGGACCAATATCGATAAATCTTCTCTATATTAGTTTGACCAACCTTCTCGCTGCAACGGTTAAACTAATACAGCTGCTTTTAATACAAGGTAAGTTGTATTCTTATTAATAGCAATAGACTGAGTCGTTTTCTAGCCAAACGACAGTCAAATTGTTAACGTTTTTTTTGCCTTAAAATTTAAAACAGAGCGGAGTTTTTGTTATTATACACTAGACTACAGTGATCTCGAGCTTACTTCTTCTCTACAAACCAGCTCGTTCTCTAATATCCTCCGGTCAGAACCTGCTTACTGTACCTAATTCTAACACTGTAAATTATGGGGACAGGTCTTATATATTCCATCTCATCCCCAAAACTATGGAACTCACTGCATGCCCTATCATTTAAGAAGTGCTCATACGTTATTTAAATCAAAACTCTAAACGTTCTTTTTACAAACATTTTTTATTCATTTCTGTAAGAGCATTGAGCTTAAAAAAATGCTCCTAAACTGAACCTTGTATTATTATTTTAAAAAAAACCTCATTGATAATTTATAAGCCTTTATTCCAATCATTTGGACCAATTTGGTCACATGCAAGAGGTTTTAAACCTTATAAAGCACTCTCATTAGTATTCTATAAAGACACAGGTACCTTTATATAATGAGGATTAACGAGACACATGTATCTTAATATCAGGATATAGAAACTATAATGAAAGGCTTTAATTATCAGGCATAAAGCCTCCAGTCAATTAAGTGACCTTCACGTACTGGTTTAACTAATTGGACCAATATGATTCAGAGAGGCTCTTCCTACTAACAATTTAAGTCCTGTTTTAAATGTGGGAAGTAAATGAGAGAATCTTGCGCATGATCAGAAGGTTATGAGCGGTTCGTTATCACATTTTGGTGTGTATTTTTCAATGTTTTATTTTTGTTTTATATTGATGGATTTTTTTTTTAAGCCATTTTAAAAACTCGCAGGAAGTGTTTTATCAAGTATGAAAAACCCTCGGCTACGCCTCGGGTTTTTATATTTGATAAAACACACCTGCTCGTTTTTTAAACATAACTTATTTATTATTATATTATTCGTTACAAATTATTTGAAAATCCAAAAGATCAGTTAGTAACATTTATTTAACGGTGTTAGAATTTCAAATTGCTTAGGCAAACTGTGATTGTTTATAAATGTTTTTAGGTTTTTTAGAAAGCATTGGCATTTAAGATAAAATAGAATTTGTTTAATTTCTAACTCATTTTTTTAGTCATGTTTGGTAACTTAATTACCTGAGGTAATAACAGCAAATACAAAGGAAACAATAACGTTAACTCGCTACCACTTGAATTGTCTTTTTAATTGTTGTTTTATTGTATTGATCAATTACTAATAGGTGTACGTACAGTGACGTATTTTGTTATGGTTTTCCCAACCAACCATTACTGATTACCGTAGAACAAAGAAAATTAAAAATGACATTGTGAAAATAGTTGGCAAATTAGCATCACAATACCAACACTTGTAAACACTACATGTACACTCACCTATAGCAATGCACATAAACTAAACTAGCTGACACTTGAATTTGACTTGATTTCATGATGTAAAAAAACTTAACATAAATTTTTGGGGTTTGTACGTGTAAAGATTTATAGATATGACGTAGACTGCATCGATCTGTAAGAGCTTAACTTAGCCTTAAATATTAAGACTGCCACAGATGGCCACCATTGAAGTCAAATTCACAAAGTACAGCTTAAAGTTGTATAATCCCCTATTAAAAAAAGTACCCATAGATAAAAATAACTATTAAAGCTTTGTTGACTGATTTCAACTTCTGAAAGGTACGGCTGTGCGATGTTCTTGCCAGCCAAGCTAACTTTTACCAACAAAGCAGAGTAAAAATGACCCTAAAAGGTACGCACATGAAATAGTTTTAAAAGGTAAAATAATATTTTTAAAATATTTCTAAAAGGTTTGCCGATCACCCCTAACACTTAGACAAATGGGACCCCCCCCCCCCCCCCCGGGAATTTATCATTTATTTATCTTTTTATTTTTTTATATTGAGAAAATTTTATTGACGTGATTTGAACGATGGATATATTGACATTCTGTATAATAAGGAAGTGCTTTATCAGTTCATCCTACTCATGATAATCCTGTCTTATCAGATCGTACTTCTGATAACACACGCTTTTAAATCAAACAAACCATCCTATGGCCGATTGTTACTGATAGCAGAGCTGTGGGGCCTCGCCTGAATCCATGTCGAGCGGTCCAGCTAGCTATAGTGAAATAGGTGCCATGGCAAAATAGACCAACTACTATCAGTGTTACAGAAACACTGCTTACTAGGAGTATAAAAATGAGTTCTTTTTCTTCAAGACACTTTGTCTGGTTGAATACGTATCAAAGATACCGTATGCAAACTCGCTCCCAGGGCCTTCTCCCTTCGCTTTTGGATGGGGAACGAGGTTGATACCGTATGCAATCTTGAAAACAATGCCATTACCATATATGGTATTGTAGGCGAGAAGTAACAAAAGACTTTCCGGGGCTTTGATTAGCGCGCGAGATTTGTTTTCTTTTTTTTTAACAGGTTGAGATTGCAACAGAACAATAGGCATATCTTTGATACGATTGTGTTTTGAAAATGGATCGATGTGGTTAATCCTGCAGGTTTTCAGTTTGGAATGAAATAAAATAAATGGATAAAATAAGTGGGCGGTGAAAAGGTTTTTATTGCCTGATAAAATTCTTTTTGTTTTTTCAAGAACAGCAGCGCGCTATATTTTGTTTTTCAAGCCTCACCTGCCTTTGGATTACAATTTTTATCAGTTATTAATATCCCGGGGAAGTCTTTATTACTCATCGTAAAGCGCCTTTAATTTCCTAGTGTTCAAGGCGATGTTTACCGAATAGCGTAATACTTCATATCCTATAAACATAACAGGGGACAAGCGGTTAGATGTATAGGTCTGAACAAAATCCACTAAACTTTGGAACTGTATTCCCTTCCAGTGAAGTCAAATTAGGAAAGAACTGAGCAAGTTTAAATCAGAAATTTAGATATTACTCTTACAACAGTATCATATAGAAATCGTTGTTATTTCAGTATATTATATAGTTATGTTTTTACATTACATATTTTCAATATTTTGACAGTAATTATTTAATTGATTATAGATGGGTTTAGTTATTAGATGGTTTTTAATTAGATGGATGTATTTGATTAGTGCTCATATATGAAAATATCCTTACGAAATAAGAAACTAATTAATAATTTGACTTGTTGTTATTGTTATTACTATACATAACCTACCATCTATTCTACCTTATTGTCATTATTCTCACTTGCAGAAGTGCAAAGTTGACTGGTTTGGAGTAGTTTATTTGATCTAGACCGCTTCCTTGTACTGGGAGATATATATTGCTAGACTACTCATTGCTATCAAGCACTCCTTTTATTAAGTTTTAAGGGTATTTATTTACATAGTCACGAACCATAAAGGCTTCTCTACGAGGAAAACACTCCGTTTTGTAACTGTACTATATGGTCATTTGGGATGGATCGGCACTGGATTGTTGTCGGCGCCATGATAGTTAAAACATACTTCTTGGTCAGTGGTGGGTAGTTAATTACTGATATATTTGCAATCTAGTCTTAAATAGCATGTGAATTTCACTATAAATAGTGCCTTATAAAAAGGGTCTTTCATTCTGGTTAGCATATATCGTTGGCACGTTTTTATGCCAAGGATCTTGTAGGTTTTCATTTTTCAGTGCCAAGTTGCCATATTCACTTTACCTCCTCGTTGAGATCGGTTAAAACTGAATACTATACACAACTTTAGTTTTACAGTTAGGCCTGCGTCAAAACCTCTAGAAATGAAGCATTGAGTTCAAATACACTGATCGAGATTTCATAATAAATCTTATTTCAAAAATATTCGCACAAGGGATGTGAGGAAAATAAACAAAACGTTTTCACGGTTCGAGCTCGTTGCAATATCAGATAATATAAAGCGGTTTCTAGGGGGATCACACTGTCTGAAAAACTATTGCTTTCCTTTTATAGTCTTGGATAAATGGAAACTAGCGAGTAAACTAGTATAGGCTGCGTCGGTGTTTGATATAAACGATAGGTTATATAATGAAATTTGTAACACCGTAAAAAATGTTGACTTCAAAGAAGGGCTAAAGCTCGAAACGTCAGTCAAGTTAAGGACGGGGCCTATTAATTAAAAAGTAATGTCTTCTTTAAATAACTATGTGAGTTGTTTTAACCCTTTAGAGGGTTCTTCAAATCTGGCTAGAAAAGGTGGGGTCACCGGGCAGTTAAGAGAAATAATGAGTCTTAAATATGGCTGACGTTACGATTTTACCGGTATCGACAAATAAAAATGTTTTTCAAAGGATTTTCATTGGAACATCTCTTTAATAGCGGTAAAGAATCAACAAGTAATTTTCTAATAGGAAAATATATTTTTTAACGTATTTTCAAAAGTTAGTAGTGAAATATGATTTTTTTTAGCATCGCGACTTGTATTTTACGAGCTGAGGTTCAGAAAATTCGAATTTTTGTCTATTTTCCATTCAAAAATCAGTTGCTTTTTCAAAATTTTACATCAAAACCATTGTTTAACATGTTCTTAATAATTGCAGTTGTAAAAAAATTGGGGTTACCGGGCGTTTTAAAAAGTTATCGCGTGGTAAACTTAGGGGCGGACGGAGGGGGGGTGAACTGGGTGACTTTTCACCCCCCTCTTTTGCAGTAAAGTCCCGTTTTAGCAAAGAAAAGCGGGCACATTACGATCTTTGCGCTCTTGTGTCTGCCGTTATCCGCCAAAAGGATATCAAAGTTCACCCCCCTTGTCAAATTTCTGGATCCGCCCCTGAACTTTGCCGCCGAAGATCATCATAAGACAATTTCTTTCTGGTCCCCTCCCTACTAAGTAAAGAAATTCGTCATCATAAGTGCATTGTGGGACTGTTTTTATAAAAAACCGCTACCGTCGCGTCTACCATCGTTAGATGGTTTTTTATTTGTATTTTGTCATCTTTTGAGGTAAGATAGCACAGTGCGCAGTGCAATAGTAGGCCCCGTCCTTAAGTCAACATTTTTTACGGTGTTACAAATTTCATTATATTACCTATAGTCCTTTTTCTGATTGGTCTAGCTAGGTACATCAGTGTTTGTATTTTTCTATTCCAAGTGTCTCAAATTTCAAACATGGTCAGGGTTCTCAGACCATTTGTGGTATTCATTTTTGTACAACATGAGGTCGAGTTCCGGCCCGGAGGACGTGGGAGGTCTCAGTGGTAAAAGTATCGTATATACGCTCGTCGGGAGTTTTCCAAAACACTCTTAAAATATACCAAAAGTCCTTTGAAAAGGTTGAGATATGGATGATTTTTGACCATGTATTGTGATATGGATGATTTTTGACCATGTATTGTGATATGGATGATTTTTGACCATGTATATACTAAAAGATAGAACACAACAATATGAAGCGAAAGCTACATGAAGCGGTTGGTGATAAAAAGGGTTGGTGCTTACATGCTACATGCGTGGCATGCATGTTGCTTAGGGACGGACCATTAGATATTTGATGGGGGGAGGGGGTTGGGCAAAAACCAAAAAAAAATTCTACCGCAGCATTTAAGAAAAAAATAGAAATTTCTGCCACTGAGAAATATCGTATTTGAACACATGTAAAATACGATAATTTTACATGAGAAAATATCATTTAGAGTGAAGACATTAAAACCGTGAAACAAAATTAAATAGTCAAGGTGTAATAGTCAAATAGACACAAAAGGAAACAATGGAATTATAGACTGCTAAGGTTTATTAGTCTAATATCTATTTCACGGGTTAAATGACTTTACTCTATTACCATCAGTTTTTTATACATAAAATAAACAAAATAATACATGGACTCTTGAAGGTGTGGAATATATCTTTTTATGTTTAAGTTCGATAGAGTGAAGTCATTTAACCCGTGAAATAGATATTAGACTAATACACTTTAGCAGTCTCTAATTCCATTGTTTTCTTTTGTGTCTATTTGACTATTACACCTTGACTATTTAATTTTGTTTCACTCTATCCCACCCCTGCACTGTACATGTGCTCACTCGTGAGATATCGAATATGAACACCGGCCCAAGATAATTTCCATATCGCGCGACCATGTATCATTATCTATAGAGCGGTTTTCGTATGAGTGGGAAACTGGCCGTAATATTTACCGCACAGTTACGGTACTGTTACTGTAGAATTTTCGAATGTTTTTTTTTTTATAGAACTTACGGTACGGTTACGGCTACGGTACGGTACGGTCAGTTTCCCACTCGTACGAAAACCGCTCTATACACCTATTTCAAAGATCGTTGTAGCAAACAAAGCCACATTCGCCCCACCCAAAAGCGAAGGGAGAGGGCCCTGGGAACGAGGTTGCACACTCAGAAGCTTGCAAAGGATGTCGGTATTTCTTTTCTTGTTATCGATATATTCGTAGCATATTTTGGTTGTACTTGTTTGTGTTATATGACCATAACAAGTTGTTGTTGTGGTAGAGATATGAATATAAATATTTCTTAAAAAACGTGCAATGATTCAAATTAAAGTCCATGTGACCGACATTCTTTGCAGGCTTCAGATTGTGCACCGTAGCTTCGGCGGCTGCGACAACGATTACGTACAATGTACATGACTTTGTGCACAAATTCCTATCCAACCAACACATCTCTAGATATCTCAAAACATGACAGATCAATCAATTTTTATCGATCATTATTCATAACCGTCTAAGTGGACCTATTTTTGTTTGAAAGATCTAAATGAAAACCTTTTCCCTTTTAGACATAGGAGATTTATGAACGTCATTTTGAAATTGTTATCAAATGAGGAAGCATTAATATGTGTCCTTGAGGTGGGTCTTGGAGGATGGATATTGTTGGAAGCTGTTAAGTGCACTGCAAAGAGTATTTTAACTGCATTTCAGATAGCATTTGAACTGAACTACAGAGAGTATTTTAAAAACTAAACCTACACACACAAATTATATTGTTTGGCGATATTCGGTGAAGCTTGGTGGCATCTTGCGGCTTTAATAGAGAGGTATATTGCGTTATAATTCTTTATTTTCCTTCATCATCAAATACCTGATACTACATTATCGTTTTATTTGTTATCTTCAGTTAGTCTTATATTACAATAGACCATTTCAAAGTTCTTGTCGTTCAACCTCAGCCTCCATAGAGTGTAATATTTTTTAGAATTCGACTACAGCCCGTGGGATTTTCAAGTGTTGCAATTGTTTGATAAGGTGCAAATTGCTTAAACTGCCACAAGCTGTAGTCAAATTCTAAAGAATATATTACACGCTATCGAGGTTGAGGTTGATCGACTAGAACTGTGAAAAGGACTATTGCCATTTTTAGTACTGCTAATTATACCGTTTTTATGATCTTATGATTATCATCATCATCATTATGATATGATATCGCCATCATCATTATTATCATCATCATCAAAATATCACCACCATCATCATCACCACCATATCATCACCATGCATCATCATCATATCATCATCATCATCATCATATCATCATTATATAATTCATCCTTACATCATCATTATGGCAAAACTGAAGGGACCGAAATATAAATGATAGGCAATAAAACTTAATCTTTAATACCGTAAAAATTGAAGCTTAACTTACAGAAGTACAGAGTCACCTAAAGCTCGAAACGTCAGTAACTGGTTAGGTTTTTAATTTTTTACGCTGTCACAAATTGTATTTCATCGACTATCGTATGTATACACCGACGTAGCCTTTTCTACTTTACTCGATAGTTTCCATTCAAACTGATCTTGAATGGATCGATTTATTTGACACGAAGAAATGAATAATCAGGTTAACCAAAATGATTAGCAATCAAAAGATTAAAAGACATTCTATTCTAGTTGTCAACCCCATGTAGATATTCCCATGGATACCATGAATTATTGACTTGACTTGTCGTTTCATTTTAATACGCTTTTTGAAGGATTTCAACTTATTATAAATAACTTTTTTTTGCACCATGCTTATTTTAGGTATTTCCGTTCATATTTCTGAAAGGTCTAGATTATTAATAAAATACCAGAGAGTACTAGTATTTTAAGGAAACGTACAAATAATTGAGAAACGTATGCATACAAATAAAAACTTCAATAAAGTAATCTTAATATAAAAATATAATAAAATCAGTAAAAATAAAGCTACATCTATAAAATGGGTAGATGCTTGAAATACAGGCGATGTGTACGCCAAGTATGATACCCCTTATAGGAAAAATGGCGTCCAATTTTAATAACTATTGTTCTTGACTAACTAGCTTACGGCCACCCGCGTAATACGGCCACCCCGTTAGTGCGGCCACTTTTTTAGGTCCCGACGAAATGCATGCCCATACATTTTCCGTAAACTTTATCCGCTTAATACGGCTACCCCATTAATACGGCTACTTTGGGCTGTCCCTTCGGTGGCCGGATTAACGGGGTTCAACTGTACATGTGACAAACTGTTGTGTTCGCACGTCAATATGAAGCTAAGCAGTCAAGAATATTAGGATCGAGGACGCCATATTCTTCGGGACGATCATACCTCATCTACATCGATAACACCTGACCATTCACTTTTTTACAGTTATATACATGTTAAAAGTGAACAAAATCAAAAAGAAAGAAAGCATGAAAAAGAAAAGATAATTATTAGTTTGTGCTACAAAACCTGACTCGATTACCGGCTTAGCCTACCCTTGAGTCTCTTAATCCAAACACTGATCCCAAATAATAAAGAGGAGCGAAATGAGCTATATATAGCTCCCCCATCTCACAAACCCCAAAAACTTGAAGATTCCGTTCTGATTTTGATTTTGAGCCATTCAGTTTTGCCTACTATGACTAGTTGCCTACCTAACTTCAAACCTAAAAGAAATTATGTAAACCTACGTCCGTAAATAAATCACAGTAAAAAGAGATAAAAAATACCATTACTGAGCTCAGAGGATATTATGCTACAAGTTAACAAACTATGATGTACCCCACTCCCCTAGCTATGTCACTAAATGACTTCCTTGCCCCCTCCTTCAATAACCTGATGCAATATAAACCGGCTAAATGAAATAAAGAAAAAATGAAAGTTATTTATAATAATAATAATAATAATAATAATAATAATAATAATAATAATAATAATAATAATAATAATAATAATAATAATAATAATAATAATAATAATAATAATAATAATAATAATAATAATAATAATAATAATAATAATAATAATATACACGATGATTTTCATACGCAGCTTAGCTGATGTGGTCGTGTGATTTAAAGTTACAATATGATAATTCTATCTTGTTTATAATTTCAAAGTTGCCTAACTAACAATTATCGAAACAGACGAGAAGGAACTATGTTGGACAAAATGGTTAAAAAATGAAAACATGAAAATAATGATAACAAATTATATAATGGAAAGTATAAATATAAAGAGCTTCAAAAAGTTCGTAAAAACGTAATATTAAATGTGTTCAATGTACGTGTTTTCTTATTGCTTGTTTAAACTTTGCGATGTCTGTTTTTTCTCTGTCATCGTTGTGTAATAATAATAATAATAATGTTTAATACTTATATTGCGCATTTTAACATGTTATATATGATCAAATGCGCATTACATTAAATGAAATACTATACACTATATATAAAACTACTTAAAATATATATATATACAAATTATGATAGTACTAATATTATAATATTTACATGTAGTTGAAAATAGAACAAAGTGTGCATAGCCTTAATTTAAGAATAAGATATATCGAAACTAAATAACTAAGTAATAGTAAAACAAGTAAAATAAAATAAAAAACTAAGTTAAGTTACTAAATGCTTCTCTAAAATAATGTGTCTTCAAAAGACTTTTAAACTTATTAAAATTGTTTCCTAAATCTTTCCTAATATAGTCAGGTAGATTGTTCCAGGTCTTAGGAGCAGCTGCTGTAAATGATGTCTCCAAGCGTGCGCTTAAACCTTCCTGTCGGGTCATGCAACACAATGCCAGCAGCTCTAGATCGCAAGTTATAGCGCGGACTCAATTTTATGCTTATGAGGTCGCTTAGATACGTTGGAGCTAAGTTGTTAATTATCTTGAAGGTAATAACAGCAATTTTATATAGAATTCTAAACCTTACTGGCAGCCAGTGTAGCGAGTATAAAACTGGTGATATATGACAATATCTAGGTGTAAAACTTATAAGTCGCGCTGCCGAATTTTGGAGACGCTGTAATTTAGAAAGATGCACAGCTGGTACCCCATACAAGAGTCCATTGCAGTAGTCAATACGCGCCATGATCACAGCCTGCACAAGCAATTTGGTGCTGTCATATGTCAAAAACTTCCTAATTTGTCTAATATTGAACAAATGATAAATGTGTAAGGCATTCCAACTTTTTCCTCCTTCGTATTCTATAGATGTCAGCATGAAGTTGGACTTTGGAAGAGGTAGATTTAGACATTAGTTTACTCCTGAAATTGTATTTCTCATCACGTTTTGTTTAAAGTTGAGTAAGGGAAGATGGAACAAGTCCATTATAGCACTAGTAGACAAAGATTAGTAGATTAGTAGAGTATCTTCAGATGGAGTATTACGAAATTGTAAAAAAAAGGAAAAAAGAAAGAAATGACGCACTGGTAATTCATCCTTATTAAGAAAATCCTTCCCACTAATCCCCTCCCCCATGCACAATCGTACGTGTGTGGACACTTTTGCTGGTGTGAGCGGAACCTTTTCAAGTAGAGGCAGTAATGGATCGAGAAAGATTGTCTTAATTACAGGAAATCCCATTACAAACGGTCTAATACAATTCAGTTGAATGAGTATAGCGTTCAACGTTTATAGAGACTAGCTATCTACCGAATCGGCATTGATCGTGAAATCTTGTAGAATATACTGTACAACTATACAGTATATAATGATAAAAGCCTAGCCGAATGGAACTATACCAGGTTAGCTAGAATATAACTGTAGAACCTTGTGTGAAAGGAATTGGAAAACGGAAATGAAATAGCATTTAAGGTGAGCTCAATAGTTTTTGTGCGACAAAGTCAATGTCACGTTATACTATAGCAACAACACGAAATATATATCGAATACAAAATATACAACAAGCAAACAAAAACCAGAGTATGAAAACACGGAAAAACGGTTAATGAATAGTATATTGCCAATAGAGTACGGTAGAGTAAGTACGCGAGCGCGCAAGTAAGTACGTCAGTAAGTGGGTAAGTAAGCATTAAAATGAATGTATGGAAAAGTAAGTAAATAGGTAAGTAATAAGTAAGTAAGTACGTAAGTATTAAAGTTAGTGAGCAAGTAAGTAAGTAATAGCGTACACTGTTATGTCAACCTAGGACGTTTTCGGTAAAACGTTTGTAATACGATATGGCAAATTAACATTTACTGTCAGTTTGAACAGAAGGATTTCTTGGTACTAGGGGCATCATAGTTAACCCGTTGTGTTAAATTTCAAATAATACAAATTGTACATTGAAATACATATCTTTCCATCAAATATAAATTCATGGTATTCAATTTCTCTGACAAAAGGAGTCCTATTAGTTATCTCGCTTAATGAAATAGTATTCATGGCGAAAGAGTACCGTGAAATAAGATAGCATCCGTTACATAGATACACCAGGAACAGGTGCAACCTCAGTAAATATTAGCGTTGCTTGATATGATGCATCGTCGACAAAACGCCTAAAGTCAACACATAAAATAAATGTCAGGCTCTTATTAATCTTTCCGTTTGGATACTGACCCTTTTTTTCTATGATTTGAAACCGTCTGCTGGTTGCCTAGGCAACACCATGCACGCTAATTTGCTAGTAGTTTATGAGTGTCAACTACCAATTTTGTGGTTATATGAAGATAACTAGCATTTGTCGTTTCCGCGTCATCCATAAAAAGATTTGTCGATAACTTTTAGTGTTGGCTCTAAACACCTTCTTGACAAGAAATCATCGGCGAGGAATTGTAAATTCAAAGTTGTAAATGATTGCCGTTGTCATACAGAGATTGTAATCTACTGTCAAGATTTGATCAGTTAATCATTTTCTTTTTTCTCCCAAGATCCTTTGGAGACAACAGACGTTAAAGACCAAGTTTGATAGAGCCTCCAGATCTTGTTGATTAAAAGAATTGACTGTTAAAACTCGCAACAAGACAGTGCGAGTGAAGATGAACGTCACACTATTGAACACGAGCAGTGGGCTAAACTCAACTAAGCCGACACCTGGCAGTAGCTCCCTTGGAGTTGGGATTGTTCTAAGTCTTGCTAATATCACCGCCATCTTTTTTGGTAGTTGGGGTAATATTCTGGTGGTTCTAGTGGTGATATGTAATCGGGGTCTACATTCAAGTACTAATTTCTTCATCGCCAGTCTTGCCTCAGCTGATTTGATTGTGACATCTATCTGTATGCCGATATTTTTCGTTTACAATGTTATCACATGGCCTGTGTGGCCCTTTGGTGGTATCGTCTGTCGAATCAGTTCCTACCTAGTTCATACATCTGTAATGGCTTCTGCTTTAAGCCTGCTGGCTATCTCCTATGATAGATTCCTTTCAATCTGCTTTCCAATGAAGCGTATTGTTACCATTTACAGAGCCAAAGGAGTGGTAGCGTTCATTTGGTGTGTTTCTCCATTCCTCCTTGTACCATCCTTGATGCGTCATGATGTCGTAAAGACTACGTACCAGGGTCAAAATGCGTTGATGTGTACCGAGACATGGCCAACCAGCCACCAGTTACACAGTTATCAACTCTACCGTATTTCTTGCTATTATTTGTTTGTGTTACAAATTTCTGTACTTTACTGCATTATCGGATGCAAGTTGTACAGAAGGCAGCCTCCAGGAGAACATACTTCACAAGGAAAAGCAAAGATTAATCAAGATAAAAAGAAAATTCTCCAAATGTTATTCTCCGTCGTGCTCCTTTTTGCATTTTGTTGGCTCCCATACATTATTAACAAAATGTTGAACATCTTTCCTCCAACGAACCATTTTAAGTCTCCAGATGTTTTTGTGTTTGTCGGGAACTTTCTCGGCCTGGTGAACAGTGTAGCCAATCCGATTGTGTATGCTGCACTAAACAAAAACTTTCGAATCGCTTTCAAGCACGCAATACGCTGCCACTGTCAGTACGAAAGAGAAGAACGAAGACGCCGGAGCATCATTAGTCTTCGAAACTCTACACAAACACAAACACGAGAACGTAAACGAACTCTTAGCAGCTCATCTCGTGTAACAGGATTTTTTGAACCAAAGAGAAAGAATTCCGTGTTTAGTGCGTCAATGGACTGGTCAACCATCGGTGAAGAACAACAACACATACGATGTCTTTCGTTCATTTCAAACGATGACGACACAATTCCCCGATCAAACGTTCCACGGCGATCAAGTGTTCCAGATAAACCTTTCAATGGACAAAGACGAGTAAGCTTCGACCCTGAGATAGGAGACGGCGAAGTGGTTTTAGAAGAGCCACACAAGTTTACAAAAAACATTCGCCGTGGTAGCGTTACTGAGCCCAAACAACGATCTTCTACATTATCAAGTCTAGGTCCCATTAAGGAGAATTCCAGTTTATTCGGTGACAATGAGGACAATCATGGTTTTGACTTTGATAAGATGTAGACTGCATGACGGTGAGAGATATAAAGTTTGAATAAGTCTGCTATGTACTTGGCCACACTTGTCATTACTGAACTGAGATGAACCACAAAACTAATAATTAAAATAATAATAACAACAATAATAAGTAGAAATAATAAGTAGAAAGCAATTCGATTGTCAGTTCACGAATTTCCAAGGTTTGGACTGCGACGTTTCGAGTCTAGTGCTACTGCTAGTCTTCACCAGGTCTTACCCAGTAAGGTCTTCACCCAGTAAAAACTTCGCGGTCCAAACTATTTCAACATTCGTGAGACAAACAAATAAATATTCTTTACTATCCTTTACTTTATCTCATATCAGTACGATGAATAAACTTTTTAATGTTAATAATAATAATAATAATATTGTTTGGAAATCTACAGTATATAGCTAAACATTTCAATCCATTTCCCAAAAAGTATGAGCATTATATACGTACATGAGTTACTTCGGTTTCATTCAATGAAAACCACTCTAATTAGAACTGTATATACCCGATCAATCGCTATTCATTGAAAAGTCCATAAAATAAGCGACTTCAAGTGTAGACAATAAACGATAATCGGGAAACCAAAAATTAGTTCTTTGTATCTAAAAACTGTAAGATATCAACTAAATTAAAATATATTACTTTGAATGGCATTATTTCCTAAGTTACCGTAAAAGCAAATGATCCATTCTATAAAACTTCGAGATGTCCTAAACCTCCCTAAAAGCACACAAATCAATGTCGTTGACAGGCGGCAAATGGGTTGGATATACGTATGGCTGTGAGGATGGGAATTCGCTATTTAACTGACAATGCAGGGCTTGTTTACATTAAGCTTAAGGGTATAGTGTATTTGCAAGGCGTGGGTTTCCACATGCAATACCAATTCGAAAAACCTTGGCCTTTCTAGGTAAAGGATTTGCCAACCTCTTTGATCAACAAGAACTCAATATACAAACGTAGTAATTCTATCAGTTGGGCAATGATGTTCGAGCAATATAAGAAATTACTGCTATTATATTGAGTTTTATTAAATGTATTGTGCATCAAGGACAATATTGAAGTCAATGTGAAGAATAGTTGAAATATGAATATTCCTAAAATCGTTTTATCCCGCTATAGATTCATCTTGTCATTTTAATCGTCTTTTTTCTTGTCCGGTTTTTAAACGTCGTTTAATTGTATTTGCCTAGTAAGAAATACCGGTTCCGACATCAGCCTGTTTGAAGTCTGGTAGGGCTGGAAATTTTCCCCCTTCCGGAACTATAAAAGGAAAAAAAGAAAGAATAAAAAGAAATCTATCCTAATTCCCGAAAATAAAGACTTTCAAAACCTTTTTCACACGCGCACTTAAGCCTGGTTTCCATATAATCGCTACGAGCGCTGTGGTTTTGTGAAATAATAAAAATATCACTGCTGACTAATGGTTGAAGCATAAATTTGACGAAATAAACCTAAACATAAAAAATCAGTGTCGATTTTGTTTAATCACAAAAAACTCCGAGCTATATTCCGATGGCCAAACATGATTTTCGGCGATCGCAGCGATCATATGGAAACCAGGCTTTAGTAACATTGTGCCGTTTATATTTATCGCTGGTTCTTCTTCTTTCTCCGAGTGGTCTAAAGCAAGATATTATATTCCAATCCTTCGCTTCAGCTGTCTGTTTGTTTTAAATTGCATCTCAGCTAATTATTACGTAGACGTTAACATTTTATTCGTATTAAAAGTGAATCCGTGAAACAATTACTTTCAACTTATTGTCACTTTTCACTCTAGAGGACTGACAAATCACCATGACAGAGAACAATTGTCCTTAAATTAGTTCTTCTGTGAAATTAACAAAATCAGACAAATTTTCCATCTCAAATTGTGTAGTCCTATTTTCACACCAGACGACTTCTTCATCTTCCGTTGTGTCGGTATCGAAAACGGCTAATGACAGACTGACAAGAGTGTACAAAATAGTGCAGTATAAGGCAATGCGTTGTTTCACGGATCTTCATTCTGAATTGTAGCTCACCCCGGTAAGGGTTTCAATTTTGTCAACATGATCGAACAATGCATGAAGGGATGAATGAATGGATGGATGAATTAATGGATGGATGAATGGATAAATGAATGGATGGATATATAAATATATGAATGCATGGATTGGTGGATGGATGAATGAATGATTAGGGGATGGATGGTTTATATAGAGGATATTACATGGGCACATGGAGATACGAATTTTATCTTCGAGTGTTCAATTGATATCTCACGAGTGAGATATCTTAATTGAACACGAGAAGATCAAATTTGTATCCCCAACCGCCCATGTAATGTTCTGTTTTTAAAGATAAGAGCTACACAATGTTTTTCCTGGTAGTGTTTTATTCCATATTTCTTATTTAAGCCACAAGAGCAGAGGCAGTGGATGACTCACTAAAACAAACACAAACAAATAATTAGAATTACATCTCTCAATGCATTCAATAAATGTATCAATATGTGCTCTATTCATTTACCAATTCATCTATTTATTTTTCTTTCTTTCTTTTTATTAATTAATTTATGTATATATTTTTCTCTTTATTTATCTACCTATTTCTACCTATTTCTACCTATTTCTACCTATTTCTTTCTATCTATCTATCTATCTATCTATCTATCTATCTATCTATCTATCTATCTATCTATCTATCTATCTATCTATCTATCTATCTATCTATCTATCTATCTATCTATCTATCTATCTATCTATCTATCTATCTATCTATCTATCTATCTATCTATCTATATCTATCTATCTATATCTATCTATATCTATCTATCTATATCTATCTCTCTCTCTCTCTCTCTCTCTCTCTCTCTCTCTCTCTCTCTCTCTCTCTCTCTCTCTCTCTCTTTAGATTGTCGACTGAGGATTTGCGACGCACTTTCGCTATCGCGATTTTTAATATGAAATACAACTTAAATTCAAACAGAAATTGTTTTAAACTATAATTCTCTATTGTATTAATAGCGAGATAGCTTTTAAAGTTTTGTTTATTGTCGATTTCAGGTGCATTTTTTAGCTTAAAAACCGACTTCGTAGCAAAGAAGCATTTTGTGGCACATCATACAAAAAATTTATTAAAATTCAAAACTTTTAGATAAATGAAAGGTCTTTGGAGAAGCGCACTTTGCGGCAAAACCCTTCTGAGATCTGATTTATTTTAGTTTTCCTTGAAATCCAATTTCAGCAAAAAAATCAAGGCTTGTGGTTGTAGCTCTACAAGACTTCAAGATTGAAATTTCCAAAAAAAGTTCAAATGGTTTTTTCTTGATAACTCTTTAAATTGTGCTCGGATCAGAGTTATCTTTATAGCACAACTAGCAGTACTTACGATAGACACTTAGTGTGAATTTCTGCTATTTTAAGTGCATATTTTTTATTTTATTACAAAAATATCATTTCGTAGCAAATCCTCATTTTTCGTAGCAAATCCTCATTTTCGTAGCAAATCCTCATTTTTCGTAGCAAATTATTGTTTTAGTAGTAAACTCTCCCATTTCTTTAAGAAAATACTAGTTTTGATCCTGATTCTAATCCATGCGGTTTTATATTTTATTGTATTTTACAATTTCAATCGTCATTAAATCAATTTTGCTATTTTTAAATGGAAATCGATTGTGTTTTCCATATGCAATGCACATCATATATCCTTAGCAGTTTTAAACATCCAACAGCATTAAATTTTAACAACATCAAACCAGAATTGCTTAAGAAAACATATAGAACGACGTAAGAATAACAAGCGCAAACATAATTACAATTATATAATGGTAGAGTGACAGCACTGCAAATATCTAATGACGATAAAATGTAACAACACAATTGTAAGTGTTGTATTTAAATGTAACTTAGAAAACGTTCAAGCAAAAATAAGCACAGCATTGCAGCATTGCAGCATTGCTTACAGGAATACGCCAGTGTGTTAATGTCCATTTAACTTCCTGCGCAACAGATAAGTGCGTTTGTAAGGGTAACAAAAACTAAGAGACAGTTTGATATGTTTATACTTATTTTTATACTTATCACTTAACATCAATAAGACATTGTTATGGTGTACACAACATGCTTTTTGCAGATATCTTTTGACTGTATAACAAGATCATAAACGTACTTCGTAACAATTTGATTGATTTGAAATGTCTCAGTAGTCGTCTAAGTCAGTAACGTCATATCATCATGAAACACACTCAATTAAACTCAACTTGTACTGTAAATATCAGAGACTATCAAAAAACTTTGCAATTGGTCAGTTTATAATGTAACTCAACAGTGTTTTAAAAAAATGTATTGCAACAAGGAGTTTTAGTTTCAATTACAAAACTCAACAATGTACTATATTTGATCCCATCAATGCATGGTCATATAAACCTTTTGAGTGTTATCAGTGTTACTTATTCTTCTTACTTTTTATCTTTCGTTTACGAGCCTCTTGTCTAACTTTATCGACTAAACGTTGCTTATGTTTCGTCAGTTCCTCTTCATCATCAAAATCTACGGTCAATCCGACCTGACGGGCTTTTTCGCTTTCTGATACTCTCTGCCACACAGTTTCTCTTTTAACGGCGTTTGATGCTATCATATCATGTGACAAACTGAATAGCGTTTGAGTCTGCTCCTCTGTAAATTTGCTCCACATCCTGCTTGATTGCGATGAGGCTTTTGTTTTGGTGGTTTCGTTTTCGTCAGGATCATCACTAGAGAAAAGATAACGCCTCACCTTGTCTCCTGCTCCTTCTTCTTCTGTTGGGGGTAACACGTTGCTCATAAACTCTGTGCGCAATCGTTTGACTTTTAGGACAATTGCTTTAGCTGTATGACTTTGCAGAAGGCTGGATGCTCCTAGTTTTTCTTCTATGCTTGATTTTGATATGTTACCAGTTTTGATTTCCTCATCAAAAAGGCTTTTCAAATGGTTGATTTCTTGCACGGTCCATTCTACATACTGAACATCTACTTGAGAGTTTGTATTCATTGCAACATACTTATTCACAGCTCTGCGGCCTAGATCGGTTTCTTTAACCTTGTCATGAACTCTATAATAACTGGCTTGGGTTTGGACTTTGTGCTGCGCCAGTGCAGCTAACTGTTCTTGTTGGTCGGGCAAATGAACGTGTATTCCTGTTGCTATCGATTTACGTATTGTAGTGGCAGATATTCTGCCTTTAATGTCAATTCCTTCTCTTTGGAATGTCCTCCAAACTGAATTGGAGACTTGAGATGATGTAATGGATTGGCCGTTGCTTGAAATGAATACTTGTTGTATTACATTATTTTTGAGAAATTGAGTTCTAACGTACTTGATAAACATATCAACAAGCTTGTACAGGTCGGTATACATCCATACTACTGCAGCACCATAGACATTGGCTGTCTTATGGTTACTCACCAGTACTCGGTATCGCTCCCCGTCTTCCTCATCCCCTGGATATAGTTTAGCGTCGTTAAATTCCTTTACCGTCATATTGGCAGCAATTCCACTTCTGCCACTGTTGTCAATAAGGACACGAGTAATCAGCCAATCCCGTACTTCACAATACTTTTGGTCGTTCATTAAGACAGGAGCTTCCTCTCCGCTGTTGTTTTTCTCGGATGCGTTTCCAAGCTGCTTGATAGTGTTAACGCGCTGACTACCGTTGCATACTTTGTGTAAGTTTGGTCCAGATAACACCTTTAAATAGTCTTCGTCATATTTTTCTAGCTTTCTTTTTAAAACTTTTTTCTTTTGCGCACCTGACCACGAAGACAGCAAATCCCGTCTGGCATTTAGAACGTCAATGCAATTTAATTTCTGTTCTTGCACTAGATATTTCAAGAACAATCTCAAACTCATTAGATATGATCGCACAGTTCCCGGTTGATATTGTTCTGAAGCACATGAAAGCCATTCTCTCAGCAGCTCCACGCCTTCTTTTCCCTCTAGTGTTAACAATTCTACACCCGATAGATTTGATGAGTCGCTTCCGTCATTTTTTTGTGCACTAAGTTGGAGTTTACACAATACGCTGTTCACTTGTGCCTTATATTGACTAGCTATCTTTTCATTTCGGTAACCACCATCAACGCCTACGAGCCAGGTATAGAACCCATGGAGCAGTGATTCAGAAGTCGTAGAGATTGTTTCTTCAACCACTACTTCATCCATCTGTTCCCAGTCTTCGTCGAGGTCTTCGTCATTTTCATAACTGTCATCCAACCACTCGATTTTTTCGTCGTAATCCTTCAGCTCTTTAGAAAGCTTTCTGAGTTCAAGCTTCGAATCAGTATCCTCCTTGAAGGCATACCCTGTCTTATTTTTCTGTTCAATAAACTTAAGTACTTCTCTTTTCCAAGGAAGATCTCCGTCAAGTTGTGAGCCACAAAGGCAGTTCATTTCACCAGTCATTTCGACCAGCTCTGTCAAGAGGTCTTCTTTTTCTTGCTCCGGACATGTGGATACAGTTGACGTTGTTTCACTACTTTCACTACTGCATTTCGAGCTCTTTGACACCTTATAGGTGTCATCTGATTCTTCAGAGGTCTCTGAGACGATATCATCCATTAGCTCTTTATGGAGGCCTTCCAGATGCTTACTTTCCTGCTTGTGTTTCCCTGTCCACGCCTTTTCGGCTATTTTTTCATATTCATTGTCGCTATCCTTCTCAAGTGAACCTGCGTCACACTTAACGGCCACATCTTTTGATAAATCTACTCTCGGTCTTTTTCCATTTTTCATCCTCTCTTTAACTACGTCATCTTTGTCGCTTTCGTTGCTCATGTCGTCTGATAAATCCACTCTAGGTATTTCTTTAACTACGCTATCTTTGTTGCTGTCATTACTCATGTCGTCTGATAAATCCACTCTAGGTCTTTTTTTATCAACGACATCTGTGTCGCTTTCATTGCTCTTGTCGTCTGATAAATCCACTCTAGGTCTTTTTCCAACTCTCATCTTTTCAACTGCGCCATCTTTGTCACTCTTTTTTCTTTTCTTCAGTGACAAATCTGCTCCCTGTCTTTTTTTGTCACGTCGCATTTTCTTTTTCTGTCGTTTTAAATTCTTGATATTTTTGTTAGCATCCTCAATCGACGCTCTCGATGCATTTCTTAAAGTCTCAAGATAGGCGTTTGTGTTTGGCTTCATACCATGTATTTTAGACTGAAGATGCTTGTTAAGTTGAAAAACGCCTTGTACTTTATATTTACAAGGAGATAGCGGGCAAAATTTTACTTTCCTTTTTGGAGCGTTTTTCTTTCCACTGACATATTCATCTAGCTGAATTCCAAGCTTTGACATGCTATGAACGTCCATCTTATGACGACTCAGGTTCATCACAGTCTTACCACAATGGTGACACGTCTTAGCCTTCCGTGGTGCTTTCTTATTCATGATTTCTCAATAATGCTGCAATGTTAATTTCAAAATAGAATGATTAATAATGATAGTATGATTAATAATGATAATAATAGTATGATTACTAGTGATAATATTATGATTAATAGTGATGATAGTATGATAGTGATGATAGTATGATTACTAGTGATGATAGTATATGATTACTAGTGATGATAGTATGATTAATAGTGATGATGATAGTATGATTAATAATGATGATAGTATGATTAATAATGATAATGATAGTATGATTACTAGTGATGATAGTATGATTAATAATGATGATAGTATGACTAATAATGATAATGATAGTATGATTACTAGTGATGATAGTATGATTAATAGTGATGATGATAGTATGATTACTAGTGATGATAGTATGATTAATAATGATAATATTATGATTAATAGTGATGGTGATAGTAATAATGATAGTATGATTAATAATGATAATGATAGTATGATTACTAGTGATAATATTATGATTAATAGTGATAATGATAGTATGATTAATAATGATGATAGTATGATTAATAATGATAATGATAGTATGATTACTAGTGATGATAGTATGATTAATAATGATGATGATAGTATGATTACTAGTGATGATAGTATGATTACAAGTGATGATAGTATGATTAATAGTGATGATGATAGTATGATTAATAATGATGATAGTATGATTAATAATGATAATGATAGTATGATTACTAGTGATGATAGTATGATTAATAATGATGATAGTATGACTAATAATGATAATGATAGTATGATTACTAGTGATGATAGTATGATTAATAGTGATGATGATAGTATGATTACTAGTGATGATAGTATGATTAATGATAATATTATGATTAATAGTGATGGTGATAGTAATAATGATAGTATGATTAATAATGATAATGATAGTATGATTACTAGTGATAATATTATGATTAATAGTGATAATGATAGTATGATTAATAATGATAATGATAGTATGTATCATAGTGATGATAGTATGATTAATAATGATAATGATAGTATGATTACTAGTGATAATATTATGATTAATAGTGATAATGATAGTATGATTAATAATGATAATGATAGTATGAATCATAGTGATGATAGTATGATTAATAATGATAATGATAGTATGATTACTAGTGATGATAGTATGATTACTAGTGATGATAGTATGATTACTAGTGATAATATTATGATTAATAGTGATGATGATAGTATGATTAATAATGATGATAGTATGATTAATAATGATAATGATAGTATGATTACTAGTGATGATAGTATGATTAATAGTGATGATGATAGTATGATTACTAGTGATAATAGTATGATTAATAATGATAATGATAGTATGATTACTAGTGATGATAGTATGATTACTAGTGATAATATTATGATTAATAGTGATGATGATAGTATGATTAATAATAATGATAGTATGATTAATAATGATGATGGTATGATTAATAATGATGATAGTATGATTAATAATGATACTATGATTACTAGTGATGATAGTATGATTACTAGTGATGATAGTATGATTAATAATGATAATGATAGTATCATTAATAGTGATGATGATAGTGATAATATTATGATTAATAGTGATGATGATAGTATGATTAATAATGATAGTATGATTAATAGTGATAATAATATGATTAATAGTGATGATATTATAATTACTAGTGATGATGATATTAATAGTACTGGTAGTGATGTTAATAGCTATATTAATAAATTAATATGATGGTAATGTATAACATGTAGTATGGTAAACTTTATATAAAAACACGGTTAAAAACGTAAGATTTGCAAAGAATAATAATTAAATAAAGAAATGTAACAGTATTAATGGTTAATTTGAGTAAATTTGATCATAAGCCGATGTTACGGGCTAAAATTCATGACATTCGATATCAATAAAAGTGTTTACAAGTAATATTTATTCAAGGTAATAATACTCATTTTAAATGTTTGAGAAATATTGAAATTAGAAGTAGTAGCAAATTTCCTTCAAGTAAGTATAAAAGGAAGCATTATCATCTCTTAAAATGCGGTTTAAAACAATATAATGGCCGTTGTTTTCATATGCAGGTTGATTTTAAATACAAACACTCTTTTCAGTGCTTTAATGCTCATAAATTAGAGCATATAAGCAAGAATATCACATTTAAGCAAGAATATTTTACTTATCAAAACCAACTTATTATTCAGTTAAAAATGTGAGGATATTAGCGTAAAAAAGAACAAAACTTACCTCGAAACAACTTCGTGGACTTTGTTATGCTGAACACGTGCGAACAAGCCGGCTTCCAGACGGTATTTTACAATTTACGTCAATCAAAACACTCACAATGTTAAAGTGAATTAATTATTTTGGATTTTACGTGTATTAAAGTGAAAAAAATGGTAAACATTTGCTACAATAGCAACTTTTCAATAGAAAGTAGCAAATCCTCACTTTTGAGTATTTGCTACGGTAGCAAATAATCACCCAACGTAGCAAATCCTCAGTGTGAGGATTTGTTACCGTAGCAAAGAATCACAGTGAGGATTTGCTACGGTAGCAAATCATCACCTAACGTAGCAAATCCTCAATGTGATTATTTGCTACGGTAGCAAATCCCCATTGATGATTTGCTACGGTAACAAATCCTCACTGTGATGATTTGCTACGGTAGCAAATCATCACCTAACGTAGCAAATCCTCACTTGAATCTGACCCAACGTAGCAAATCCTCACTTGAATCTGCCTCTCTCTCTCTCTCTCTCTCTCTCTCTCTCTCTCTCTCTCTCTCTCTCTCTCTCTCTCTCTCTCTCTCTCTCTCTCTCTCTCTCTCTCTCTCTCTCTCTCTCTCTCTCTCTCTCTCTCTCTCTCTCTCTCTCTCTCTCTCTCTCTCTCTCTCTCTCTCTCTCTCTCTCTCTCTCTCTCTCTCTGTCTGTCTGTCTGTCTGTCTGTCTGTCTGTCTGTCTGTCTGTCTGTCTGTCTGTCTGTCTGTCTGTCTGTCTGTCTGTCTGTCTGTCTGTCTGTCTGTCTGTCTGTCTGTCTGTCTGTCTGTCTGTCTGTCTGTCTGTCTGTCTGTCTGTCTGTCTGTCTGTCTGTCTGTCTGTCTGTCTGTCTGTCTGTCTGTCTGTCTGTCTGTCTGTCTGTCTGTCTGTCTGTCTGTCTGTCTGTCTGTCTGTCTGTCTGTCTGTCTGTCTGTCTGTCTACTGGTGCAACAGTAGACGACATGCAGGACTACATAAAACCCTTGATAAGGCGTTATAAACCAAATCGGGTAATTCTTCATGTTGGCACCAACAACCTCAAGCATGATCAACCGCAGTCAATAGTCGACAAGATAAATTCTGTAGTCAACTACATACAAGACAACTCTAACTGCGCAGTGGTCATATCTGAACTTACTCCAAGAGCAGACTCATTGGAGTCAAGGAAGGAAATAAATCGTCTTCTAAATCAATCCTTTCAACATGTTATAACGCATACAAACATTGATCAACACCAACTAAACTCAAGAGGACTTCATCTAAACAAACAAGGCATCTCAAATTTGGCCAAGAATTTTAACACTTTTATTCGTAACAATATTATTTTAAATGACAATTGATTGAATACAGAGTCTGACAGCTCGCCATGTATATCTGAATACAGCCAAATACCTAAGGTAAGAGGTTTCAAAATTGCTAGTTTAAATATTGTCAGCCTACCATTACATATTGATGAAATCCGACTGATACTAGAAGATCAACTAATAGAAGTACTAGCTCTAAATGAAACCCGACTTGACAATTATATTTCTAATAATCTAGTAATTATCGATAATTATGAACTCATAAGAAAAGATAGAAATAGATATGGCGGGGGAATCTGTCTATATATTCATTGTCGAAACAAGTTTTTAATAAGAGATAATATTGTTAGCAAAGAATTGAATCATGAAATAATCATAATTGACATCTTAAAAATAAACTGTAAGCCATTCGGCATTTGTGCTTTTTATAGACCTCCGAACAGTGACAGGGTCTTTTTTGATTCGTTTGAACTAGTCATTCAAAAGTATGATAACGACTCGAAGGAACTTCTGTTACTGGGAGATATAAATTGCAATCAATTAATAAATGCTCGTGATTCTAACTCTTTGCGCATAAACTCAATTTGTGAAACATATCAAATCACCCAACTAATTAATGAGCCAACTAGAATCACACAGTTGACCAAAACGCTTATAGACGTTATATTCACTAATGAACCTTGTCGGATAGTCACGTCAGGTGTGCGCCACTTGGGAATTAGTGATCACAGTCTTGTTTTTGCTATTAGGAAATTTTCTATAGCTAATAGCAACAGCAAACATAAATATCATATCTATAGGAGCTTTAAACATTTCGATCCTGAGGCCTTTCGGGAAGAATTGAGTCAACTCGACTGGACAGTGATAAGTAGAATGAATGATCCAAGTGAAATGTTAATCGCTTGGGAAAAGCTCTTTCTTGAAATAGCAAATACACACGCACCAATTCGAACTATGAAAGTGCGACATAATAAATGTCCTTGGCTAACTAGTGATCTTAAGAAAATGATACATCGTAGAAATCATTTAAAAAAGCAAGCTACAAAAACTAGTGACCCACAAGTATGGGATGAATTCAAACAAACTAGAAATTTAGTAAACAACGAAGTTAAAAACGCAAAATCCGCATACTATCACCAGAATATTGAAAATAACCGAGGAAATCCTAAAGCTTTGTGGAAAACTATAAACAGCATTAGCGGTCGAGCAAAAGCTAAACTGACAAACACGATTAAGGAAATCAAATTTGATAATTCCGTCTTCTCTAATCCAAAAGAGATTTCTGAAATTTTAAATTGCTATTTTTCTGAAATTGGTGGAAAGCTATCTTCAGGGCTTACATCGAGCACTGCTCACTTTAGCGATTTCCTTAAACCGTCTGAGTGTCAATTTAGTCTTCAGCCAATATCAGTTGACTTTGTTATCGACTTCTTGAAAAAAATGTCTATCGATAAGTCTACTGGACTTGATGATATACCAAGTCGTCTCTTAAAAGAGTCAGCTCCAGTAATTGCTCCATCTATTACGAATATTATTAACAAGTCACTGTCAAAAGGAATTTTTCCAAATGGTTGGAAAGTAGCTAAAGTCATCCCTCTTTATAAAGCCAATGACCGTGACGAGCCTAGTAATTATAGACCTATATCGGTACTCCCTATTTTGTCTAAAATATGTGAGAGGGCAGTTTTCAATCAACTTTACAGCTACTTTTCAATTCACAATTTACTAACTAAATATCAGTCAGGCTTTCGTCCATTACATTCTACTCTTACAGCTCTTCTTGATGCTACAAATGAGTGGTATATGAACATGGATGAAGGGTTGACAAATTTAGTTGTAGCTTTAGACCTAGCTAAAGCATTTGATACGGTTTCGCATCAAGTCCTAATTACAAAGTTACATTATTATGGTGTTAACGGAGTAAGTCTAGATTTTTTCAAATCGTATTTAAATGATAGGAAACAGTGTTGTATCGTTCAAAACGAAATTTCGCAGCCTAAGAGTATATCTTCTGGGGTCCCACAAGGTTCTATTTTGGGACCACTATTGTTTATCATATATATTAATGACATCCCATGCTGCCTTGATCATACAACGCCTAGACTCTATGCCGATGACACCTTGATAAGTATTGCTGGTAAGTCTGCCACTGAACTCCACCGCAATGTTAATACAGACTTAGCGAGGATCAGTGACTGGCTATTAGCCAATAAACTTAGTTTGAATGTAGTAAAAACTGAGTACATGTTGATTGGATCAAAGTTTAAAGTACCCAGCTTTGGCAGTTTTGCCCCTATCAAAATAAGCGGCTCTGAGATCAAAAGAGTTAGTACTCTTAAACATCTTGGAGTGCTTATTGATGAGAATCTTAACTGGGAATCACATATTGACACAATCTGTCAAAAAATTGGAAGATCTATTTATGGACTAAAACAACTTCGTGACTTTGTTCCAATAAGTACTCTTATTACAATGTATAAAGCTCTTATACAACCTATTTTCGACTATTGCGACCTTGTTTGGAGCAATCTAAACAAGGGCCAAGCAGATCGCCTTCAAAAGCTCCAGAATAGAGCTGCTCGCATCATAACGTTTCAAGGTTACGATGTGAGATCGGCTGACCTGTTGCAAAAGTTGAAATGGGAGAAACTTGAAGAACGACGAGATAAAAGAATGTGTTTCATGATGTATGACATTATCAACAACAATTGTCCATCATATCTGAGTAATTTATTTAACTCATCATCTGAAAGAGATAATTACAAATCCAAACTGAGACAAAACAATTTAACTATTAAACACATACCTAAGACAGATTTTCTCAAAAACAGTTTTTACTATAGAGGATCAACAATGTGGAACTCGATCCCTTCTGTGATAAAAACAGCAGACACCAAAAACGTGTTTAAGAAAAAGCTGTCCGAATGGCGTGCTGTCAGTACTCAACAATAATTTTAATCATATACTATGTATATTAATACATAGGTTTTCTTGTAAATAACGACCTCCATGTAAATAAGTTTGTAACTTATGGATCTATCGTGTTTTAAATAAAGGTTTACTCTACTCTACTCTACTCTGTCTGTCTGTCTGTCTGTCTGTCTGTCTGTCTGTCTGTCTGTCTGTCTGTCTGTCTGTCTGTCTGTCTGTCTGTCTGTCTGTCTGTCTGTCTGTCTGTCTGTCTGTCTGTCTGTCTGTCTGTCTGTCTGTCTGTCTGTCTGTCTGTCTGTCTGTCTGTCTGTCTGTCTTTTTCTAAATTTGTTTTTTTATTTGTATCATTTAGTTAATGGTTACATAGTATTCAATCTCAATTCATTGATTACACAGTATTACACTTACTATTTCCAGTTAGGAGGAAGAACTCTCTTGGTCTTGTAGTAACGAGCAAGACGGTGAATTCTACTTTCAATCAAAATCAGTCGGAATTTGGAGTCTTTGTCCTGTTTGGAAAATCAATTTTTATTTACAGCTGTACAGAGAGATTTAGCTAAGGGATGAAACATTAGATAATTGATGGGAGGTTGTGAGATCCCCCTCCCCCCAAATAAAAAATTTATTGAGCAGAACAAAAACCCTAATAAAAATATGGTACAAAGAAGAAAAAAATCCTGCACAGCCTCAGGGGCAAAAAAAACTATATATCCTGCACCGAAAAATTGCCAACCCAATTCTTGTTAATTGCTATTTACATGTAGGTAGCCTGATTATCTCAAAATATTTGTTGTCTTAATGATGCTTAACCTAAAAGTTGTCTCTGACTTTAGTGTCTTTATGAAGACTTTTCAATTGTTACTAAAGCCAACTTAATTTGAACACAAACTAAAGTTAATACAGTTGTATCAACTGATTGAGACTGTTGCAACAGTTGAAACGTCTCAAAAAGCAGTAAAGTCAGCGACCCAAATTGATTGACATTCATTTACAAACCTTGCGATTCCTTTCAAGATGTTTTCGCACTGATACAGCCTTTTTGATCAGATAATACAGATCCTCTGGAATGCTAGCAGCAAGACCTGCAAGTACAAACATTATATTCAAAATTTCTTGAAAATACTTTTTGTTTTGTATCTATGTAATATTGTAACACTCTTATACATGGAAACAGACAAATCAACAACAAAATGAATGAATGAACAAAAAGAGAAACAAACAAAGAAAAGGACAAATAAACAGACAAAAACTTTTAAAATAGTGTACAAGTTCCTTTTGCTTTCACTCTAAATGATTTGGTAAAAAACATTCTAAACGTTGAGGTGGGAAGGGAAACTTTTGCATTACAACAAAATGATTGTAATTCATTTTCCTTTTCAAATTGTTGCTGTTTTCTTAGCAACACCAGTACAGCTCAACAGATCTAATTTGTTTAAAAAGTTACCTTTGGCTTTCAAAACCCTGAGGATTTTGTTACCAGTGATGTAACGTACTTGAGCAACACCATGTGAATCACGAAGGATGACACCTGTGGAATAATATAGGACATCAATACTAACAACACAATAATATAGCAGCCTGTACATATGATTTATTGTAAAGCACATTGACTTGTATGCAATTACATGAAAACACTTCATTTGAAATGAATTAAAGTTGTATGGGGGAAATGATTTGCTAAAACTTCAGATTTACAGAGAACTTAAAATTAAAGTTGTTCTCAATATTTTGTTACCAAAGGTAGTAATGCAATGCTTCAACAGACGATAGCATAAACATATAAGTGGGTTCAAACCTGCAACCACCATATATTTCCTTGCCTTATGCTCAATAATATTAAATCATTTTAGTTAATTCAGTCTACTAACTTAAGAACTTTCAAAATAAAATAATATAGTTTTGTGTTATATATTATCACTGTTTTAACAAAGGGCATTGCACAGGCTAAGCCTCAATTTGTTGTCAAAATATTCCCAATTTTCAAGCAAAGCATGAAAAATTGGTATCACCAATCAATAGAAAACACATTTGAATTTACTCTAAATTGAGGCTATCCATGTGCAAATGTGTCTTTTGTCAAAAAGTACAGCAATGCAAGATAACACGAAACTGGTCTATATTGAGGAAAAAATATCAAGCCTCCCAATACAATGTTTGATGTATCTCTGAATGCCACCAAATCTAGCAAGAATTTTAAAACAGCCACCTTGATTTGAGCTTCAAATACATAATATGGTATCAAAACTCCTAATTTTTAATGGGTATAGTGTTGTACATTTCAAGAAAACAGCAACATGCAGACGAGCCACTAAAATGCCCAAGCAAATGTACAAATAGTAAGTGTGTGATGGACTTACCAATCTGAGAAGGAGTAAGACCCTTCTTGGCCAGTTTGAAGATCTGTTCCTTCACATCGTCAGAGGTAAGTTTCATCCACTGCAAAATATATACAGTCAGAAAACATTATCTGGAATTTAATACTTTAGAGGATTGTGTTATTCAGTAAATAAAATATAGAATACTTAACTACTTGTTTTAACAACAGGAACTTTTTTTAAAGTTTATGAACATCTTTTAAAAGTCCTACAATTATTGCTGGTTTCAATTTTATTATAACTCGTCACAAACTTCAAATTTTGCATCCACCTCTATTGTATACCAATGTAATTTTGTCTTTGAAGTTTTCACCATTTCAAAACTATCATAGTTCATCTGTTTACTAATAATAAAAGCAAGCTTAAAGTTCTAATAAAGCCGGTGAATATATTCCTATGTTCAAGCACCTAGCCCTTTTAGTACGATCATTCAATTACTTGATTTCCAAAGTTTTACAACAACATACAAAGAACATACCGTAGGGACACTGCGACGATACGGCAAAGCCGAGCCAGAGATACCCTTTCTGTAAAGAAAAGTTTACAAAAACGATCAAACCAAGTTTCAAAGCATCGTCAAGATACACATGGTTTTGGCTCACACAATGCTCATTTTTGAACGAAGAATATTTCAATGAATTTAAGTTTATTTACATTGAAAATCTATTAAATAGAATAAAAAAACATTAATGTTTCGATTGACGTACCCGGGTGCATGCATACGACCCATGTTGGCTGTTTTTTTAGTCCACTTTGTTCACTACCAAAACCACTTCGGTGGATTTCAAGATGGCTTCGAGAAAGAGGACCAGTTCACGTGTCTGAGAGAATTTTACCCATGACGCTTTACGAGCTGGGTATTTTAGATGGGGTTCCTGTGGCACATCATGGCACAGGGTACCCAGAATTTTTTTGTCGTGAATTGTAATACAAATCAATCAAACAAATTCAAAATCCCCAAAACAAGGCCTTATGGCTATACAAAAGTAAGGATAACGATTCACAAATAGTTCAATAAATAAATAGACAAATAAAAACATTAATTTTAATCTAAAAACAGTATCAGAAATATATGTTCTCATTATCTACCACAAATGTTTTTGCGAGAAGAAATGGAGAGTATAAAATCAATCAATCAATCAATAACTTTTTTATAGTCTCAAATCTTCTAGCTTTACACATGTGTAATACTAATCGGGGAGACTATATAATAATTGGTCAACTGTCATTTGAGTTTAACCAGCTTTGACCTGGAAATGATGTTATCATCACCATTTAATAACATTTGGTTTTGCAACAGTCTGACTATTTTTACAATGTCAAATCAAGTTTAGACAAGTCTATGGCATGATATAACATGTACATGATCAAGGCCTTTTCATACTTCTCATAGATCAACTACAGCCGAGATATAGAAACAGTCCTTTGGAAGAATTTCAATGGGGGTAGTCAAATTTAAGGCTGATGTCGTCTGACCATACGATTTGTGAAACTGCCACATTGTATTGTTATATAATAATTAGTCATTATAGGACTATATAAAAGCTATATATTTGATAAAATTCTAATAAAAGACTTCTAGGCTCAAATATTTCTACACATAACAAACAGATTCATGTAGATTAGTTCAAAATAAAAAAATCTCTAGGTTTTTACAACTAACTTTGAATGTATTTTGGTCAGATTTTGGATAATTTATTCAATATAGGAGAGAGGTATTTAATAGCTATTGATAAAACTCTATTAAAAGACTTATAAGCTCTAAATACATGGACATATTACCAGCGGAATCGCGTAGGTCAGTTGAAATAAAAAAATCTATAGGTTTTGATGACTAACTTTGAACTTTTTTTGGTACATGACTATTTTGGTGTTTGATAATTATTGTTTATTGCTCAATAAACATATTTTTATACTTTCACTCATTCTTTACATCGTTCTTTGGCATGTCGTTTCTTGTGTTTTACTGATACTTTTGATTTGTAAAGTTTCCCACAAATTTTACAAGAGACATGTCTAGATTTGATATGATCTTGCAGTTCTTGTTCTGTTTCAAATGGCTGTTTCAAATGCCTTGTACACTCCTCTATGGGACAATCAAATGGTTTATCTGTTACTGTAGATGATGGTTTTGAAAGAACATGTTCTTTTGTGACTTTTCTTGGTTCTGTCTCTCTTTTTTGATCTGTCTCTCTTTTTGCTTGAGACGATGTGCCAGGTTCTGCATGTGCTTTTCCTAAAGTGTTTTTAATGGGTTGCTTTAGTTTAGATTTTGCTTTCTTCTTTCCTGATGGAGGCTCACCATAATGAATTGTAACTGTTTTTGGACTGTCTCTCTTTTCATTTTCTTGATCCAACTGTTGTTTCAGTTTCAAGTAGAGCATTAAACTTATCCAAGAATCCAAAGCAGCATATTGTATTTGTTTTACCTTCAAAGGAAATAATTCCCAGTTACTCACAGACACAGACTTTGGTTTATCCATTTGTAATCCAAGAACTGTGTTTGAGAGATTTTTGAGACCAAGACATTGATTTATTCCAACAGCTCTTGCACATTCTTGAGTATCGACTCGTCCATCACACAACAAGCCAGTATCCTTGAGAAGTTTGCATACATCCCCATTTATTCCACTTCCAACTTTGAGTACCTTTTTATCTGATAGCACTCTTGTAAGTAATGCTGGAAGTGTCTTCATTCTAAATATATGGAGGACAAGGCAAGATTTTTCCACTGATAGTTGGATTACTGCAGTTTTGTTTTCAGTTCCTCCATTCTTTATAGAGACAAACTGAGGTTTCCATTCAATGTCTAAACCTACTTGTTTGACAGATGAATCAATGATGTTAGATTGCAGCCATGATTCTGCTGTATCAGGATCCTTGGTATAAACTACCTCTACTCCTTTGGCTGGGTAAGGCAGTGCATCAATAATTGTTTCTTTGATATTTCTTCTTTGCTGGAAATTGTTTCCTTTTTTAGATGTTGGACTTTGATGACAAGTTGATGCTTGTTGGTAGTCAACTTTTAATCTCTTTTGAGGCTCCCTCTGGTCCATTGTAAGGAGATGATGTTGTTGTTGTTGAGCTACTTGTGATGCGTTAAAAGTACCAGTGACTCTTTTTCTATCAAGATCATGTTTATCATTGGTCACATCAGGAGAGATAGGAGAGATACCCCGAGCCAGAGATACCCTTTCTGTAAAGAAAAGTTTACAAAAACGATCAAACCAAGTTTCAAAGCATCGTCAAGATACACATGGTTTTGGCTCACACAATGCTCATTTTTGAACGAAGAATATTTCAATGAATTTAAGTTTATTTACATTGAAAATCTATTAAATAGAATAAAAAAACATTAATGTTTCGATTGACGTACCCGGGTGCATGCATACGACCCATGTTGGCTGTTTTTTAGTCCACTTTGTTCACTACCAAAACCACTTCGGTGGATTTCAAGAACTGCAGTGAAGTAAGCGATCACATTCAAGAGACATTCAAAAGGGGGCGTGATGAAATCCACTAAATTCGTACACATCACTTATATACCATAATCTTGCTTAAAAATTGTAGTAGTCCCAAAATAAATATTCCAACATCTTCCCTATCTATATACGGACATTTGTGTGTATTTTCAAGTGTTGTCATCAAATTGCCGCTCTGTTATGAGCACATTTGTAAACCACTTTGATTCGTCCGCTGAAATCAACGACTGGAACGTTTACGGCCAAATCAGACAACTTTTATCTTTAATAACTTCGCAATTAAGACCTCAAATCGTCTAAATTTTTTCACATCAATACATTAAGTCACCCTCATTCCATGGCAAATATTTTCAACAACCCAAAATATAAATTCGCTTTCCATTCGAGCAGCAAAGACAGCAAAAAAGTGAGAAATATAGTTTTAAACTTTAATAACTCATCTAGTTTCTATTCTATCCTTCTCAAACTTGCACAACAGCTATCGGGTGAATTGTAGATTCCATGGCAAAGGGTTTAAAAAGGCAAATTAACAAATTTCTGACCAAACTATTTTACGAAAACTCGCTCCGACAGCATGAAAAGTTAACACAAAAACTCTTAAAAAATATTTTTTTTCTCTTATTCTACAAAAAAAATAACTTGTTAACCAATAATTATCAACAAACCCGAGTTATTCTTAGGAAAAATCTAAAACTTATAATAATTTTACATTTTTCGTAGCAGCGTTATTATCTGTTGCGTTACCGTCACGCAATCCCGTATATCAGGATTTAGAAATTGTCAATTTTCTTTCATATGAAAAACGTACGTTGAAAGATATAGTGTTCTAAATGCTTGCCATGGTATTGTCAATGTATGGTGAGTACCAGTGTGCAAAATCATGAGTATATCTCTTATTTTAAAAAAATTATAGGAATTTACTGTTTTTTTAGAAATTGTCAATTTTCAGTCATAAAGAAACCTTTATTTGCATGTTGAATGATATTGTGTTCTAAATGCTTGCCATGGAATACTCAATGCATGGAGAGTACCAGGGTGCAAAACCAGGAGTATATCTCATATTTAAAAAAAATTATTAAGAATTTTCTGTTTTTTTAAAAAAATTGTCCATTTTCAGTCACATTAAAAAACCTCATTTGCATGTTGAAAGATATTGTGTTCTAAATGCTTGCCTTGGAATGCTCAATGCATAGAGAGTACCAGCGTACAAAATCAGGAGTATATCTCATATTTTAAAAAAGTTATTAAGAATTTTCCTTTTTTTTACTAATTGTCAATTTTCCGTCATATTAAAAAACCTCATTTGCATGTTGCAAGATATTGTGTTCTAAATGCTTGCCATGGAATACTCAATGCATGGAGAGTACCAGGGTGCAAAATCAGGAGTATATCTCTAATTTGAAAAAAATTATTAAGAATTTTCTGGGTTTTTTTACAAATTGTAAATTTTCCGTCATATTAAAAAACTTCATTTGCATGTTGAAAGATATTGTGTTCTAAATGCTTGCCATGGAATACTCAATGCATGGAGAGTACCAGGGTGCAAAATCAGCTGAGTATATCTCATATTTTAAAAAAATTATTAAGAATTTTCTGTTTTTTTAAAAATTGTCCATTTTCAGTCACATTAAAAAACCTCATTTGCATGTTGAAAGATATTGTCTTCTAAATGCTTGCCATGGAATGCTCAATGCATAGAGAGTACCAGCGTACAAAATCAGGAGTATATCTCATATTTTAAAAAAGTTATTAAGAATTTTCCTTTTTTTTACTAATTGTCAATTTTCCGTCATATTAAAAAACCTCATTTGCATGTTGCAAGATATTGTGTTCTAAATGCTTGCCATGGAATACTCAATGCATGGAGAGTACCAGGGTGCAAAATCAGGAGTATATCTCTAATTTGAAAAAAATTATTAAGAATTTTCTGGGTTTTTTTACAAATTGTAAATTTTCCGTCATATTAAAAAACTTCATTTGCATGTTGAAAGATATTGTGTTCTAAATGCTTGCCATGGAATACTTAATGCATGGAGAGTACCAGGGTGCAAAATCAGGAGTATATCTCATATTTTAAAAAAATTATTAAGAATTTTCCTTTTTTTTACTAATTGTCAATTTTCTGTCATATTAAAAAACCTCATTTGCATGTTGAAAGATATTGTGTTCTAAATGCTTGCCATGGAATGCTCAATGCATGGAGAGTACCAGCGTACAAAATCAGGAGTATATCTCATATTTTAAAAAAGTTATTAAGAATTTTCCTTTTTTTTACTAATTGTCAATTTTCCGTCACATTAAAAAACCTCATTTGCATGTTGAAAGATATTGTCTTCTAAATGCTTGCCATGGAATGCTCAATGCATGGAGAGTACCAGTGTGCAAAATCAGGAGTATATCTCTAATTTGAAAAAAATTATTAAGAATTTTCTGGGTTTTTTTACAAATTGTAAATTTTCCGTCATATTAAAAAACTTCATTTGCATGTTGAAAGATATTGTGTTCTAAATGCTTGCCATGGAATGCTCAATGCATGGAGAGTACCAGCGTACAAAATCAGGAGTATATCTCATATTTAAAAAAAGTTATTAAGAATTTTCCTTTTTTTTACTAATTGTCAATTTTCCGTCACATTAAAAAACCTCATTTGCATGTTGAAAGATATTGTCTTCTAAATGCTTGCCATGGAATGCTCAATGCATGGAGAGTACCAGGGTGCAAAATCAGGAGTATATCTCATATTTGGAAAAAGTTATTAAGAATTTTCTGTTTTTTAACAAATTGTCAATTTTCAGTCATATCAAAAATGATCATTTGCATTTTTGTCATTTGTTGAAATATTGTGTTGTAAATGGGATTGTTAAGACAAGTGGTATCATGTGATAGATATCGACGAGACAAATTTAAATAATTGACTGACATGATCACTGACCACGCCCTTGCAAAGTTATGACGTCACCAATGCTTTGCCTGGTTTAAGAAAATTCATATAAATTCTCAACTATTTAGAATATTTAAATGATATGTCTACCAACAAATAGGTATAGCTGTCAGCTTTTGAGCAATACTAGGTTTATGCTCATCAGAGCACCTTGAAAATTGACTTGATTGACAGATTTGACGTCATAACACGTGATAGGTGTGGTCAATTGACAAACCAAAGCCATATTTGTTTATGCCTCAACTAGAGCCGTCCAACGATACCAGAGTTGTATAAGCTCATAGGTTAACCGTAACCCCTGAAAACTGAGGGTTACACTGATCCTATATATTTCTTATTACTACAGCTTGTGTTTGAAATCCAGCTTTGCTGAAAAACTCCCTTTTTGAAATTTTTGATGGAAGTGAAAACAAATGGTATCATTTGATAAATATCGATGAGAAAGATTGACTGACATGATCACTGACCACGCCCTTGAAAAGTAATGACGTCACCAATGCTATGCCTGGTTTAACAAAAGTCGTGTAACGTTAGAACTATTTAGAATATTTAAACAGGTTGCCCAATTCAGCATCGCTGGTTTAAATGGGGTCCTGTATAACTAAATCTAACAATATAAACATAAATACAAATATGATAACACACTACTAAAAGGAGAAAACGAAAAGAAATTACAAAGATTTGAGGTGGCATTTGAATGCCGTTTTGAATTTTGAAAAATTTGTTTCATGTCTTATTTTGGCGGGCAGGGGCCGGTTGTACGTAGCCTGGATAGCGCTATCCACCGGATAAATCCCTATCCAGCGGATAAAATCTATAAAAAACCTATGAAGTGGATAACTTTTATCCGCGGATAGCACTATCCAGGCTACGTACAACTGGCCCCAGGAGATTCGTTTTGACAGCGTTAAATCGGAAGTGAATTCTGAAAGAAAATTGATTAATACCAACGATTTTATCTCCTCCGACGGGTTTCGCCTCTACGGCTTTATGAGTGAAGGAAGAACTTGATTTATACGTGCTTCAAATTAAACGACTTACACGCTCTTCGACTGATTGAGACGTGCAAGGACACGCCCATTTTTCTGAGACCGCGCGCACTTCGACATGTGTGTAATTCAAACTTTAAACAACGGAACAATGTTGCTACTACCGTAACTCGGCTTAAAAAGTTGTCAAACACTTTTTTGAGTTATACGCGCCTTTTTTGAAAATAGCACAAAAAACTCATTTTAAACATTCATTTTTTTTCATATTATTACAGTCTTTTAAGTATGCATTGTAATGGCATTACATTTCCGCGTCACCACGTTAACGCGGATGACTGCTCACACCTAATACCTTTGCTGCATCTAGGGGGACGGACCTTTATAGCATACTGGTCCATGCACTTACAATATGCCATTTACATAACTTTCGAGGAGATGGAAACAGAAATGACAGCTAGAGAGCACACGTAAAGAAATCTGACGGCACCTTTAATAGCCTGCGTGCAGCCAGACGTTACTCGTTTACTCGTAAGTCCCGTCTGCGAATCAGAGAAAGATTTCTTGTTCTCAGCGTACCTGGATTTAAGTACGCGCTCTGATTGGCTTATTCGAACAAGTCCGCTGATTGGTTATCAATTATTTTTCCCAGTCCTGCTCATGTGTCAGAGTCATATGCGGGGGCCCACAACAAGAAATCTTTCTCTGATACACAGACGGTATTTACGGATAAAAAACCCGGATGCAACGCAGGATACACCTTTAATGAATAGTTACAACTTAAAACTGAACAAAACGACTCCAAATGAGCTAGACAAGGCATATAACGTGCTAGACGGACAGATAAGCTGAAAAACATCGATGTGGTCAGTTAACTTTCTTGCATAACTGCTTGCTACAGCCGTAGGATTGTAACCCTAAAGAGACAACCTGTGAAAGTGGAAACACAAGCAATCAGTCATCGTGGACTACACCAAAACGACTACAATATTTAATTCAAGCAAAGAAACAACAGGTTTATTAGCTCACGAACACGAATAAAAGAAACAAACGAAAAAGGACAAAACTAAAAAAACGGCTATAAAAAAAAGAATTTGATAAGTACAGTTTGCATGATTTTCATATCAGTGGGTTGATGCACAGGTAGCCCAAGCTATGCATTTGTACGTTTTTTGCAATATGACGAAATATTTAAAATGCAATAAAAATAAACATGTCTACCTGTGTGTTGTGTTTTTCTTTGCATTTCTGTGAAGTTTCAGGCCATTTCCTTCAATTTTGAATGATTTATGGCTGATGTTCCCCAGCGTCCTAAGAAGAGGGGAAGGTAGCACACTCGGACGAGTTCGCTCCCCAGGTAGCTTCCAGTAATTCGCTTCTAGCTCGCCCAAAATTACGAATCTCGACAAAATTCCTTCAGATTATCTTTGCCCGATAGTCACTCCTTCCACTAAACCAAAGTTCTTTTCAAAACTCGAACGCTTTCACTAAAAAAAACCGCTCTATCTCAACGATATCGCTGAAATCCGAGCCGCGACCAGATCAGGCTTGCAACGGACTTTTTCAAACCATACTTACCCCTCCCCTCCTGTAACAAACTGCTATCCTGTAAGCAGGAGATTACGTTCGCTTTCTACTGTAGAGACTACGTGTTTTGGTTCTTCGGTTAAACTAGAGTAGGAAAAAGCCATAACGATTCGGTGTTAAAAAATGTAAGACACGAATTATATAATTTGTACAAAGCAGTTTGTAACAGGAGGGGAGGGGTAAGTATGGTTTGAAAAAGTCCGTTGCAAGCCTGATCTGGCCGCGGCTCGGATTTCAGAGATATCGTTGAGATAGAGCGTTTTTTTTTAGTGAAAGCGTTCGAGTTTTGAAAAGAACTTTGGTTTAGTGGAAGGAGTGACTATCGGGCAAAGATAATCTGAAGGAATTTTGTCGAGATTCGTAATTTTGGGCGAGCTAGAAGCGAATTACTGGAGGCTACCTGGGGAGCGAACTCGTCCGAGTGTGCTACCTTCCCCTCTTCTTAGGACGCTGGGGAACATCAGCCATAAATCACTCAAAATTGAAGGAAATGGCCTGAAACTTCACAGAAATGCAAAGAAAAACACAACACACAGGTAGACATGTTTATTTTTATTGCATTTTAAATATTTCGTCATATTGCAAAAAAACGTACAAATGCATAGCTTGGGCTACCTGTGGTTGATGCGGTGTTGAACATGTACACGAACCTTCCACTCACGTACAAACTCACGTACGAACCTTGCCTCACGTACGAGCCTTTCTAATATTTAACTTTTCTATGTCTAGAAAAGCGAGTTTAAAATACCATTAAGTCTAACTTAATTGTATTAGATTTATACTACTGATAGGTTTAAAATACCTACATTAAACGTAAAATTAAAAACATGCTGTGCATTGCTGTTATTAACCGTTATGTGATAGTAAGGCAGTACTATGTTCACTGATGCACCTAAACACTTTCTTGTGTAAAAAAAAAGTGAGGATAACCTTATATACCTGGAGGGCCGGGATTGTAAATTTTAATTTTTTAATAACTCCTGTTATATCTACTAAACAATAACTACTAAACAATTTCAATGCATTACCATGCGCGTTCTACTGTTTTAGAGCAACAATTTAAGGGAGACTGAGTTATAAATTTATCGACTTCCTAAACGTTTTAGTAAAAAGGCATTGCATTGACATAAAATACATAGCAATACTGTTCAATTCGAACGAAATTCTAACTCAGTAAGTGCGCATGCGCAGGAGATAGGGGTTAGGGTTAGCATCAAATTTAAAATTCATTGCGCATGTGCAATTTAATATCTTGAACAGTTTGATAGCTGATGTTAATGTACTACACCATACAAATATTTCTACAGTAATTGTTTTTGGAATACTGCGCATGCGCAGAAATTTTAAATTCAAACTAGGGTTTCAATTTTAGGGGCTTCCTAGAAGTTTTCTCAAAAAATGATTTCATTGGCATTAACAGCATGACTAATGTCTTTCAGTTGAAAAACATTTAAAATCTGTAAGTGACCATGCGCAGGAAATAGGGATTAGGGTTAGCAATAAATAAATAAGTCACTGCGCACGCGCATTAAAATAATTTTTATTTTTTTGCTAGCGTATGGTAATCTACTGGACTAGGCAACCAATATTAGTCTATTTTTTAGATCATGTACGCATGCGCATAATTTTTTTGTCAAACTAGGGTTAGAATTTAAAGACTCTCTAAAGGCTCCACCAATGAGGAGATACATTATCCTACAAGCATAACAATACGCTTGAATTTTAAATAAAAATTAACTCTGTAGATACGCATGCGCAGAAGGTATGAATTTTTGAATTTGAGAAAGTAAAAGATCACTGCGCATGCGCAATACGTTATTTATGAATGTTGGTTGTAATTTCCTAGTCCAATGATGTATGCGTGTTAACGTTTGAGTAAATGTAAGCGAAGTTATAAGGGTTTCAATTTACTCGTTCCCAGTTTTTTTGTCTGAGAAAATTGCCACTCCTATTTACTCTAATGAACATCTTTTAGCATGGGAAGATAGAACTTGTCAACCTTGTTCCAAACATGGGTCAATCATTGAAATTTTGTTTGCGTAGTGCATTATGTTAAACACACCAAAAATAACCAGAATGTTCTGTGGGAAAGAAATCGAGCACTTATGTTTTTTTTGTTGAAAAAATTCAAACGAGCATATATCCCATAATATTCACTTGTTCCTAGCTAAAACTTTCAACAACAATGCTTTCCAAGGAGCATATTACGTATACGTAGTTTGGTGATGTTTTAAGCTATTTATAAGGAGCTCATTGTTTTCCAAAAAATGATCAAAAACAATTTGCATTTGCATTTATTTTGATTTGCATTTGCATTTATATTATATCCTCCAAACTTGATAATTTTAACTCTCTGATCTTTGGATTACTAAACAACATAATATATGTTCCATATATATTAAAGCCCTGTGCATCTAGTTTCCAAAACTCTGTGAATGCATGTTCAATTTGTTTTGTTTTTTTTTGCTTCGACTGCCAAACTGCAGATTAAAAATTGAATACCACCTGTGCAGTTCAAGTTGTTCGGTCCAAGTGTTCGTTGTTTTTAATAACTGCCTCCCCCCCCCCCCCTTCCCCCCACCCCCTTCAAAAAAAAAATGTTTTCATTTTTCGGGGAATATTTTAGAAAATCTCATTTTTAAGCAGCAGAATTTTTTCAAACTGTACAAATGTACAGATTCTCCATAATTATCAAGTACACGTCTTGTTCTGATATAAGGCCAAGTAAAAAAAAACATATGTTTATCGTCCGAATTTTTAATTAAAATAATGCGGGCGGGCGGTTTTTTTATTTTTTATTATTTCCCATAAGTTGTTTTATTCACAGCTTTAACCCATGTAATGACGATTCCAGGTACCTACGAGGGAAAAGGATCGAATTTTCCGGAAAAAGAGTCAATAAATATACGCAACTTTGGTTGATATAATGTTCAAATATATTCTAAACAGCAACAAATATACAAACGTACAACTTGAATATTTTTTGTTTATCTTCTTCGTATTTATTAAAGCTGATGTTGTAATAACAAATAATAAAAAAATCCGTGCGGCCCAAAAAATTGAAGCGGGCGGGGACGATAAACATATGTTTTTTTTTACTTGGCCTAAATGGCTTCAAAAAAGTCCTCAAACATGTTCTTATTTCAAATCCAACCAAACTTGGCAAAATCTTTCAAACTCAAAATATCAATTCAATGTGTCAAATTGTAAAATTATTAACGAGTATTATCAATATAACGAAAAAACTTTTGATGTCTTTTTTATAATATTGACATCACTTGTCATGATCACTGACCTTGCTCTCACGTCACGATTGCAATTGCAACGATCAGTGGAACACATGCGATGGCGTATTCGATTAATTAATTCATTATTTATTGTTGCAGTTCTCGAGTTTTGGAGATATAATTTTTCTAGTTATGATCGTTTATGTGCGGGAAACTTACAAGAACTTGATTTCCATTTACTTCGCATGTCATCGATCGGTCGGCGGATAATAATGTGTTATAATCTCTGATAATCCGATTGTGTCAATAATGCTATTTTTGTGTTCAAAACGTTTTTGCGTTTTAACTTTCTCAGAAGTGAATTTACGCTCAATTAACCGTATGCTTTGAATTAATGTACAAAGGGAATTTTATCTATTGATCTGAAAGTTTGTAAACAAAGTCATCAAAAGATTGCCTTTTTTAAACAGTTTGCTTTAGGGACGGACCATTTAATATTTGTAGGGGCCGGAGGAGTTAAATCCCCAAAAAATATCGAGCAAGTTCTACAACCTAAAAAAAAATTGTGCAACGTCAATATGGCAAAAAAATATAGTTTGGTACAGCAAAAAAATATCCTGTAACACTGGCGGGCGAAAAAAAAATTTCGAGCTGAAAATCTACCCACCCCCCCTACAAAAATCAAATGGTCCGTCCCTTATCCAATAACCAATTTTGTGCAGCCCAAAATGTGACACCCAATGGGCATATTTGTCCGATGCTGATTTCGAAAATCAATGTTGCCAAGCTTAATTCCTATGTTACACCTGAATCGTGAACACGTAGAACTCATTATTAAGTTTAGTTTTCGAAATTGAAAAAAAAAACCCCGAAGTTTTCATTATTCAAAACAAGAATAGTTTAAAGGTTCGATTGTTGATTGGACATAATAAAACATTCGTGTCCTATTATTGAAACATATTTTATGCTTGCTCGTCGAATTCATTGGGCTTCCTTGCGCGCTACATTAGTTTCAAGAGTCGCTAGGAGTATCCTATCACGTGTTATGACATCAAATCTGTCAATCAAGTCAATTTTCAAGGTAATCTCATGGGCATGAAACTTGTATTGCTCAAAAGGTGACAGCTACACCTATTTGTTGGTACACATATAATTTCAATACTCTAAATAGTTCAAACGTTACACGACTTTTGTTAAACCAGGCAAAGCATTGGTCATAACTTTGCAAGGGCGTGGTCAGTGATCATGTCAGTCAATTTTTTTAATCTATCTCATCGATATCTATCAAATGATACCATTTGTTTTCACTTTCATCAAAAATTTCAAAAAGGGAGTTTTTCAGCAAAGCTGGATTTCAAACACAAGCTGTAGTAATAAGAAATATATAGGATCTGCAACCCTTACTTTTCAGGGGTTACGGTTAACCTATGAGCTTATACAACTCTGGTATGACTGGATGGCTCTAGTTGAGGCATAAACAAATATGGCCTTGGTTTGTCAATTGACCACACCTATCACGTGTTATGACGTCAAATCTGTCAATCAAGTCAATTTTCAAGGTGCTCTGATGAGCATAAACCTAGTATTGCTCCAAAGCTGACAGCTATACCTATTTGTTGGTAGACATATCATTTAAATATTCTAAATAGTTGAGAATTTATATGAATTTTCTTAAACCAGGCAAAGCATTGATGACGTCATAACTTTGTAAGGGCGTGGTCAGTGATCATGTCAGTCATTTTTTTTAATTTGTCTCATCGATATCTATCACATGATACCACTTGTCTTAACAATCCCATTTACAACACAATATTTCAACAAATGACAAAAATGCAAATGATCATTTTTGATATGACTGAAAATTGACAATTTGTTAAAAAACAGAAAATTCTTAATAACTTTTTCCAAATATGAGATATACTCCTGATTTTGCACCCTGGTACTCTCCATGCATTGAGTATTCCATGGCAAGCATTTACAACACAATATCTTTCAACATGCAAATGAAGTTTTTTTTATGACGGAAAATTGACAATTTGTGAAAAAAAACCCCAGAAAATTCTTAATAACTTTTTTTAAATATGAGATATACTCCTGATTTTGCACGCTGGTACTCTCCATGCATTGAGCATTCCATGGCAAGCATTTAGAAGACAATATCTTTCAACATGCAAATGAGGTTTTTTAATGTGACTGAAAATGGACAATTTGTAAAAAAACAGAAAATTCTTAATAATTTTTTTAAAATATGAGATATACTCCTAATTTTGCACCCGGGTACTCTCCATGCATTGAGCATTCCATGGCAAGCATTTAGAAGACAATATCTTTCAACATGCAAATGAGGTTTTTTAATATGACGGAAAATTTAATATTTGTAAAAAAACCCAGAAAATTCTTAATAACTTTTTCCAAATATGAGATATACTCCTGATTTTGCACCCTGGTACTCTCCATGCATTGAGCATTCCATGGCAAGCATTTAGAACACAATATCTTTCAACATGCAAATGAGGTTTTTTAATATGACGGAAAATTTACTATTTGTAAAAAAACCCAGAAAATTCTTAATAACTTTTTCCAAATATGAGATATACTCCTGATTTTGCACCCTGGTACTCTCCATGCATTGAGCATTCCATGGCAAGCATTTAGAAGACAATATCTTTCAACATGCAAATGAGGTTTTTTAATATGACGGAAAATTTAATATTTGTAAAAAAACCCAGAAAATTCTTAATAACTTTTTCCAAATATGAGATATACTCCTGATTTTGCACCCTGGTACTCTCCATGCATTGAGCATTCCATGGCAAGCATTTAGAACACAATATCTTTCAACATGCAAATGAGGTTTTTTAATATGACGGAAAATTTACTATTTGTAAAGAGATATACTCCTGATTTTGCACCCTGGTACTCTCCATGCATTGAGCATTCCATGGCAAGCATTTAGAAGACAATATCTTTCAACATGCAAATGAGGTTTTTTAATGTGACTGAAAATGGACAATTTGTAAAAAAACAGAAAATTCTTAATAATTTTTTTAAAATATGAGATATACTCCTGATTTTGCACCCGGGTACTCTCCATGCATTGAGCATTCCATGGCAAGCATTTAGAACACAATATCTTTCAACATGCAAATGAGGTTTTTTAATGTGACTGAAAATGGACAATTTGTAAAAAAACAGAAAATTCTTAATAATTTTTTTAAAATATGAGATATACTCCTGATTTTGCACCCTGGTACTCTCCATGCATTGAGCATTCCATGGCAAGCATTTAGAACACAATATCTTTCAACATGCAAATGAGGTTTTTTAATATGACGGAAAATTTAATATTTGTAAAAAAAAACAGAAAATTCTTAATAACTTTTTCCAAATATGAGATATACTCCTGATTTTGCACCCTGGTACTCTCCATGCATTGAGCATTCCATGGCAAGCATTTAGAACACAATATCTTTCAACATGCAAATGAGGTTTTTTAATATGAGGGAAAATTTAATATTTGTAAAAAAACCCAGAAAATTCTTAATAACTTTTTCCAAATATGAGATATACTCCTGATTTTGCACCCTGGTACTCTCCATGCATTGAGCATACCATGGCAAGCATTTAGAACACAATATCTTTCAACATGCAAATGAGGTTTTTTAATGTGACTGAAAATGGACAATTTGTAAAAAAACAGAAAATTCTTAATAATTTTTTTAAAATATGAGATATACTCCTGATTTTGCACCCTGGTACTCTCCATGCATTGAGCATTCCATGGCAAGCATTTAGAACACAATATCTTTCAACATGCAAATGAGGTTTTTTAATATGACGGAAAATTTAATATTTGTAAAAAAACCCAGAAAATTCTTAATAACTTTTTCCAAATATGAGATATACTCCTGATTTTGCACCCTGGTACTCTCCATGCATTGAGCATTCCATGGCAAGCATTTAGAAGACAATATCTTTCAACATGCAAATGAGGTTTTTTAATATGACGGAAAATTTAATATTTGTAAAAAAACCCAGAAAATTCTTAATAACTTTTTCCAAATATGAGATATACTCCTGATTTTGCACCCTGGTACTCTCCATGCATTGAGCATACCATGGCAAGCATTTAGAACACAATATCTTTCAACATGCAAATGAGGTTTTTTAATGTGACTGAAAATGGACAATTTGTAAAAAAACAGAAAATTCTTAATAACTTTTTTCAAATATGAGATATACTCCTGATTTTGCACCCTGGTACTCTCCATGCATTGAGCATTCCATGGCAAGCATTTAGAAGACAATATCTTTCAACATGCAAATGAGGTTTTTTAATGTGACTGAAAATGGACAATTTTTAAAAAAAAACAGAAAATTCTTAATAATTTTTTTCAAATTAGAGATATACTATTGATTTTGCACCCGGGTACTCTCCATGCATTGAGTATTCCATGGCAAGCATTTAGAACACAATATCATTCAACATGCAAATAAAGGTTTCTTTATGACTGAAAATTGACAATTTCTAAAAAAACAGTAAATTCCTATAATTTTTTTAAAATAAGAGATATACTCATGATTTTGCACACTGGTACTCACCATACATTGACAATACCATGGCAAGCATTTAGAACACTATATCTTTCAACGTACGTTTTTCATATGAAAGAAAATTGACAATTTCTAAATCCTGATATACGGGATTGCGTGACGGTAACGCAACAGATAATAACGCTGCTACGAAAAATGTAAAATTATTATAAGTTTTAGATTTTTCCTAAGAATAACTCGGGTTTGTTGATAATTATTGGCTAACAAGTTATTTTTTTGTAGAATAAGAGAAAAAAATTATTTTTTAAGAGTTTTTGTGTTAACTTTTCATGCTGTCGGAGCGAGTTTTCGTAAAATAGTTTGGTCAGAAATTTGTTAATTTGCCTTTTTAAACCCTTTGCCATGGAATCTATAATTCACCCGAAAGCTGTTGTGCAAGTTTGAGAAGGATAGAATAGAAACTAGATGAGTTATTAAAGTTTAAAACTAGAGATTTCTCACTTTTTTGCTGTCTTTGCTGCTCGAATGGAAAGCGAATTTATATTTTGGGTTGTTGAAAATATTTGCCATGGAATGAGGGTGACTTAATGTATTGATGTGAAAAAATTTAGACGATTTGAGGTCTTTATTGCGAAGTTATTAAAGATAAAAGTTGTCTGATTTGGCCGTAAACGTTCCAGTCGTTGATTTCAGCGGACGAATCAAAGTGGTTTACAAATGTGCTCATAACAGAGCGGCAATTTGATGACAACACTTGAAAATACACACAAATGTCCGTATATAGATAGGGAAGATGTTGGAATATTTATTTTGGGACTACTACAATTTTTAAGCAAGATTATGGTATATAAGTGATGTGTACGAATTTAGTGGATTTCATCACGCCCCCTTTTGAATGTCTCTTGAATGTGATCGCTTACTTCACTGCAGTTTTCAAGATGGCTTCGAGAAAGAGGACCAGTTCACGTGTCTGAGAGAATTTTACCCATGACGCTTTACGAGCTGGGTATTTTAGATGGGGTTCCTGTGGCACATCATGGCACAGGGTACCCAGAATTTTTTTGTCGTGAATTGTAATACAAATCAATCAAACAAATTCAAAATCCCCAAAACAAGGCCTTATGGCTATACAAAAGTAAGGATAACGATTCACAAATAGTTCAATAAATAAATAGACAAATAAAAACATTAATTTTAATCTAAAAACAGTATCAGAAATATATGTTCTCATTATCTACCACAAATGTTTTTGCGAGAAGAAATGGAGAGTATAAAATCAATCAATCAATCAATAACTTTTTTATAGTCTCAAATCTTCTAGCTTTACACATGTGTAATACTAATCGGGGAGACTATATAATAATTGGTCAACTGTCATTTGAGTTTAACCAGCTTTGACCTGGAAATGATGTTATCATCACCATTTAATAACATTTGGTTTTGCAACAGTCTGACTATTTTTACAATGTCAAATCAAGTTTAGACAAGTCTATGGCATGATATAACATGTACATGATCAAGGCCTTTTCATACTTCTCATAGATCAACTACAGCCGAGATATAGAAACAGTCCTTTGGAAGAATTTCAATGGGGGTAGTCAAATTTAAGGCTGATGTCGTCTGACCATACGATTTGTGAAACTGCCACATTGTATTGTTATATAATAATTAGTCATTATAGGACTATATAAAAGCTATATATTTGATAAAATTCTAATAAAAGACTTCTAGGCTCAAATATTTCTACACATAACAAACAGATTCATGTAGATTAGTTCAAAATAAAAAAATCTCTAGGTTTTTACAACTAACTTTGAATGTATTTTGGTCAGATTTTGGATAATTTATTCAATATAGGAGAGAGGTATTTAATAGCTATTGATAAAACTCTATTAAAAGACTTATAAGCTCTAAATACATGGACATATTACCAGCGGAATCGCGTAGGTCAGTTGAAATAAAAAAATCTATAGGTTTTGATGACTAACTTTGAACTTTTTTTGGTACATGACTATTTTGGTGTTTGATAATTATTGTTTATTGCTCAATAAACATATTTTTATACTTTCACTCATTCTTTACATCGTTCTTTGGCATGTCGTTTCTTGTGTTTTACTGATACTTTTGATTTGTAAAGTTTCCCACAAATTTTACAAGAGACATGTCTAGATTTGATATGATCTTGCAGTTCTTGTTCTGTTTCAAATGGCTGTTTCAAATGCCTTGTACACTCCTCTATGGGACAATCAAATGGTTTATCTGTTACTGTAGATGATGGTTTTGAAAGAACATGTTCTTTTGTGTCTTTTCTTGGTTCTGTCTCTCTTTTTTGATCTGTCTCTCTTTTAGCTTGAGACGATGTGCCAGGTTCTGCATGTGCTTTTCCTAAAGTGTTTTTAATGGGTTGCTTTAGTTTAGATTTTGCTTTCTTCTTTCCTGATGGAGGCTCACCATAATGAATTGTAACTGTTTTTGGACTGTCTCTCTTTTCATTTTCTTGATCCAACTGTTGTTTCAGTTTCAAGTAGAGCATTAAACTTATCCAAGAATCCAAAGCAGCATATTGTATTTGTTTTACCTTCAAAGGAAATAATTCCCAGTTACTCACAGACACAGACTTTGGTTTATCCATTTGTAATCCAAGAACTGTGTTTGAGAGATTTTTGAGACCAAGACATTGATTTATTCCAACAGCTCTTGCACATTCTTGAGTATCGACTCGTCCATCACACAACAAGCCAGTATCCTTGAGAAGTTTGCATACATCCCCATTTATTCCACTTCCAACTTTGAGTACCTTTTTATCTGATAGCACTCTTGTAAGTAATGCTGGAAGTGTCTTCATTCTAAATATATGGAGGACAAGGCAAGATTTTTCCACTGATAGTTGGATTACTGCAGTTTTGTTTTCAGTTCCTCCATTCTTTATAGAGACAAACTGAGGTTTCCATTCAATGTCTAAACCTACTTGTTTGACAGATGAATCAATGATGTTAGATTGCAGCCATGATTCTGCTGTATCAGGATCCTTGGTATAAACTACCTCTACTCCTTTGGCTGGGTAAGGCAGTGCATCAATAATTGTTTCTTTGATATTTCTTCTTTGCTGGAAATTGTTTCCTTTTTTAGATGTTGGACTTTGATGACAAGTTGATGCTTGTTGGTAGTCAACTTTTAATCTCTTTTGAGGCTCCCTCTGGTCCATTGTAAGGAGATGATGTTGTTGTTGTTGAGCTACTTGTGATGCGTTAAAAGTACCAGTGACTCTTTTTCTATCAAGATCATGTTTATCATTGGTCACATCATATGATGTTTTCCTGCTTTGCCTGAAATTAGGATAATGTTCAGAGGGATGAGAGTTTATTCTTGTTTCCTGGTGCATATCATAAGCCTGATCGTGTGGTGTGTAATGATGATAATGGCTATCATGATGTTGATGTTCGCCATGCTGATGATGAATACTATGTTGATACTGATAGTTCATAGGATGATGTTGATGATGATTCATAGGATGATGATCATGATGATTCATATGATGATGATGGTGATTCACTTGTGACTGCGATGGACGTTCGTGATCAACTCTGCTGCTGTGCCGAGCGTTATCTTGAAATATTCTTACAAACTGTCTGTTTTCTGCCATTTTCCTACTAAATATATGTCACAATTTCGCCACTGGAGCTCAATTACTATGAATTCTGAACACTTTATACCAAAATATAAAACTGAAATACGTTCACTCCATCCTCCAATGTAGACCAGGCCTGAATCAGGGCCTGAATGTAGACGATCAAAGAGGAAATGGACTAAGCAAGACTGGGGCGAGCACAGTGCTGACTCACTCCTTGGCAAAGGCTTATGGGTAGATAAATCCAAGATGTCGGAACGATACAGCTTTAGTTTGACAACTTTCAGGTCAGTTTTTCTTGATTTCTCTTCTTATTCTCAATTGTAACCTTCATTATTTATAATCTTTAGCTCGGATAATCCTTTATTGATAAACGTGGACCTTGATATACTATCTAAAGGACTGTAAACCACATAATTTTAGCACTGTAGTCATGCCGGCTTTGTCAGTCACCATGCTTTCAATAATTTTTCTCTGCTTTGTCATTGAAGATTCTTACATCTCTCTATTTATCTAATCACTAAACAACCTCAATTACATTTGGAATTGTCCTTATAATATAATTGGTACATTTTTGCACTGGAACTAAAACTAAGATTTGAAATCTGCCATTGACTTCTTGAGCAATTGAAAATATTATTCAAATTAGATATCTATATTATGCCAGTTATCTATATATCTATTTCATGTTTAAGTATTGTCAAAATTGTTTATATCCCAAATGTGTTATTTTAGTCCTTCAGGGAAACTAGTCCAGATTGAATATGCCTTGGCCGCAGTAGCTGCTGGTGGTCCTTCAGTGGGAATCAAAGGTAAATAACAACCCTAATGCAGTGATAACATGGGACCGAGACGAACTCAGACCAAAATGAGTTCATATCGGCCTCAATACACTTCTTTAGTTGCCTTTACATGATATGGGTCTGAAAATGCTGAAAATGAACTCAGACCAGCCTAACTTCATATTGGTTGCTGGAACTAAACATGATTTTCACACTGGTCTGAGTTCATCCCTGTCCCATCACCGTCCAAGACAAATTTAAACATATTTCAGTGCATTATATAAATATGATTTGTGATTCCATTTGTGAAATAATGGTTTTGAATTGAACCACAATATACACATCCTTGGGAACCAAGGGGTATTCTTCTGCCGCTCGTTTCTCGCTTCCACAACATATACCCCTGGGAACGTAGTCTGTTGGAGCTTGTTCCGGAAGTCAAAATTCAGCTCTTTCCTGATTGGTCGACCTTATTAGGTCGACCAATGAAAATCAAGATAACCATTCAAAGAAAGTCGTTAAATAAGTTTGAATTTTGACTTCCGGAACAAGCTCCAACAGACTACGTTCCCAGGGGTATATGTTGTGGAAGCGAGAAACGAGCGACAAAAGAATACCCCTGGGTTCCCGAGGATGCAATATACATAGATATATTTAAACTTGATCATCTTGTTTATTAACTGCAATAATAAGATATGTCATGCTGTTCTATGGAGTTGTTGATGGTTTACTATATATCATATTTTTGTCTGGTTCTAGTTTTTGTCTTTTCAAGTTACAAAATAGTTGAAATATTATTGGTAATTAATATAAATAATGATAGAAAAAGACAAAACACTTAGTTCACAACCTTTCAATGAAATGAAATTGATGTCAGCGACATCAAAACATCAAGTGTTTTGTCTTGTTCTATCAAAATTTGTTCAAAATCCACTCTTCTGAAATAATGGCAAATCTATTCATCATGTTTTGATGTATAGCATTATTCCTTGTTTTCAAATGTCCTATTACAAATGTATATTGCCATAATCGCCAGTATTTTAAGTGCTTTCATAAATAGACATTTCAACACCGACACAATGCAGTGGAATGCTTCATTGATATATCATTGTAGATACCTTAACACTGATAAAGTACAGTTAGAATAAAATGTTTGATTTAAAATAATCTATTACATATTCTGTAATTAGTTCATTTTGTCATAAATCATTGTTGTGTATAATTTTGTTCTAGCTTCAAATGGGGTAGTTCTTGCTGCCGAAAAGAAACAGAAATCCATACTGTATGATGACACCACAATTCACAAGGTTTGTTAATTATTTAGTGTTTATCCAGTAAATTGTATTCATGAGATTATATTAATAGTTGAACTCTTTCGTTATCCAGTGAAGGTATAGTAATAGTATAATGATGTAATTCCTTCTAGGTGGAGATAGTCACCAAGAATATTGGTATGATCTATAGTGGGATGGGGCCAGACTACAGGTAAACTTTCAATATTAACCTCTGATAATCTATTCACCAAGATTTCATGACTAACTCTATATATATGTACAAATATTATGTAGTATTTTGAATGATTTTGGTGATTTAAAGACCTTGGGAAAGCACTCAAAGGCCCAAACATACATTACCCATAATGCACACTATATATGTTGGGGGTTCAGAATTTCTGGTAATTGAACAAAATATATTGTGTGTAAAAATGCTATTTCTCTAGGCTCGTATTGATATCAGAGGTGTAAGCCACTGACAGGATTACCCTGTAATTTATTTTATTTTAAATACTGGTAAAAGTTTCTATCTTCTATCTGTGTCTGACAAGTGTGGTAGGTTTGACTGTTTCTCTTTATAAGAGAGTAAACTTCAAGTAGTAAGAACTATATCAAGGTTCATTGCATTAAGCATTATATATGTTTTTTTGTTCCAGAGTACTGGTTCGTCATGCCAGGAAGATTGCACAGCAGTACTATTTAATGTACAAAGAACAGATACCAGCATCACAACTAGTACAAAGACTTGCATCAGTAATGCAGGAATACACTCAGTCAGGGTATGAAATACTTGATATAATTGTTCTTTTTCTACTTGGTTACATATAGACTTAAAGTCTAAATTGTAAAGGTAAAGCAAGTGATGATAAAGTTTGATGATTTGATGCATTAGCTAGTAACTGATGTTATCACTTACCACACATTTTTTTTATCAATCGTGAATTTTCATCGAAAAACTTCACTTCCGGTGCTTGAACAAATTTTGAGCTAGAATCTGGCATTTTTAGAATAAACTCAAAACAAAACTGAGTCGCTTGGAGGTAACTATGACTTTGTTGTCCTTCAGTCAGTACCAAAAGTGACATCTATTGATAGTATAGAATTGACAGACACTTTATCATCCCTTTGTAATTAAACATATTAAGAAAGTTACTTTAAATAGATAGAAACAGTTGCTATACATTATGTTGAAGAGTTTTCCACAGACCTTTCAGTTGTACATTACAATTATCTTGTAATATTGATGGTGTTTGTGCTGTTCTAGTGGTGTCCGTCCATTTGGAGTGTCTCTTCTAGTAGCTGGATGGGATGATGATAGGCCGTATTTGTTCCAGTGTGATCCTTCTGTAAGTATCTTGAGGGATTGGTATAACCAAATATCTTGCATTTTCAATGAGCTTCAGAAAAATGACTATATAGGTATTAAACGTCACATTCATGCACTGTTAATCGGACACTCATATTTAGAATGTTTGATTAGAGCAATTTTGAATAATTTTCAAAAACATTATTTTTGCAATTTATATCAAATCGCTCTTATCAAACATCCTAACTATGGTCAGATTAATAGCGCATCGAAAATGTGAGATATTTTAGAAAAACCTATTTTGCCTTCTTTGTTTCATGTTAATTTAAGTTGTCATAGCAACACCAATTGAGTTGAAATTGACATCAATCAAACCTTCAATCTATGTTTTGTATCTGGTGCGAAATGTATCTTGATTAGATCAGGGAAAGTTGATCAATTCGCTAAATGAAAATTGGGAGTGTGGTCATTAAAAAACTACTGGGAAACACCTTAACTATGATTTTATGAATTGTTATGTTTCATTGGAATGGTGAATTGTCATGTAGAAATCAATCAAATAACAAATTATCTCACTTATTACTGACATGTTATTCATCTTTACTTAGGGAGCTTATTTTGCATGGAAAGCAACTGCCATGGGGAAAAACTATGTTAACGGAAAAACCTTTTTAGAAAAAAGGTAAAATGAATATAATTAAGAAATTTAAACCCTGCGAGTGTCTATAGTAAAGTGTGTCTTTGACTTCTTAAGTTCTCTACAGTTGAAAGACACAAGCAGACATTTTATATTGCTTTTATAAAGTATTTTTAATTTTTTGCTGAGATGTCTTTGTCTTCTGATATAAACACAGTAGCTAGTCAATCAGGCATCCTCAGGAACCCAGGGGTAATCTTCTGTCACTTGTTTCTTGCTCCCAGAAAAAATACCCTGGGAACGTAGTCTGTTGGAGCTTGTGCCGGAAGTCAAAATTCAGCTCTTTCCTGATTGGTCGACCTCAGATAATGAAAATCAAGATAACCATTCAAAGGAAGTCATTAAATAATTTTGAATTCTGGAACAAGCTCCAACAGACTACCCAGGGGTATTTTTTCTGGGAGCAAGAAATGAGCGACAGAAGATTACCCCTGGGTTCCCGAGGATGGTCAATCAGGGTGCACATTGTATCTCAAATATTTTATAAAAGATTATACAAATATTACTACAAATGTGATACCAATGTTTTTTTGTTGGGTATGACTGCCATGTGCCCAGATGTAAGCAATAATTGTTTAATAGAAAGTTGTATATTTATCAGAATTAAACCTTTTGTTTTCTTTAGATACAATGAAGATCTAGAACTGGAGGATGCCATTCATACAGCCATATTAACACTTAAAGTAAGTACATTTGCTTTGTACTCATGATACGAGTAGTGCTCCAAAATCATGTCTTTTAAACTAAGAGTGGTCTTATTGAAATTGAGCAAAGTTTTAACATTTTAACAAGTACTATAATTTATATCAATGTATCAGTAGAGGTCAGAATCTTACAATTCTAAGCAATTGAGACAAATGATCAATCTTCTTCACTTTTTCTTCCTGTTTTTAGGAGAGTTTTGAAGGCCAAATGACAGAAGATAACATAGAACTTGGTGTCTGTAATGAAAATGGTTTCCGTCGATTATCTCCTGCAGAGATCAAAGATTATCTAGCTGCAATTGTGTCTTAATAGTAATATCCTGGATATGTCTTTGCTATGTAATGCAACTCAACTGTACACTGCTGAAACACTATGTAAAAGAGCCACAAATGCATAATAAACAAGATGGCAATCTTGTGGTTCTTTTACTAGTTTCGTTCCTTGTAGATGTTTATTTTGAAAACCCCTAAACTGACTGAATACTTATTCTTATCTCAGATAAACAGTTGATGTGTTTATTTGCATGACACGGAGTTCAGTCATTAGAATAGTTTGACAGCCCAGGTGTTACAGTGTATGATTGTGTAAAATTCACAGATTATGAAATAAAAAAAACCCCTCTGCTTTATTGCGTGTGTTTGTCAGCATTATGCTTTACCAGAAGTTCTTATAAATGAACTTCTGGCTTTACTATAGTTTGCCAAGATTATTATGACAACCAGCTCCAAATCTCAATCTTAACAACTTGATTGGGTAATAGCTGAAAAGTAAAGTGAAGTAACCTTATTTAACGTCAGTAGCTCACGACAGTCATTGCATGATAAACTTGAGGCCAATTGTGCGCTCATTTTACCCCCTCTTTCCATGTGCTCCGATTTATGGGTATTTAGTTGAAACAAGGATGTGAGGTCACTGGGAATCGAACTCGGGGACAGAATGCCGCACACTAACCAACTGTGCCATCCTTGTTCCTTACTGTTAATACAACATGAAAAAAAACCCACACCCAATAGGGAAAGCTTGAACTGGACTTAGTCACAATCAGATAAAGATTATGTTAACATCGAAGTTGCAATATTTTTATTGCTGTAAAAAGGGGATATTGACCTTTTTTTACAATGAATTATTGAACTTGTGAATATGAACAATGTTAAACTTGTGTTCAAAACCAAATAATTAATATATATCAATGAGCCAAAATTATCTGGGACCAAGTGTGATTATGAGAAACAGCATTTTTTATCATTACATAATACAGCTATTTCAAAAAAGGCCAGTTGGAGAAGGTTTGATAGCTTGTTGCATACCAAGCCAAAAATGCACTGTGGATGGAATAAATTCAAGCAATGAAAGGTACAGCAATATGGAGTTTTTCCAAACTTTGTCTGATAATATCTACAAAGATATTGCAAGCTTGATAAGAAACAAAACCTTCACCAACATTTTTAGAAATAGCTATATGCCTCAATCTTAAAAACTTGGGAAATTCAGACCTAATACCCCTACATTAAATATTTTAGCACACAACTTTGCTCATATGATGATTCGTGAGAAAGGAAGAGAACAGGAGAGCACAAAATTGGAATATCTATTCCATGCCCAAGCTGGGACTTGAACCTGGATCGCAGTGGTGAGAGGTAAAACCTATGGTACCCATGCCACCCATAACCATGTTAAGATTGTGTTCACAGGGCTTCAGAGAAACTTGTGGTCTTATACATTCCATTAACCAATAAGATAATTACTATGATCCAATATGACAGTGCTGTTCAAGAGTGATTTTATTCTATTAATTTGGAAAGTCTTATTCTTACAACATCTGCAAATGATATTGATCGTTTAAAAAAAATACTGCTTCTCAAGGAGTAACACGTTTTGGATCACGTGGGAACATGGATGACTTTCTGATGTTGTGTAAATCAAGGTACAGCATAACCACTCTTGCAAGACCTGAAAAACAATAGAATATTAAAATTGAGCAAACACGTCATCTAGTGGTCTGTTCCTTAGGTCAAATTGTTATTCAAAAATATTTCTGTATGGTTTTGATGAAGATGAATGGATGCATTGTGGATCTACCATTGTTTATAAAACTCATGAAGAATTAATGAGAATTTGACAAGAAATCATGTATGTGACTAGTATGGTAAATCTCATAGATGTGCCATAAATACGTTTTTTATTATTATTATTATTATTATTATTATTATTATTATTATTATTATTATTATCATTATACAGATTTATCCTGATTTGCATAGGTTTCAACTTGAATTTATTTTTCATCTTGAATTTAATTTTCAAAATTATAATAAGAACTATTGTTGGAGTTCCATATTAAGTACTATACAGTATTCACATCTGATTGTTCACGCTGGGCTGGCAGGGTACTGAAATCGGCGTTTTTAAGCGTAATTTTGAATAACTTTTTATAGTCAATTCCGATCAACTTGAAGTTTTACATGTGAAAAGTACACACCAAAAGAAAAAATTTCTTCTTTTCACTTTTACAAATGTTACGATTTTTGGCGGGAAAATGACGTCACCAATTTTAGTGGGAAATTGAAATAGAGGGTTATGCAAAATTTTAAAATGCGCATTTGAAAGAACTCATTGAGATATGTTCAAAACCAAAGAGATAACAGTCAAAGTCAAATTTAATCAAAAGATATGATTTTTTGAAGTTTAGAATTTTTTCTATTTTACACAAAAATGCAATTTTCAAAAAATTATAACTTTAGATTAAATTTGACTTTGAATATTATCTCTTCGGTTTTGAACGTATATCAATGAGTTCTTTCAAATGTGCATTTTAAAATTTTGCATTACCCTCGTTTTAGATTTTCCTCTAAAATTGATGACGTCATTTTCCCGCCAAAAATCGTAACATTTGTAAAAGTGAAAAGAAGAAATTTTTTCTTTGGGTGTGTACTCTTCACATATAAAATTTGAAGTTGATCGGACTTAACTATAAAAAGTTATTCAAAATCACGCTTAAAAACGCCGATTTCAGTACACTGCCAGTCCAGCGTGGTTTGAGATGTACAGTAACTTTTCTTCAACTCGCCACTGTATATTCCATACAGATCGGCAGCTCATACTGTAATATTACATAAAATATTGCTGCATCTCATATAGTTAGCTTTTAAGACTTAAAATACTAATATGTAATTATGAACTAAATTCTTACCAATTCCTCCTCCTCCGTGTGGTGGGGCACCATATCGGAAGGAATCAATATATGCCTTGATTTGCTCTAAATCTGTAACAAAAAAATTTAATTTACTTCTTCTGTTTGTTCAATTCTTTTATTGATGAAATACATGTAAATTTGTATAATTAACCAAAGGAACAATAAAAATTTAACCAGAAACAGTGCAAGACAAGCTTACCAATTTCATGAAGCTTAGCCCTTTCTGTTAGTAGTTCTGGGTCATGAATACGCTGAGCTCCAGACAGCACTTCTTCACCTCTCATGAACATGTCGTAGGAATTACTGAGTTCCTATCAAAGAAAAGCACAACATTATTCAAGAAGAAAACCACTTTTGGTTATTGTTTTTATTTGTAATGAAAAGTGTTTAGAAATCTAAAAAAAATTATTGATGAAGTTTAGCTTCCAACCCTCTCATTGCTGGCCTGGTAAAAGATTTTCTGACTGAACTAACAACAAATTAAAGTTCTTTATCTTTTTTACATATTACAGTGAGGACACTTGAAACCATTAACACTTTTTTAAACTCATATCCCAGGAGTGAATAGATTCAAAATACAATGTATTATGGACACTTAGTGTATTCAATGGCTTAACTCAATGGCTCATTTTAAGTGGTTTTGAAGCAGTAGAAGGTTCAGAAAAGAATAACATGCAAAAAGTCAAGTGTTGACTGTTCAAGTATTCTTGCTATAAGCAACTCAGTTGCACAATATATAGTTAAGACTTTAACACTTCTCCCCCCTAATTCATCCTTTTCCCCCATCCCAACTTTATTGGCTGAAAACACGTGTATGGATCACACTGAGTCACTGGTGGCTACATGTACAATGTATATAGTACATACTCTGCAATGTTGCTTTGTTAAAGGATTCACTTACTGGATTGAATGGATCTGGCATGGTATAGAATGGACGCACACACAATGGATACTTGTCCAGAATGAAGAAATCAGTGTCATATTTCTGTTTCACAAGTTTACCCAGTAGTTTCTCATTAGGTGTGCTGTTGATATAAACAATAATCAAATAATCAGATAATTTTTAAAAGATACTTTCAAAAGTACATTGTTCTGTTTAAGCATAGTAAATAGATTACTATGGTTTAAGCCAGAATGATTGTAACATTACACATACTGGTTAAAATAGAACAATGTACTTTTGAAAGTAACTGATAAGGGTCTTGATTAGAAACAGGATTTGATGCTTATTAATTTGTGAAAATGGAAAACAGTCCATTTTTTTAGGGAGAGGGGCCGGGAAGGCAGAAATTTAGATGGCCCAAAATAAGGTATGAATTTGTCAAGTTATTGTGCTATGGTTCCCACATGAGCATATAATATACTTATATATTTGATCCATTGAAATTTTTGAGTAGACCATATGCATATTGATTAATATTTTTCTCTTAAAAAAATAAGCAGCCACAGCACAGGGCCGAATTGCATATTAAAATAAGCTAAATATAAGTAAAATTTTAAAAATACAGGTCTGGAATAATACTAATTGATTTTTGCAATTTAAAGATTGTACCTTAGATCTTCATCATATCCCATTTCGATGCCTGCTGCTCTTAACATATCAACACCCTCATGATACTTGAGAACCAAACTGAACAGATAACATATAAATATTGTAAACAAATGGACAAAGAGATGAATAAATAAATGAGACATCAAAATTAACATACAAACTGAAAAGAAGTGAACAAATGAATGATAAATAAATGGATAATAGATTATTGCATGGACAGAAAAAAGAGAAATAATGAAAAAGGATGATCAAATAAATGAATAAATATTAAAACAAAATGAATGAAAAGCAAATGTTAACAGTTTTCTAAATTGTTTGCAATCATTGCATACTAGTACCTTGGTTCCACAAATTTGAAAGGTTCACTTGGATACTGTTTCTGTACCTTGGCAATATCCTCAGCATATCTAAACAAAAACAACCATGTCAAACAAGAATCAATTCAATGAGTTAGCAGACTGTCATACTTCATACTTCAATGTAGGATGGGTGTGGCCAAGCACATGGTCATTAGAATGATTAATAGATTAATAAATCATTGATTGGTCAGTTGGTTGATTGAATAAAAGAATACTAGATACATGATAAAAGATAATTGAATGATTGATGGACTGATTGGTTCAATGGTTGATTGATTGGTTGGTTTAATGATTGATTGACTGAATGGTTGACTGGTTTTGATTGATATAATGAAAGATTGATTGGTTGATTGCCTCATTGGTGTTTCACACTATACCTTTCCTGTAGACCCTTGAAGATAGAGTTAAACATGTCTCCAATGGTATGAACCACCTAAATGGAAAGAAAGATGAAACTATTATAATCGTTGTCACCTCTAAGCAATGCAATACAATTCAATACAAACTCTACTGTGCCAAACCTCATAGAAACATGGAGTTATCCAATTTAGAAATGACAGCAAAAAAAAAACTGTGAGACACTTTGTATCCTTTAAGTTCTTACCTCATGATAATGTTCATAAAAGGTCATTTCCAAATCAAGACCAATAAACTCACACAAATGTCTGTGAGTATTGCTGTCTTCAGCACGGAATACTGCAGGACAAATAAACAACGACCTTAGCTAACTCTAGTGAAGATTATCATTATTTAAAAATGCAGCAATTTTGGTGTTCTATCAACTTGCTGTACATTTTTACTTTAGTGTAGTTAAAAGTACAATGATTGACAAGTTAATTAATGATTGATATCTTGGACCATTGACTCACCAGAACCAATGGTGTACACACGATCAAAATCAGCAGTAAGAACCATTTGCTTGTACAGCTGAGGCGACTGAGCCAAGTAGGCTTTTCCTGAAAGACAAGATAAAAAATATAATTATTAACATACAGATTCTAACGTAGTGGAGATGGATAATTTCCAAGAAAATGTGAACAATATTGAGGATAAGAATAGGAAGAATATCAATACAATTAATGATAAGCAAACAGATATTGTAGATATTTGTTGCATACGTTATTTAATAATAAATGTGTACAGGTCATGCGCTAAATGAATGTAAAGTTGTACATTTTTGTTAACATTTGTGTATTTAAAATAATTTACATATTAAAATAATTTGTTGATATGCATTTTCACTAAAATGATATTACTATTATAATTATAATTATTATCAGTGAAAAGTCTGGCAATTTAACAAAACAAAGAAGTGCATCACAGCCCCAAACATTCCATAACAAACATGCCACCATTCCTCACCCTTAAAGTAGGTGACTTCAAAGACATTAGCACCACCTTCACTTGCAGCTGAAATGATACAATCATTGTACTTATTAACTCAATTTAATAATCCACTACTATAAAGTAGAAATGGAAACTAGCGGGTAAACTAGTATAGGCTGTGTCGGTGTTTGATATAAATGATAGGTAATATAATGAAATTTGTAACACCGTAAAAAATGTTGACTAAACTTTACTGACGTTTCGAGCTTTAGCCCTTTGTCGGAGTACAAGAGGACTCTTTTACTCCGACAAAGGGCTAAAGCTCGAAACGTCAGTAAAGTTAAGTCAACATTTTTATGGTGTTACAAATTTCATACTATAAAGTAGAATAAGTGATACTTTGATGTCAATCTTACCTGAAATAATTTTGGGTGTATGTACTTCACAGAATCCTCTAGACTCTAGGAATTCTCTGAATAACTTACAGACACCAGCCTCAATACTGAAGATTGCTTGGTTAGGGATGGTCTATAACAAAACAAGACAGTTCATGATCAATTGGAACTATAGTATGTACTTGATATATCTGCAATATTTTTCAAGGTTAAGTAATACTATGTTTCATAATAGGATCATGTAACAATAGTAAGATCAGTGCTTCATTAGCTGTTGTGGTTTCATGAGGGCATGGTATGAAGAAAAATATAACTTATACTTTACAACCATCACTCTCTGTTGTTCTCCTCTGTGAGGCTCGCTCACACTATCTTATTGCAACATTCAATACAATATACACCACATAACACATAATATTATTATATATATTATATATAACTGCAAAACCCTTATGACAAGGGAGAGCAACACATCAAACAAACAAAAGTCAGGTCTCAGCATACTACAGGGCCCACAGTAATTGGCATAAGCTGTTGTGGTGTCCCTGCCTTCGTTTAAAGGAAAAAGCTAAATAAATAAATAAATAAATAAATAAATAAATAAATAAATAAATAAATAAATAAATAAATAAATAAATAAATAAATAAATAAATAAATGTATAAATAAATATATAAATAAATATATAAATAAATAAATAAATACATAAATAAATACATAAATAAATAAATAAATAGATAAATAAATAATTAAATAAATAATTAAATAAATAATTAAATAAATAATTAAATAATTAAATAAATAAATAAATATATATATATATAAGTAAAAATAAAAAATAAATATAAATAAATAAAACTAAATAAAAAATATATGAAAAATATATAAGAAATAAATGAACTCAACATCAATGAGAGGCAAGCAGTAAACCACAACGCCACCAATGCCACAATTACTCCAATAAACTGATACACACTAAGATCTTATTTGAAGGGGAATTTAACTTACTCGCAAATCAATAATCCTGTTATCTAGTCTTGTGTCTTGATTCACATGTGCAAGCTACATCAATAAAAGATATCAATGAGTGTCTGACTCAATAAATAATGGAATGATCAATGACTGAATGGATGGCTGGATGAATGAATAAGAGAACAAATCAATAGAAGGATAAATACAATACAATACAATACTTTTATTTACATTCTTTTACATTTTTTTAAAATACTTATGTTCTAATTACAAATAAATTGTTTAATTACATTTTTCTTTTCTCATATTTTTGTTATTAGTAAATTTTTGGAATGTCAATGGATTTAATGGAGAATGAATGGGAACAAATCAATAATTATTATAATTATATAAGCACCACATTACATTACATATCATTTATTTACAATAGACAGAATCGAAATATGACGGCCTGCTATTGTTCTTGACTGACTAGCCTCGTGTTCATGGAATACAATGGAGTTTTTACATGAATGAGAGGCTAGTGAGTCAATAATAATAGTTATTCAAATTAGTCACCATATTTCGATTCGGTGTATGTGTAACAAACCTCATCAGTTTCAGGTCTTGATGCATCTTCTATTTGAAGTGGAAGTCGTGGCTCAGACATGCTCACAACAAACAACTATATATATAAAAAAAACATCAATGAATGAAAAATACGACACAATTCTATTATCCATGTTAGCTCTGAATCCTTAAACATTGATCTAATAAGTAAAAGTATACATCCAAGGTGTATGTGTGCATAGCATTACAGTGCGAATCACAAAACCGTGGGCACCCAGAAATATTTTAGAAATCGTTTTTTGTTCGTCAAACAACTCAGAAACAACTATATCACAGCAAGAAGTTTGACTGATGTGTAGTATGATAAACCTTTTGTAGTTAGAGTTGTTTTTGAGTTGTTAAACAAACAATAAACGATTTCTAAAACATTTCTGGGTGCCCACTGTTTTTTGATTTGCACTGTAATTGATGTTGTTGCATGATGGTAAATTAGAAGTTAAAACTATTACCTTTGAAATAGAAATTTCCACATCTTGTTGACTGCAGCTTTTGATTTTTTGATCAACTTTTTGAATCTGTCCTTCAATGTCAACAATGGATTCCTTGTTTATTCTAGAACAAAAACAGTTTTTATGACAATTAACCAACTTTAAAATTAATTGTAAACACAAACAATTTGGCAAGCCACTCTAACAATTACAATCAATCAATCACTGTTGGTACTAAAAAAATAATCACAATGACTAAAACCCAACATGATGATAACAGAATTAATAATAATATAGTTGAAAATAATTATTATATTGCAGTCAGGTTGAAATTCGAATTGTAATCATCAAAAAGTCAGTAGAATCAAAACAACAACATTTAAAATAACATTATGTGAATCACAAATAACTAATTATCTAGATGTTTCTAGAATCATTAGAAAGTTTTATTTTTATTTTTAGTGTATATTTATAATTATCATGTCATTTCTAGAACAATTGAACTTTTTCTTTGTTCTAAATATTTGTTTTGAAGAGAAAATTCTAGATACTGTACTTTTTAAGATGATGGTGTATTAAGCTCTACTTATTCATGTCTGACATAAATAAGTCAAGAATCATTTATGGATTGCGTAATCAAATTAAAGTACTTAAGGGAGTCCAGGTACGTATGTCAACTAAAGATCCTCTGAAGTAAAGACATTTATTTGTGGTTGTCTTGTGTGATTGTCTTGTGGTTACATTGTCTTGTACAATGTTTTACTTACCCAGTTGCAAACTTGACCATGGGTTTGCTTACAGTATCATTGACGGCACAGATAGCCTGGACTGTGTATTGCCTGTCTCTTAGAGTAATGAAACATTGCTTGCCTAAAACAAAAGTTATAAAGCATTTTTTTCAAAAGGGTAAATAAAATTACACAACTTAATTTCATTCAGACCAAATTATACAACAAATCACTGGTCAAAGTACACTTTTTCAACTCTTCCTTCAGGTGGAGATTATTCGCATAATCCAATAGTGATATTTAGTACACAACTCTTTATACAATAGAAAGAAGCTAACAAAGAAAACAATCAACTTTCCAGCACAAGAAAAAAGAGCAATTATCTCTAGTATGTGAAGCCATTTTGTTACATAGCCTGGCAACATAGTTTCAATTGGTATTTATTCATTAATTACAGTGCGACAAAAAGATCACCATTAATTTTTCCACATTCTCTGATGCAAATTTTTTTGGTACCTCTATCAAGCGGTCACCCTCGGGACTTCGAAAGTGGCCACTTAATAGAGGTTGACTGCTAAATAGATGTACAGAATAGGTATAGGAATAGATTTGGGACTTTTCATCATTTTAAGTACATAAAAAGTGGCCATTCCATACTTGTGCATGTGCGAGGTAATTATCCAGGCAATAATTAGTATTGTACCTGTTCCTCTGGAAGTATGGACTCTTGCTCTGACAAGTACTTGCTTGCCAACTAAATCTTCAGTGAGTTGCTGAACCTTGGTCCATTTTCTTGCTGAAAATAACAAAGCATATATCTCTGTTGTTTAGCGTTTATTAATTTCCATGACAAAAAAAAACTGAGAAATATTTATCAGAGAAAATAATATACTAAATGAAACAATTATAATAATTATAATGGTCAATCTATGACAACACCATCATCAATAAACATACCAGTTTTCTCACTGGATTGCATCAATGGAAGAACACAGTATCTGTCTTTAGCATAGTCCTACAAAGGTTAATAGTCTTGTTAAATACAAAATACATATATTCATTGATATTTACATTATACGTTTTTTGTATTGTTTGCTTCTTTATGTCCATGTGATCATACTATTAAAATACTTTTCCTAACAAAACCAATCACTTTTAATGATAAAAAACAAGAATTTTTCTTTTGTGTGAAAAAAAAACCCCATGGACTTTTATACCCGGTGTATAAGTCAAGGTCGATTTTTGAAGGTCAAATTTTTGTGTCAAAGGGTCGACTTATACACTGGCAAATACGGTATATATAAAGTCTAATTCATATGAAACCAGACCAAAAGAAGTTCAGTGATCATATCATATAATTATTATGAAAATATTTTGTAATTGAGGTTCACAAATGACTTTACTTTATTATATAACATACAGTGTGTTAGTGTGTTACAGGAATATCGCACACTTAAAACAAATTTGTACGTTATCACACATATGTCCGGTGTTGATATTTCTATTTATCATACATGCATGTCTTTGTTTTCAACATTTTGAAATAATTTCATGATTTAAAGCACTGTATGTTATATCTTAATATCCTTGCTCTTAGGTCCTCTGAGCAGGACCTGGGAACGAGAATACTCTCATCTTGTATAATTTATAATTTTGATAATGAGTCACAAGCTCACCATAATACAATTAATCATGTCAGTGGCCGACTAGAAAGCCTATGCTCCTTTGGCCACTCGCACAATTTCCAATTGTTGACAATTTTAAGCATATTCTATTGCTAGAATTATAAATTTAAATTTATCAAAGTGTCATGTAATAGTTTTCCATTGTTGTAAATATCTACATGTATATGTGTAAATATAGAATTGAATTGAATCGAATTGAATATATAATAAACACATCAATATATGGGTGCATGGGTATAAAAAAATGTATGTTCTTGTTTTCAATCTTGATGTTGAGTTGAACACTAGAAAATAAGTTTCATATCTCTGCATGTATTGATCTCTATCCCAGAGTAATTAATCGATCAAAATCGATCATCGACTACCTAATCGATCAATCAATATTAATCGATAAAATTAGCTGATTAATATCGATTGATATCGATAATCGATGATTAATCGATAGTCACATAAAAAAGTTCCTTAATTAATATCGATTAGTATAGATTAACATCAATTATCACCGGTCACCTATTTCAGTCATTTTTATCGATTACTAATTGACAAAAGGTCACGATTTCCAATATTAATCGATTAATTAGCATCGATTCATATCGATTAATATCGACTTCATCGATTATCGGTTTCATTGATTAATTACTCCGGGTCTCTATATATAGAATAAAAACAAAAAGTTCTTACATCTGCATCCTGGGCCGCTGCCGCTGCTGCCTAGAAAATAAAGATATTCATTTAGTTAATAGTAAAACATTCTATAATATAAATGTTGATTCAAATTTTCACAATAGTAAACATATCAAATTATAAGAAGCAAAAACTATTTTAAGGAAATGGATTCTATGCTATTATAAAAAAGAAATAGAAAATGTGTGTGTGTTATAAACAGGGCATCTGAAAAAGTGCCAACAATAGACAATAGACAATTGAAGAAATTTCCGTAAAAAAGTAAAGTTTGATTGATTTGTACACTGCTATTGTACATATTTAAGAAAATGTGGGACATTTGCGTACATCTACTGTCATAATAATATCATTTCTAGCTAATCTAGTAGTACAATTAGCAAGAGAACAAAGGCAATATCAAACAATTAGACTTTGTTTTGCAATTCAATCTTTTCAATTATCGACAGAAATAAGGTCAATGAATCAAAACGAAGTCGCTTGGTGTATATAAGATATTTCTTACTCTTTGGGCTTCGCGCTCCGATTTCTTCTTGTCTTTCTCCTTCTCTTTCTCCAACTTCTTCAAGGCCTTTTTAGACAGTGGTTTCCCATCTGGGCTAAAAGATTTATTTAAAATGATAATAATAAAAAATCAATATAAATCCAATAATAAAGAAAAACCCTTCGAATTTTTCATATGGAGGCTTCAACTTACCCAAGTTGTTGCTCACTTTCTTGGCCATTTGCCACATTATTTTGGTCGTTACTAGACATCGCCGCCAGAAGCCTTAAAGATCTTTTTAATGGAGTTGAGGAGGGTTTTGTTGTTGATAAAAGAACAGTTTTAAATGCTGTACTAAACAAACGTGTCCTTCTTGCTAAGAGAAGCATGGAAAAGAGAGAAAGTGTGTAGCCGCTGCCTTGAAGACCGCGGTGACATAACAACAAAGGAAGCCCAAGAGTAAGTTTTGCACTAAAGGGACACTTTATTTATTTATTTTATTGATTCGTTTTTTGTTCTTTCTTTTATTTCAAATCTTGTCATTTATATCTCATCAGTGATGTTTCATTTGACTCAATAGGTCTGTTTTTGTCAATTTTGATGTTTAGCAAAAACTATTGGAAATTAATTTTTGAAATTATTTTATTGTACATTTTAATAAATTAATATTCATCTATAATATATACAACTATAATCAAAATACATTGCTTCAAATATGCTATTTACATTGAAGTTCATTTAAAGTATATAAATAATTATATTTTGATGGTTTTAATATAGTTTTGCATTTTACATACTAGAACATACTATATTAAATCTAATCTAATCAGCTCTAGAAAAGTCTTTCCTATTTGGGCAACAAACCTACAATAATATTTTTAGTGTCTGTTGGGAGATAATTAGGAAAGTACACGTCATATTTCACTATTAGATCTCCCTTTGATGCTGGAGATTTAGGTAATGGAAGACCTTCTCCAGTGATTATCATCGTTGAACCAGGTTGAATGATGTCATTGTTATTGTGCATTCTAATCTTCCTGCCACTAAGTGTGGGGATATCTAGACTATATCCCCCTGCTAAAGCATCTTTGAGAGATATTTTGACCGTATAGATTAAATTATTGTCTTTGTCTCTAGTAAAGTTCTTGTGAGGTTTGTCCTTGATCTTGAAGATCACATCTGCTGGTATAACTCCAGGTTTTCTGTCTCCCTCGTTAGCGAATGTAACTTTCGTACCTTCTTTCCATCCTGGTTTGATGTTAACGGTAAGGATTTTTTCCTCGGTTGTTTGAAAGCCGTTTTCATCCGTAATTGTCCTTGAGATCTTCATTTTCTTCACAGTTCCTTTGTGCAGGTCCTGTAGCGTCACATAGAGGTCTCTTTCGATCGGTGGATCTTGGACTGTCCTTTGTTTCTTGTGTGCCGGCGAAGAACCGAAGTCAAAGTCCTCTTCGCCGTTTACAAATATTCTCTGGCCGCTCTTTCGTGTTTTAGGTCCATGGCCAAAACTTGAAAAGTTAAAGCCACCAAGTCCACCGATTAAGTCAGCAAACGGGTCTTCGTCTCCAAACACACGCGAAAAGGTTTCCCTTGCGTCGCTCGTCGAATAGCTTGTAAACGTGAATCCACCAGGACCGCCAAAGTTCATGTTCTGTCCTTGGAAATTCTGTTGTGGCTGTCCATTTAGACCTTCTTCGCCGTATTTGTCGTAAATCTCTTTCTTCTGTGGGTCACTAAGGACTTCATATGCTTGTGAAATCTCTTTGAATTTCTCTTCCGCATTTGGACTTTTGTTTTTATCTGGGTGATACTTGAGCGCTTGCTTTCTGTAAGCTTTCTTGATCTCGTCAGCAGTTGCCGACTTGGAAACGTTTAGTACTTCGTAGTAGTCTTTCCCCATTGCAAAATACTGTGTATTCTATCCTCTATCGTTTTACAGAATTGATCTGATGACGCAAAGCGCTCGCTTTTATAGTAATTTGGTTGGTTGTTCTAGAATGCTCGAGAATTTTCGGGGTTTTCCCTGGCTGGTGTCACGCAATTTCTAGTACATTCGCTCTTATTATAGAACATTACGAGGAGGATCGAAATTAGAGAAAATTCGTTTCATCATATTTTTACTTAATAAGGTCGACTGTTTATTTTGATTTTTAAAATATACAAAAATTGTATGTGAAGATAAGAACAATTACGAAAAGACTATTGTAGGAAGACAATATCAGTTGACGCTGACGATAAACAAATTTCTCGTAAAGCTCCATAAATATTTAACGACTTATATAAATTTAACTAGAATTTTCTTTACAGGTAGAATATTAAGTATTCAACCTTTTTTAGTCTTTCAAATAATTTTTTTCTGACCAGCTCGAGAAGATTCTGGAAGCTTCCTTTTCATAATCTAGAACCATCCAATCAAATTCAAGAAATGACGTGACATACCATATTTAGAACGTCACGAAAGTTCTGGGAGTTGCTCGAAAACATTCAAAATGGTATATAAGCGGCCTGCCTTCTTGGGAATTCTTTAACTATTAAAAAGATTTTACTGCAGGAACATTTGATAAACTAATCAAGATTATCATGGCATTTGGAATGTTTTCTTCGCATCCTTTTGGAGCCTTTGAAAGAGGGTATTGCTACGATGATTTCCCTTTTTATCGTCCCCATTCTGCTGGACAATTTGGTGTTAGCCCCTTGAATTCACCGTTCTTCTGGGATACTCCAACGCAGATGGAAGACGAAGATGAACGTCCAGAATATCCAGAAAGACAGAATAACTCACACCGTAAAGCTAAGGGCAAGAAAGCCAACAGTCGAAAGTTCTTTCGTCCTTGTAGCAAAGTTCATGGTTCTTTACATGAAGACAACGATGAACAATCTACAAAAGACATTGACAGTAAGAAAAGAAATGTTCAAATTATAAGATCGCCTCGAATGTCCGACCTTTGTGATTTAGATGAAGAAGAGGTAGAACAACACCAACAAACAAAGAACAACGAAGAAATGACAAGAAAAGAGAAAGAAAGTATCAAACAACACGACGAATTTGGTCCAAACCCCAAGAAGGAGGGAATGGAGCAGGATGAAACAGAAGAAACGAAGACGGTCGACATGGATGTCGTAAATAAGAAGAATGAAAAGTTTGAACAAGAAGAGCAAAACCACCTACCTCTACCGGAAGTACAATCACCGAAAGTACAAATAGCGGAAGTAAAAATACCTGATGAGAAGAGACAAGAGAAGAGCAACGACGAACATCCTACCGCCGAGATGGACGCAAATGTAACCGAAAACAGCGAACAAAACACCAAAGAAAAGGAAAATAAAAGAGAAAACATGGAAGACGCCGTAAACAAGAAACTTGAACTTATTGAACTGCAGCTTAAAAAGGCAAGAGAATTAGCGCCAAAAGAGGTTTTATCCGAACCAAAGACTGATAAACAGCGTCTTTATTTAACAGAGATGCTACTTCGATGTATTCTTGATCTAGATATGATAGAAACAGAAGGGAATGAAACTGTGAAACAATCACGAAGAGAAGCTGTGAGAGAAATACAGTCTTCTTTAGATCAAGTAGAGTACTCATCATAGCATTAGGTCAGTTTCTAATACATGTATATGTTACGTAAAATTATCTGAAATTTGTAAATAAATTATTATTATTTATCCGTCTTTGTCTTTTTTCTTTCTGTTTTGTCCAGGGGAGGGGGGAGGGGTGGTTACTCCCTTTGTCCAAGTGGTAGGGGTGATCAGCGTACCTTTTAGGGTTAAAATATTTCCTGTATGTACCCTTTAGGTTCCTTTTAGATTTCTTGCTCAAAAAATCAGTTACGTAACATGATTTCGTACCTGTAAGAGTCATTTTTACTCTGCTTTGTTGCTAAAAGTAAGCTTGGCTGGCAAGAACATCGGTTGAAATCAACAAGGCTTTATCAGTTATTTTATCTGTGTGTACCTTTTAGGGGTCGTTTTCAAAACCTCCGCCGATCACCCCTACCACTTGGAGTACCCCTCCCCCCTCCCGGGGGGCTTTGTATAATAATATGCCCAAACCCAACTGTTATTGTTAAGTCCTTGAGTACTTTAATTTGCACATCAATTTTTTTAAATGGAATATATTCTCAGAAGGGACTAAACGCAAACCACTATTAAGAGAATAGTAATTATATATAAGCTTAAATGGAAACTAGCGAGTAAACTGGTATAGGCTGCGTCGGTGTTAGCCTGATTGTCAGAGGGGGCCTGGGTCCTACGCTATAGCTACGTCGGTGTTTGGTATAAATGATAGGTAATAGAGTGGTTTTCGTATGAGTGGGAAACTGGCCGTAATATTTACAGCACAGTTACGGTACTGTTACTGTAGAATTTTCGAATGTTTTTTATAGAACTTACGGTACGGTTACGGCTACGGTAGGGTACGGTCAGTTTCCCACTCGTACGAAAACCGCTCTACATGCAAGGAAATTTGTAACACCGTAAAAAATGTTGACTTAACTTTACTGACGTTTCGAGCATTAGCCCTTTATCAGAGTTAGACTAAGAGAGATACTGAGTATAAATAAGAAGCGAGAAAAGTGATAAACCAATCAAAAGAACAATGGAAAATAAAGTGAAAGCGAATCGTTCATTCACTGGTGCCGAAAGGTTGAAAGATTGGTTCATCACTTTTCCCGCTTCTTATTAATATACTCAGTATCTCAGTTCTCTTAGTCTAACTCTTTTACTCCGACGAAGGGCTAAAGCTCGAAACGTCAGTAAAGTTAAGTCAACATTTTTAATGGTGTTACAAATTTCATTATATTACCTATATATTAATATATATTAATATATAAGCTTAAGTAAGACTATATTCATGAATAAAATCAAAATTTGTACATCGCTGGGCATTAAATTACAGATGCCTTCTTGCAATAATTGACGATGGCCTATTTCTTTTGGTTATATCTTTTCCTCTGTTATTTTAGTGTTGTTGTTACTGATCTCTGGTACTACATGATTTTAGTTTTCACGAGCGCGCACTATCACAGATTTACTTCGAGTGAGCAAGCTAAGCTCGCGCACGTTGCGTCATAAACAAAAAACAATGACAGAAAAAGTAGAGAATGCCAGTAGCGAAGTAATCGTTTTGTACAAGTGTAGAAAAGTAGAGATAATTTATTCACACAAAGAGAACAATCCACAATTATGGCGATGAAGAAAATAATAAGTAAGAGCATTGTTGTTCAATTAAGTAGTTGTTGTTTAGTTTATTGTAACGTACGTACGGAAAGATTATTTTGGATTAACCAAAATTGCTTAAAGAACAACTATTGAAAGAGAGTGAAATAGTTAAAAACGTTTTCCGTGCCATTCATGCATGAAAATTGGTTTTGGAAAAACGTTGTTAAGTATAAAAATTGGCTGGCAAACAAACTAACGTTTAAAATCATTTGTTGACAGGGAGATTATGGCCGAAGACGTTTGACAACTTTTGTCAGAAAAGAAGGAAACACCAGAACAAGACTTTGGACACAAACTGCCGAGCTCTGTTCACATCGTCAAGTGAAGCCTTCCAGCCAATCAACGTTGTTCAAATAACAAGGCAAAATAGCAAAGAACAGTTCTTCGAGCCATATTTGGTAACAGCTAGCGAAAATGTCCTCGATTGGTACAGTCCAAGATTTCTGTTTACAGCTAGACTTGCTTTACAGCCTATATCTGTGTTTACTGAGATTGCAAACCAACCGGCAACAAAGTACCAGGACTGTTTTGTGCCTTTCTTGTTTGCATAAAAAGACATTAACTTAAAATAGGACTGTCGAGAAAGACATGATTGTAAAATATATATTTTAATGTAATGTTATTATTAGGGATAAAACAAAATTTTCCTCTGTCGTTTTAATGGTTGTGCTTCCTTTTTTCTTCTTCTTTTCTTTTTAATTCTGTTTCCTTTAATTAATTACTTTCCTTGTTAACCGAATCTTCTTCATTTTGATTCAAATTTTTCGTATCTCATATCTGACCTCCGCATTTTACTGCATGCAAGGTAACGTAATCATCATGTTCTTAGGTAACGCACACTGCATGCAAAACGTAAGGTAACGTAAGGTAACGTAATCATCATGTTCGTAGGTAACGCACACTGCATGCAAAACGTAAGGTAACGTAAGGTAACGTAATCATCATGTTCGTAGGTAACGCACACTGCATGCAAAACGTAAGGTAACGTAAGGTAACGTAATCATCATGTTCGTAGGTAACGCACACTGCATGCAAAACGTAAGGTAACGTAAGGTAACGTAATAATCATGTTCGTAGGTAACGCACACTGCATGCAAAACGTAAGGTAACGTAAGGTAACGTAATCATCATGTTCGTAGGTAACGCACACTGCATGCAAAACGTAAGGTAACGTAAGGTAACGTAATCATCATGTTCGTAGGTAACGCACACTGCATGCAAAACGTAAGGTAACGTAAGGTAACGTAATCATCATGTTCGTAGGTAACGCACACTGCATGCAAAACGTAAGGTAACGTAAGGTAACGTAATCATCATGTTCGTAGGTAACGCACACTGCATGCAAAACGTAAGGTAACGTAAGGTAACGTAATCATCATGTTCGTAGGTAACGCACACTGCATGCAAAACGTAAGGTAACGTAAGGTAACGTAATCATCATGTTCGTAGGTAACGCACACTGCATGCAAAACGTAAGGTAACGTAAGGTAACGTAATCATCATGTTCGTAGGAGGTAACGCACACTGCATGCAAAACGTAAGGTAACGTAAGGTAACGTAATCATCATGTTCGTAGGTAACGCACACTGCATGCAAAACGTAAGGTAACGTAAGGTAACGTAATCATCATGTTCGTAGGTAACGCACACTGCATGCAAAACGTAAGGTAACGTAAGGTAACGTAATCATCATGTTCGTAGGAGGTAACGCACACTGCATGCAAAACGTAAGGTTATCGGTGCATCGTCTAAAACGAGTCTCGTTTCGGAAACTTGAGACTTTGGCTGACGTTCAGTTTTGTCGTTGATTGCAGCTCATTTTGTACTTTTCTGCCGACGTGTTTTAGTACACTACTAGCGCTTCCAGTCTTGTTCAAGATGACGACTCTGGACGAGCAATCTCGTAGCTTGGCGTGGGTCGACTGGGTAGTTATTGCTGCATATTTTGTATTGTGTCTTGGTGTGGGATTGTTTGTAAGTAGAATGTTATTGATTGAAAACAGTTTGTGTATGGCACAAAAACGCCGTGTCGCACATCATTTAATATCATGCGTTGCAAGTTGAAAAGAAAATGTTGCAAACAATTCTAATTTTATAGAACTAAAGCTAGTGAAAAAATTAATTCAGAAAGGCTCCCTTTTGGAAGACTTGACTACTTGACTACTTGTAAAAATATTTCCTGTGCGTACCTTTTAGGGTCCTTTTAGAGTTCTGGCTCAAAAATCAGTTATGTTACATGATTTCGTACCTGTAAGAGTTATTTTTACTCTGTTTTGTTGCTTTGTTGGGGTAGAAATCGACAAGGCTTATCAGTTATTTTTATCTGTGCGTACCTTTTAGAGGTCTCCGCCGATCACCCCTACCACTTGGACAAAGGGAGTACCCCCCCCCCCCCCCCGGATATTGAAACTCCATAAGCAGTAGTCACAAAAGCCCGCGAAAATATTCGCATGTGCTTATCGTCATAGTAAATCTCGAAAGTACATGTCGTTCTGCAGTCTGGCACGCATAAAAAGTGTATATACAGGAATACTAGAAATTCGTGTTGTAAAACAAAAAACTAAAATTAAGATAATCATAATAATAATATCAATTGTTACTCATCCAGACAAGTCCGTGGTTTATTATTGACATTTTCCGTGAAACCAGACTTTCCTCTGAATTTTGGAGGGTCTCTCTCCGCCCGGGCTGTAGTCTCACCCACCTTTTAGGGTCTCGAACTGGCACCGTACCTTTTAGGGTCAGTTTTCGGACTTAAGATTATACATTTTAGGGTCTGAAATCAGTATCTGAGTTAATTTATTTACCTTTTAGGGTCATTTTTAAAACCGTCCGTTGAGCACCCCTATCCATTTTCTAAGGGAGTCTCCCCCCCCCCCCCCCCCCCCCCCCCGGGGAAATACGTGGCAGGGAGAAAGTAAGTCAAGCCTTTGATGACCAGGGTACACGCAACCAGGATAATTTTCAATTTAATTGGTAAAAAAAAAACAGATTCTATTTTATGCAGCGATGATATTTGCATGAATAAAATATAATATGATCATTAGAATATAATTATCAAAAATGTCAATTTATCAGTCAGTCTAAAGTTATCGATTTAGACTTTGATAACTTATATGTCGTATTTGTTTTATCAATAGTCCAAATTTAGGAAGCAACGAGGTCAAGCTGAAACGGCCGAGGGATATTTCCTAGCTGGAAGGAAAATGTTGTTTTGGGCCGTAAGTACAACAAAGTCTGTCAATCTTTTTACTAGTTTCCTTCACGTTGCGCATGTAGGGATTTGTCCTATATAGTCCAGTCAATCTACGGATTTTTTTGGGTCCAGTCCAAACAAATTGCAATAGAATTTTTCACACTGTAAATATGTTAGGATAGGTGTCCTAGACAACACACTAAAAATCCCAAAAAATCCCTTCGGTGGAACATCCTCAAAAATCGAATTAAAGATTTCATCATTTCACCACAGGGAACCCGCAATTGGAAAAAATATGACCAAGCTGTTAAATTTTGTCAAATATGAAATAATAGAAATATTTCCATTATATTATGATAGAATAGTGTTTCTGTACAGATGTTTTCAATTTCCAATCAAGTAGGTTGAAGTAATATGATAAAAATCAATAAATAGAATACGTCTCACCACAGGGATCCCGCATCTCAAAAATGTAATATTTCAAGGGCATATTTGATTTCCGAAATAAATTCTGACGTCTGAAGGTTTTAAGCTGTAATTGGCTGAAAATTATTATTAAAATACCCTGGTCACCAGAGGCTTGCCTAACTTTCTCCCTGACACATATTTTGAGCTGCGAAGCATCAAGACTTGTTTATTTTAATTTTTGTTAATGGGTCGTTACAAGGGACATTTTCTCGTGATTGATCCCGATTTTGTACACAAAAGTTAGATCCTGGCCTGCTCCCAAAGCCTCGCGCATTTTGATCCCTGACCCCTGAATGTATTCATATGATCCCGATCCCTCTTCTGTGATCCCTGATTCCAGATGATTCTGACAATATGTGATTCCTGATCCTAGGCATGTGATCCCTGATCCCACATCCCTCGTCACGACCTTGAGATTGAATGTTATAATTTAACTAGATACGCTGTAGTACATACGCGTCTAACGAGGTTTGATTCGTATATAGAAAGGATCCATAAACTTCTGAATATTTAACCTGCAGAGTTACCTCCATCATCTGTTTAAGCATTAGAAGATATTTTCCGAAACACGCGGGATTGTTGGGACAACACCAGAAAGATTTTGGAACGGAAAATATCTTCTAATGCTTTTATAAAATAACAACAACAGATAATAAAATTCCGCTTGAAAACCATGTTTCTATGCTCTTATAGAAACACGGTTTTTTGCACGTTTCAGCCAATGAGAGCGCGCGTTATATAATGGTTATTTTATATATTTAGATATACGGCACGTCTAGAGTACGAGTGGTTTCCTGTTGCACTAACTGTGACTGCCGAACTAAGTGGTTTCTATATCTCCTAAGTGGCTGCGATTGCTGGTCACTTTTTCCATCTATGAATTGATCCTACATGATCCTTCTTTTGCGCTATTTTAGACATTTTATGAATAAAGCACTTCTTGAATTTTCAGGGTTTTTGTCATCTGATGAGTGTAAATAGAAACCACTAGTACTTGTCGCACCTCACTATCTACAAGCTCTTCTGGCATTGGCTTGCTTTTCTAAAGGCCCGTCCACACTACCCCGGATAAATTTGAAAATGGAGCTTTACATATTTAGTTAGGCTACTTCTTCAATATCATGCGGTTGGTAACACTGCTTCTTAAATACCATGCCGTTTGTTATAAAAGGACTCTTCGTCTATGTTGTCCCAGCACTCGGCAAAGTCCATGAGGTTGCTAGTGGCTGTATTTAAGTACGAGGTCTTATTTACTAGCAACCTTTTTACATACCTACTGCAAAGTCGATCTAAATACTAGAATTGTAAGGCTGTCCACACCGTCATGAGCTCAGTACCCTACTCTTAGTCGAACAGTTGTGTGTGGTGTGTGGAGAGACGGGACCTCCGGTTTTACATCCTTATCGTGAAGAAGACGTGAAAGTCTAACTATTTGCAAATGCCGATTTACATCACCTTCTTCTCAATTATTTAAAGACCCTGAGTATTGGTCTGGCCGAGACGCGAATCCCACACCTCCAGCACGATATCCCAGCACTTGTCCAACGAAACCAACTGGTTGGCCAACGGCCAACCTTCAACTAAGGCACTGTCCACACTAGTGCGTTTTCGTTTGTACCCATTTTCGTTTGATTTGAAAACGCATCGATCGATTCGCGTCCACACTACCGTTTTGCTCCGTTTTCGACCGTCCACTCTAATACGCTCAAAAACAATCGAAACGATGGTGTTGTATAAGTTTGACAACATGCGCATGCTAATGTGGTACATTTGACCTAAGCGTTTTCATTTCTATACGTTTTCGACCGTCCACACTAATACGATATGTATGCATTTTCATTTTGATCCACTTTCAAGAACGTTTTCAAATCGATGCGGTTTCGATGATACGCTCAGCGTATTAGTGTGGACGGAAAGCCTAAACGGATCAAAATGTATGCGTTTTCAAACTAAAACGCACTAGTGTGGACGTCGACGGGACCTAAAACGGCAAACTTGCTAAACCGAGAAAAAGACTAATGTGATGCAGGCTATAGTGAAGCGGGTATAAATACTTCACACATCATGAATAAACATTTTGGTTTGGAATTCACAACAAAACAAAACTCTAATAATGATTTTTATCTTTACTTCTATAGTGAAATTCCTTCAGAAATTTTTTCGGAAATTTTTAAAATTTCAATTTTGAGATGCGGGATCCCTGTGGTGAGAAGTATTCTAAATATTGATTTTTATCATGTTACTTCAACGAATTTGATTGGAAATTGAAAATATCTGTACAGAAACACTATTCAATCACAATGTAATGGAAATATTTCTATTATTTCATATTTGACAAAATTTAACAGCTTGGTCAATTTTTTTCCAATTGTGGGGTCCCTGTGGTGAAATGATGAAATCTTAAATTCAATTTTTGAGGATGTTCCACCGAAGGGATTTTTTGGGATTTTTAGTATGTTGTTTAGGACACCTATCCTAACATAATTACAGTGAGAAAAATTATATTGCAATTTGTTTGGACTCAAACCACAGATTGACTGGACTAATAAATCAATCGATTGTTTAGCTTACTGCATACATAAGAGAATTACAAATACATAATTATGAATCGAATCATGTTTACCTATTATAATATACTAATTATCTGAAGGTTGGACCAAGTCTCTTTGCTAGCAACATTGGCAGTGAGCATTTCATCGGTTTGGCGGGGTCTGGTGCAGCCAATGGTATAGCAGTAGTATCATATGAGTGGGAGGTAATGTATGAACATTGAATAATTCAAACATTGAATAATGTTTTACATTGAAAAGTTTCTGTCTTAGCCGGTCGGTCCCATCGGCTGCGAAGGAGACAGAGCATGCGTGGTAAACCTTGAAGAGACAAAGACGCGCGCGCGCGCCTGTCATTTCTTTCTCTTTGATTTTTTTCCCGCCAACACTTCAATCAGTGGAAGTTCATGATCAACTTATTTTGGAATAAAAAGTAAGAATAGATGCAGTTTTGTAGTCTGTATATGTCCAGTGTAACACGTGTTTATAATGCGAAATTATAGTTAATTAACAGCTCATAAACATACAGTTATCGATTATTTATTTAAATATAACGCTACCATGGATTTCGATTGACTATTTTGTGTAATGTGTTTTTCTAGGCTGTATGGGTGCTTATGCTACTAGGCTGGGTCTTTGTTCCTATATATCTTAGATCAAGGGTGAGTACACCAGGCACTCAACCTCTTATAATAATTATTTCCACTGAACGGGATTATGGAGGTAATAATGATGATTTTTACTAAACATAGCTTTCATTATTCTCATTGTCATCGTCCTCAGGAGTACAGAACAATTCTTATGATCTCAGGTGTTGTTATCCTCGTTGTTCAGAGCAGCAGTAGCAGCAGCATCATCATTTTCACCACAATTGTCACTTTTCATCATCATATCATCATTATGATAATAAAATGATTATGCTACTTCATTATCAAGCTAACTTCTGGTATTGATATTCATTTATAGGTATTCACAATGCCGGAGTACTTAAAGAAACGGTTCCAAAGTCGTTCTATCAGGACATACCTGACTATCCTCGCTCTTTTGTCTTACATCTTTACTAAAACCTCTGTAAGTAGAGTCTACAAGCCCAGCCTGAAAGCGCGGCGTAGCCTGCATGTATAGCGCTCCAACTCATTATTATTAATTTTACTTTAAACAATATTGCCTGTCCCAAAATGGTTTTCGGACTTGCAATACATGCACTATTCAGTATTCAGTATTCTCAAATTCTACGTTTTTAAAAATAGCTGTACGCTAACAAACTATATACACTAGGTGGATATCTACGCTGGTAGTCTGTTTCTGTACGAGGCAGTAGGATGGAATATGTACATCTCCGCAGCTGTTGTACTGACTATCACAGCTATTTACACATTACTTGGTAAGTTGACTAACTGAATAGATGGATGAATGAGAGAATAAATAATTACATGAATAAGTAAATGGATGGATGAATTAATTATTGGATGGATACATAGATGAACGAGTGAATCAATGGAAGAATAGATGGATAGGTGAATGGATAACTGGACAATTAAATGATTTGACAAGAGAGTACTAGTGAATGAATGGATGGATATATAAATGAAAAGTGCATATAAATGAATGAATAAAGTATTGTTAAATGAATTGATTATCATTAACTATTGATTATCATTATTATTATTGTTAATTAATTAATTAACAAATGATTAAACTCAAGAATAATTAATATATATAGATGAATTCATAAATAAATAAACGCACAAATTAATGCATATGAACGATTGAACGAAATCACCACATTAAATAAATGAAAAGCGCAGGAAGGAAGGAAGGAAGGAAAGAAGGAAGGAAGGAAGGAAGGAAGGAAGGAAGGAAGGAAGGAAGGAAGGAAGGAAGGAAGGAAGGAAGGAAGGAAGGAAGGAAGGAAGGAAGGAAGGAAGGAAGGAAGGAAGGAAGGAAGGAAGGAAGGAGTGACAAGCTTTTTAGTGTAGTCTTTGCTTTGATGATTTCAATTAGGTGGTCTGACTGCTGTCATCTTCACCGACGTGCTTCAATGTGGAGTAATGATTATAGGTGCTATCGTGGTTTCTACTCTAGGTAAGTAAAGTTAACATTGTGCTTACATAGGAGAATAACAGAATTTAAGGAGAATGTTTTTGTCTAACATATGTTGAAGGTTTGCTGGACGTTTCGTGTTGATTATTATTATCCAACATTAAGGAAGTAAAAAATAGAAGTTTTGCAGGAAATTTAAAAAAAAAACTTTCTAAAAAAAAACATCCCGTGGACTAAATTTGTTAAAATTCACTGAAAATGTAGAAAAACGTCCTGCTAATACCTGGCTGGAAGGATTTTGCTCTATCTTTTTATAAAGTCCGTTGTTATCGGTTAATGTTTTAAAGACAATGAATTTTTGCACTGAAAAAAATTGTCCCGTCTTTATTCAAAATCGGTACGTGAGCTAGATAAATTTGTTTTAAACTTTGCCAGATTGTTGACCTAGAGAACAGCTTTAAAGTAGGCTATGTCGTTTTAAAATTTTAGGTCGATATAGGCTACATACAAATTAGGCGGCGTTTAGTAAAACTAACTTTTTTAAAAACTTTATTCCATATCTAGTCAAGTGTTAAAAAATCTTGTCAAAGTACGCTCTGACGCGGGAACTATATACGGCCGTTCAAACGTCTCTGGGTGAGCGCGAAAATTAATAGCCCAAGCCTCCTTAAACTTTAACCTTTTTTCTACCCTCTGTGACGTTTTCAATCGTTTTTTCCCCATTTTCAACCGTGATGTTCAAGGTTTTCTCAAAGTTGGTGGCCACGAAGGACTATGGTCCAAATATGGAAGTGCTGTGGGAACACGATGGCAAGCTCCTATGCAAAATAGTTCCAACAGCAATACTATGTACCCTAGTAATACAACGAATGGTAGTGCTGCCTGCTATAAGATGACTCCATATTGGGGTAATATGTTTCGACCAATGGATGACCCTGACTACCCCTGGTTAGTCCATTGGACGACAATACCTGTATTGGGAATATGGTACTTTTGTACTGATCAGGTACGCAATTACAAAACTATCACTATATTTTACACAAGACGATAAATAAATGCACTAATAAATACTAATTCAGTGAAATAGGAACCTATTGATTAGAGATATATAGGATATACGGAAGGGAGGGAGTGATTTATGCCAGTGTTTCCGGTAAACGGCTTTGATTGCGCACATTGTGTTCCTTTTTGTACTTTCTATTTACGACCGAAACGTCAGGAACTGCCTTTTCCCTTATCGCTCCCATTGGCTTCCTCTCTCCTCTTTCCCTTTCTAAACAGGAAGCCTATGACAGTGACATCTGCGGAGAAGGCTGTGTTCTATCCATTTTATCCAGGGTCGGGTCTAGAGTGGTGTCCCGCAATTACCCCTATTTTATTGAACACATTTAGGGACCGTACACCCCCTAACACCTTTATTCAATGCTCTTAAAAGAGCGGCCCTTAATCATTTGCAATATATTGGGACACCTCCCTGACAAATTTCTGGATCCGCCCCTGTTATCGTCTTATTCTTAGTTATATTCAGTACTAACTTTAAGTACACGTTTCTTGTGTTTGTTTTATCAATTCTGCAGGTGCTTGTTCAACGTGCACTTGGAGCTAAGAATAATCTACACGCTAAAGCAGGTTCCCTAATAGCAGGGATACTTAAGATGACTCCTATGTTCCTAATAGTTATGCCAGGGATGATAAGCAGAGTGTTGTTCCCCGACTCCATTGCTTGTGCTGATAGTGAAAGTTGTCTACATTACTGTGGAAACAAATGGGGATGTACGAACAATGCGTATCCCAAGTAAGTGTATGTATATTTGTGGAAACTAGCGAGTAAACTAGTATAGGCTGCGTCGGTGTTTGATATAAATGATAGGTAATATAATGAAATTTGTAATACCGTAAAAAACTAGAAAAGTTAAGTAAAAAAAAAATCATTATATTACCTATCGTATGAATATTTGTATAAGTGTATGTATATTTGTATAAGTGTATGTATATTTGTATAAGTGTATGTATATTTGTATAAGTGTATGTATATAATGTATATCAGTATTGTGGCGATTATAATTATCTTCTTGTTCTTCTCATTCGATTGTCTTCTTCTTTTCGGTTCCTTTTTTCTATCTTACTTATTCTTTTTCCTTCCTTCATCTTCTTTATTACTCTTAGTCTTGCATGTATCTTTTTTCTCTTCAACTTGTCCCTTTTATTCTTCTTCGTCTTTTTCGATCCGGCTAAGTATATATTTTTGTATTCACGGATATGGATTTTTGACTTTTGAATGCAAAACTATATGGAAAACGATTAAAAAACATTTGAAAGTTTCCCGCCTCAAGTACGTACGCACGTGCGTATTTGCGTAATAGACGCTACGCCCCTGCAATTGTTTTCTATATTTATTTATTTATTTATTTATTTATTTATTTATTTATTTATTTATTTATTTATTTATTTATTTATTTATTTATTTATTTATTTATTTATTTATTTATTTATTTATTTATTTATTTATTTATTTATTTATTTATTTATTTATTTATTTATTTATTTATTTATTTATTTATTTATTTATTTATTTATTTATTTATTTATTTATTTATTTATTTATTTATACTAGGTGCTTATAGCGCATTTTAAAAACTCAATGCGCTTACAAAATTGAATCAGTGTCAAAATATTCACGGAAAGAAATGTTTTAAGTTCAGTTTTAAAATTAGTTGCAGTGTCTTTAGTTTTTACATGTTCAGGTAAGCTGTTTTGGTGCAAAGTTTTGGTGCAAAGTTTTGGTGCAAAGTACGTTTGAAAATGCACGGTCGCCATACGATACAGTTCTCGGAGGAGGCGATGGCTGTGTCAGAAGACATCGGGCAGAAGAACGCAGTTTACGGGCAGGGCGATGAAGCTTAGGTTAATAAGTTAGGACAGATAATCAGGTGCTTGGTAGTGAAGGCATTTCCAGACGAGTAACAGGACTTTGTACTTTGTTCTAGATTGTATAGGGAGCCAGTGAAGATCTTTCAGGATAGGAGTAGTATGGTCGGAGCGTGATGCACCCACAATTAGCCTCGCTGCCGCATTCTGAGCTCGCTGTAGCACAGTTCCGATTTGGGCATCCCACATAGAATACTGTTACAGTAGTCTAAACGTGAGAGTACAAGCGAAACCACCAACTTCGTAAGAGCTTCAGGATTAAGATAACGTCTTATTCGGCCTATGCAGCTGATTAAGTAGAACGCCTTTTTTGAGATGTCACTAACATGAGATGAAAGGGTTAGGTTGGAGTCCATAATGATACTAAGGTTGCGGACACTAGGTTTGGCAGCAACAGTTACGTCTCCTAGCTTGAATGAGCTATCCGTCTTTCTTATCGTTGTCACACTGATTGTACTTCTCCTATACTTCCCACGTTGTTGTCTGTGCATCGTTTCATGAAACAGGTAAAGATCATACACTCGCTAATCAGTCAGTCTTATTTGGTTTTGCAGGCTTGTGTTGAACATCTTACCTACTGGTCTTGTTGGCTTGATGATGGCTGTCATGATGGCTGCTCTCATGTCGTCATTATCGTCTGCCTTCAATAGCAGTGCCACGATATTCACTGTTGATGTCTGGTTGATATTCAGACCACAGGTAGTACAGACTAAAACTGACCAGAATATTGCCTGATAAACAGGCATGAGAAAACTTAAAAACTGACAGACAAACAAACAGACAGACAGAGAGACATACAAAGAGGCATAAGGAGAGAGTAATTAAGATGTAGGCAGGCAAAGGAAAGAAGCAAGCAGCAGATGGACAGAGACAGCCAGCCAGGCAGATACAGAGATGTAAATACACTGTCATGCACAGTCAGTCAGCCAGCCAGGCAGATACAGAGATGCAAATACACTGCCATGCACAGTCAGTCAGCCAGCCAGGCAGATTCAGAGATGTAAATACACTGCCATGCACAGTCAGTCAGCCAGCCAGCCAGGCAGATACAGAGATGTAAATACACTGTCATGCACAGTCAGCCAGCCAGCCAGGAAGATACAGAGATGTAAATACACTGTCATGCACAGTTAGTCAGCCAGTCCGCCAGGAAGATACAGAGATGTAAATACACTGCCATGCACAGTCAGTCAGCCAGCCAGCCAGGCAGATACAGAGATGTAAATACACTGTCATGCACAGTCAGTCAGTCAGCCAGCCAGGCAGATACAGAGATGTAAATACAATGTCATGCACAGTCAGTCAGCCAGCCAGCCAGGCAGATACAGAGATGTAAATACAATGTCATGCACAGTCAGTCAGTCAATAAGCCAGAAGAGATATGTTGTTATATCTCCACTTTCTCTTTTAAGTCATCAGAGCGAGAAAAGATTATTGTTGGTCGAGTGATAGTTGTCTTGCTTGTTGGTGTTAGTCTTTGTTGGCTACCTATCATCCAAGGTAAATACCACCAATTGTAGTCAGTTACTGTGACGTTATTCATTCTTACTATTATATCTCTTCCCATAGGTGTCAATGTCAATGGTAGTGTGTTAAAGTAACTTACTGTTACCTCCCCCCATAGGTGTCCATGGTAGTCAGTTACTGTGACGTTATTCAATCTTACTGTTACCTTCCCCCCATAGGTGTCAATGTCAATGGTAGTGTGTTAAAGTAACTTACTGTTACCTCCCCCCATAGGTGCCCATTGCCGGATTTCAAACCGTTAGGGGCTGGGGCGAATTGCCCTATACTTTGCCAAACAAGATTTTATTTACATAATCAGAGAAACCTTGTCTAGCTTTACAATGTCTTGAAGTTTGGTGTTGATTGGTTTAATATTGCATGAGATACAGCTATTGACGTTTGTAAAGAAATGTATGGGAAATGTCAAAAACCGGACAACTTGACTAACTTGTCCGGTTTTCCATACATTTCTTCATAAATTTTCAAGTTTTTGAATTGCTGTATTTCACACAATATTAAACCAATCAACACCAAACTTCAGGATTTTGTAAAGCTTGACAAGGTTTCTCTGATTATGTAAATAAAATCTTGTTTGGCAAAGTATACGGCGATTCGCCCCAGCCCTAACGGTTTGAAATCCGGCAATGGTAGTCAGTTACTGTGACGTTATTCATTCTTACTATTATACCTCTTCCCATAGGTGTCAATGTTAATGGTAGTGTGTTAAAGTAACTTACTGTTACCTCCCCCACAGGTGTGCATGGTAGGAAGTTACTGTGACGTTATTTAATCTTACTATTATACCTCTTCCCATAGGTGTCAATGTTAATGGTAGTGAGTTACAATAACTTACTGTTACCTCCCCCATAGGTGTGCATGGTAGGAAGTTACTGTGACGTTATTTAATCTTACAATTACCTCCCCCCATAGGTGTCCATGGAGGTCAGTTACTGTGACGTTATGCAATGTTACTGTCACCTCCCCCCATAGGTGTCCATGGTAGGCAGTTACTGTGACGTTATGCAATGTTACTGTCACCTCCCCCCATAGGTGTCCATGGTAGGCAGTTACTGTGACGTTATGCAATGTTACTGTCACCTCCCCCCATAGGTGTCCATGGTAGGCAGTTACTGTGACGTTATGCAATGTTACTGTCACCTCCCCCCATAGGTGTCCATGGTAGTCAGTTACTGTGACGTTATGCAATGTTACTGTCACCTCCCCCCATAGGTGTCCATGGTAGTCAGTTACTGTGACGTTATTCAATCTTACTCTTACCTCCCCCCCCCCCCCCATAGGTGCCCATGGTAGTCAGTTTCTGTGACGTTATTCAATCTTACTGTCACCTCCCCCCATATAGGTTCCATGGTAGTCAGTTATGGTGACGTTATTCAATCTTACTGTTACCTTCCCCCATAGGTGTCCATGGTAGTCAGTTACTGTGACGTTATTCAATCTTACTGTTACCTCCCCCCATAGGTGCCCATGGTAGTCAGTTGTTTGTCTATATTCAGACCATCCAGTCCTACCTGGCCCCACCCATTACCATGACATTTGGCCTGGCCATTCTCTGGCCTGGTTTGACAGAAGCTGGTGCCCTGTCTGGTCTAGTAGTGGGTCTTATAATGGGTCTTATAAAGTTCATCTTTGGTAATGTCTACTCTCCACCGAGTTGTGGTACCGTGGATGACAGACCAGGTTTTGTTAAGCTACATTTCCTGTGGTATGGTAAGTTAAACCTTTTTCAGTCATTTGTTACATATTTGCTTTTATAATTTTCATAATTATTTATCAATATCATTTTAAAAGCAGATCTCTTAGTTCAGATTTTGTACTGCAGCTCCCAAAGTCATGGCTTGTTCTAGTGTCTAAAGCATTACTGGTGATATACAAAACATGTTTGAAATTATATCCGAAGTTGTTTTGTAGGTTGGGTTTGGTGATTTGGTGATTTGTAAAATATAAATGTCTCTTCAACCTTTCATTTAATTAAATTCTAATACTGAAGTTAATTTCATAATGAAAATTAAATGATAGAATCTAAGAGGTTTATATTGTTGTCCTACAGCTTTGATAGTATTTGGTGTCTGTGGCATTGTTGAGGTGGTAGTTAGTCTGTTCACTACCAGGGTACCCCTAGAGGAACTAGGTGGACTGACCTGGCCAACTATCAATAATCGACCTATCTCACATGGTGCTATTGGAGAAGAACATTCACCTATTGCTGTAGGTGGTAATAAGTATGAGCTGCCTCAGGTTACATATGACTCACAGAAAGTAGAGATTGGTGAGTAGATGTAGCAGAAGCATTAGAAATTATTCGATCAGCACACATCAACAATATAAACACTTTCTGGAATAACTCCCCATAGGGCTTTTCAGAAACTATATTAAATACAAGATAGATATAGCAAGAAGATAGGGACTCAGCTGTCAAAGCTGAAGTTGTGAACAAGAACTGTGAAAAGGTCTTTTAGAAACTGGAAATGGAAAAGTTAGAACAGTACAAAGATATAAGAGTGAATAAGGGCTATTACAATATAGTACAATTATTAAGCGCTCCTATTGGTAAAAAACCTATGAACTATAATTTCCCCATGGGCTGTACGCTTGCACACACTGATTTAAAACTGTTGCACGCTTTTTTTCAATCTTTCAAATGAATGGCATCAGAAGTGTGCGCATGAACATGATGCCTGATACATTGCGTGCTCTGATTGGCTAAAAGACCTATGAACTATTTCCCCATGGGCTGCATGCATGGTTCGTCTGTTCTTCTACCAGGGTATATTATAAATCAATTAGACAACAGAAAGTCTGTTAATTGATAATCAGTTGACTACAAAACAGTCCTAACTGAAGTGAACAAGATAGTCAAACAAATGATATGTGACACTGAAATCAGTCCTATCCCTCCACAGGCAGAGTAGGGGCAGATTTGAAATCTAGGCTGAATACAACCGAGTTTATTTTGACTATGAAATCACTCTCATTTATCAGGTTGAAAACAGCTACTTTAGTGTTATTTTGCAGTTCCATGCATTTCCACTAATTATGGTAGATATTCTTTGAGTTTTAATGGATAAAAGTCTGGAACTCACTGGAAAATTTGATAAAAAATCTTCCCAGAAAAACATTTTGGAAAAAAATTAAAAGCAATTGTTTTCTTACCTATACTTAATTCGACTATACTAAAATAATCTTGTTTAATGTCCTCTACTCCATTTTGCTGTTTAGAGAAATGTTTTTTTTATTCAAAAACTCATTTCTCTTTTAAAAACCTAATGGTGAGCTGGCTCAATAACGTAAGTTCCCCTAGCTCGCCGGCACTATTTACATATATTTTCTTTATACATTTTCATACTAAAAATCTAGTTAAATCTTTTGATATTAAGTATAATAGTATTAGTAACAATATATCAAATGTATCAAATGTATATTTAACAACGAATGTATTTAAAGTGCAAATAAAGACTTATTTACTTATTTGATATACAATGTATGTCTGATGGTTATAAATTGTTTGCACACTAGGTATCAACAATGCTACTGTTGAGGATGATGATGGTGAAGGCAACAACTCCAAGCTGAAAGACCAGGCAGATGGACAAGACATCAAAACACTCAAGTATCTTGATGTTGTACCATTTGCTAAAGAAACACCCTGTCAAAAGTGGACTTTACGAATCGGCTGCATCATGACATTGGGAGTACTGGTTTTTATGTGGGTGTACTACAAATAATGCACAACTACATACCATGTATGTAAATATTTGGCAACAAAGGAATACCATGGACTGTCACTTGATTGTACACTTTAAATTGGCCAAAGGAAAACACAAATTTGCAAATAAACATTTTAAGTGATAGCGGTATTTCAAGTGTCAAGTGTGCTTAATATAAATTGCTTTCCATACAAAAAAATTATATCGACCTGTTCTGTATTGTAAACTTTTTTTATTATAAAGTGTGAGCAGTATGCAAAAGTAATAAAAATTATTTGTTTACATGTATACTTATTATGCATTCCTATTCCAGCAAAAAAAGCAAGAAATCAACAACTGCAAATGTCATTGGGCATTATAAATTCCCATTCATTAATTAATGAAAGTGTTGAAAAGTATTGAAAGCTTCAGGATATATACTATAAAAATTATTTGAACGGTTCTCATTTTTTTTTTGCAGAAATAAGCTTCTTGCTTTCAGGTGATTCATTATAATTCTTGATATTCATTAATATCCATTGTGATTTTTTTTTTTTTTTTTGCAAATACTATACAAATCCAGTTAAATGTCATTTTTCTGTTGGTTCGGTTCAACAACACTAAGGCAATGGTTCACAAACTCGGTAAGTAGTGGTTCATTCATAGCACTTTTTAAAACTGTCTGTGGGTCTTCAGCTTTGTCAATGTCTGCAAGTATTTCTCTCAAAGCTTTATTTTTAAGCATACTTTTTGTGACACCACACTGTCCTGAAATAAAAGAGTCAAAGTTTAAAACTGGGTAAGGCTAGTGTTTACAACTGCAATCATCGTCTGGAATTATATGTCAACATAAAGTGACAGTATCAGAATTAGAAGACGTATGTAGTTATAACCTGGCAACGAGTCACATGATCACATTGTGGTCTGGCATGTTTGTGCTTGGTCTGTCCAATGTCAATGTCGTTCATGAGCAGTTAGTAATAAAGCAGTTAGAGACGTTAAATTGTCCATTTAGTATAGCGTAGTATAAGGATAAAGCAAATATTTTGTGATTTCTTCGTGATTTCTTTACATTGTTTTTGTTGGTAAGTTATCTTTGCAGCTCCTCCTGTGGGATGCAGCACTGGATTTGGGATGTTAGCCAAAATACAAAATTGTAACATTGAAACTTATGGCAAGAAGAATTTGAAATACAATTCAGCATTCCAAGAATAGCGGGAGCTATTTGAAACCCTATTAAAGAACTACACAATAACTTAATACAATAATTGTATATGAAGACTACAGTAATTACATTACCTAGTTTTTCCAAATCATTTGGTGATAATCTATCTTCATCTTCGGAATCATCATCTCCATCTTGAACTTTTATATGGTTGATTGTATCTTCCTTTGCCTGACTGTTGTGTGAGTCTCTTCTTCTAGTTTCTATCTCACATAACTTATCTGGTGAAACATAAAATGACGTAAGCTAAATATGCAAACACTTGAATATTTCTTCTATAGTTGTACCGGAGTAGGTGAAATATTTTGTATGAATTACCTTTGTGGGCCTTGAAGCAAGCTAAAGAACAACTGACAAGAACAAAAAAAAAAGATGAATAAGTTAGCTGTTATATGCATTTAAATGGACAGCAAGGAAAAACACGTGCATAAACAAGAAGCCATTTTATATATTATACACAAATACTTACTATAAAACATAACACGATGGGCATTTGTACTTTGAAGAACACTTTTTACATATCTGACACAGCATTTTTACTTTCTCGCCCTTCATGTTCAAGCAACAGCTTATTTTGCCATACAATATCAAGAAAACGTTACACTTTCTTCTTTCAGAAAGCACAGTCTGTCCGCCATATTGGATTTGCTTAGTGGCCAAGCCTTCTCATCCAGATGTTCCATTCCCGTCGGTTACTTCCGTTTATATTTATAAATACATAAAACTTGCAGCAAAGCTCAAATAATATGTTTGAGATTTTAGTTCTTTCATTTTGTAATAATTCCTGAAATTATTCCGCAAAAAATAATAACTTTTCGAATGAAATGCAAAATCAATAATTGGTCGCTGTGATCACGTGACAAATTTGACGGACGAAAGCGGCGCGATAAATTTGAAGAAGAATCCAAAGATGTCGCTGTTTAAAGCCCGAGATTGGTGGGCTACTTACTGTGGCAGCGACGAGGAATTCGATACAGGATGTATATCACTATCTAATATCGATAATAACGCTTCGCCATCAGGTAAGTTGATGTTTGATCATAAGATAATCATGAAGAAAACCCTCGATGAACAATGGTTGCTCTACACAAGAAGTTCAACTTGTGACTTAATATTTTGAGGTTAAAAGCATTTCTTTTGTAATTTCCCTTTATCTTCTATTTAATGAAATAGTACTGTACTTCTTTTCATTAATTCTTCAAAATATTAGCTTTTTTACAATATTCTTTAGTGAATATTACTTTGTCGTCAACTCAGTTCCTTCTCCCATCAGTGTATTTTGCTTGATCCGTCGTCAAGGTCACCGATTACATTTAGTGCCTCTTTTTCCCAATACTGATTGTAAATAAATAATCAACACCAATAAACCAATACTATATGCAAGATTTTCAGATTTAGCGCAAACTAAATGCGTTTTACACAGGTTTTATACGTGTAGAGTTTGCAGTACGTGCATTATTTTAATACACAAAAATAAAAATGTTTACATAATCTTGACATGTATTTTCTATTTTTTGTTCACTAGATAAAATAATCGTTGGAAGTTATCATGGAATACTCAGGATCTTTAATCCCAAAACACCACAGTTTAAAGCTGAAGACCTTATGCTAGAAATGCAGTTACAACAGCCCATTTTACAAGTTGAATCTGGCAAATTTGTGTCGTAAGTACGATTACTCAAGAAGCTTGTGTGTGTTCTTATTCGCATAAAGTTGATGCAGAAGTGTTACATTGCACTGAGCAGGTCTTAATATAATTAAAATAGCACTTTTTTTTAGCACTTTAATAATTGCAGTATAGTTCTTTAGATATTTTTGTAATTTTTTCCTCATTCATTCCCATTTAATAAATGTATTTTATTTCACAAATATTCTTGTGTCTCTTGTTTACAGAGGTTCTGATAAGATACAGCTGGCTCTCCTACATCCAAGAAAACTGGCAATTTATAACATATCTTGTAAGTTGTGGCATTATCTCTTGAAATTTTTGAAATTGATTTGATTTAACTATTTTTTACACCAAATCTTGGTGTTTTTATCTTTCCTTGAAATAAATTCTTGCCATACATTGATCTTACTGTAATTATTATTTTGACCAATTTTATACAATTATATTCTATGTATTGCAGGTGTCGCAGGAGCTGTTGAACATGGAAATCATTATTCTCTTAACTTGGTATATGAACATATTTTAGAAAGAAGTGCATTCAATATGACATATGGTTCATTCGGTGGAGTTAAAGGTACAAGACTGTTGCTATAAACAATGTGATAATTATGATAGATTTTAAGTAATTTTCTATCATTTTTTGAGGCTACTGTCCTCTATATATGGAGATGTAGCCTATATGATGGCCAGTCATGTGTAAACAAAGGAAGCCGAAAATACTATAATTTCACTCAATTATTTTATAAGAATAAAATTAGAATACCAAAAAAAAATAACAACTTTGATTTTTAAAGTATTTGCCAGCGTTCAGGAAATGGTTTTGGGATTTTTGAGTATCATTTCTCAACTAAAATGTTTATACCATGTCCAGTTAGTATTCAATTCAAACAGTACAGTACAGTACAGTCCTTGGCTGCCTATTTTTAATAGCTTCTTATCTATCAATTATTTCTTATATGTTTGCGCTCTGAACTGAATAATGTGGACAACTCGTGCCTAGCAGTATGCATTCCACCTGTCATATCAACCCAGTAGTGTGATCATAATCACATGAGTCTCCCTGTAGCTTAGTGGTTGAAGCATCCAACCAGTAATCTGAAGATCACAGGTTCGGAAAATTTTTTTTTTTACAACATTGAGGGCATAAAAAGAACTCCATGTTCAGACATGGGTTGTATGGTGGCAGCTTAATGTGCCTTGATATACCTGCCAACTTGAACACGTTGAGTGTGCTATATAAGAACTAGCCATTATTATTATTATTATTCGAATCCTGTCAAGTTGACTTAGTTCTATTTTGAGCACCTGAAAAGCTAGCTACTACTGAATAACTTTTCTATCTTACAAGCTTATCATCCTCCATTTATTAATTTCAATGTGATCATTCTTCTAAGAGTTACCAAGCTTATAAATTAAATTAAATAAAAATAGAGTGAAGACTTTCCAACATTTTGGATGTTAATCACTTGTGAGGGTAAAATAAATATCAAGTAATTCTCAAAGGGAAGTGACATGACCAAATTGTTAACCAGTTTGTTTATGTCTACAGGAAAAGACTTCATCTGTGTGCAGTCAATGGATGGCATGTTATCATTCTTTGAACAAGAAAGCTTTGCTTTTGGTAGATTTATTCCTAATTTTTTACTTCCTGGACCTATGGCATATGTCAAGCAAACAGATTCATTTGTCTTGTACTCTTCCTCTAGACAAGTTGAATCTTACAAGTAAGTTTGATGCGAAATCAGTGATTTGACTCACAGTTTGAATGAGTATGGTAACCTTTGGAAAAGCTGGATATTACTTATGACACATCAATAGACCTAATAATAGAGGGATTCATGAAATGTTTGTGGGCAAGTACAAAAGAAAGCTTTTGAATGACAAAGGATTTCAGTTTCCTTGAGAGAAAAGCTTCATTGTTTCGACCACAAACATGTCTGCCATTAAAATTACTATAATTATGCTGGACAAAGTACATAGCATTCTTAATAAATAAATGTGAATTCCAAATTTAGTTTAAAATAATTTCATGTTTTTGCATAATAATGATGCTATATGGTTATACTTTCATTAATTTGACAAGAAAATATTTCATGTTTCAGATACCAAACACTAGCTGTAGCAACAGATGCAAGCAATAAAGAAGATATTGGCAACAAAAAGATTTCTGGGAAAAAATTAACTGTATGTATGAACAAATTATTGCTTAATAATTTATAATATCTTCTATTAATATGTGTAGCTTTAACAATGTTATCTCATAATTTAATCCAATCTGATTCGGCAATGGGCACTATTCAATCAAGAGTGCTACACCCAAACAATTGAAAGTATTGTCAAGTTTCAATCTGTGGGGGTGTCTCATATACATACAGGGACAAGAAAAGGTACCAATATCTTGTCCAAATTAGTGTGTCAGCAAATACTGTTTACCCTAAACGATGCTGCTTATTAGGTGCAGCAATGTATGGTGTAGCATAGTTTCCTTTTAGCAGACTAACATTTTGATTGTCATGTTTGTTAGGTTGACTGGTCAACTAATGTTGGTGAAAATGCAATAGATATGCAAGTATACAGCAGTCAAAATGCACCTTTGTCCATAGTCATACTAGGTAATTTACCTACTACATTTATAAATATATATATTCTTGTTGATTTTTGTACATTTATTATTTTCATATTACAGTGCGAATTAAAGAACAGTGGGCAGCCAGATATATTTTAGCAATCCTCTATTGATCCTTGAACAACCCACAACCAACTCTAACTACAAAAAGTTTATCATACTACACATCAGTCAAACTTCTTGCTGTGATATAGTTGTTTCTGAGTTATTCAACAAACAATAAATGATTGGTAAAATATTTCTGGATGCCCATGGTTTTCTGACTTGCACTGTAACTTCAAACTAGCATTTGATTATAATTGGTTTGGAGTGGAATGCGGAATATCCAATGCAGAGCTTGTGTGTGGTTTAGCGTGATATGTCCTCTGATTTACCACTGACAATATGATGTCAATTGTTACAGATGATCAAAATGCCATGTATGCACACAATGCATCAACAAGTGGGAATATAACTAGTTTTGACCAAAATCAGTGGTTGAGAAAACTTACAGTGGTAAAATAAAATATGAGTGACAAGTGGGATGTACATAATGTGTCATAAGAAACCATTCTATAACACTATTTTCTCCTACAATGTAAAACATACAACATAAATCTGTACTTTCCCATTTAAATTATCTGTACTGATGCACACAGATCAACCAATCAGAGAAGTTCACTTTAGAAATAATATTCTGCCTTCAGTACAATGATTTTGTTGATATTGTTCTTTTCAGGGGAAAGGTCAATATATTGCCTGAAAGATGATGGTACAATAAGGTTTATGAAAAAGTTGGAGTATAATCCTAGTTCATTTGTAGTCTATTACTCAGGTAAATTAAAAAACGTTTTGCATATACTAACAACGGTATAGATAACTCTGCTTACAATCGGTTGGGAGATCAGGATTTGTGCCTTGCACCAGACCACCATTTAGTGTTAATCATACACCATGTTAATCAGACCACCATTTAGTGTTAATCATAAAACACTGCGATCCTAAAATCCTTTTGCTTAGAAATGAATGACTTGATAATTTCTCTCTGAAAATTGTTTACTCACTTAAGTTTCCATTTATATTGTTATCCCATTACATTAACAATAATTACCATACCTATGTTTGTTCATAGCCAAAGAAGGCTCAATCAACATGCTGGTAGCAACACATACCAAATCACTATTAGTTTATCAAGACATTACATTGGTCTGGGCTGCACAGTTACCTCACATCCCTGTTGCTGTGAATGTAGCTACCTTCCAGTAAGTACAACACATCACAGCTGATACAACACTCTGATTGAAATATATTCCAGTAATCAAGAAATCACCAAAAAACCTTTCAACTTCCAAGTTTACAGTCATATTTGTGCTGCAGTTATTCGTTATTCTCATTCCATCATGTTCTTTGTAGCCATTATGCTCTCTTTATTCCATTTTGCATCCTACACGTACAAAATTGTACAAAGTGTGGCCTATTTAAGGGAACTTATAGAAAATTTTTGAATTGACTACCAACAACATTTCATTTGATTCACCATTATTCTTTTCATTTTCATTTTCAATGCTGACAGTCAACAAACCTTGATAATGTTTTCAGTACTTTTGTTATACACCTATTTCAAAAATCATTGTTGTAGCCATAGCTACAGTCCACACTCTGAAGCCTGCAAAGGATGTTGGTGTTTCTTTTCTTACAGTATCGATTTAGTTATATATTTTTATTAAACGTCAGTGGTGTTATATGTCCATAACAAGTTGTTGCAGTCTGTGGTAGATGATAAAACATTACTTTTTATAAAAACTCACAATAAATCACAAATTATGTTCATATTACAAACACCCTTTATAGGCTTCAGAGTGTACATTGTAGTTAAATTGATTGCGACAAGGATTTTTGAACTAGATATATAATGTACTGTGTTGTTGTCTTGCAGAGATTTACCAGGTGTGATTGTAACATTAGACGATACAGGATACTTACACTGTGCATACCTTGGTACAGATCCGTCTATGATGGTCACACCGGCACCAGAAGCTAGGGACATCAACTATGAGGTATATATGTCAATTGTAAACCATACCATACCATACCATGCTATATGGTCAGGCACCACCGTTTGTTAGCCAACAAACAAACACACTAGCCACCAAACAAACACACAAGCACACTTTTTACGACAATCTATATTTTTATAGTTATTTTTCTCTTTTCAATATGCCTAATTTTCAATAGCTTTTATTACAGTTATATGCAAATGATTTTGAACAATGGGTTGAAGTTGAGGCTTTCGGGCGAAAACAATAGGTTTTCCCGAAAGCCTCGATTTGAATCCATTGTTTGAAATCATTTGCATATAACTGTAATAACAGCTATTCCCCCCCCCCCCCCCCCCCCCCCTCACACACACACACTTTTCAATATGCTCTGCTGTCCCTGATGGTACCATACTGCACTGTACCATACCATACGCTATTTTTTTGCACCATACCATATCATACAATACAAAACCATGACATGTCATGCCATAGTTTACAATACCATACTGCACTGTACCATACCATATGCTACTCTTCTGCACTGTATCGTACCATATCATACAATACAAAACCATGACATGTCATGCCATAGTGTACAATACCATACTGCACTGTACCATACCATACGCTACTCTTCTGCACTGTACCATATCATACAATACAACACCATGCCATGTCATGACATAGTTTACAATACCATACTGCACTGTACCATACCATACGCTACTCTTCTGCACTGTATCGTACCATATCATACAATACAACACCATGCCATGTCATGACATAGTTTACAATACCATACTGCACTGTACCATACCATACGCTACTCTTCTGCACCATACCATATCATACAATACAACACCATGCCATGTCATGACATAGTTTACAATACCATACTGCACTGTACCATACCATACGCTACTCTTCTGCACTGTACCATATCATACAATACAACACCATGCCATGTCATAGTTTACAATACCATACCATACCATGCTGTACTGCACCTCACCCATGGCATTCCACCACAATCCACACATCACCACACCATTCCGTGCTGTACCACGCCATACCATGTTACATCACCACACCATTCCATGCTATACCATGCCATACCATGTACCATACTTTGCTATACCATGCCACACCATGCCTCACCATGCCACATCACCACACCATTCCATGCTGTACCACGCCATACCATGTACCATACTATGCTATACCAGGCCACACCATACCACATCACCACACCATTCCATGCTATACCATGCCATACCATGTACCATACTATGCTATACCATGCCACATCACCACACCATTCCATGCTGTACCACGCCATACCATGTACCATACTATGCTATACCATGCCACACCATGCCTCACCATGCCATGTCTGGCCATACCATCTCATACCAGTTAATGCTTACTTCTGGGTGCTGTAGTGATAGTTCTATTTTGGTTTTCTTAGGGGGCAGACAAAGAAATGAAAGATTTACAAAAAATTATCAGAGAATCAACTGTCAGTTCAGGCAAGTATTGTTAACAGTGATAACTATACTTGTACAATATCATTTATACAATTTCCCTTCCTCCTCTCATCTTTGTACAAATGCTAGCTGCAATCTAATGTTGTCAGTTAGATTAACACTTTTGTTTTCCACAGAGATTCTCCCTCGAACACAACAAAAAGAAGATTTAATAATAAAAGTACAAGTCCCTACTACAATAGACAGACTATCGGTATGTACAACTTTTTCTATACTAATTAGGTCTATGACAATAATTCCAAATGACATAATTATTTAGATTTATCTAATAATTATAACACTCATTAATAATTTATGAGAAATGTTAAAAAGAACTGTGACAAGATACCATGAAATTTCTCAGCAACATTTACACTTATCTTGAAAATTGAAGTAAAATATGAAAGAACCGACCAAAACCTTTTTAAGTTGTGTACAATGCATGTTGTTTTTGTAGCAAAGTATCGCAGATGAAGGGGAAGACGATTCAAGTCCTTCAATTACTGTAACTGTAAGTATTTATTGACTATCAATAATGACTGTCATCTTACTAAACAGTACTGTGGGACATTAACACTGAAGAAGTAACAAACACTGGCTGTAACCATCCACAGTGACCGGCTCATACTAACACACACTGCACTCAAGCTCACTCACCAGCAATGAGGACATATCACATAATCATGATCAACGACATCAAAAACGACTGAGGATGTAACAACCTTTGGATGTGACAACTCTTAGGCTTATACTAACACACACTGCACTAACCAACCTGCACAGGGGGGACGTAACAGAACCACTGAAGATGATGTAACAACCTTTGGATGTGACAACTCTTAACACACACTGCACTAAGCAACCTGCACAGGGGGGACGTAACAAGATGTAACAAACCCTGGCAGTGACCACCCTCAGTGACTGGCTTGTACTAACACACACTGCACTAACCAACCTGCACAGGGGGGATGTAACAGGATGTAACAAACCCTGGCAGTGACCACCCTCAATGACTGGCTTATACTAACAAACACTGCACTAACCAACCTGCTCAAGGGGGGACATAACAGGATGTAACAAACCCCCAGCAAACCAACCCACACCACACTCACTAACCATAATTATTGTCCTAGTGTTATGTAGATATACATACAGACATTTGTACATTGTTGTTCTTTTAAATAATGTTATTTGTTTTCTTTAGATTACGGTTGAATCACAAGCACTTCAACCCATTGAAAATGTAGTTCTTAGTATCAATGCAAATGCACCCCTAACGTGTAGCAGATCATCAATTGTATTTCCAATTATCGGTAAATATCAGTATTTTTTTTGTTTTTTGTTTTATTAATTTATACTTTTATTTTTGGATGTATCAAATTGAATTGTCTTTTTACAGTGAAACATGTTTATTCATTTTGTGATTTTATGTAGGAGACAGAAAGGAGCCAGTTTGTGCGGAAGTTTCGTTTTACTCTCGTGGTGGCATCATCCCGGCATCTCTAACAGCTTACATAACAGCTACTTATCTTACAACCACAGGTATATATATTGATGATGATGGTGGCAGGGATGATGATAGTGGTGGTGGTGATGATGGTGGTGGTGGTGGTAATGGTGAGGATGATGATGATGGTGGCAGGGATGATGATAGTTGTGGTGATGATAGTGGTGGTGGTAATGATGGTGATGGTGGTGGTAATGATGAGGATGATGAGGATGATGATGATGATGGTGGCAGGGATGATGATAGTGGTGGTGATGATGGTTGTGGTGGTGATAATGATTTTGATGATTATGATGATGATAATGATATTCATAATACTATGATGAGGGTGATAATGGTGGTGATGATGATAGTGGTGATGGTGATGATAATGGTGATGATGATAATGTTAATGATAATGGTGGTGGTGATGATGATGGTAGTAATAATAATACCATATGTTTGTAGATGCACCTCGTGTTGTACAACATAATGTTGAGCTACCATTGAAGCTGGTGTGTAAACAAGCTCAACCTATGAAGAATGCTACACACAAGGTATGTGCTGACTCATAATGACTTGAATACAATGTGATTTTCCATAGGAATTGCACACAAATTATTACATTATAGTTACATGGATTGAATGCATGAAAAATACAAATAAATACTTTAATATGATTGTAATCTAATGTCTCTGACTTAAAACTAGAATATAAAAATATGTAGACATTTTGATCAGTCACCACAGATCTTCCTCAGCGTTCTGTTTGTGGACATGCGTGTTTTAATATGAAACCTGACATCATCTACTGAAAGTAGATACACTGTACTCTAGTTTTGAGTTTTTGCAATATCATGTGATATATACATTTTGTCAGCCCATCGTAATGCAAGGAATGTAATCACCAACAAACAATAGAAATACCACAAGTTTTGTATCTATTCTTTGACTTATTTACCAACAATCAAATCTAAGGATGTGTTATTTATTTTTGATATTTTAATTTTAATGATAAACAGTACCTAATTATTTACAATTAACGAATACACTACTAAGTACTGTATCCTAGATTGTTTACAATTGTAAGAATATTAAGAATTCGAAACTGGTGTATTAATTAATGGTCTTACTATTTATTTGATTGTTATAGTTGACGATAGAGACAAACAAGTCCCCTGTCAATCTTGCTGAGTTATTCCCTGGTATGTATGTATACTAACAAGTAGTTTGTAAAAGTATTATTCGATGTAACCAGTATAATTATTGACAACCAATGTAACTAATAATAACCAGTATATGTGTAATGGTAAATTACCAGCACTGACCAGATAATTCTTGGTAGTAAACCAACCAATTTATTTATATTATATATTAATTCATTATTTTATTTGATATATTTATTCATATATTTATTTATATATTTATTATTTATTTATTATTTATTTATTATACTTATTTATTTATATATTATTTCTTGATGATTTCTTTATGATTTCTTTAATATTTTTTTATGAATTTTTAAATTTTTTTTTATGTCGATGCAAAGTTTAAGTTTTAACTTTAAAAATCCCGTTGTCATATGAAGCCTTAGTGGTCTTTTCGTTTGCTGATGCTCATTAGATTCCGGATGGCTTGATGCAGTTATTATATTATATGCGTCTATGTATTGTAGATATGGTTGATGATGCTGTAATACCTCTAGCAGCAATAGGAATCCAGTATTATAATGGGCCGGTTGTGACTGTACTAGCATCAAAGACATCACGTGAGTACATATTACTAAACTATGAAGTGAAAACACCACAATTAGCTCTTATGCCTCTCTTTCCTTTGGACTTTCCGTTTACTTCCTTTTGACACAAATGATGGCGTTATTTATTAGAAGTTTAACACAAATGTTTGCGTATTTTGCGGCCAGCAAAAGGTATAGTTTTCCTATCCTGTTATCTATAATATACAGTGTTGTTGGTCTTTCAGAGAGATATCGAATCCAATGTGATCAGTTTGAAGGAATGTGGCTTGTGCTGTTCTATCTTGTACAGAGGATGGAAGAGTACTTTAAAAAGAACAGAGTGAGTTATCGTTTTAATTTTGTTTTTGTTGATAGGGCAACGGTCCCGAGGTAGCCTGCGTAAACAGACCCTTATTAGCGCTTGAAAAGTCTCCCGCCAACAAGCTTGTTGGCGGGAGACTTTTCGAGCGCTTATAAGGATCTAATCATTTTAGACAAATAAATTAAAAAAAATTGAATTTTTATTCAATGCGCTGGGCACTTGTATCCCGGTCGGGATACAGTTAGATAATTTTAACTAATATCACGTGAGCATCTATCAACCAATGAGAATACTCGTTATATAGTCAAAATGATTAGCTATATAACAATGGTGTTTGTTCCTCATTTATTGGCGTTTTTAAATGATTTTTGCCAATCAAGTTTTTTATCATGTGTTTGTGTTGCTTGGACAGGATAATGTAGGATTTCGTGCATCATTTATGGGACCATTACCACTCCAGGAATACAACGATCTAATAGACACACACTTTCAGGTACGTCCATTTCATTCATTTATCCACTCATTCATTCGTTCCAATATTCATCCATTTTTCATTCAATTATTCATTCATTCATTACAGAGTGGGTTGAAACGTACATCCACCATACGCTTCTTTTGTTCTATCCTCCAGAATATTCACATTTTTGGTTGAAATTCATTCTTTCATCCATCCATCCATCCATCCGTTCACTCATTCAATCGTACATTTATCCATCTATCCATTCATCCATCCATTCACTCATTCATTCGTTCGTTCGTTCGTCCGTCCATCCATCCATCCATCCATCCATCCATCCATCCATCCATCCATCCATCCATCCATCCATCCATCCATCCATCCATCCATTCCTGACTCATCCATCCATCCATCCATCCATCCATCCATCCATTCCTGACTCATCCATCCATCCATTCATCCATTCATCCGCTCACTCATCCATCCATCCATTCACTCGTTCGTTCGTTCCATCATTTATCCACTCCAATATTTCACCATGCTACTATATTCTCTTGCAGTTTCGACAAGATCAAGTGAAATATCGTGATATTTTAGCCCAGCGTGCCCAACAGTTTCGTTGCATCCAACGACGATTATTGACTCGATTTAAAGACAACACCCCGCAACCTTTACAAAACCTGGATACCTTATTAGATGGTACTTACAGACAGGTAAGATATGCTTACTTGTGGTCTTATTGTTTGTTACCCTACGAGAAGAGGATTTGTTCTCTTACCCTAGATCGACAAGAAAAGTATTTTTAAAAAGCCTCTGCTCGCAGAGTTCATGTTTGTGGGTTCATGCGATGTCTAATAAGAGATTAAGGTGTTTTCAGTAATTGTTTTTTCCTTCGTTTGTTCATTGTTATTCATTTGTTTCTTCAGTTATTTATCTATTATAAATAGATAATACTGCTATGTTTACTAAAGCAACTAAACTAGTACGTAAGGAGTAATTTAGTAAATTTGTAAGTCAGTCAGTCAATAATTTGGTAAATCAACCTGAGTCAAGTAAGTAAGTGAGTAAGTTAGAAAGTATCACTTATAGATTTGTCGTTCGTTGATTCGTTGATTCATTCATTCATATTTTATTCATATTTTATTTATTCATTCATACTTTAATTCATTCATTTATTCATTCACACGAACATTAATCATTATTACTTTCATTCAGCAAGTTTATTTTGTTCCATTCATGTACCTGACATATGTTAACGGTATATTTTCAGTTACTTGCTCTCAGCGAAGCAGAAGAAGACTGTAAACGATCTATAGAAAATGCAGCAATCGCCTTGTCTTCAGCTACACACCTCATCAACTTTCTTATTAAGTATGTCTCCTCTTCTTTATGTAATATACACCTATCACAAAATTCCACTACCTAAAGCCTGCAAAGGGTTTCGGTTACATGGACTTGATTTGTGATTTATTGCACGTTTTTTAAAATTTTGTTTCATCATCTACCACAACAACAACTTGGTATGGTCATATAACACAAACATGCATGTACAACCAAATTATGCTATCAATAAATCGATAACAAGAGAAGAAATACCGACATCCTTTGCCGGCTTCAGAGTGTGGACTGTGGCTTTGATTGCGACAACGATTTTTGAAATAGTTATGCTTATAGTTAGGGCAATCCAGCACCAAATCGAAACATTGTGTAAGATTGGTTTAAAAAAACAATAGAGTCTTTCCAAACAATTGCCCTAAACTTAACCAAACAATAGTGGTACTGAATTAGGGGGCCAGCGAAAACGCTGGTTTTGACTAGTGCTGGATTACTTTATAGTTATGTTTGAATTTTTGGGTTGTTTGTTTAACATACAGTCGATGATAATTATAATTTCACGTAACGTATCATGTAAAAGTATAATTCAAAACCGGCTTCTTGAGATAGCCTATCTACTGTTTATTGATGTTCTGTTACAGTCTATCTTAGTTGTAATTAAAGGTAACATCCTCCTTTTGTAGATTATGGACCAACATGCCGGATAAAGAGTATGAAGTCTTGGAGACTGTCATGTCACCGCTCATGTGTCACACTGAAGACCAGGTATCAACATCATAACATTGCTAGCCAAATGAACTAATCGTAATGCTTATTCAGCGTTTTTAAAAGTGATTATATTAGATTCTGATGCAGTGTTTGCTATAGTTTTGCTTGCAGTGCGCTTAGATAAGCTTAACTGATGCTGCCGCGAGGTCCAATGCTTACTCGGGCCGCCTGGAGATTGCGGGGCAAACGTCGAGAATGTAAACCCATATTTTATTCTTTGTCGTGACTGTATAGACCCAATCGAAATATGGCGACCTACTATTATTCTTGACTGGCTAGCCTCGTGTTCACGTTGGAACACAATAGAGTTTTCACATGTATGAGAGGCAAGCCAGTCATTAATAATACTCAATGCTCTTCTTTCACAATAACCATAATGCCTTCTGTTTTTGGGGGGTAGCTATTGTCATTTGAATCAAACAAATTGTAATTCAAATCAAACAAATTACAATTACAATTTCTCCCCTCCAAAAACAGAAGGCATCCTGGTTATGCCAATGGAGAGAATTAGGTGTGAATTAATGAATTAATGTCTAGTGGTATTAAATTGTTCATTGTGTGTTTGTTTTTATGCAGGGATGGCAAGAAATGACCGATGCAGCCATAACACATCTACTTAGAACATGCTTATCGAAAAGTGTTAAAGACCAAACAGGTTGGTAATAGATCATGTATAATATGACTTGGTGACGTCATGTCATTGACATCCAGTGATGTCTTATCAAGAATGGACAATTTACTACCATTCCAGCCATGAAACACTACATCACGTGACCTTATGTCACGATGAGCAATGAATTAACCACATCACTTGACATTACATCTCGTTATGACATGACACTGATCATGACACAACGCCAGTTAGATGGCATTACGAAAAAACGTGACGTTAAGTCAAGACGAGAAATGACACCTCCAAACAGGTGTCTTGACCTCTCGTTATGTCATGACATAACGTGACATGACATCACAACATGTCGTTACATGACATCAGGCTTGACGTGACATGACATCACAACATGTCGTTACATGACATCAGACAACGTGACATGACATCACAACATGTGGTTACATGACATCAGGCTTGACGTGACATGGCATCACAACATGTCGTTACATGACATGACGTGGCATGACATCACAACATATCGTTACATGACATCAGACTTGACGTAACATGCCATCACCATATCGTTACATGACATCAGGCTTGACGTGACATGACATCACAACATATCGTTACATGACATCAGGCATGACATTACATCACAACATATCGTTACATGACATCAGACTTGACGTGACATGACATGACATAGCGTGACATACCTAATCCCAAAATGCTTGTCTCGTTTATATTATAGTCAGTATCACACCCCTGACGATACCTAAAGACACAAGTAAACTTAAGAAACACATAGCTCTACTTTGTGACCGACTAAATAAAGGAGGGAAACTGGACCTGAGCATGTCATCAGGACAGCAGAGCAATGATCTACCCATGATGCAACAGCAGAAACAAATCAAAGCTTTGGAACCTCTCGATGAAATGCAGGAAGAAGATGATGAAACTGGTGAGTAAAAAAAAGATAGAAGGTGCAAAATTAACATCGCAATTCAAGCAACATTTTGCACCCTTTACTTCTACAAAAACCTTTTTTAAGACTATCTTTTTTAAACTGAATATTCGAGCTCATTATCTAAGGCTCTTGCGGCTGATGTTCAGATCCCAATGCGCGCATTTGACGTTCAAACAACCAATCAGAACTATCAATGTCGATAATTTATTCGAATTATGCCTATTTTGAATAATTTGCGAGCCGTAAGTAAATGTCCAAAAAGGCAATAGGATTATGTGCGATGGATAGAAGCTCACATATTGCCGCACAGGCAGTGAGACGATAGTATCGTGACCATTCCCAAATTATGTCCCAGCTGTATTGTCAAACGACTGTTACTGATAAGATGTATTTAATGTTGTAGACGGTGCACCAAATGGCGATCTGCCTTCATTGAATCCAGCTGGAAAATTACCTCATCTTAATAGTAAGAAGTCACCTAATTTAAATAGACGTCTCCACGTCAAACAAGGAAGTATTGAAGAAGATCTGATATCGCGAGGTTTTGAGGCAGCGTTAGCTAATGGGACATAAAACTGGAATACCCTCTATCCCTCGGTCGACTCGCTTCAGATGAGCATGCTGTAGTAAGAGGCGGCTGTAGTTCCAATCACCTATAGTTCCCGTTGTTGCTGAAATAATGTATTCTAGAATACGCCAAACGTTTATAACTCCTAGAGGGTTATTTAACCAGCAGAGTCAGTGTAGAAAACGTAAGGCGATGTCCAACCATACCGCTGAATGACAATAATAAAGGCTCTGCGAACGAAACCTGCGAATGGATTATCAAACAAATGGTTTTACTTAACACAAATGGTTGCTTGTCATTTGATCAATGCAAGCTGCACTACGTTATCCCTCTACAGCCAATCAAGTATAGCCTCTATTTAGGTCACGTCACGTAATAAGATATAGGATCAGGTCACGTGGTCTAGTTAGTCTACTCAATCATTACCGAGTTAATCAAAGACTAGTTGTATATATGTGCATGAGATACCAATGTTATCATACAGATTATTTGTTATTGAAAATATTTAAAAATAAGTCAATAGAAAGTTCGTACGTAATGGCTACTGTCATTTAGATAAACGGTGCTTTAATCAAGTCATATATAAACCATATATATAGTATACAGGTGTGCTTTCAGCAAATCATATATAAGCTATATATATAGTATACTGGTTTCACGGGAAAAAGTCCAGGACTTTTTTTAACTAATCTCACTGCATAATTAATTAGCACAGAGCTGTATAAATTAACTCCACATACATGCCTTATTGCATAACGTCGTTCGGAGCGTCGCGAGAAACCACCCTCCCCTAGCTGGTGGCGGTGCTTTTCAGGTTCCTCTTCTCGCTGCTTACCTCATATCACAACAGTCGCGGATCTCACCCATAACTTAACTTACTGCGACGTGATAATGAGTATGCAGTAAGAATATATAACTATTTGTAACCTTGTAAAGATACAATGCTAAAACTGAGACATTTGCTAGTGTTATAAAGGAGCTGATGAATAAAATATCAGTAATTTTAGATGTCGTAAAGAATATAAAACTGTAGTTAATGTAAATATGCCACTTAACTTACTAGACCACCAAACGAAAAGAGCGGGAAAATATATGGTACATGCGCCAAACCGAAAAAAGCGGCTTACCTCAATCTCAATCATTTAGGTAAATTGTTTATTTTCAAATGTTTACTACAATATGTACATTGCTATTCTTTGCCGTTTCTTCATGTTGATTGGCTTTGTGTTTCAGTTTATTTTGTCCAGTGTTCCCTGGCGTTATTATTGACATCTTGATAAAGTCAAACGTACGATTCCTTCAAGGTATACATGTTTTCATATATAGAAACACAACACAACGTTCAAACGACTACGCATGCGCGAAAAAAACAAACAAGTAAAATGATCCAGCATACAAATCTGACATTCGTACGGACTCTATAAAAAACGTTGGAGTGTACGACTTTCATCGTTTTTTTCTCAAAATATAAAGAAAAATACAAAAGTATAGACTCCTGGTAGCTTTACAATATAACAAAGGTTATGTACACGAAACTTCAAACTTATATATTCAGGGAATTTCTTATAAATCGACTTCAAACACTAGTCCGAAATTCCTAATGTTTACAATGGCAAATTTACCGCTGTGAAAGTTTTGCCACGCATGCGTAGTCGTTTGACCGCTGTGTTTAGAAACACCAAATACTATTTCTACTTTTCTTGCATGGGCTTGTTATTTTGAGAATATACGATGAATAGACAATTTCACAGTACAAAAGAAAGCTTGCTTTTAATCAAATCAATACAGGTCGATGAAACGTGTCTGTTAAAAAGAACATATGACAGTTTGTGTGGTTCAACCTTTTTAGGGTTATTCTTTAAGATTTGATTACAGTCCGTAAAATGCTTAGTGTTTCTTTACATTACATGAAGCTGTAGTAAATTATACGCTATATCAGGGCTGTGATAAAACCGAACCACAACTATAAAATGGTCTGTTGCCATTACTTTTTCCTATTTTGCTGAAAGACTTGTGTTGTTCGGACGGCGACAGTGTTACAGGGATGCACTCAAACACAATTCGTTAGTTTTGTTTTTCAGAAACTCGCAAATGTTTTCCTCAACAGGAAATATCGTTAAAACATGACCGCGCTCCATGTACAGACGATTTTATTACAGAAAAGGACCAACGTACAATTTAGCTTAAAGTTCAAGCTCTTTTCTTTACGGTATAATCAAGCTATTTAAATTTTCAAACCCGGTAAAGAGAAAGGAAACGCACAAGAATCGGTAGTTCCTTCAGCTAGAAGGAAGCTGGTCTCCTAGCCGACGGTGCGCTCTTTTCCCCTCTCCATCAATGCTCCGTTTAACGGTATTTAGAAATTGAAACTGCGCGCGCGACCTCTAGATCCGAAAGCCGCGCACTAATTAACCAACTGAGCTACACTGGTTTCTTGAAAAGACTCCTTTAAACCAATAGAGCGTAGCTAGCAAAAAGTAGAATACGTCTCCATACACGGCGGGAGAGTCTAGAATCTATGGCTATGTTTTGTGTGTATTGATAGTTTCAGAGCACATCCAGCTGTATATACAGGTCCGTGAACGTTCATCCCATACTTGTCCCGCTGGACATCGGCACCCAGGGACACAATACTGGTGGGGACAGGCGAACGATGGGTCGTCTTTAGTTCGACATGTTTGTTTACATGATGGCACACAATCGTCGAAGATTGCACCACCTTTACAGCTGATTCCTACAAAAATAATATACAACGGTTAACTACGAGCTAGGTGGGGTTATTTAATTATTAATATCAGTAGTCTTTTCACCGTGCTGTTGTCTTCATCATCATCATCTTTCGGCCCTTCCGGTACATACATACATACATACATACATACATAAACTTTATTTGAATTCGAATTGTAGATTAGCTTTACACTAGTATCTTCGAATGGTAAAGAAAAATAATTTACAAGATGAATAAATAAATATAATAATTATAATAATATAAAAGGATAAACCGATGGAATATATATATATTAGTTGGAGCTCGAGAAGGTTCTTTTTCTCGCACTAGCCGTAAACCGAGCTACAGATGTTTCAACTCGCTCGGAGTCACTAAGCGAATTCCACAGTTTAGTGGCTAGATATGTGAAGGATTTAATCCCATATCTGGTCGAGATGCTCAGAATCACTTCGCCCCACACCCTCCGGTCCAACATTGCGCCAGCAATGTCCGCCCTGTTAATTCCCGAGTCCCTTGCTATTACGTCTGGAAATGTCATTTTCTTTGAATGGACAGGGCCGCGTGGTTTCCACAGGAGGAGTGATTGAATACTGAATCTCGCAGCAGCCTTATTGAATCAACTTAACTTAAAAATATTAGACTTAGGGCCGATCCACACTAGAGACAAAGTTTGCTCTAGGTGTCAAGATAATTGTAACAATTTGTCTAATTTGTCTTGGTTCTCCAGTGCAGATTTTTTAGCAGCATTTTCGTGACTAAACAAAAACTTGTTGCGCCGAACAAACTTCAAATGTTCCGTCGGCTTGTCCCTAGAGCCCCTACAACAAGTTTGCTCATATTACATGTTGTAACATTTGTTAAATTTATTGAGCAATTCATAGATTTTGACTCTAGTGCGGCTCGGCCCATATACTAACTACTGAATTTTGTTTTTACTGCCACTGGTACAAAATAAACTTATTGTATTGTACTGTTTACTAATAGACGATCACTTCACTTACCACAAACCTTTCGTCTCGACCATTTCACTTCAACCCCCATTCGTCTACAAGCACGAGCATAAGCCAGTAAAGACTCACAATCACATCGTTTGCTACGGCATGAACAAACATCACTCAGACAGTCCTTGTAGTAACGGCGAGGATCTACAGCCTTGTGACAATTTGAAAAATGACTTTTGATTGGCCAACAACGTTTCCTTGCGCGCCACTGATGCCTTGACTTACAGACAGCGGTCTCCTTCGGTGGAGCAGGCGCTCTTTTACAGTTGTTTCTTTGTCGACCAATGGCCCAGCTTTCCGCAAACTTGTGAATTGAGTTGGTGATTTGACCGTTTTTAAGCTTGAAATCATCATTAGGTTCACCGTTAAAGTTGCCACATAGCCCACATGTGTCTCCTTGGTAACGCTTGGGAACATGAACCTCAATGAAACTATCACCATCCCATAATATCTGTACACCAATATCTGTCAAGACGGTTATAATAGAGTTCTCTTTGGTTATTTGTAAGTAAGGCAGGTTATAGTATGGCAGGGGGACCTGCTTCTTATCAACCCGCACAGCTAACCGAGCTTGGAGAGAAATATGAATTGAACCAATAGAAATCGCCAAATACTTGGCACGTGACCTGCTAGGTATGCGTTCATTGCGCATGCGTACAGTGAAGTTGTCGTGCTTACAGTCAGCGGTTAGCTTGTAGCGACAGTTTCCTCTAAAGTTGTACATGGTACCGTCAAAGGTCTGGAAGTGTGGGTCACCGTATGAAGTACATACACCAGTATCTATAAAACAAATACAGCTGTTAGTTCAACCATTCAAACTTCTAAGAATTGAAATGCGTTCGGTGTATAAGTGAAATACAGATGCATGGGAAAAATATCATATGCCCTTGGCGGGAATTGAACCCAACGGTTTCGGCTTTCTAGTCCGACGTGTTACCACCACAACGCAAGGACCAACCACGCTGGATACGCAGCCGGACAATGTAGTACAGTAAACACCCGCATATAAGAACAAATGGATTAAGAACACCAGGCTGAAATTTGGCCAATAAAGTACCATATAAATAAGAACAATATATAAGATATATAAGAACAAAATCAGCCTGAACCGAAAATCATGTGTTCTTATATGCGGGTGTTTACTGTATAGGGCAACTGTGGGGGTCCCAGGGCGATATAATCTCTTAGGTAAATTTGAACACCATCAATGGAAACGCAGAAGTAAAGTGAATAAAGAATTGAAATGCGTTCGGTGTATAAGTGAAATACATTCAAACATCTCATGAACACAACTAATGCTCCGGTAATCAAAAACTGGCAAATCCTGCCTAGTTTTACAGACAGGGCACTCGAACCATGAACGCGTCAGTTTTGTTACTTTTTTACCCCACACCTGATTGAATAGATTAGAAATAAGATTAATTCACTAAATGAATATGATTTCAATGTTTCATATCATTTTAAGAGGTTTTGAAGTAGTATAGAATTGAAGTAGTACTATAATTTTTGTGAGTAATTGTGTAGATCAGTATTCCAGCTGTTACAATTACCAATGTCCGTAAAATATGTAAATTTGTTCCTTTATATGTAAATGTAGTAATCTGTGACAAAATTAAAGAATCTTGAATAGAAGGTTCAGAAAGTAACATGAAAAAGTCAAGTATTCACCATCCTCGGGAACCCAGGGGTATTCTTCTGTCGCTCGTTTCTCGCTTCCACAACATATACCCCTGGGAACGTAGTCTGTTGGAGCTTGTTCCGGAAGTCAAAATTCAGCTCTTTCCTGATTGGTCGACCTTATTAGGTCGACCAATGAAAATCAAGATAACCATTCAAAGAAAGTCGTTAGATAAGTTTGAATTTTGACTTCCGGAACAAGCTCCAACAGACTACGTTCCCAGGGGTATATGTTGTGGAAGCGAGAAACGAGCGACAGAAGAATACCCCTGGGTTCCCGAGGATGAGTGTTCACAGTTCGAGTGTCCAGCTTAAATATACCTTCGATACACTGAAGACAGCAGGAACCTGGCACTAGTCCTGGTTGATAACCCTGAAAGATACAAGTATGAAGCTTAAAAAAATCGTACAAACCAGGGGTGCAAATCAAAGTATTATGTTGGTAACAACGGTAAAGTGTACATGGTATTGTTAGGGAGTTCAAACTTACTGATACTTCGAACAGTAACCGATTAACATCTGATCTGGTAAGGTGTAAGTACCACCGACAGCTCGATTTTTCCACATCTAGTCAGTGTCTATATTCTTACTAATTGAACTAGCCACGTTATATCTTTAAAGTTTTCGAAAAAAGGAAAATCCCATCGTTTCCCGTGTTGCTTTTTTTGGTTTTATGTCAGTGTTTGCATGTGTGGTATCTCTTAGGGGTTAAATCGTCCGTCCTCCCCCTCCCCCTATACCCCCTATAGAGCCTTACGTACCTTTACGCATTTTACGTCAACATTACACTGCTGTCTCTCACATTTGATAGTTTGATTTATGCACTGACAGACTCGACAGTCGGGCTCGAACCACGTCTCGCCATTCTACGATAAATGAACACTGGTTTTGAGAACTATCTACAACTATAGATGAACATTGAATAGGATTTACGTAGGTTAAAGAAGACGAGTACCTTATGTAAAATCAAATCAATACAACAAATATTCATACAGCAAACATAAAAAGGTTAGACCGCTGTTCAGCAGACACTGTCGTCCTTACCTTGTAGGAGCGCTTAGCTCTAAAACACACTGACGATTCTAAAATATAAGTTAAAAAAAAAATGTTTTGGAATTAAAATTGTAAAATTATGTATTGATGTTCCGGTTGTCAAACTTCCAATCATTGCATGAGATATCCGCGGCTATCGACAGAAACCTTCTTTTAACAATTCATTTTTGGTTACATTCTCCTGGTCAAATTAAATCTAATTAACTGCCGTTGCTGGATAACTCTCATGCAAAGCATTGTGGTTGGTTATAGAAAACATAGCATTGTGGGATGTCTAAGGCCCGTTAAGCTAGCAAATTTGTCGAGCTTTTGCGGACATTGAGCGGAGAGTGGCGGATTGCGGAGAGCGGCGATTTCAATGGCGATTTTATCGCAACTTTATCGCTGCAACTTTGAACATGCTCGAAATTTAGCACAACTCGCTGCAATTTTCTGCCTCCTAAATTTCGTGCGTATTCGAAGCTGCGGCGACAAATCGTCGATGAAATCGCCATTGAAATCGCCACTCTTGTTGCACGACATAATTGATGTGTAAACGGGCCTTTAAAGGTAATATGTCCATGAAGGGAGCCTCATTTTTTGTTGATATCAAAACAAAATTTTGTTGCTAATTGATTTGGTCCAAGTGTCTTTTCTGTTTAGTCTAATGTGAATGTTTGCAATCCCAGTGGCGCCAAACCATCTGATAACGACTCTAATATCAAACCAAGCAAGCCCCCAACTGACTTATCAGCAAACACGAAACAAATTGATGTAAACGTGTTGCTTCTTTATCTTTTCTGATTTCTTGGTTTTTGGCTGTAACGCATCTGCTGTATGGCGGATAACTCACCACAGTTTCAGAATCCTTACGTTGTAGTTCCAGTTAATTCAAAAAATCAGTTTTGAGGTATTTAAGTCTTGTTTTTTTTTTGCATGCCATGTATTTTTTTGGGTGTAAAATTTGAAGGTTGAGTATTTTGGGGGGGTTGCAATATGAAGCTCGGTCGGACCACCCGTCATTTTACGGGCCCCCGAGTACATCGCCTGGGCCAGTTTCCTGCTAGTGGAACTCACATATTTATACAGACTTTATTCACCGAATAGTGATTTACGTGATTTATCCGCTGCGTAACGATGTACGTGATTTACCCGCTGCGTAACGATATACGTGATTTATCCGCTGTGTAACGATGTACGTGATTTATTCGCTGCGTAAAGATGTATGTGATTTATCCGCTGCGTAACGATGTACGTGATTTACCCGCTGCGCAACGATATACGTGATTTATCCGCTGCGTAACGATGTACGTGATTTATTCGCTGCGTTAAGATGTAGGTGATTTATCCGCTGCGTAACGATGTACGTGATTTATCCGCTGCGTAACGATGTACGTGATTTACCCGCTGCGTAACGATGTACGTGATTTACCCGCTGCGTAACGATGTACGTGATTTACCCGCTGCGTAACGATGTACGTGATTTATCTGCTGCGTAAAAAAATAAAGTCGTCCATACGCAGTTTTTTTAATAGTTTGATTTACTGAATATAATATTTTTTCAGGCCACCGTCAAACCTGCCGAAGATAAAAGGTATCCTGTGTAGTAAAATGTTGTTTTATCTTCTGGATATGGACTTGTACAGTTCATGTATAGCGTTTTTCAGCTAGTTCCATGCAATCCGCCCTATGTATAAGGTAATTCTATACCGTAGATAGCGTTTTTCAGCTAGTTCCGTGCAATCCGCCTAGCATGTATAAGGTAATTCTAATACCGTAGATAGCGTTTTTCAGCTATCGTGCAAGTGGGCAGAAGTTGCAGTGGCTTACCTACACATTCTGGACAGCATTGACCGGGACGTTTTACCAGTTTACCATGGCACTTGCTTGGTGATGGACATGTATAGCGGGTACAGATAACTCGTTCATCCTAGAAATATTAAATATCATCAATAAAAACTAAAATCATGTTGAAAATCCATTACACGTTTTATCAGCCTTACAACAATATTTGCTTTACTAAGCTGTCTAGCAGCTTCCTTCAACATTCTTTTAAATGTGGGAAGTTGTTGGGAATTTTTACTTTTACAAGACTTACTTTTATTTTTCTCTCCAATCAATGCTTTTTGACCATCACAATGTACAAGCAGGCATTTTATTTCGACTAGAAATGTTGCTGAGGCTGTGAAGAGTGAGGCATACTGGTTTCTAGTCTTATGAATGTCGCTAAATTGTCCGTAACTTGTCACAAGCATATCTTTGACTATAGCAAAACACGTGTTCACCCTTTAGTTTGATTATCTTTAAAACACTATCATCAATTGCCAGTTAAGTCTTCGAAAAGGGAAGTAAATGCTTGTAAAATAAAATGTACATTATATGTTGTGTTGTGCGTTATGAAGTGAATTCGTTGGATGTGCAAAAATGGGTGTGTTCCCATTAATTGGGTGACTGCAGAAGTAAATCAATGCATCCACAGTTACTCACTGTAAAAACCACTGAGTAGTGGTAACTCAAATAACTGAGTAAATCGATGCATCCACATTTACTCACTGCAAAAAACACTGAGTAGTGGTTACTCAAATAACTGAGTAAATTGATGCATCCACAGTTACTCACTGCAAAAACGACTGAGTAGTGGTTACTAAAATAACTGAGTAAATTGATGCATCCACAGTTACTCACTGCAAAAACCACTGAGTAGTGGTTACTCAAATAACTGAGTAAATCGATGCATCCACAGTTACTCACTGCAAAAACCACTGAGTAGTGGTTACTCAAATAACTGAGTAAATCGATGCATCCACAGTTGCTCACTGCAAAAACCACTGAGTAGTGGTTACTCAAATAACTGAGTAAATCGATGCATCCACAGTTGCTCACTGCAAAAACCACTGAGTAGTGGTTACTCAAATAACTGAGTAAATCGATGCATCCACAGTTACTCACTGCAAAAACCACTGAGTAGTGGTTACTCAAATAACTGAGTAAATCGATGCATCAACAGTTACTCACTGCAAAAACCACTGAGTAGTGGTTACTCAAATAACTGAGTAAATCGATGCATCCACAGTTACTCACTGCAAAAACGACTGAGTAGTGGTTATTCAAATAACTGAGTAAATCGATGCATCCACATTTACTCACTGCAAAAACCACTGAGTAGTGGTTATTCAACTAACTGAATAAATCGATGCATCAACAGTTACTGCAAAAACGACAGAGTAGTGGTTATTCAAATAACTGAGTAAATCGATGCATCCACAGTTACTCACTGTTGGTTACTCAAATTAAGTAAATCTATGTATATATTTTACTCAGATACTGATTTGAATTACTTTATGTAGTGAGTAACTGACGAAAACGGCGCCTTTTAATTTCATTTTTTTTTTCTATTTGAGCACTTCAAGGGTATTGCCATGTTTGCAGACAGGCGCTTTTCAATAGTTTTTTTTGAATATCTATATCGTGAAGGATTCAGTAACCGCCCGTAATCGGCCTCTTAGCTCAAATGTAAGCAGCGTGTTTGCGCTATTGATCTAGCAAGCTTTTCCTAAGCTACAGGATAGTAATGCTACACTAACAAGGGATTAGAACAGTTTGGATAAAGCTTCGTTGACAGGCAGACACGTTCATGGCTAATTCTACAACAAAGAACTGCATTGCGTCAACGATTGAATCAGAATTATAATAACAGATGAGAGCCATGTAAATCGGTACATTGTACGAAAAGTGATGTACTATTTATAGAAACATTCATCACTGCTTTCTGAAGTCGATGGGACGAGCAGTTGGATCATGCATGCGGAAACAGCACGTCCACAGACATTAGTACCATGAATTGTGTTTTAGAGTGTGTGTTAATGATACAGGAATGATCTTGTTAGCTGTAGTTTGATTACGAAGTCGAACTTCACTCGTTCATTTTATTATCCGTGTAAGCTAACTATTAGCTATTAGCTAACTATTACTCAAAGTAGAGTACAGTTAATGCATTTCTCTCGAAAAGTTTATACTGACTAATTCAAGTACGCCCTGTTGTAAGAAATAAGTTTTGATTGTCTGAATTAACTCCAATATAAGTTCAAAACCTCAAAAACACTCCGTCACATTTAAAACTCCCTTCTAACCAAAACATTAATAAAAAGTGTAAAATTAAATCATATATTTAATTAGTGCTATAATTAAGAGAGTAATTGGGTATAATTTACCTGACATCGACATGAAATGCAAGGATTTCCCGCCAATATTGGTAGTGTCATAAAATTACTTTGATCCGAGCACTGGGCAAGACGACCTAAATGAACATATCAAACAGTTTATAGACAATAGTTTACAAAGCGCTCGTGTCGAGTGCTTCCTACAACACAGTCAGTTACCTTGTAATCTCTCTGAGTATCCTGTGAGGCAGTATTGTAGAACGATGACTAGCGATATTATAAGCCCTGACATCGTGCCTGCCTGATCCGATTCAATTTACGGTCTTAATCAAATCAAAAGCTTTTATCTTCAATTTTTGTTACGCTTGAATATATTACAAAGGTTGGTGTGTCATCCTATAGCTTCAGGGATGTTTTTGCAATGACTTTTAGCCCTTTCTATTGTATGTCATAACAATTAGCTATGAAATGGTCATGTCTTGTTGAAAGCGGATGCACAACTTTTTGATTGAAGAAAAGAACCCCGTTGAAGAACACCAATTTGATTTAAGACTCAATATCACTTGTACTATTGATATTGTAAGATCCACTTGGCCACACATAAAACTGTATTGTTCAACCGGTATAACTGAGATTAAATGAATTACTGATCATAAAAAAATAACACTTTTTGCAGCTGACATGGCGGTGCACATTTCGTAACGACAATGATTTGCATTGTATTGATTAAACCATTAATAAGTCTTAGGAATTGAATGGATGGTGTCTCACTGGCGCCGTCACGACTACCTACTATAAAGAGAATTAGATGGCGGACAAGAAGATAAAAACTTTGTTATGAACACTATGTGTAAACAGAGATTAACCTGTGATTTACTTCACATCAAAAACCTATAACTCAGTCAACTAAAGCAAAACAACAATTCGCTGGCTAGTTTTGTACATATAAGTACAATTATCTTTTGCAGTAGGTATTTTATCGTGAACATGAACAAAAACATGCCCTTATGCACTATGTCGCCACAAAGTCGTAATTTGTCAAGCCCCTATAAGTATCACATTAGTTTCACACTTATCATCGACAAATACCTTTTCTGAACTATTGCTTTTTATAGGACTTGAATGAATCCTTAATAGATAATGTTTTTCAAATTAGTGATTAAGTTTGAAATACAGGAAAGCGAGTACGGTCTAGCTTATCGTTCGCTCGATCTGTAATTAGTAACAGTAAATTGTGACGTAAAATGGTCAAGTGTCCACTTTAAAATGTTGTTCGTGATTTGTAAACATCATGAACAGATCTAATGACTGAAATAACTACTTCCCAGCACTCTTAGCGTGCTTTCCGCCCCGACTTTAACTACACGCAGGCTATAGGCATTATTTTCTATTACACATACACGCATAGAAATAACTACTAAATAGAAACGAAATAAGCCATCTTTCTCACCGGTTATTGATTTAACCTTAGAAGTTTTCTAAATAAGTTTAGTTATCATCCAACTAGTCATAGACGAGTAATAATATAAAAAATATCTTATTATACAGTTTGATGTGTAATATGGCTGGATATTTTACTCGTTAACTTGCATTTTGACTCGCCCGGAGGCTCGTCACAATACAGCGTATCACTAGTAAAATATCCAGCCATATTACACATCAAACTGTCTAATAAGATATATATTTTTATTATCTGTGATATATTAAAAAATAACAAATGCACTTTTTTTCGACCATAAAATGTATTATATATTGACTCGACAGCTATCAATCAAACTTTTAGCTATTTCAAGCAATGTTGTGCAAGCAATGAGCTAAAGCCTTGAGGGCGAAAATACTAAAGGATTGACGTCAGTCGAAATGTCACGTGAATCGGTAACTACTTCATGTTGGCAGTCACATGATGGTTCAGTTCAAATATATTACCTTTCATAATACCATTGCAGTAATATATTTGAAAGACCATTATATGACTGCCTACACGAAGTAGTTACCCGATAATTGGCTGTGAATTCCACGTTCCCATATTTAGCACGATCTAGTCAATCGTAAAAATTAACTTTAGGCTTCCATTTATTAGTGTAGGGGGGGGGGGGGGGGGGGGGGCAATATAAACTGGGCAAATAAAGGGGGGTTATGATATTTTTTAGCAACCAGGAAAGGGAGGGGGGCTGCGTAATATTTGAAAAAAAAACCCCATAAGATTTTGCCGAGCCTCCCCCTCCCCCCCCCCCCCCCCCCATACACTATTAAATGAAAGCTGTCTTTAGTAAAACTAATTATGTTTTTTACAGTGTTTTGGCTACACAGCCTATTCTAGTTTACTCGCTAGTTTCCATTGATATTTAGCATAAGAGAGGCCCTGTTAGGGTTTTAGGATTGTGGATTATTAGGGGTTTTTAGAGTAGGGATATGAATTATTGACCCAAAAGTTTAAGGATTATGGATTATTTTTGCAGCATTTGGGACCAATTGAGGATTTACAATTACTCGTTTGTAATTTATTTTTGGTAAACCATTATTTACAATTTAGGATTACCGATTATTTATGAACTCTAATCAGGATTATGGATTATTTAGACCCCCCCCCCCCCCCCCCCCCCCCCCCCCCCCCCCTAACAGGGCCTCATAAGAAATGCATACATGTCCAGTATTACAATAAGACTCAAGCTGGTAAAATATTTAGTTTATCAGTTCAGTCTATTGGTATCTTTACTGATAATAGAATAGGAGCCATAATTGTTGAGTGAGGGGAGGGCATATAAGACATAATTAACTATATATCTGGAAACCTTGTCTTCCTTGTTGGTTGTTCTCTTACCGATTATTCAGTTATATTTATACAGTATTTCTTAATTTAGCAGTCATGTTACGGGCTTCCTGTGTTTAGACTGGATGTGATGTACATCGCGTTTGGGCATGGGAACCCTGTGTTTGATATGTCTTGCCACAGTGGTACAAGCTGGGCTTGATATTTTAAATTGACTTGTCGTTTATTGCACCATATTTCAGACATCTGAATTACAGGTCAAGTCAGAGGTTATTACGGATAGGAATTGAATTTACATAGCAATGTAAGAAATACTAGTAGCATGTAAGTGTTATATGTAATGAGTAAAATATAAATAAAATATTCTTTTACAATGAATTGCTGTTTATTTTAACCATATTAAGTCAGCGATTATTACAAATAGAAATTTACATAGCAATATATGAAATACTAGTAGTATGTAAGTGTAATACCATGATCACCTCGGATTCTTTTGTCTTCCGAGGGGTTTACAAACCCGAATTTTCCTCATGCATACAACATGAGGGAAATTTAGAAGACAAAGAAATTCTTTGTCTTTTACTAAATTTCTCTCTATATTATTTTAAAAAATATATTATTTAATTTATGCAAGGGAAATTTAGTAAAAGACAAATGATTTCTTTGTCCTCTAAATTTCCCTCATGTTGTATGCATGATGAAAATGTAGGAGACTATCCCTCAATGGTCCCTCATTATAACAATCATCGAGACCATTCCTGGATCGCTTCGACCCAGTTGAAAATTCTTAAAATATAGGACCCTTTACTACACACAAGTCCGTACTCTAACACTTGTGGGACTCATTAAGTAACTATGCGCATGCGTTGACTACATTGAAGTATAGTATGTCATGCGTGTTTATGCAAACAAACTATAATGAATGCATGGTGGTATAATTCGGCATTGTCTCATTTAACAAAAGGAACTATTTTAAAAGTATGCCGAAAATCAACAGCTTTGTAAAAGTTTATAATTTATGTTTCTATGAAAACTAACATGTATTTCTCAACAGTAGTTCTATATTCCTCGGTAATCATGGTATTACAAAGTGAAAGAAAACCTAATTGAGGGCAGCCACCTGAAAATTATCAGGAATGGTAATATATGGTGTCACCCTGTCCAATAAAGTTGTTATTATTATTATACTAATAAAAATTATCCAATTAATGTGTATCAAGATACTGGTAAGGGTAGATAATGGTAATGGTGTCACCCTGTCCAATAAAGTTGTTATTATTATTATTATACAAATCAAAATTGTCCAATTAATGTGTATCAAGATACTGGTAAGGGTAGATAATGGTAATGGTGTCACCCTGTCCAATAAAGTTGTTATTATTATTATACTAATAAAAATTATCCAATGCATATATATCAAGATACTGGTAATGGTAGAAAATGCTAATGGTGTCACCCTGCATGTCCAATAAAGTTGTTATTATTATTATACTAATAAAAATTATCCAATGCATGTATATCAAGATACTGGTAATGGTAGAAAATGCTAATGGTGTCACCCTGCATGTCCAATAAAGTTGTTATTATTATTATACTAATCAAAATTATCCAATTAATTTGTATCAAGATACTGGTAATGGTAGAAAATGCTAATGGTGTCACCCTGCATGTCCAATAAAGTTGTTATTATTATTATACTAATCAAAATTATCCAATGCATGTATATCAAGATACTGGTAATGGTAGAAAATGCTAATGGTGTCACCCTGCATGTCCAATAAAGTTGTTATTATTATTATACTAATCAAAATTATCCAATTAATTTGTATCAAGATACTGGTAATGGTAGAAAATGCTAATGGTGTCACCCTGCATGTCCAATAAAGTTGTTATTATTATTATACTAATCAAAATTATCCAATGCATGTATATCAAGATACTGGTAATGGTAGAAAATGCTAATGGTGTCACCCTGCATGTCCAATAAAGTTGTTATTATTATTATACTAATCAAAATTATCCAATTAATGTGTATCAAGATACTGGTAAGGGTAGATAATGGTAATGGTGTCACCCTGTCCAATAAAGTTGTTATTATTATTATACTAATAAAAATTATCCAATGCATATATATCAAGATACTGGTAAGGGTAGATAATGGTAATGGTGTCACCCTGTCCAACAAAGTTGTTATTATTATTATACTAATCAAAATTGTCCAATTAAATGTATATCAAGATACTTTAATCAGTGAACCCATTGACCTACTGACATCATATGTGGCTTCATTGCTTATTTAGTACAATGACAACATTGCACCGGAACAGTTCATGGATTTGAAGCCCGATTAAGACCACGGTTGGCTCTGTCGTTGTGTGCACTTCACTTACTGACATGGAGAACACCCAACCACCTACCCATCCCTCTCTCCCACCCTATGATAGAAATTCAAATGTACTCGACCTCGTCTCGTGGATCCACAACAATTTAGATGACGATGACGCCAACCGTGGTAAATAAGAGAATATAACTCGATAGAGCGCTGCTGCCGAGTTTTCTATTTCTTTTATAAAATATTCAGTAGTTAAAATCAAACAAATCGACGTTCCGTGCACTGTTGAGTTATAGAGAACGCTTCTCAGCCAATCAGAGCGCGCGATTTAAATAAAATATTTTATAAATATAAACAGTACTTTTTAAAATTGTATATATAAAATTTGAGTATATTTTATATAAAAAAGTGATTGCACAATCCCTAAATATATGTAGCTCAGTGTTTTTATAGTATACACTACCTAATCAAAATCGATTGTTGTTGTTGTCAATGTTGTGTTCCTGTCAATACCTGTCACTTGTTGGCGATCATTAGTCTCATAATAACATTACTTTTTATACTTACACAAGAACTAATTGCATGGCAGTAAACCCTGGACTAGAGGAGCGGAGACTTTTGTACCTTGTTTAACCAATCAGCATCAAGTCAATGACGTCATTAAATCTGACAAACACTTATTTTAGTAAAATTAGCCCTCATCGCTACAAGGCGACGTGATCACGGGAAACTCTGTTGGTTTTATTTGCTATGGGGTATTGAAGGTAAGAAGTGATTTTAAGTTTATTCCACGAGTGTTTTTAATCAAAAATTTGAAGCCAAAGGAACAAACGAACAAAAAAAGCAAGGCAAAAAGCAACTAATTGCATGGCAGTAAACCCTGGACTAGAGGAGCGGAGACTTTTGTACCTTGTTTAACCAATCAGCATCAAGTCAATGACGTCATTAAATCTGACAAACAGCTATTTTGGCATAAATTAGCCTTCATCGCTTTGCGAAGTTGGTTTGGTCGAAATTGATTTACTTCTCTACAAGGCGACGTAATCACGGGAAACTCTGTTGGTTTTATTTGCTATGGGATATTGAAGGTAAAAAGTGATTAAAAGTTTATTCCTCAAGTGATTTTAATCAAAAATGTTAATTCAATAGCCTGTATCGAAATTTCAATTTACTGCAGTTGAAACTTGTTCCGTGAGAAAGTGGAATTTGAGATGTAATTTCATTTCATCTGGCTGTCTAACTTCTTGTTCAAGATAACTTAAAGATCTGGCTCAAAGAGTGATTTTCTAGGCAAAGTGTCTACGCAAGCAGCAAAGAAATGACCAGCTCGATAACTTTCGTTGTGACCGCTTTGTTGTCAGTACAGGTAAGAGATAATCTAAAGGCCTGGGCAAACGGTTTCAACGTTCGATTTTGTTGAATGGAAATGTATACTTTCGCTTTTAAACTCTTTCAACATCGTTGAAACGTGTTCAATCGATGTTGAATTGATGTTGATAGAGTTTAAAAGCGTTTAAACATTGCCATTCAACAAAATCGAACGGATGCATGAGTTGAAGCAAATGTTGAAACCGGGAAGAGTGGCGCGGCTAACAAACATTCAGCGACAAGAAACATTACAATCTTTGTATATATTTCCCACTAGGTTCTGCTGTCTGGAATACCTCTAATTACTTGCCTAGACTTTGGTAATATCTACGAAAAGCTTGGTAAAATGTGTTATCAAGATCCCAAAAACTACATCCAAGACTCAGGTGACTAGATATTCTTGTTGTTTACTAAAATTATATCACTATTCGACGTATCCAGAATGATTTCAAGGGGTGACTGCATCACAGTCTATCTATAGTTCCTCTTATCCATTATCTTTATTCTTTTTCGACTCCAAGTCACACAATTCACCTCCTGGATCAGCCCGTGTATAGGTTATCCATATGATATATAGAGAAAAATACTACTTAGGCGCGCGTGCGAAGATATGGAATTTTCACACACCTTCGAGTGTTCAAATTCGATATTATCATTATTATTAACTTAAGGAGATTCCGTAGTTTTGCATTGCGCACGCTCTACTGCGCACAATTTTGACCAGCGAGAGCGCGCGCTACAGCTCGCGCACCTTGCGCGCGCTATGTCGGTATTACTAAAAGATCACAATTCGTACATTCAAAGTGCCATAGCGCCAAAACGAATACGGTGACATATCTTTTTTATTTTATTGAATTAAAGATATCCACGTTTTCAAATACATATCTGAGTTTGAATAAAAATCTATGTCCAGATTTCGAGATATTTCAAGAATTGTGGTAATATTGTGCTACCCAGGTGTTCGCGAACGATACGCTCAAGTAACTTCGAGTATTGCTTTATCGCTATTATCTTTTAACAGGTTCACTTTTCTATCCACGTTTTGTGTGTGAATGAAGATTTGGGGTGCTAAGATGAAATAAAACCTGATATTTCAATCCTAATATCAAAAAAGAGTACCATTTAATCGCCTTTTATTCTCATTTTATACATCGAAATATTACTCCCGCGCGCCGTCGAAATGAGTAACTTTGACGTGATCTAGTGCCAAAACCAACACGGTGACCCCCCTTTTTTATTTTATTTTTGAAATGCCCATGTCTTAAAGTATAACTGTACAAAGTTTCAATAAAAAGTTATGTCAAAATCTATTACTACGGAATCTCCTTAATTCTTAGCGCACCACATACAATCTCAGTGCTTTTACAATTAATATGGACAAAATAAAGTAATGAATAAGAAATGCGAATGATTATAACAACAATATTGAAAATAATGAAAAGAATAGTACTTATAGCGGAAAACCTAGGAATTAAAAAGTAATGTCTTGAGTTTCATTTTGAATGTTAACCCAGGTACTTTATTCAAAACTGATAAAACTGATTTTTATTTTTCACATGTAAAATTATCGTATTTTTATGTGTGTTCAGTTACCTCTGTTATTTTAATACCGTATTTACTCGATTAAGCGCCGCGGCGCTTATTAAATTTTTCTCGATGTCACTGCCCCCTTCTTGATGAGAACTAAGAATAGCAGTGAAATATGATTGCTTTGAACTGAAGAATATAGCTTTGAAGAAAAATTGATCATCTTCTCACTTGTTGCTATCCTCAAATTAAGACATACACTCTCAAGTCATATGGTCTACGGTCTTTCTCAGTTGCTGCTCCTCTACTTTGGAACTCTCTACCCCCTTCAATTAGAGACATTTCAAGTCTATCTTCCTTCAAGTCAAATTTTAAAACTCATTTAAATTAGCTTTTTCATTGTAATCATATCAATTTTTTTAGTTTTGAAGCGCTTAGAACAGACTTGTATAAGCGCTATACAAGCTATTCTATTATTTTGTTAAGAATGTTGTGTCACATGAAAAAAAAGAACATTTGTAATTTAGTAAGAAAGGAATAACAAAAGAAAGTGTTTAGCTTGAGTGATCTTCTTTTGTTTTTTGTTTTATTGAGATTTTCAAGCTACAAACATACATATACATACATCAAGTTAATTTACATACAACACAATTAAGAAAAATTATTTATAAAACCTGAAACTAAACATTTATATCCTCGTATTTCAATATGAACTTAAATTTATAATAATCAAATTTACAATAATGTCATTCTTTTGTCGTGCTCATTTTTAATTTACGCCGATACTACATTGAATACTACGTCTCTTTTAATTAATTCCTTTCCCACTAAATTACAAAAGTCAGGACAACGTTCTTGCAAATATAGGTGTGGTAAAATAATATTTCAAAATATTATATATGTCATTTCGTCTGTTAATTGCTAATTAAGGTGACTGGCTATATGAGATAATCAGCATATAATGGATGTCTACGCTCGAGATTTTGAAGCTAAAGGAACAAACGAACAAACAAAAGCAAGGCAAAAAGCAAGCAAGAAAACAAGCGAACGAACGAACGAACGAACGAACGAACGAACGAACGAACGAACGAACGAACGAACGAACGAACGAAAACAAAATATTAATTAGCGTTACCGGGTAATTGCACAATGGTAATTGCACAATGGCCCTCAGATACGGATCCCAAATGGCAAGAAGGCAAATAAGCAGTTAGCTATTTACAACCATGTCCACGAAACTGAAATAAAATTGAACTAATCAGAAATAAGGACCAATACAATCTGATTGTAAGACCGACGCTCTGGCCACAGCGACCATGATGCAAAAAACAGCGAGTAAACAAATAAGAAAACAACTGAAGTTCCTGGAACTGACCACCTTATAACAGTGCGCACGGCAAACGACCAGGTGGTCTCGCCTCCAAGCGCGCAAAGAATTGTTTGTCAAAACGAATAGTTCCAAAATGGCGCCTCGAGACAAAAACAATTTCGGTTACTTTTAGGCATTTGCGTTTTGTTTTTATTCTTTTTTATCCCTGATAGAGCAGCAGTGAACTTTAATTGTCCAATTAGTAACATATAACTTTTTAATGTAAAGTTATTTTAAGGATGCAATTTATCGAGGGTTAACACGGGAAACAACTCTCTCGAACGACGCCATCTTGGAACTGTTGGCAATGCGATAGAAATGCTTCTAATTGGCCTATACTAACCGGAAGTGCGCGCGCGAAATCACCTGGAACTAATATGATTGGTTTATGTCAAGCAGGTGATGGTCTGTACTGTAATATCGAGTTTACAGGAACATGTTGGCCGCAAGTCAAGGCAGGATTTATTGTCATGCGTACCTGTCCAAAATTGTACTTCAAAGATAACGGTATGTTAACATCTTGTCTACTCCTTTCTTCTTTTCTTCCTCCATTTAACAAAAAACTAATCAATGAGTGAGTGAGTCAGTAAGTGAGTCAGTCAGAGACTGTGCAATAATCATCAGGAGGGGCTGTCAGTAATGAGTTTCATGCATGCATAGCCAAACATTAGGTTAGGACATCAAATAAAATACTACAACGCGTATATACTCAGTCAGTCAGTCAGTCAGTCAGTCAGTCAATCAGTCAGTCAGTCAGTCAGTCAGTCAGTCAGTCAGTCAGTCAGTCAGTCAGTCAGTCAGTCAGTCAGTCAGTCAGTCAGTCAGTCAGTCAGTCAGTCAGTCAGTCAGTCAGTCAGTCAGTCAGTCTACTAATTACTACCCTTTTACCCCGTAGCACTAATCAGTCGTCATTGTACAGAGAATGGAGTATGGGATACAATCAACTTTAGTTCATGTGTAAAACTATCGCAAGAGGAGGCGAAACAAGTTGGTCTTGAACTTGCTAAAGAAATTGACTTAGCGGTATGTCTAGTATTAGCAAACTTGCTAAATGCTTACGAGACAACGATTTTTGTATATTGTAATCACACACATTGTTCACACTCACGATAAGAGTAGAATCTCTCAAAATATGTCCAATCAAAACACGTCATCATCATCGTTATCATTATCATTATCGTTATCATTATCGTCATCTATACCGTTTCGTCATCGTTGTAGTATCACATCCATCAGCTTAGTATATACAATCTCTTTCATAACCTCTCATAGACGAACCGAAATCCTGAAAGTGTTAGTACAAAGCAGCCTGAAGACTACGAACGTGAAGTCTATGTTTTTGTGATATGCAGCTGGATAGCGGAGGCAGTGTTGTTCGTCTCACTGGTAGCATTATCCGTTCAGTAAGTAACCCTTTGTATGTCAAAATAACAAGCATTCATAGAGACTTCCTTCCTTCCTTCCTTCCTTCCTTCCATCCTTCCTTCCTTCCTTCCTTCCTTCCCGGCTTCCTTCCTTCCTTTCCGGCTTCCTTCCTTCCTTTCTTCCTTACGTTTGTATTTACTTATTTACCATCTCTTCGTGATGTGGTTTTAGAAAGAGCAACAATGAACGTTTTTACATGGATAGAAATCTCGTGTTTGCGTTTTTGATGAGGACAGCAACATTCTTAATTGACTATTACACTGGATTGTCCAATTCTACTAACCTCAAGGTAGAAAAGAATGTCCAAATACTGATGTGTTTATAGTGTATGTTGATTTTTTTGTCGGTGGAGACTTGGTTGGTTGGTAGACTAGCTTAGATTGGTTGGTAGACTAGCTTAGATTGGTTGGTAGACTAGCTTAGATTGGTTGGTAGACTAGCTTAGATTGGTTGGTAGACTAGCTTAGATTGGTTGGTTGGTTGGTTGGTTGGTTGGTTGGTTGGTTGGTTGGTTGTTTGGTTGTTTGGTTGTTTGGTTGGTTGGTTGTTTGGTTGGTTGGTTGGTTGGTTGGTTGGTTGGTTGGTTGGTTGGTTGGTTGGTTGGTTGGTTGGTTGGTTGGTTGGTTGGTTGGTTGGTTGGTTGGTTGGTTGGTTGGTTGGTTGGTTGGTTGGTTGGTTGGTTGGTTGGTTGGTTGGTTGGTTGGTTGGTTGGTTGGTTGGTTGGTTGGTTGGTTGGTTGGTTGGTTGGTTGGTTGGTTGGTTGGTTGGTTGGTTGGTTGGTTGGTTGGTTGGTTGGTTGGTTGGTTGGTTGGTTGGTTGGTTGGTTATATTTGATTACATTGATTATATTGTTGGTGGATTAGTTATTTATTTAAATTCAATTTTTTATGTATAATTATACTAGGGTGTTTGTAATTTCTTCTGGATACTTAATCGATACTTTGCTGTGGCTGAGATCACGTGGATGCTAAACGAAGCTATCTACCTTCTTCGTAAGATAAGCCATGCCTTTGACCATAACTCCTATCACCTTTACTTTGTGTTATTTGGATGGGGTGAGTATTAACGTTATAATTTATAATCTAACAAATCTAAAAATATGACTTACAAACGGTCTTGATATATCAAAATATTAAAAAATATGCATTGTTGATATAAAATGGGACCGGAGTGGTCACTTTAATTAGTAGTTGTTAACAGTCTTCTATTGTTCATGTTAACAATGTGGACACCATCTTGAAAAAATGAGAACCGCGTTCACTTGCTATATATATTGCTATAGAGCGATAAGTTCACAGTGAGTCAGTCATTGAAAGGTAGCAATACCTTTACATCGAGCGAGACCAACGTTAAGCTTGCATTGATAGAGACACGTGATTAATTGTCTCGTAATGTGTTACAGCGCGACGCACCTTACCGTGGCCACCCAATTAATGTTTTGTACAAGTTGACTTAGCGTTCAAAAGTTTCTCTTTCCAAATTATTTTATACACCTTTTCAAATTTAAACATCCTGGGAGGTTTTTCAGACACTTATAAACTTCACTCTTGTCTTCGCTTTGAACATTTCAAAGTGTTACGTGTCTTTTATAATATGGTCAAATTCTCGCTTCCTGGTTGGTTACAAAACTTTAATTAGGTGGCCACGGTAAGGTGCGTCACGCTGTAAAAAGGTATCATTGCAAGCTCACCATTCGTTTCGATTCAATACAAAGGCACGGCTAGCTTTCAAAATGGCGCAGTAGACGAACTATGAATGGGACATGTTACTGTATTCTACAGGTCTTCCCTTTTTTCTTACGTTTGTGGTTTACACTCCAGTGGTGCACTACATGAACGTTAACGAACAAAGGTAAACTAAAAGCGCATTATTTGTTCACGAATAATAATAATAATAATAATAATAATAATAATAATAATAATAATAATAATAATAATAATAATAATAATAATAATAATAATAATAATAATAATAATAATAATAATAATAATAATAATAATAATAATAATAATAATAATAATAATAATAATAATAATAATAATAATAATGTTGATGATGATGATGATGATGATTGGAGAAAGTCTCGTCTTACGATTGATCGCCAGCTATATGTAGACCAGTGCAATCTTGTTCGAGACTTGATCAAGAAAGCCAAGGACGAATTCTATTCTAATATTATATCTGAGAACCAATCCAATCAGAAAGTTCTTTCTTCTACTTTTCAGAAATGGACAAATATGAAAGCTCAACAACATTTCCCTTCTTCTAATTCTTCTGATGGACTTGCAAACTCTTTTGCAGATTTTTTTGAAAATAAAATAAGTACTATTCAGGCTGGTTTTGACAGCTCGTCAGAAAATGTTATTTTCTCAGATAATTCTACTTTGTGCCACTTTTTGTCTTTCTTTGAAGAAATTTCATCAGAATGTCTTTCTAAAATCATTGCTCCTTTGGTTCTCAAATCTTCTGAACTTGACCCTGTTCCTAGTTTGTTTCTGAAAAGGTGTTTTGAGTATCTTCTTCCGATGGTTACCAGGATCGTAAATTTATCTTTGTCATCTGGTTCTTTCCCTTCAAATCTCAAAGAGGCTATTGTAAAACCAATTCTTAAGAAGCATAGCTTGTCTACTGAGGAATTTTCCAGCTTCCGACCAGTATCTAACTTAAACTTTATATCTAAAGCAATTGAGAAAGTTGTAGCTGCACAGCTCACTGAACATCTTAACAAAAACAACTTACACGAACCTTTTCAATCTGCATATAAGAAGTATCATAGTGTAGAAACGGCTCTATTGAGAGTACAAAATGATGTGTTGAAGGCAATTGATAGCCAACGTAGTGTTATCCTGGTTTTACTAGATCTTTCAGCTGCCTTTGACACGGTCGATCACAACATTTTGTTGGAAAGAATGTCATCTAGGTTTGGTATTAATGGTCGAGTACTGAAATGGTTTGAGTCATACTTGACTGATAGACGCTTCCGTGTCAGTGTCGAGGGAAGTTTATCGTCTAGTCGCTCTTTACAATGTGGTGTACCTCAAGGTTCAATCTTAGGGCCCATATTGTTTCTCATATACACCTCTCCAATCGGTGATATTTTAAGAGATCACGATATTGATTTTCATTTGTATGCTGATGATACTCAGCTATATATCTCTTTTGAAACATCCTCCACTATCAAAGTTGAATCAGCCAAATACCAAGTTGAGTCTTGTTTGAGTAGAATTGATTCCTGGATGACCGCTAACAAATTGAAATTGAATTCTGACAAAACTGAGATCACTGTACTGTCAGCTGCTCATCGCCCCAGACCACCCATTGAGAGTCTTAAGTGCTGCGACCATATTATCCCTCTTTCATCATCCGTTCGGGATATAGGAGTGATTCTTGACGACAAAGTAACTCTTGTAAATCAGATTACCTCCATCTGCAAGTCTTGCTTTTTTCATATTAGAAACATCTGGAAGATCCGAAAATATATTTCTATGGAAGTCTGTGAATCCCTGGTACATGCTTTTATTTCAAGTAAACTAGATTTTTGTAATTCCTTGTTGTACGGGGTACCGAATTACCTAATTCAGAAACTTCAACGGGTTCAGAATGCTGCAGCACGACTGGTATCGTGCTGTCACAAGCATGATCACATTACTCCTGTCCTGCGCCGCTTACATTGGTTGCCTGTAGAACAGCGAATTAATTATAAGATACTGTTGTTAACCTTCAAAGCTTTGAATGATTGTGCTCCGCCATATATCCGTGAACTTATTGAACCATATGCCCCAGTTCGCCAGCTAAGATCTGCATCATCGCACCTTTTAACCAGAGGCTCTTACTGTCTGAAAACGTATGGCAAACGAGCCTTCTCTAATGCAGCTCCGGATCTATGGAATAGCCTTCCTGTTCATATTAGATCATTTACTGACATCACTTTATTCAAGCGTGATCTTAAAACGTTTCTGTTTAGAAAGGCGTATTCTTCTTTCTGATTAATTAATTGATTAACTTATAATTTTAACATATATTAATTACCGATATATAATACATTTTTATATATGAATTCCTTCTATGCAAGGATTTCTATGTTTCCGCCTTTATTTGGCTTTTTATAATATTTTTTAGCTTGTTTTAATTACATTAAATTAAATATTCCTAAACTCTATTTTAAATATGTAAAGCGTTGTTGAACTTTAAGGAATTGACGCTATATAAAATATTATTATTATTATATTATTATTATTATTATGATGATGATGATGATGATGATGAAGATGATGATGATGATGATGATGATGATGATGATGATGATGATGATGATGATGATGACGCTAATTTACATTTATATTTCTTCAACTCAAGGGTGCTTTACAAAGATTGTTCAAAATAACTATATATGTTAATAAAATAAATATTTACAAGCTTTTTACAATTAATGTCTTTCGTTAGCGGGTTAGTCATATTATCTCATTTTATAAAGAAAGAAAAAAGAAAAGTGGTAGCTAGTACGGTATACGGAATACATGGGATAACGCACTCAAAGTTTTTATAGTTTAAGGTGGCTCGAGGTAGTTTTGAATGGCGCACACATCCCCTTTTTGAATTCGCAATTACATGATCTTACGTTCGCCCCATGAATGTGAATTTTACACCAAATGACAGTCTTGGATGAAAGTTTTGAACGATGTTTTAATTATGTTAATCAAAGTTTCCATAGCAACGATAAACAACTTTTTTGTAAAATGGTTTTTCTTAAATATCTTTGAATTTGAGCTGATTGCGAAAAAACAATAAATGTGCTGTAAACTGCTACGTTTAGCACATCAATTGGGAAAGTTAGAAGAAAAGTTATCTGTTTGATAACTAATAAATCACGAAAACATTTAAATGTGTATTTTGTTCGCGTGTAAATATAAGCGGTCAAAACATTTCATAAGATGCACAAATTATCATCTTAATACTGTAGAATGTTTCCTTGGACTTTCATTTAAACTCCCTGTGGACAGCTCTGGTTAGTATGTAGGCAATGCAGAGATCAAGCTTTTTATTAAAATGACGTTTTGCTTGACGTTTTCACTCTTGCATAACTACGATCACAATTACCTATAACTCACAAAAGAACAAACGAAAATGAGTGATATCTTCGCAGTACAATTTTAAATATATAGTCAATAATATTGCAAAATTGTAGCCAAATCCATATGAAAGAACGCTTTTAAAAGTAGCGCCGAAGTTGAAGTACGAAAGTAGCGCCCGCCGAGTGAAAACTTACTGCATCGAGCGTGACATCGTGTGTTTATTTCAGTGGCTGATTAACATGCAGCGAACAGTCTTAAATTCCTGTATGCACGCTTAGTCCACAGGAAGACCAAGTGTACAAGTTTCACATAAAGTACAATAATAAATCGGGCGTGTATTGAATGCTAGATTTTATAGTTTAGTGGAATTTGAAATATATTTCAAGCCTTAGTGAATACATCACGAAGAGTACGACCCATGTTGTATTCAAGCAGGAATGCGCGATCGCGATGAGAATAAGAAAATTTAAATAATTACAATATACAAAAAATTATAATTAGACTAAGAGTGCATAGAGGAATTTGACACTGTACGCTGCATGTTAATTAGCCACTGAAATAAACACACGATGTCACGCTCGATGCAGTAAATTTTCACTCGGCGGGCGCTACTTTCGTACTTCAACTTCGGCGCTACTTTTAAAAGCGTTCTTTCATATGGATTTGGCTACAATTTTGCAATATTATTGACTATATATTTAAAATTGTACTGCGAAGATATCACTCATTTTCGTTTGTTCTTTTGTGAGTTATAGGTACTTGTGATCGTAGTTATGCAAGAGTGAAAACGTCAAGCAAAACGTCATTTTAATAAAAATCTCGATCTCTGCTTGCCTACATATTAACCAGAGCTGTTCACAGGGAGTTTAAATGAAAGTCCAAGGAAACATTCTGCAGTATTAAGATGATAATTTGTGCATCCTATGAAATGTTTTGACCGCTTATATTTACACGCGAACAAAATACACATTTAAATGTTTTCGTGATTTATTCATTATCGAACAGATAACTTTTCTTCTAACTTTTCCAATTGATGTGCTAAAGGGGGTAGTTTATAGCACTTTTATTGGTTTTTCGCAATCAGCTCAAATTCAAAAGATATTTAAGAAAAACCATTTTACAAAAAAGTTGTTTATCGTTGCTATGGAAACTTTGATTAGCATAATTAAAACATCGTTCAAAACTTTCATCCAAGACTGTCATTTGGTGTAAAATTCACATTCATGGGGCGAACGTAAGATCATGTAATTGCGAATTCAAAAAGGGATGTATGCGCCATTCAAAACTACCTCGAGCCACCTTAATCAGAAAAGGTTGTTTTAAATATTGTGCAATTTTGTTTGGATTTATATCTAATTGTTGTTATTTATTTAATTGTTTTAGATGCTGGACTCACCTAGGACAGTCACTAGAGATGCTTGTTCTTTATGTACCCTTGACTATTATGCTGATGGTAAGGAACAGTTAAACTTACCAAGATTATAGTGCACTATTATTGAGACACCCTTTCCGAGAAACATACATACAAGATAGTAGCGCAAGGGATTAAGGATAACCTATGTATATTTTATCAGAACGTAGGGATGGCCCAACCTCGTTCCCAGGGCTCTTTCCCTTCGCTTTTGGGATGGCCACATTGCTACAAATAAGATTAGTCATTTTGTTATTCAGAAACGGCCGTTTTGACTTATTACTGACAGCAAGAAATGCGAGCCAAATGTACATTTAGATTTCTGAATTGATCCATGATCCTTTGCGCCACACGCGTGTGTGCTTTTCGACGGGTAACAACTTTCTCGCAGAGGGTACGGAGTATCACAATAGCTAACTTAATATATTCATATCTCCTCAATGCTATTTGTTATTTAATGCAATAATTGTTGTCGTTGTTGTATGTCGTTGCAAAAATCTTTATAGGCGTTATCTTGGACCGGTCATAGGATTGTAAGTCTTATATTCAAGATGACTAAACTGTATTTCTTGTTTTTGGATTTGCAACACTCGCAAATTACGCGTACGTTGATTGTCTTGCTTGCCCTGATATAGTATATGTGATATATATACTTCTGTATTTAATTGTTGTAATCTATCTCTGTAGATCAACTTTGGTATAATGGTTTACGTAATCAAGGTCCTGATTCACAAGATGAGAGAAGAGAAATACTCCGAGGCCAAGATAGTCTGGTGAGATTTAGAAACTATCCTTCAGAAATATATTCTCTTTAAAGTAAAGCAATGCAAATACGACTGAGAAGAAAATGAATAAAAATGTTATTTTGTTTTGTGAGTAACATTTACTTGAATCCAAACCGAGTGAATATATCGCACATTCGCGATAAATAAGCAATCGTTACTCATGATCACATAACTGTGGATATATTTTCTATTGACTTATTTGAGTTTCCACTACTATTTCCAGTGTATATCAAGATATCTGAGTAATCTCCAGTTGTTTTTGGTCAATCATCATAATCAAGAGGTTCCTGAAACGGGATTCCAAATCCCATTTTCCAGTTAATATTTGCACCAAATCCCAGTTAAAAATCACATAATCCCATCAGTTTTGCTCAAGTTTTCAATCCCATTCCAATTTTCTGTTGTTCTTTTATTTGTAAATCCCAGTGCATCCAATCCCATTTTACCTCTTCAGGACCCTCTATCAACAAGGCGCTATGAGTAGTGACGCTTCAGTTTGCAATTGTTTCTGCGCATCCTTTCTGCGCATCCTTTCTAGGTATCTTTTCTGCGCGCGGTGTGGAACGCCTGGATAATTTCGTTTATGGAAGAAAAACAAGATGGCGATCAAATATTGAGAGTTTGCAGCGCAATATCTCTCGGAAACGGTGACCCCTAATTTGTTGTAAATCATGTATAACAACTAATCGTTTGTTGATTCTTGACGCTGTCTTATTGTCATGCAATGGTCGTACAATCAGTGCATGTCTTTTCAAATTCCAGGAAATCTACTAAAGGTGCTTTGGTTCTTATGCCTTCGCTTGGTTTTATTTATCTGATCACATTCTATACTCCTGTTGGCAATGTCAAGTTTGACCTGTTTGTCAGGGTACTCTACCCAATGCAGGTTAGAGAAATATGCTATTCCAGTAATATCCATCGCTATGAGCTATTGTCTAAATAAAGGTATACCTTATTTTAACGAGGTGTTCAGTTTTACCCTGCGTACACAGCTTAGGGGTAGGGACTATCGGGATAACTTTGTTACACAAGCAGCCCCACATTGTAACTTGAAAAAATCAATTAGAAATTTTGCTTTATTCTATATGTCGCTGTTACTTCGCTGTTGCGGTGCGGCAGTTTATCGTTTCCTTGGAAACACCAACGAGGTCTATAAACGTTGACTTCTTCTCTGATATCTTTTGTCTGTAGGGTGTTCTGGTGTGTATTGTCAACGTTGCTCTCAATAACGAAACCCATCATCAATTCAAGGAACGATGGAGAAAGTGGCGGGCTAGTAAGTTTGAAGTTGTAAGTATATATGCACAAACCCATGTGGGATCAGTTCTTGATATAATGAGCATGCGCGTACACGGTGAATTATAAGTCGTGGTAGCCCAGTGAGGTCTTGTGTATAACAACACGATTTAACTCGTAAAAACCCGTTACTTACCAGCATGCACCCTGCGAAAAAAAAAAAAATGATTTTCGTGGACCATGAAAACCGCACATATCTTTTACGATGTGAGTGGGTATTTACACTCTCACTAAATTGTCAAGCGTAATCGTTAATCGTATTACGACTGACAGCGAATGAATTATAACACTCAAATCAAAATGAACAACGCAAAGCATGCTGGTAAGTGATCATGGGTCTTTAAAATGTGTTGTTGGGCCTCATATAAGATGTATACACCTATTTCACAAAACGTTGTCGGAAGGAGATCTGAATCTGCAATCTGAGACCAAAAGAATTCTGGGGTACGGCAGATTTTTCTCATTAAAAATTCGTTTGCGTGCACTTTCTGGCTTCAATTCGGATATGGCGCTGGTAAATATAAATCTGAAGGTGCTAAGCGCAGAAAACAAAAACAAAGCCAATTCATTTCGGTCTCAGATTGCAGATTCAGATCTCCTTCCGACAACGTTTTTTGAAATAGGTGTATAAGTCTAGTCTATTTGATGAAAACAAACAGTAGCAGTAGACGTCGAAATGTTGCAGTCCAAACCTTCGACCTAAGCTCACTATTAGTGTTGATTTACTAAAGGATATATGGGTACTTTTGAACCTTCGATTGTTTGCCTTAAAATTTAATAAAATTCAATAAACCTCTTACAGTGTCTTCTTGTTGATCTCTTTAATCCTGAACGAAATCGGCTGAAATTAACTCAGAGGATTTAAGAAATCAACAAAAAGACACTGTAAGAGTTGTGTTATATCCTTTAGTAAATCAACACTAACAGTGAGCTTGGGCTACCTGTGGTTTAACGTTAAAGGTTTTGTTTCATGATTCCCACATACAAACCAACATGTGATTGAACGATACCTTTATTGCTATTTTGTATTTTTAAATACAACGTATCAAATTGACCTGCCGTCTGTTTTGCAGAATCGACCAAAACGTCATGCTCAAACACCTAACTTGCCCATAATACAAGGTAAGTCAAGGCATATATACAAATGTAAACGTCGCATCTTACACGTGCCGAATCTAATGCAAATGTGCAAAACCTATTATTCGAAGTGAGATGCGACTTTTGAACTAGGCCTAAGAAACTTCTCAGAAACACTCTCTGCAGGTACTGTGACCGACTTGTTCAGTTATATATTCCCCTATGGATGTGTGTGCCCTATAACCGTGACCGTGCAGTGATCCGGGATTCGTTACCGTGACCCACGTGACGTACGGTTATTGTGTTGTCACTTTACCGTGTCGTGCAGGGCCGTACGGGGACATTGTCGTGACTGTGCAGTGACCCGGGATTCGTTACCGTGACCCACGTGAAGTACGGTTACTGTGTTGTCACTTTACCGTGTCGTGCAGTGCCGTACGGGGACATTGTCGTGACCGTGCAGTGACCCGGGACTCGTTACCGAGACCCACGTGACGTACGGTTACTGTGTTGTTACTTTACCGTGTCGTGCAGTGCCTTTACTGAACGGCAAATATTCCGTGTCCTGCAAAGATATAAGCTCAGTTTCAAACCAATTATATGCTTGCTTTACAGGCATGTCAAATCCACAAGGGATACCTTTAGAAGACATACCAAAATTGATGGAAAGTCCTCAATCATCACAAAACAAGGTACGTCACATTTATAACTATTTGTCCTGCTATAGCTAAACTTCGATATTTGCTTATGGTTATAGAGATACAGCTATTAAACAAACACTATTACATTCCAAGAAGGTGTTACAAAGATTCTCAATTAAATCTTTTGTCATTATATTTAAGTCCAGAATGTATAGCTTCAATTCTCACCTTTGTAATATTGTTTTTCAAAGACAAACCAGGAAAGACGAGAATCTTCGTCAGTTAGGCGGTTTACGCCAGTCTCTATGCAAGATGTAATGGCTAAAGATGAAGTATTTTCAGCATGTACTCATCCAGAAGCGCAAAGCTTGGCGATTTCACCGAGAACACCAATATCGATATCTCTCTCAAGTTCTCTCAACAGTAGCTTGGCTGACGTTGATAATAAGAGTACTGGAGGTAAGGAACTAATAGCAAAAAATCTGCAAATGTATGTGAGATAAAAATGAGCCGAGATGAATGGAAGGACGGAAAATGAGTAAATGAACGTAATGGGAAATAAGCGGATGAACAAAAGAATTGTTTTTATTTTCTTAAAAGTAAATGAGTAAATAAATAAAAGGATGACAATGAGCGAAATGGAAGGATAGAAAAAAAGCAGATGCACAAGTGTAATTATAGAAAATACAATATGTGGAAGAAAATTAAAATTACAGGATAAGTTGATGAATGGAAGATGCTAAAACAACTAAATAAAATGAACTGAGAAAAATGAAAAAGAACAATTATCAAAATTTAGGACAAGTTCTAATGATTTTAACGAAGAAATGAAAATGGATGAAATGAAAATGGAAATGAAGAGATGCATATAGGAAGTGAACTGCAACTTAAAAAACACTGGGGACTCTAGATAAAACACAAACCAGCATCCGCGCCATTAATTCCACTGTTTTATTCCAGAAGGTTTTGCAACAATCTATACTGAAGAGGTAACCACAGTTGGTCCAGATGTAATCAAATACAGAAAAGTCTCAACAGTCTGATGTCAATAATATAGATGAACAGGAGTTGTTCACGAGACTCTAAAATACCGTATTTACTCGAATAAGCGCCGCACCCGAATAAGCCCCGTCCCCGAATAAGCCCCGTCCTCGAATACGCCCCGTCCTCGAATAAGCCCCGTCCTCGAATACGCCCCGTCCTCGAATAAGCGCCGCCCTTTAACACTATAATGTTACTCTAGAACAGCATCAAAAATACATTTTTATGAAAAGCTATATTAATCAGTTCAAAGTAATTATAGACAGTGAGATCTAGAAAAATTCAATAAGCGCCGCGGCGCTTATTCGAGTGAATACGGTAGTCCTCAATTTTCGACCCGTTGAGAGGGAGGGGTTGGGGAAGGGGGAAGGGGGAGGGGGGTTGGTATACCACATAAACATACAAAAGCGCGATGGCCTGTAATTTAAGCTATAGTTTAGTGGTATACCAAGTTAATTTATTTGAAACAAAAGAGGCATTTTCAAATGTTTTCATTTTGATATTTCAAACCGGCGGCATATTTTTCTAAAAACGTTTTTATACGTTTAAAAAAAAATTATTTATGTCTGTGACTGTGGTACAAAAACTACCATGACAAAAATCTTTCTAGTGGCATATTACTTAGGGGAGTTATGTTTGTATATATTGATTTACCAGAATATACCATTTCCTCCGTTTGTTATTTATCTCTGTATACAGCAAAACGTAAGTCACTAGAATCAAGTGAAGTTACTTTATAAATTTAGGTCCAAGTACTAGTGATGTTCTCAATGATTCGTTTCTTAAATAAAGTGAGCCTGGACTTGTAAGTAATTGGCACTTGATTCAAGGGAACTCTTTTTGCAGTGTATCTATATCGTTAGTTTCTATTCATTCTATATTTGGTGCAAATAAAATTGTTGTCTTGTATGTATAAATCAGTATCAATTAGAAATAATTGTCTAAACAGTCTGTAGTAACGATCAATCAGTGTGAAATATAGAGAGGAGAGGAATGGAACATTGAGGAGAGAAATACGGCCAAAATAAACAGGGAGGAGGGAGAAAAAGAGGTAAAAATAGATGGAGAAGGGAGAAGGTCGATTTTACCTAATTAATCATTGAACTACATGCCGTGTTATTGGACTGATCGTAATATCATTTGAATAAAATTAAATGAATAACAAAATTACGTGCGTTCTTCCTTTCATTTCATACCTTTCAAATCTATTTCCCAGAGAAATGCCTCCTAATTTCTAGCTTCCAGAGGGACAGGGGGTAGGGGGAAGAGAGGAAGAAAATGTTACAATATATTTTTTGAAGTTAGTTTTGTAGCCAAACACATGCTTATGCTGTACCACTAATTTGTCACTTTCTTTACTTATTGTTATTTTACATCATGTACAACCACATGTATGAACCAATCGCATGATTTGCTCGTTCATGCAGAAATACCGTACCCTAGCTATGAGTGTTAATTGAGTTACGTAGCAATGTCCATAAAACAATAGCCATTCTGCCCTGTTAACATATCTTCTATAAAGCCTGGTGCACACTTTTAACATAAGCAACATATGAAGGCTCAATGAAGCATTTCTCGACTAGGTTTGAGAAAAGACAAGTGTGGCTAATAACCAAAGCCAAAATGAGTGCGTATGTTGCTTCTGCTTATGTCGCTAGTGTAAACCAGACTTAATGATTTTGTTTTGGTGCCAAAACCTGCCTGTTATTATAGTCCAGTCAATCTACGGATTTTTTTGGGTCCAGTCCAAACAAATTGCAATAGAATTTTTCTCACTGTAATTATGTTAGGATAGGTGTCCTACACAACATACTGAAAATCCCAAAAAATCCCTTCGGTGGAACATCCTCAAAAATCGAATTAAAGATTTCATCATTTCACCACAGGGAACCCGCAATTGGAAAAAATATGACCAAGCTGTTAAATTTTGTCAAATATGAAATAATAGAAATATTTCCATTATATTATGATAGAATAGTGTTTCTGTACAGATGTTTTCAATTTCCAATCAAATAGGTTGAAGTAATATGATAAAAATCAATAAATAGAATACGTCTCACCACAGGGATCCCGCATCTCAAAAATGTAATATTTCAAGGGCATATTTGATTTTTTATACTTTGTAATACCATGATCACCGAGGAAATAAGGAAAACAAATGTTTTTCAATTCTATGTTCGGGTTTCTAAGTCAAGAAAGCGTGAACAACGAAAGCATTCAGAAAGTCATTAGCATGTAGAGGGCGTTTCCACGTCACATTAAGGCTTTATAGTGGTGAAATCAAACAAAAGTTTACAAATAAATTGATTTGTTTTCTATTTTCGGTTTATCGTATGAGTGCGCAGGCGTAGATTCGGAAAACACTTGCAACAAGGAAACCATGTTAGTGATAACGTATGTAGAACACTCCCACAAGTGTTAGAGTATGGACTTGTGTGTAGTACAGGGTCCTTCATGTTAAAAATTTCCAACTGGGTCGAAGCGATCCAGGAATGGTCTCGATGATTGTTATGATGAGGGACCATTGGGGTTAGTCTCCTAAATTTTCCTCATGCATACAACATGAGGGAAATTTAGAAGACAAAGAAATCCTTTGTCTTTTACTAAATTTCCCTTGCATCAATTAAATAGAGGGAAATTTAGTAAAAGACAAAGGATTTCTTTGTCTTCTAAATTTCCCTCATGTTGTATGCATGGGGAAAATTCGGGTTTGTAAACCCCTCGGAAGACAAAAGAATCCGAGGTGATCATGGTATTACGAAATAAATTCTGACGTCTGAAGGTTTTAAGCTGTAATTGGCTGAAAATTATTTATAAGAAATACCCTGGTCACCAGAGGCTTGCCTAACTTTCTCCCTGACACATATTTTGAGCTGCAAAGCAGCAAGACTTGTTTATTTTAATTTTTGTTAATGGGTTGTAACAAGGGACATTTTCTCGTTATTGATCCCGTTTTTGTACACAAAAGTTAGTTCCTGGCCTGCTCCCAAAGCCTCGCGCATTTTGATCCCTGACCCCTGAATTTATTCATATGATCCCGATCCCTCTTCTGTGATCCCTGATTCCAGCTAATTCTGACAATATGTGATTCCTGATCCTAGGCATGTGATCCCTGATCCCACATCCCTCGTCACGACCTTGAGATTGAATGTTACCCAAATCCTAGCGGAGTACCCCCCCCCCCCCCCCCCCGGGCAGTTCTCTACCACGCATCAGTCTATCATTGGTAGTCACACTGCGCATGAGAATACTGGTTCTATTTTTAATCCGTCAAAGCTTGGCATAGCAGCAGGCGCGTCTAACGAGGTTTGATTCGTATATAGAAAGGATCGATAAACTTCTGAATATTTAACCTGCAGAGTTACCTCCATCATCTGTTTAAGCATTAGAAGATATTTTCCGTGTTTCTATTCTCTGTTAGAAACACGCGGGATTGTTGGGAGAACACGAGAAAGATTTTGGAACGGAAAATATCTTCTAATGCTTTTATAAAATAACAACAACAGATAATAAAATTCCGCTTGAAAACCGTATTTCTATGCTCTTTTAGAAACACGGTTTTTTGCACGTTTCAGCCAATGAGAGCGCGCGTTATATAATGGTTATTTTATATATTTAGATATACGGCACATCTAGAGTACGAGTGGTTTCCTGTTGCACTAACTGTGACTGCCGAACTAAGTGGTTTCTATATCTCCTAAGTGGCTGCGATTGCTGATCACTTTTTCCATCTGTGAATTGATCCTACATGATCCTTCTTTTGCGCTATTTTAGACATTTCATGAATAAAGCACTTCTTGAATTTTCAGGGTTTTTTTCATCTGATGAGTGTAAATAGAAACCACTAGTACTTGTCGCACCGGCACTATCTACAAGCTCTTCTGGCATTGGCTTGCTTTTCTAAAGGCCCGTCCACACTACCCCGGATAAATTTGTAAATGGAGCTTTACATATTTAATTAGGCTACTTCTTCAATATCATGCGGTTGGTAACACTGCTTCTTGAATACCATGCCGTTTGTTATAAAAGGACTCTTCGTCTATGTAGTCACGGCACTCGGCAAAGTCCATGAGGTTGCTAGTGGCTGTATTTAAGTACGAGGTCTTATTTACTAGCAACCTTTTTACATACCTACCGCAAAGTCGATCTAAATGCTAGAATTGTAAGCCTGTCCACACCGTCATGAGCTCAGTGCCCTACAGTTGTGTGTTTTGTGTGGAGAGACGGGACCTCCGGATTTACAGAAGACGTGAAAGTCTAACTATTTGCAAATGCCGATTTACATCACCTTCTTCTCAATTATTTAAAGACCCTGAGTATTGGTCTGGCCGAGAAGCGAATCCCACACCTCCAGCACGATAGCCCAGCATTTGTCCAACTATACCAACTGGTTGGCCAACGGCCAACCTTCAACTAAGGCACTGTCCACACTAGTGCGTTTTCGTTTGGACCCGTTTTCGTTTGATTTGAAAACGCATGGTCGCCGATTCGCGTCCACACTACCGTTTTCGACCGTCCACACTAATACGCTCAAAAACAATAGAAACGATGGTGTTGCATAAGTTTGACAACATGCGCATGCTAATGTCGTACATTTGACCTAAGCGTTTTCATTTCTATACGTTTTCGACCGTCCACACTAATACGATATGTATGCGTTTTCATTTTGATCCACTTTCAAGAACGTTTTCAAATCGATGCGGTTTCGATGATACGCTCAGCGTATTAGTGTGGACGGAAAGCGTAAACGGATCAAAATGTATGCGTTTTCAAACTAAAACGCACTAGTGTGGACGTCGACGGGACCTAAAACGGCAAACTTGCTAAACCGAGAAAAAGACTAATGTGATGCAGGCTATAGTGAAGCGGGTATAAGTACTTCACACATCATGAATAAACATTTTTGTTTTGAATTCACAACAAAACAAAACTCTAATAATGATTTTTATCTTTACTTCTATAGTGAAATTCCTTCAGAAATTTTTTCGGAAATTTTTAAAATTTCAATTTTGAGATGCGGGATCCCTGTGGTGAGAAGTATTCTAAATATTGATTTTTATCATGTTACTTCAACGAATTTGATTGGAAATTGAAAATGTATGTACAGAAACACTATTCTATGACAATGTAATGGAAATATTTCTATTATTTCATATTTGACAAAATTTAACAGCTTGGTCAATTTTTTTTCCAATTGTGGGTTCCCTGTGGTGAAATGATGAAATCTTAAGGATGTTCCACCGAAGGGATTTTTAGTATGTTGTTTAGGACACCTATCCTAACATAATTACAATGAGAAAAATTCTATTGCAATTTGTTTGGACTCAAACCACAGATTGACTGGACTATTAAGGAGCTTTGTTACTGAGCCCTCTCTAATCCACTTCAAACGATTACGAATTATTCAATTAGAATGTGATGTCTAATATTATTTCTTAAAAACAGACATGTACAAAGTAGCTCAAATATTTATCATGTTTAAATGTCTGTCTTTCAAGAACAACCATTTTTTTGCACACTTTGAGAAATAAGAAATAAACAGGTTTTTCTTTTAAAAAGTCTATTTTTATTTTTTTTGATAATGTACTGCATATACATATATATACTGAAACAATTATTGTCCACAGCCACAATAAAGATTGGTGAATAATAACCTTGCCTTTGTCTCAGATATCAGCACTTAATATTCACCATATTTTCAGCAAATAATTGTTCCATATTTACAATTTACATATATTTGCAGTTATTTCTTCAGGTTTGAGAAAGGTTTGTTCATAAAAGGATTCCATGTTCCTTGTATGGAAGGGTTGTCTGTGTGCCAGTATTTTCTAATCTTTTCTATCTTAGACCCTGATTCTCCCTTTAGGTGGTCAAGCCATGTACTGACGTCTTGAAGCTCTTGATTTTTGATGTCTATAATCTTACTGTTTCCATTTACTAAAACAAAAGAAAGATCAATGGTCTTAAAAGTGTAACAATGATTTGCTTGAAAATCTGATCTTATCTGGACACAATATGCACACTCATACAGAGTAGACATGTGTGCAGTATAAACACATATTTGAAAAATCTTGTTGTCTCAATCAAAGCTAGAGCTCACACTCTGAAACCTGTACAGAATCAAGGTATTTCTTCTTATTTTATTGATTAATTCATAGCATATTTTGCAGGAGTCTTTGTAATAGCTCTTATTGTAGATGAGCATGTGAATCAACAAATCAGTGGTATCACCATGAGCGTAGCATGAAATAGAGGTTCTCGCTTTGCTAGCAAAGATGTTTACTACATATCAACACATCATCACATTGCATCATTTTGATAAATATATTTGATATAGAAAGTTATTTCTGCCTTTCCAACTATGGTCAACCACTACAGGGTCTTTGGATGTATGAACAGAAGCTCTATTAATTAGGGGTTAGAGACTGAAATATAAATGGAAACTAGCAAATAAGCTAGTATAGGCTGTGTCAGTGTTTGATATAAACGATAGGTAATATAATGAAATTTGTAACATCGTAAAAAATGTTCACTTAACTTTACTGATGTTTTGAGCTTTAGCTCTTCGTCGGGGTAAAATGTATTACGGAAACATCAGTAAAGTTAAGTCAACACTTTTAATGGTGTTACAAATTTCATTATATAACCTATTGGTTAGAGACTGAAGCGAGTTCTTTATTGGCAAATTCATTCAGCCAGTGACTTCTTCTTTGATAGCTGTAGTAAATACCATGATAAAACAACTGTATTCTAAATTAAAAAGGATACTTAATCAATTGTCTCACGATTGAGGTCATTGGTAGAAATACCGCGACATTTCGACTGCAATCTGCTAGTCTTCATCAGGCGATGGTGTAGACTGGATGATGGTAGTCTTATATACTGTTCGTCGGATTATCGGCGCTGTGATTGGCTGACGCGTGATGTCCCAGCATGCTTCTTGATTGTTGGCATCCATGCTTTCGGTAGATCGATGCCTCAATCCCTATTGATGTTATTAGGGTGTAGTTGGATCTGAATGGCCTATTTCCTTCTATTAACTGTATTCTACTTTAGAACTTCTGCTAACACATCCAAAAGATCTGCAGCGTTAGAACATAGTTGAATAGGCAGAAATAACTTTCTTTATCAAATATATTAATCAAAATGATGCGATGTGTTGATCTGTAGTAAACATCTTTGCTATCTAGTGAAGCGAAGCTAGACCCGAGAATCTTGTTTTCATGCTACATTCATGGTGATACCGCTGGTTCATGGAAATGGCGTGCTCATCTACGATAAGGGCTATTGTTATATGACCATAACAAGTTGTTGTTGGCCTTTTTATATCTTTTATTGCAATGAAGTTCTCCCAATACCCATTATAATAGGCATATATCAAATATATTAGAATATCTTTTCGTTGATCATTATATTAACCTTAATAGTAATGTTCAACGTCTTGAAAGACAATCTCGTCTCCTTGACAAAGTGTTTAGATGAACATTGCTCGGTGATATAAATAATAACATAGTTAACTTAATTATAGTGACATTTCCATGAAAGAACAAGATCTATCTAAATATAAACAATCAGTATCAATGAATTCTACTGCACAGTCCAAACAACGAACTTTCAATACTTACAATAATTAGCTACGATCCTTGGATGTTTGCCGTTTCTCTCTCTAACATACACAGCAATTTGAGGGTTGCTTCTTGAAAATTCAACCAAACTTTTATCGATGTATTCCCTTAGAAAAGAGACTAAAAATGAGTCTAAAACCTTTCTAAAATACAATAGTATTGGAGAATCAAGTATTACCTTAAACCTCTGCTACTTCCACCAGCTCTGCAGTAATTTAATGTCAATCTTTGTAGCTGACAGACGTAACGACCAACACCATTCACATTGGCCGCCATCTTGATTCACGTGTAACAGATGCTTCTTGTGGAGTTCCTGTGGTAAGCAACACAGGGAACCCAAAAGAATAGGTGAACACTTTGATTTCGCGAAAAATTGAAAACCTTTATAGTCAGATTTGACTATAAACCGGACTGTTTATGGAGTCTTTCATCTAAATTTCTATCTTCGTTGTTTCTTTTTCACAATTTTCATTCACAGGTACTTTATAATTAAATTCAACCAATGAATTGATCGTCATATGTTTAGATAAAATAGGAGAAGGAGACCTCAGCTTTTGTTTGAAATCTTTGATTAACTCAATTTCCAATTGGTTCTGATTGGAGTGATGTCCCAGTAGGGACATTATTACCATAACAATAACACTTCGCCGAATAGACTACCCCAATTTGACATTATCTAATCGATAGCTGCTTCGTTAGCTCAAAGGGGTCAACCGTTGATAGTCTAGGGGCTGGTACTCCACTCCCTCCCTGTAGGGACATTATTACCATAACAATAACACTTCGCCCATAGACTACCCCAATTTGACATTATCTAATCGATAGCTGCTTCGTTAGCGCAAAGGGGTCAACCGTTGATAGTCTAGGGGCTGCATGGTTCTCCACTCCACTCCCTGGTCTTTTGACTATAGCGCGACGTTAGGTTTTCTGTCGGGATAGCTCGGAAGAAACCAAGGTCGAGAGTTCAAACCGGCTGTTTATACTGCATTTTGTTTATCGTATATTTTACTTTAACTTTTTTTTCTCTCTCTCTCTTTAGTATTGGGCTTCATGTTTTAAATCAAACTCACCTATAACTCACCCATATAACATTTAATGCGATGAACATCAAAATAAACTCCAAATTTGTTATCATAAGTTTATTATATATTCAAACATGTTATACCAAAAAACATCTAGATAAGACTACAGCCAACACTGATAAATAATATAATAAATATATGTTCTATTGATATCACAATGATATCTTTTTGTTTTTTACTATCGAGTATGAAATCACAAAATATTACATTTAAACCATTCCTACAACAACAATAATAATCAAAATAATAAAGGTTTATTGGCATAATCCAAACATAATTAGGTATACACCTATTTCAATAATCGTTGTCACAATCAGTCAACGGTCCGCACAACGAAGCATACAAAGGATGACGGTATTTGCTGTCTTGTTATATAGAATCATTCATAGCATATTTTAGTTGAACGTGTTTGTGTTATATGGCCATAACCAAGCTTGGCAGTGGTAGATGGAAAAACAAATTTTTCTTTAAAAAAACGTAATAAATCAGAAATTATGTTCATATACCGACATCCTTTGCAAGCTTCAGGGTGTGGAGTGTATAGCTTCGGCTGCGACAACGATTTTTAAAATAGTTGTATAACTATATAACTATCTAAAGACTAAGACAAAAACACATAGAAAACACAACAAGGAATCGTCAAGGTCTAGGATGAACTATATTCTTTTACATCCTTGAATGATTTAGTTGTATGATTTTTGTCGATTTATCTTTATTTCTAGTGGTATTACAGCGCGACTTCTTTAAACGAGGCAATCCAGATTACAATATTTTTGAGATCAAACAAAAAACGTGTGGAGGGGCTCGCAGGTTAAAATATTTCTTTTCCAATATTGATGTATTATATAATGGAAATCATAAGCATTTTTGGCAAAAAACAATTAAACATTTGCAAAGATACTATTGTTCATTTTCTCGATCGTGATTGGATAATTGTGTTTTGGTGGCCTCGTTTGCAGTCGTTGCACTGTAGTTGATTGTTATTACAAAAACGTATTACATCCCCTCACCAAAACCTATCAAAAACTATATATTACTACAGCCATAAACGACAATTAAAAAACGTTGATTCATTGCATACTTTATGTAATAGACTTCGTTACCTTCCTTGTTTGGGAATTGTTTCTTTCACATGTAAATGATATAACAGTTCATCATAAAAGAACAATTCTCAAGGGAATGACAAGTGGTCTGAAATGGGCAATTTGCATACGGAGGTAAAGAGGTTTAGTACTTCAGTAATCTGTCCGTTGTTGCAATATGATTTCAGTTTGCTAAATTCGACAAAAGCGGGTTTTAAGCTACAATGTTAGATATAGGATTATTACAAATTATTCTTTATTTATTTATCAATTGTATATATTCTTTAGGTAAAGCATAATCGAAATGAACATAAATGATAATTGTAGCTAAAAACATTAGTACCCCCTGAGAGGGGTGTCTATTGCATTCAACCGAATATATTTTTTCACGATAATGTATACATTATACAGGCATGGCATACTGTGCATTATAGGTAAATCCTTACGACTGTATCAGCTTCATATATTATGATATCAGTTCTATTACGTATCAAAGTGCTGTTGTCTAGATGCTGATTGCATTTGGTACCTCCCTGGGACTGAGGTACGGGTAAGGAAACGCTCGTTTCTTGTTCCTGTCTTCTAGTAATTGATCAATCTCAGCTAGCCTCTTACGGAAACTGTTCAAAAGAAAGCAAAATCCCATTTGAGATAAACATTTGATAAATGAAGAGAAAGTAAAATAGGAATTTACTTTCTATACTGATCTTGTTAATCAATAGATACGGGAAATACAAGATGAAAAAGCAACAACAAACAAACAAGCACAAAACAACATAGCAAAAAACTAAACAAACAAACAAGCAAGCAAGCAAACAGAGCAAGTATGCAAACAAACAAACAAACAAACAAACAAACAAACAAACAAACAATAAAACTAGCATGCAAGCGTGACAAACAAGCAAACAATAGTAAAACATTTTAATGAATTAGAATTATATTTCTAAGTAAAATTGCAGTACACTGAAACTGACACCTTGATTATGGTAGATGAAAGTCTACTTAAAAACCATCGTAATAATGATACTGATAATTTTTGAGGTTTATTATACCTATACAATCTTCAGTTTTCCTTGTAGGATAACTAATTACTAACACTGAACTAATTCTCATTTTGAGCAACATTCATACATAGGTAAATATATCAATAAAATGAAATAAATAACAATAAAGTTTTAATCAGTAATAGAATGTTACCGTTGGACAGCCTTGACTCCAATAGGATCGTACTGATACTGGACCTCAAAGTCACCCAATGCATTAGTACCACGATCGCTAAGGATCTTGGTTACAAGCATGATGTCGAGGGTCATGTCTTTTAAGGGAAGATGGTCAATGATGTCTTTCTCTGTTAACTCTTCCTAAAATGTGAAACACATTTAGTTTTAGATAATATACACATTTACAGTGCGAATCAAAAAACCGTAGGCACCTAGAAATATTTTAGAAAACGTATATTATTCGTTGAACAACTCACAAACAACTATATCACCGCAAGAAGTTTGATTGATGTGTAGTATGATAAACCTTTTGTAGTTAGAGTTGTTTGTGAGTTGTTCAACGAACAATAACGATTTCTAAAATATTTCTGGGTGCCCACGGTTTTTCGATTCGCACTAGCTGTAAAGTACAACAACCAATCATATGTTCTTTTACAGAAAACAAGTTATTACAACTACAACCAAAGTAGTTTACTTTATTCATAAAAAAAAAGATAAGATCTTCCTTCCTTCCACATCAGTATTACCGTGAAATGATAATGCAATGAAAGGTCAAACAAAAGGCAATAAATGGCCGTATTTATCTTGGACGACAAGTCAATTTTCGTCTAAATTAATAAGCGTCTCGCATTTAATTTGTCGCAAATTTCGTCAGTCGAAACGTCGCGGTATTTCTACCAATGACCTCAATCGTGAGACAATTGATTTTTCGTCTTGGTCAAAAAAGTCTAAACGACGCACTATTTGCAAAGTTTCGTCCGGACGGAAATTTCATCGTCCAAACACCAAACAATGACTCACCCAGCTCAACATTGACAAGGGGGATGAGGGGAGTGTCAGTATTTCAGCAGTGCAAAACCGATTTTATCTTAATCGTGCTAACAAATTTGTCAAAGATTGTGTGACGTACCTTGCTAGTTGGTGGCTGGCCCCTGAGGAATGCTGGGTAACTTGGTGGAAAGGCGTACTCATCGTATTGAGCAAAGTTAGCTGCTGCGTGGCCGACACTACTGATAAAGATGATGCTTGTGACAGTTTTAATCACATCTTCCAGATCGGTAAACTTGCCATCTCCAAACACCCCCTGTCGGAGTAACAATAGCAATCGTCATTATCAATATTATCATAATCAACACAATCGTAGTCATAACTGTAATCTTAATCCGATTAATGCAATTATTATGATCGAATCGTAATTATAGGCGAATCGTAACCATAATCGTTATCACCATCACAATCGTAGTCATAACTGTAATCTTAATCCGATTATCGCAATTATTATGATCAAATCGTGGTTGTAAGCGAATCGTAACCATAATCGTTATCACAATCGTAGTCATAGACATCACAAAAGCCGTTTGAATATGCTGAAATCCTTTTTATATGTATGCCTCTGTGGCAACACTTGTTGTTATAACTGCTTGTAATCACTGATATAAATATATTTCTGATCTTGTTTTATAATAGTGTAATCATTTACCAGAATTCCTAGCCCCTCTTCCTGATCAGCAAGCATGTGACCCCAGTTCTGGATCTCGTAATCATCAGTTAGCTTGTCAGGTGAATCTAGTGTAAAATACAGTAGGATGTCACTAGTATTCAATATAGGCTTAAGAAACATACGCAGACTCAGTTCGGCTTTGAGCAGAGTTGTGTGCTAAAATATTCAACGTAGAGGTAGTGAGTCTGAGTCTTCCCAATTACTCGCTGGCTAAATACATTGACACGTTGAAAAAGTGATTGATTTTTTATTAGCCGCACTTGTCTTTTCTCACATCTTTTTGAGAAATGCTTCACTGCATACGTAGTATGCCTAGGGTATACAGTCATTTGAAAAAACGTTGTCGCCGATCGGTTTCGCGACTACGCGACTAGACCTAAAAGGAGTATGGGTAGAAATCACTGAAGCAGTTAGCTGCATATATTATCAACATCTTGAGATCTCAGTGCCTTGCTTCTATTGGATTTACGCTGGCGATTGATTTGGATGACGAAAAACCTCTGCATGAAAACGGAAGAAGTAGCTATTTACTTGTCGAAATAGCTCCACGCTCTATACAACGGTTTATTTCTTTGCACGCGAAGGCACACATTCATTCATTCATGTACTCGCTATATTTCAGCATATTATTTAGCGCGTGCTAAAAATTTATTGCTTTAGTGATTTTTACCCATACTCCCGCTTGGGCTAGTCGCGTAGTCGCGGAGCAGGTCAGCGACAATGTTTTTTCAAATGAATGTATGATATTTTTCTCATGTATCTGTATTTGCTTATACTGTTTAACAGGCTTGTAGTTACTTATAGAAAATTGTGCGCGTTGATTGGTTCGAGAACTCGTTCGAGAATCCCGTGAATTGTTTGTCTTTAGCTAGATGTATGTCTATAATGCTTTTCCGTCAAGGACAATAGTTCGTTTTATAGTTTTCTGCGCCATTTTGAATCGTAGCTGTGTTTTTGCATCGTCGTGAAATGAACAGTGACCTTGCAATGATTAGATACACTTTTTACACCTTGACATTGGACAATTATTCACATGTTTCTATCACTGCAAGCTCACGGCGTTCGTCCCGCTTCGATGCAAAGACAAGGCTTCCCTTTAAAATGGCGCAGAGAACTATGAAAGTGACTATTACATTATATTGCTATATAAATACATTATCATTATCATTGTTATTAGATTAATATTAGAGATTAATATCGCCCTGGGGCCCCCCACATCTATATACTAATTTGTCCGGCTGCGTATCCAGCGTGGTTGTTCCTTGTCAGTTTAGTGGTAACACGTCGGACTAGAAAGCCGAAACCGTGGGGTTCAATTTCCGCCAAGGGCATATGATATTTTTCTCATTATCTTTATTTAACTTATACACCGAACGCATTTCAACTCATTATTCCTTGAACTGATGTGGTCGTGTCAAATGGACTGTGGTAATGAAATTAATGGAGTGCTTGAGTTCATACAAATTGAGACAAATTCTCATCAAAGCTTTGAAACATAAAGTCTTATGTAGATAGTTATTTCTATATTCAATTCGTCTTTTATATAAAGTTTTAGTTCAATTGACTTCATGCCTTATATTTATTATAAGTAATACCATGGCATTGAGGGATATTAGTGATTAAATGTCCCCGAAGCAGAGGGAAGTTTAGTGGAAGTCCCGAGGCCGCAGGCCGAGGGACTTTTACTAAACTTCCCGAGGCTGAGTCACCCCGGGGAGGGAGACATTGGTAAGTATCCTTTGTCATTCGCCGACCAATGACATTGCAGGAAGCCACGTTAAATTCGACCAAGGTGAGATATTGACACATCTTGATTCAAACTCAAAACAATCTCAAATTAAATGCTTATAAACATTGTAATTTCAATAAATACCTTGCCATATCTTGTTTCTTGCTGTTGCTACATATTAATTTTGCAGAAAGCGTTTCTAATTACACTAAAAGACGAAAGAAGTTTCTTGTTTACGATGTACGCGCGGGTTTTTCACCTGGTCGAATTTCAAGTGGCTTTCTGCAATGTCATTGGTCGGCGAATGACAAAGGATACTTACCAATGTTTCCCTCCCCGGGGTGACTGAGTCTTGGATTTCGTAGAGTAAGGGGAGGGGTAGCTGGGAGAGATTTGACTAGAGTCCAGGCCGTCCGCGCTGTCACGCTCGTCGAGCTGCACAAGAAATCCCTGCCGCGCATCGAAGCCATTCAAAATGGCTGGTAATTTGAAATTCTCGCCGGATTTATTCCTCGAGGGGATAACTTTTATGGGACATTTTTTGATAATCGTGAAGGGTAACTATCTGGCTTTCGTGTTACGGAGTATCAAGTCAAGGGAATGCGATATAGTCTGAGAATTACACGATTTTCGAGAGCAAATCGGTCCGTTGGCTGACCCAAGGTCTCCTTCCTTGCCATGTACTTAGTAGTAGAGGGAGAACATAGCTAAAAATTACCCAAACAGCCTGAAATCGCTACCAGATAGCAAGAAAGACACAAGAAACAATCCACGAAGGTTAGAGTTTATTTCCTTTATTTTACGACGAGTTATAGATTTGAGAATAATTCTACATATAAAGCCTTATAAAGCGCCTCGATCTATGAGATTGGGCTTCCTGTGATATCCCGAAGAAGTCATGGTATTAGTTTGTAATACCATGATCACCGAGGAAATAAACGAGCATGGGATTTAGTTTGGGAGGGATTCTTCAAGGAGCGACATTAAACAATGTCGAATTTAATATAAATTTTCATAAATAAATCAAGAAAGATAATATTGTGGTGTATGGTGTAAGGTCTATTATAATATAAACACCTTGTTACTTTAAACTTGATAATTTGATTTTTTTGATTCTCAATGTCAGTTTTATACACATGCGCAATGAGAAAAATGCCTCCCACACGCGTAGGAGTGTGTAGCGATATGAAGTATGGCCCCATAACAAATCAAATGAATTTCCGAAACAGCGTGTTTCGACGATAGTCCCAGTGATTGTAATATATGAGGGACTATATACCTCATGAATAGTAATGAGGGAAAATTAGAACTAATTTTCCCTCATACATAGTAATGAGGGAAGATTAGTTCTAATTTTCCCTCATTCCTATTCATGGAGAGGGATGTTAGCGATATAACGTCCCTCTTAAAACAATGGAAACCGAGGTGATCATGGTATTATAAGCATGTAGATATTTTGTCTGCGTATGCGTTTGTTTTGATGCTAAAATTCCTTTTCACGTCGAATGAAAGAATTTTATGCTGACATGGAACATTTAGTTTGCAATCTCATCTTGCACAACTATGTCCAAGAACCGAATTACTGAGATATCAAATGTTGACCGTCTACTAGTGCGCTGTAGTTAATTATTTCAATCGAACAAACTCCGGATGGAAAAATATCACACGTCAAAGTCTGACAAAAGTGGATAAAAGGACCAGAACTTCGAACTTTCGAATACAAGTTTGGGCGCTAATTTAATCTATTAGGTAAGCATAACAGTATAAGTCATTACCAACACGATACTGTTTGTATTTAATCATATTGGGAGATATTAGACGCCCTCGAACGTCAATAAAACTGCCTTGATTACTTCGAGTGCGTGCGAAATCCTTAGAATTCATCTTAGAATTTTTATATCTTAAACATCGTGCCCCAGCGAATTTACTTCAGAAATAGCTTTTTATATGTTTATATTTTGCAAAACTAAGCTTTTTAGGTAGTAACTTTTGGTCCCGCAATGTGATCCAAAGCGATTTTGTGTACGTGGTTTTATGCATATTTTCGCTCAAAACAACATGCAAATTTTAGCGAACTATTTTTTATTCTTGAATTAAGAATTAAAGTTGGCTTTATAGGCAAAAACCTTAATGGCTCCCATAAAATCGAAATATATAATTACATTCTAGATAAATCTTTTAGATTATAAAATACAGGTTGTTGAAGTTCGTCAAATTTATCACAGTGAAACAGGTCCTAAACCATGTTGTAAACATTGCTTGAAATCATATCCAGGGACAACAAGTTTCTTCCAAAATAGCTCAGTTTTGCGAGAAGTAAACATGGAAATGTCAATTTCTTTAAACGTTTTTTTGGGGCACGATGTTTAAGATATAAAAATTTTAAGATGAATTCTAAGGATTTCGCACCCACTCGAGGTAATCAAGGCAGTTTTATTGACGTTCGAGGGCGTCTAATATCTCCCAATATGATTAAATACAAACAGTATCGTGTTGGTAATGACTTATACTGTTATGCTTACCTAATAGATTAAATTAGCGCCCAAACTTGTATTCGAAAGTTCGAAGTTCTGGTCCTTTTATCCACTGTTGTCAGACTTTGACGTGTGATATTTTTCCATCCGGAGTTTGTTCGATTGAAATAATTAACTACAGCGCACTAGTAGACGGTCAACATTTGATATCTCAGTAATTCGGTTCTTGAACATAGTTGTGCAAGATGAGATTGCAAACTAAATGTTCCATGTCAGCATAAAATTCTTTCATTCGACGTGAAAAGGAATTTTAGCATCAAAACAAACGCATGCGCAGACAAAATATCTACATGCTGGTATTATACAATCTCGTCATTCTCGTACCCAGGCTAACTCGGTCGTTCATCTCTCCCGTCATTACCTCTGGTAACAACGGATTTGAGACCCTCTCAGCCCGATGCTGATTGGCCAGTAAAATCGCGCATGCGCGAGTTTCGACGTACATTGACCCTAGGGTTCTCGTTCGTGATTGGTGGAATTTCTACGATGCTCGGAGCTTTTTGAAATGTGTTTTCTGCGCATAAAGTAAAGTACACAAAGCTGACTCATTTTGTAACGGGCTCATGAAGAATTCAAAATGGCGGGTAAACGGAGTAGATATGAAAACATCCAAAAAACGTTAGGAAATTGTGTTCTAACTCCACCTTGAACTGCTATAACTTATTTTATGCATATTTAGGACTATGAGGAATGTATGAAGGTATGTTTTGGTTTTCGTGAAGCGCATTTTGAGACGATTACAGGCATTGTTTGTTATCGATAAATTCAGTACCAGAATTGAATTGCTGTATTAAAGCTTTCTTCTCGAATTCTGTACTTCTTCCCTGCTGTTGAGGCAAGTAAAACTTTACTGACGTTGAAATTTTAATGAAGTGTATCTGATCTGTTGTTTGAAGCAAGGAATCTCAACATATGATTGAAACTAAGGTTTATAACTTATTGTAAATCATTCCCACATTTATATCATGAATATATGATTGTAAAACATTCATATAGCCTTATCAGTAATAAAAATGATTTCAATGCATTCTGTAGTGGATATTATGAACTTTTACACTGTAATTTTAACTCTATTATAAAGCTATTATATTTGCCTTGGCTTTTCAAAATAATCTAATTATTATTAAATGTGAGGTGTTTATAATTTCACAGGCTATAATGTACATGATGAACAAGGGGTCAATTAGTATTTTTGTATTGGTGTGTTAGATTTTAAAATGAAAAATTTAGCCAATTTACTGATATAAAATTACAATTCCAAATGCTATTATTGCAACCAGTGAACAGTCACTTCATATTTATAGTAGATACATGTAGTACTTATTTATATATTTTGTCATTGATATATTGATTTGTATTATTCTTGATATAAACAGAGTTAACTCTATTAATTCTGATATAAAACATAACTATGCAGAAACACTATTTGTAGATATGCCAACATGTTGTGATAATAATAACAATGGCAATCAGATAACTACACTTACAATAGTTGAAGTGGTCTTATTTCAGTTGTATATCAAGTAAATTTTATTCTGGTTAGATATCAAAAATCAATTCTGCAATTCATTTGTCATCTCACTTTTCTCATATTGACCTGTTTTAGATGATTTAAGTCTATTTTAGGGATATAAAAACTATTCAAAATATCATTTCTGCATCATAAAAATCATATTTTATCGAAATATTCATGATAATTATTGCAATGCAGACCAATTGTCAATAACTTAAATTTTTTTTTCTATTTTTTTTTTATTTATTTATTTGTCACAATAGAGTACAAACATTAAAAGCGTGAAAAATAAATAGTACTAAATAGTGATATTTTATGCTAATTCTATTGTTTTCAATTGTTTAATTAGCACTACTTAGTACTAATTATTACTACTTGTTTCATGGGTATAATGTTTGTACACTAAATGAATAAAATGAAACGAGAAGTTAATGATAAAATTTCTAAAACTAATTTTGTGACAGGTAGAAGCTACAGGACTTTCTTCCCTATTGATAAACTTCCCCTATAAATTAAAAAAATATATATATTAATAAGTCTAAGTTTATGGTCTATAAAATAGGGTTCAATTGTCAAGTAAAGAGTTAATGAGGTTTGTACTGTGACAGTTGATTGTGATAGTAGTATAAAAGAAATTTGCAATCTTCTTTATGTTCCTCTCGTATATAATTATACTATGTGTTTGTGTGAATACCCGACTGTAACCTGTTGTCAGCTAGTAGTACCTAGTTATGTCCTTTTAATTAAAATTGTTATTTTTGCAAAACAATGATATAATCTAAATATTTATTGTTATTTCAAGCAATTGAACAATCTCATTATCTGCCATCTAATCAGTTTTGCCTATCCAAGTACCAGCATAGTTATGTATGTATGTATGCTATTTAATTATTATCATTTAGGGACTAGATGAAAATAACATTTGTAATTCTAGTTATCCTATTAAAATAAAGTGCTTTATTGTTATTATGATTATAATTAAATGTCAAGTTTGTAATTCTCAGACTTAGACCTTGATCAGTAGGTAAAAAGAAGAGGGAAAACACCTGTGGTATTCTTATTGGTTTTTGAAATGCGCATTCCTTATTGGTTTGGTACTACTAAAATTATACAAACTATTACTTCACATTCTATTGTGGCTGCATGAAGCCAGTGCAATTAAGAACTCAAATATTCAGTTCAGATTAAAACCCAACATTGTAACTGTACTGTAAAAACAAGATGTCATGGAACATGATGTAATATTTTACCCTTATTGATATCATCACTAGAGTGCAATAATTTTATTCAACACAGCAAATATATCAACAGTACTGCTAATTAGAAAGATGCTATGGGTTTGTGATAATAGTTTAGTTAAATACACATGAAATGAGAAATGGAAATGAGACGTTGAATAGACTTTTACTGCGTTCCTTTCATCCTATTTTTTATTTGAATACTGCAGAGCTCCATTTCATGTATATTCTGATGTGATATGCTTACCTAAAAAGATATTTTGACTGTGAAATATAAAGTTAAGTGCATATAGTATGTCTGTGAGATATTTGAATATTTTATGGAACTTCTGGCAGTATTTATTAGTATTTAGTAATTTGTATTTCATGAATATACTATTTGCACTCTATTGAGTATAGAACAAAAAGTATATAAACTTATATATAAAGATTTGTACCAAAAAAGGAAACTACTGGTATACACATTTACAATGATATTACAACTGAAATAAGACCACTTCAACTATTGTAAGTGTAGTTATCTGATTGCCATTGTTATTATTATCACAACATGTTGGCATATCTACAAATAGTGTTTCTGCATAGTTATGTTTTATATCAGAATTAATAGAGTTAACTCTGTTTATATCAAGAATAATACAAATCAATATATCAATGACAAAATATATAAATAAGTACTACATGTATCTACTATAAATATGAAGTGACTGTTCACTGGTTGCAATAATAGCATTTGGAATTGTAATTTTATATCAGTAAATTGGCTAAATTTTTCATTTTAAAATCTAACACACCAATACAAAAATACTAATTGACCCCTTGTTCATCATGTACATTATAGCCTGTGAAATTATAAACACCTCGCATTTAATAATAATTAGATTATTTTGAAAAGCCAAGGCAAATATAATAGCTTTATAATAGAGTTAAAATTACAGTGTAAAAGTTCATAATATCCACTACAGAATGCATTGAAATCATTTTTATTACTGATAAGGCTATATGAATGTTTTACAATCATATATTCATGATATAAATGTGGGAATGATTTACAATAAGTTATAAACCTTAGTTTCAATCATATGTTGAGATTCCTTGCTTCAAACAACAGATCAGATACACTTCATTAAAATTTCAACGTCAGTAAAGTTTTACTTGCCTCAACAGCAGGGAAGAAGTACAGAATTCGAGAAGAAAGCTTTAATACAGCAATTCAATTCTGGTACTGAATTTATCGATAACAAACAATGCCTGTAATCGTCTCAAAATGCGCTTCACGAAAACCAAAACATACCTTCATACATTCCTCATAGTCCTAAATATGCATAAAATAAGTTATAGCAGTTCAAGGTGGAGTTAGAACACAATTTCCTAACGTTTTTTGGATGTTTTCATATCTACTCCGTTTACCCGCCATTTTGAATTCTTCATGAGCCCGTTACAAAATGAGTCAGCTTTGTGTACTTTACTTTATGCGCAGAAAACACATTTCAAAAAGCTCCGAGCATCGTAGAAATTCCACCAATCACGAACGAGAACCCTAGGGTCAATGTACGTCGAAACTCGCGCATGCGCGATTTTACTGGCCAATCAGCATCGGGCTGAGAGGGTCTCAAATCCGTTGTTACCAGAGGTAATGACGGGAGAGATGAACGACCGAGTTAGCCTGGGTACGAGAATGCAATCTCGTCCCCATTCGCCGCTAGCTCTTACTGCGCATGGCTCGACGAACTATCTTGGCTCTGGCAAACTCCAAACCGGATGCCCAGAATCTGGGCATTTTTGCACTGCGCATGTTTGATTAAAACCCTTCAACCTGATTGGCGTTGCTACGTTGCAATAGGAGGTTAATTAGACTAAAAATAGAATTTCCGTGGGAATATTCGTCTTCACAGACGTTATTGATAACAGAATGCAACCAAATTTTAACCTGGAAATTATTTCATGTTTAATCAGAAATGCTATCTGTTCAAATATACATTTAATTATATAATATCTTGATCGATCCACTGGTAGAAAATGCTTTCATATATGCATAAAGGATTAGAAAGGATTTTGATGAGAATATAGCGAGTCAGTGGCTGCAAGCTGAAGTAAAATCAGTCGTTATTTACGGGTCAAGAATAATAACAGCAGAGCTCACGCGAAGAATTCTGAGAAATCTTGCTATGACAACAGTTCTTGATGATAAACTTTCCTTACCCCGTATTCAGGTGGTTTGTATTAGCAATTTTCTGATATATTTTCGGTTTTGTTGAGAATCGACCGTTATTTTTGAACTTCCGGCCAATCGCTGTGTTTTCTCTAAGGACCAATCATGTGGCCGGATTCAGTTGGGTAAGCCAGAGCCAAGATAGCTCGTCAAGAATGCGCAGTAAGAGCTAGCGGCGAATGGGGACGAGATTGGAGCCAAGATAGTTCGTCGAGCCATGCGCAGTAAGAGCTAGCGGCGAATGGGGACGAGATTGGGTATTATACAATCTAATACCATGTCGCTCGGGAAATTCGTGATTAAATTTCCCCGAATACCTCGGGAAAATTTGTGAAAGTCCCTCGGGCTGCGCCCTTGGGACTTCCACAAATTTTCCCTCGGTATTCGGGGAAATTTAATCACTAATTTCCCTCGTGCCATGGTATTACTTATAATTGTATTGTAAATCTAATTTGAGAGCCGCTTGAAAATTATCCTAGGATAAAATGTTATTCTCCTAAAATTAAGTTTATCATCATCATCATCATCATCATCATCATCATCATTATTATTGTTATCCCCTTTCCCCAATAGACACGTTTAAAAAGAACATACCATAATGACTCTCTAGTACCTCCCGCACGTAGTCCCAGATAGCTTGATGGATAGGGAGGGCGTCATCCCTGTAAGGGTAGTGTGGAAGCGATTGGCTATCGTCAACCTTGTATTGAAGAATAAACAATTAATAACACTCTCTAGTAAACCCCCATCCATGTTACATCCATTATGATATGAACGTAAATAAAGAAAGTGATTTTATTGTCCAATAGTAAGTATTATAAAATATTTGCAATAAATCGCACGCTCTGCTTAGCTGAGAAGTGTTCTCTATAACTCAACAAAGCACGGAACGTCTAATTGTTTGATTTTTTGATAGTAAGAATTAGTATGCATAAATAACCGCAAGAATGCATGTCCAATAAATATAATGCTAATTATTTCGCGCTCGTAATTAGCTAGCCTCCCCCGCAGTCATGTTTAGCGTGACGAGGCTAAACACTGCTGCAGAAGAAGACTACCATAATATCAAGCACACTTTCACTTCAATAACACTTATGACTAATTGATTTGATGACGTCATGTGGATTACTTAGTATGTATGACGTCAAGAGAGGTGTGTCGTTAAGTGATTACTGAGGAAGAATTAAAATATAAATATTGTTCGGGTTTTTTTCCTCTTCCAAAGCGTGAAAGTAAGAGATGAACAAGTACTTACGCCTCGTGATTTTAGTTCATTAGGAAGCCATCCTTGTACATTCATGTGCCATGACTTCCAACTAAATAGAGAAACTTGTTAGTTTTTAAAGTACTTTCCTGAGTATTACATAAGTATATACATTTGATAATACAAAAGCATGTGGACTTTATTCAATTTTGTGAGGCTAATAAAGATTTTGGTGAGTCTAGAGTTTGATATAAAATTTATTAGAAAGACCTCACTTGATAATAAAATCGGACGATGTCGAAATGTCGTAATCTCCTAACGTTTGTGTTTCTTGTAAATCTAATAAAGATTACCTAGAAAATGAGCCAACAAATCAGTTACGACACACATTTTCTGCACTCGTTCTTAATTCAATGTTTCTTCGGTCATTCATTCATTGAACTAACCATGCATTTATATATTCATCCCGTCAATTATCAATTGACCGGGCATTCAGTTTTTGATCTATTATTTTATTCATTCATTCATTCATTCACTAATTTGTTCATTAACTTATTCGTTTATTTGCGTATTCATTGTTTCATGAATTCATTCTATACGTGTATAATATATATAGGCGCGGATTGGTGATTTTAGGTGACAAAATTTTAATTTCAATTACTTTTCGTCTGTTTTTTTTTTGGATATCGAGATGCAAGCACACAAGACAGTAGGCCCAGTCCCCAAACGGGGTTGGCTTCGTGCTCCCGCGATACTCTTAGACTGGGGACTAAGCATAACCAGCAAGACAGTGCGCATGCCCCCCTCCCTGGATATAATCGATTCACCTTGCTCCACATAGTTTGAGTAACGCCTCTGCTCCAGTTGTCATACATTCATCGATCCAACCATTTGGTGAGACCAGTCTTGCTAAAGCCATCCTGACAGAAAACAAACATCACATTTTACAACGCGAATTTTGCTTAATTGTTCTGGTGCTTTTGTTTTTTAATTGTTTGTTTGTTTGTTTGTTTGTTAGTTTGTTTGTTTGTTTGTTTGTTTGTTTGTGTGTGTTTGTTTGTTTGTTTGTTTGCTTATTTATTTATTTGTGTGTGTTTGTTTGTTTGTTTGTTTGTTTGTTTGTTTGTTTGCTTATTTATTTATTTGTGTGTGTGTGTTTGTTTGTTTGTTTGTTTGTATAATTATATAATATTTTAATGTCAACATATAATCATATTTTTTGAGATCAAACAAAAAACTCGTACAGGGTTCTCACAGGCTAAGATGTTTCTTATTCAATCTAGATCTATTCCGTTACATACAATGAAAATTATTAGCATTTTAAGCAAAAAAGTCAAGCATTTGTAGAGATTCTATTGTTAATATTCTTGATCGTGATTGGATAATGATGTTTTATATTAGTGGCCCCATTTATTGGCCCCTTTTTATGTATTTATGGCAATATGACTTAGAATGTTATGACTTACGAGTTAATAGCCAAGAGATACAAGAAATGAGGAGCCAACAATCTGAACACTGGATGAGATGGTGACAGTTGTCGATGTGTACCAACACATATTGTCTCAGCAACGAGATGGGTAAACCCTGACAAACAAACAATGATACACTGTAAAAAATTGCCTGAGGCCTAATTTGAGAGTAGAGTAGGCCTGGTTAAAACAGCCAAAAGACTTGGGTTGCAGTTGATGTGTATCAAAACCAGGCAGTTTTTAAATGACAACTATGTCATCAGAGTTATGTTTACTAATGTTTCGTGCATCTATCCTTTGGAGGAGTTAAATACAGTTTTGCTACTACAAGATACATGATCTTATTGAACATAATGGTGTACTTTGAGTAATTTAGACAGGGTTTTGTGTAAAAGAATCAGAGATTTACCGAGATGTGTGCAGGACTGATGGTAAGCAGCATCAGCATTATTAACGTACATCTTTGCCAACATCCATGTATACTGAGGGTCACTTGGTAGAAACAACTATGGCAAAACATATACCCAGAATGTTAAATTACAATCAATTAAAATCATAATAACATTAAGAGGACTAAGGGAAACAGAAGAAGTGGCAATAGTGAAATGTATAGCGCACAAAAGTTGATAAAAAGTAATGGACGTTTCAGGTGCTGGCACTTTGTCAGAGTAAAAACATGGTGAAAATACTTTGGACCAGTAAGTAAATTGATTTGATCATATATATATTATTGTTTATATCTCTCCCAAATAGAGGGCCTTACAAAGAGCAACTTTCCCTGCCTTTCCCACCCTGCCTTCTCTCCCCTCCCCTCCTTAGGGGGTTATTAGTAAGTACTATAGTATCTTACAGGGTTATCTTCATCATGATGTTGGAAAAGCTGTATTGCAATAGGCATCAACTCCTTGCTGTCGTTAACAAAGAACAATGCCATTGGCTTGCAGATCTGTCAATTACATAAAAAACAATGAGCAATTTAAAATATCAGTTCCTCCCCTTCACAGTCAACCAAGCATGGATGCCCATGCAGTACCACATAAAATAAAATTCATGAGAAATTTGCACAAAAAATATCATCCATATCTGTAATTTTCCTTTTTTACTGATACATATTACGATGCCCTGTTCATTTTTTTCATTTCCAGCTGATTGATTTGAGGGAGAAAGGGTCATGTTACCTCACGTGCAAGTCGCCAAGCATGGAACCACAATAGTGGGTATCACGCTGGTTTAATTTCCTTATTGTGACTAGCTTAAATGCATGGATGCAGTGATCAAGGGCACCGCTAAAAATTGTTGAGATATGTAATTTGTAATTCTGTTATTTGATGTGATCGAGATATCTATAGCAGTATGAGTTTAAGCAAAGATTGTTGATTTCCTAAAAGTGTTGTAAAAAATCATATAGCTTGCAATTAATCCTGTTTAATACTTATATATTAATTATATGCATGACCAAGCTAGAAACAATACTTGTTAACGTGTGAATAAGCAGTGAGAATCAATTAATGAGTGCTAATTAATGGCTTCCTGAGTCTACAGGCATCCTATTCAAGCCCAATTAATAAAGTGTGATTGCATGAGCCATTACTTCCTGAATATATATACTATTAGTCATAGGTTTGATATTAAGGTTTGATTGCGTTTTTGATGCCTTTATATTCTATGTGATTTGATCATAGATTGTATATTAGTTAATGTATCTTTTTTTAAATATTCTGAGGCACTAGGATTTCAGGGGCTATAATTATAACTTGGGTGTATGAGATGATGCAGGCGTTAATTCATATTATTTTTGTTTCTTTTTTTGGTGGATTTAGAGGTGTTCTATAATAGCAATTAAGGTGTTTCCCAGTAGTTTTTTAATGACCACACTTCCAAATTTCATTTTGCGAATTGATAAACTTTCCCTGATCTGATCAAGATGTATTTTGCACCAGATACAAAGCATAGATTGAAGTTTTGATTGATGTCAATTTCAACTCAATTGGTGTTGCTATGACAACTTAAATTAACGTGAAACAAAGATGGCAGAAATAGGTTTTTTTAAATATCTCGCATTTTCGATGAGCTTTAGAAAAATGACTATTAACAGGTTCCCATTTATATCTGTACTTTCCCATTTAAATCTGTACTTATGCAAATTTTGTTGATGTGTGCTAAACACACAGATCAACCAATCAGAGAAGTTCACTTCAGAAATAATATACTCTGATTGCTTGATCTGATCACATCAACACAATTTGCATAAGTACAGATTTAAATGGGAAAGTACAGATTTAAATGGGAACCTGTTCTATATAGGTGATAAACTTCACATTCATGCGCTATTATTCTGACCATATATATAGTTAGGATGTTTGATTAGAGCGATTTCAAATAAGTCGCAAAAAGAATGTTTAACAAAAATTATTCAAAATCGCTCAAACATTCTAATAATGTCTGATTAACTGGGAAACACCTTAAGTGCACATTAAACAGTCATACTTGCTCTCCCAATTAATCCTTTCTGAATCTGTGCCTTATTATGTATTTGAAATATTATATAGAATATGTTACATTAGAATAAAATTTTAGATGGCATTTGGTATAGCATTAAAATATACCATGCAGGCAGAACTAAACTAATTAAAATACTTACAAGACGGTTGAATCTGCACATGATATCTGACAGTATCTTCATGTTCAAGATGTATACTCTCTTGGCTTGTATGGCATTTTCCAAAGTCAATCCATCTATAAAAGGCTCCACCATCTCTGAGGTCACCTTGAAACTATAAAGAAAAACATATACAATTTAAATATTCAATGTTTCAATTGATATGTTTGATTGATGCATGAATGATGTTGATGATGAATATAAGAATGATAATGATAATATTTTTATTCTAATATTTTTTAATTATCTTAATTAATTGTTAAGAGCTTAGGACAGTGAATTAGCGCTATATATAAATATAATTATTATTATATCATTCATGACTGTAATTATTCACTTACTTGTCAGGTATCTCTGTGCACAGTCTTATCATCACAGGATTGCAGCCCTGTACTCGCTGTCGACCAAATGCTGCATCTTCTTTCCAGTTGTAGACACCCTATAAGATAAAGTGAGCTAGCTGCATAAGTCTTGACAAAACAAGGCTAAAACAAATGGTATGTTATTATAGGAAATTGCAGTAATTTGTTAAGGAGATAGATAAATAAATAAAAAAATCAATTGGATAAATAGATAAGTAAAGAAATATATAAATAAATAAATGAATGAACAAACAAATAAATGAATGAACAAATAAATAAATAAATAAATGAACAAATAAATAAATAAGTAAATGAATGAATGAATGAACAAATAAATAAATGAATGAACAAATAAATAAATAAATGAACAAATAAATAAATAAGTAAATGAATGAATGAATGAACAAATAAATAAATAAATGAACAAATAAATAAATAAGTAAATGAATGAATGAATGAACAAATAAATAAATGAATGAACAAATAAATAAATAAATGAACAAATAAATAAATAAATGAACAAATAAATAAATAAGTAAATGAATGAATGAATGAACAAATAAATAAATAAATGAATGAATGAATGAACAAATAAATGAATGAATGAACAAATAAATAAATAAATGAATGAATGAATGAACAAATAAATGAATGAATGAACAAATAAATGAATGAATGAACAAATAAATAAATAAATAAATGAATGAATGAATGAACAAATAAATAAATAAATAAATGAATGAATGAACAAATAAATAAATGAATGAACAAATAAATGAACAAATAAATGAACAATTGAACAAATAAATGAACAAATAAATAAATAAATGAACAAATAAATAAATGAACAAATAAATAAATAAATGAACAAATAAATAAATAAATGAACAAATAAATAAATGAACAAATAAATAAATAAATGAACAAATAAATTATAAACAAACAAATGAATAAACATTAAATACATTATATTATGTTAATATTATAGTATAATTGTGCACTGTGAAAATTTGACATTATATTAAGCTTAACAACACAAGTTCAACTGTATGCTTACATAAGGCTTTCCAAGACTTCCTGTGTACACATTTGTCAAATCTTCAAGCTTTTCCCAAGGATCAGAGGTTAACTTTGTCAGTTTACACTTGAGGAAGAGTTTATATTTGGTGTTCTGAATATTCCACTGATAGAAAACAATCAAGAAAAAATAAAAAAAAGAATTTAATCATATTTAATATTGAAAATATGCTTAAGCGGTGTTTATAGATCCATGACACTTTCACTTAATCTTATCGTATTATTTAAATAAAGTTATTTTAGGGCTAGCTGGAGAAGCGAAAGTGACAGGATATATGTTATTATTAATAAGCCTTTATAAATAAAAAAATAAGAATTTAAGTAGATAATTATGTTGGTGCATGTTTTCAAAGCTCAAGGGAACAAGTATAACTATCAAATGTACATAATGTTTTTTTTTTCCAAGTTTTTATTATATTTCAGACATTAATTAAATTGATGTGCTTATATATATTCAAGTGAAAGCAGAACAAAGGATTAATGCTGAAATGTTGGTCAGTTAAAACATTTTTCATACAGCTCATATGTGTATAAGTTTCTGATAAGGCTATGTTTTTTTCACTACAACAACCTTAAGTTAACAAATATTTGAATCATTTATTTGACAGATCTTTTACAAAGTCAAAAACATGACCCAAATATACAGAAAAAAATATTGATAATGATATTTGTAGTTTCATTTAATAATAAAAGCCAGGGTCTTGTTTACACTAACATCAAAGTGAAAATTACTTATGATATCAAGTATTTTCATATTTACTTCATATTAATTCTTTATTTTAAATCTATACATTGTTGCTGGTTATAAACCATTCCTTACTATATTAAATATTAAATTCAATAAAGGTTGATGACTTATTTAAAAACAAGACAAAACCTTTTGTGTGCAAAACAAAACTGTCTTTATATTATAAAGATTTTTTATTTATGTCAAAAATGCCATTAACCCCATAGCAACAGTATTATATAAAAGAAGTTCCCATAGCAACGAGATAAAAACTGATAAATATAGTAACTAAACATGCTAAATAGAAGTTGTAGTTTTTCATCGGTTTAGTTTTCAATGTTAAGGATTCTTTACAGAAATTTGATATTAGGATATCAGTAGGATTTGTTTGGGCATGTACATAGCACAATCTTAAAATATATCCCAGCACTAATGTACGTGATTCATAGATAAAATGTAACACTTCAAATGTACCTTGTAGTCATTGCTAAAACTTTCCTCTCTTGGACAAGTTTCAATCTACAACACACAGAACAAAATTAGTTAAAAATAGAAATGTATTCACGCTATAAATATACGCATTTATTTCTAGTTTATTGGCTTCATATATAAGCAGCAAATTATAATTACATGCTTGTACTTAAAGTTTCAATGTTTTGGCCCTCCAATAAACAAATAAATTATATATATGCCTAGACAGTTTTTGTGATGAAACTCAATCACTCTTAAGTTTCTTAATTTATATTCCAAAGTCAAACCCAAAAATGTTTAATGAATGTATTGACCACAAGATAAAGGATATACAAAGTTAATAACATTCAACGTGATTAGGACGATTAAACACAATACAAACAGCTGTGTCATTTGATTATTACATAATTGCACGTAAAAAATGTTCAAGATCGGTACCTGCTTTGGGCATCCAGGGGCTTTTCTGCATAAAACATAATTTTTACGCTTTTCTTCAAGTTCTTGTTTTCGTTGTTCTGGATGGTCATCAAACTGGGGCAGCATACAATCGTATTTAGTTAAAATTAACTTCCTATTGGCAGTAACCCATCGATGGCAAGGGAATGGAGCACCTTCATCAGCGTCAACTGTCCCCAAGTGCCTTACTTTTATCCATTCAACATACCAGTCATCTCCGAGTCCAGTCTCATCCCGCCAAATCTCCAGCTTTTTCAAATCACTAAGCGGAGAGCCACTAGATAATTTAAACTTATCGATATTACCCTTTTCAAAGTCGTTCTTCCAACGACAATCGAGGTGGAACTCTTTGGATCGATTGCCTTCTTCATCGACGAGACACAAATACACATTTGCATCAGTACCAGCTCCTTTTACGTCTCCAGTCTTAACGATAACTTCGTAATCTGGAGGAACACTGCTGCAGTTTCCCATATTCTGAAACCTTGATGACAAATTAACTGATCAATACCAATAATTTATGGACGAATGCTAAATTACTTGAGTGAGGTGTTCGTATATTGCCAAATTTTACTAGTCAATGTTTAACAAACTAGAAAACTTGTCTCAACAAGAACCTTAACTTGTAGTAAGTGTAACGTATGCAATGGTGCGCTGAAATGACCAATGTATGTAGCCTGACCCTTTTCGTCGTACTTGGTTGATATTGTCAATACACACGATCGAAGTAATGGCATGCCGATTATGACTAAGATTATTGTAATGACGTCACGTCATGGTTGCATGCCCCTACTATAAAAGCGTATTAAAATTGCCGATCTATTTGTGACGGATTTTGTGAAATGACTTCCGAGAGTAGGAAGGAACAAGGCTCATCCCATTAAAAAATGTAGTTTGACAATGCATAAGACTGACCTACTTTGAACTTCAACTTTGTTCTCTAAATACATAATATTGTTGGGTTTCGGTTTTAATGTTTTCAAACGAAGTCTCTCACGTGCAAATATCGGGAGTGTTTGACATGCTTACAAGTGCTATTGGAAAGTCATAGATCATTTCAGCTTCGTTTTGTCCTCTTTCAATAACCATCAAAAAGGGTGCTTTCCTTTTCGTTTTAGAGGTTATTTTTATTTCTTCAAAATGCCGGAACAAGCTGTCATGTTAGAAGTTACAAAATATCCATATTTCCCGATTCATCTATCATTAGTCACGGAAAAAAATATATTTGCAAAAAAAAAAAATTCCTTTTGTAGTTGTGCAGCCACAATCTAAAGAAAATCAAGGTCTTTTGAAAAACGACTGACAAAAAACTTCACTTGTCATCAATTTTTAATCAATCTCTAATGCATCGTTTCTTTTGAATTACAAGTGTTACTTACTGAAAACCAAAGTGAGAGTTTTTTGCATATTAAACACAATTCAAGAAAGCCCCAATTATTTAGTCAAACCAAGCTTAGCTAGTATTATCAGCTTGAAAGCGAAACCCCAAGTATATTTTAATTAAAACTTCTTTTCCTTTACTTTGAGGTCAACCCAAACCTCAATGGAACGCAGATCATTTTGTCGTAACATATGTACAAAAAAAACACACACAAAAAAAAAGCCATACAGTAACACCATTTGACAGTTTTACTTGACAAGGAAACCTGTTTATGAAGATGGCCCGACATGAAGAAAATAAATCATGTTTTCGTTGACAGAAAAAGCTGACATTGAATTGTGGCTTCGACTTGTCGAGTTTGACGTTTTATATTAGGCCGTGTAACCAGATAGACAATAAAATTTAGCAAGAAATATTGATAATGATAATATCGATAATAATAACGAAAACTTGTCAGCAAAAACTCGTCGACACCATCAAGGGAACTTGTCAAACAAAACATCGTCGTCTGGATGCAGCTTTACATCAAAAGTAATAAGTAACCCACAAAAACTGAACGAGTTTTAACGAAAAACTACTTGTCAATGAAGTAAGAGTATTATCAGACCACTAAGTCCCTTTTTCTGACATAATACAAGTACTGAGGTTTTGCGACGCCTAGTACTTACTAAGTAATGTAATGTAAAATAATACTATTACAGCGATATTCGTTGTATCGCGACCTGCTGTTTGAAAACTTCGGTTTGATTTGGTCTTTTGTGGACCGTCAATCAACTAGGGGGCGGAGTTATATAATGGTTAGCCGCTGATCATGAGCTATATATAGGACACATGACATTTCCGAGGGAAACATAGATCGTTGTATAATTTACTAACAAATGAAAATTACTCATTAATAAACCACAATAAGGACCAATAAAAGTTTGTAAAGTCTGCTTTATTACCTCATGTGTTGTATTACGCTTTGCGAAGTCCAAAACCCCCAATAAATAGACAAAACATTTGAAAACCCCAACGATAACAACCCACTGATTATCAAACGAACGTTGACAATTTGGCTTAGGTACCTAGCCTTTAGAGGCAAAAAGCTTAGCTGCCAAGCCTGGGTCAAAGTAGATCAACGTTCGTTTGATAACCAGCGGGTTGTTATCGTTGGGGTTTTCAAATGTTTTGTCTATTTTTGGGGGGTTTTGGACTTCGCAAAGCGTAATACAACACATGAGGTAATAAAGCAGACTTTACAAACTTTTATTGGTCCTTATTGTGGTGTATTAATGAGTAATTTTCATTTGTCAGTAAATTATACAACGATCTATGTTTCCCTCGGAAATGTCATGTGTCCTATATATAGCTCATGATCAGCGGCTAACCATTATATAACTCCGCCCCCTAGTTGATTGACGGTCCACAAAAGACCAAATCAAACCGAAGTTTTCAAACAGCAGGTCGCGATACAACGAATATCGCTGTAATACAAAAACATTAAAATATGAAAATGATTTATTATACTTTAGTAGAAGTGCACTGAAAAGCTTTTTTCCGCAAAAATCGCCTGCTTGATATTTTTTTAAGATATAAAGGCCGAATCCTAAAATCTCGAGAATGCTCACTGAATACGTAAAACTAAACCTCCAAGAAATGCAAAAAATTCCCTGTAATTAATTGTTCAGATGCCTAAATACCCAAAATAGAAAGCCTCTGATATCCAAAATCCCACGCCGTGGCTCTGATTATTCAATCTTTCGATTATTTATTTAGTGTTCAAAATCTTTACTAAACCAGTCTGTGGACAAAATAAGCTTAATACTTGTGTTTTTTTTTCCCCGGGGACGTCGTACCAAATCATTATTCAAACAAAAACACGCATATTTTAAAAACGGCAGGTGAATATGTTTCCAGTAAAAATGACAAATATGGAGGTAGATGATTATTTTTTCAGTTAAATTCCCGAATGAAAAAAAACATTTTCTATTTTCTTTTCTGCATGGAAAATACAAGACAAATGGAGCGATAACAAATATTTAAGTTTTCTTAGTTTTAGTCACAACGCATGCGCATACGTTCAAAAGTGTTCTTCTTTATAACGGGTGTAAATATAACAAGTGGCAACTGCTACAAGATCTAGTTTCATAGTTTACATGTTAATAATCCAAATAAAATTTAAACACTTTTTAAAACTCTATGCAATATTTTTCCCACATGGCTCGTCGTAGCTAGTCTTCATAGACCAAAGCCGGAAACTGATGGGATCTTTGCCTTAAACTAATGAGTAAGGAAAATAATGATCTGGGTGACGCCAGATCCTTACGATAAGTTTCGTATATCAATTTTTGACGGGATAGAGGTTGCCCTAGAGTGACCCGCTTACTTTTGCGGGATGCGATTGTTGACAGCGACCTCCGTCCAATAAAAACCAACGAAAAAGAAGGACTACAACTAATGTATTTGTAAAACGGTTAGACTTTCGATGATTTTTTTGCAAAATTAAAGGCGCTAGCTTATTATCTTATTGAATGAAACAATAGGTTTTAAATCCCTTGGCTCCCCTTGCCCTCGCTTTCATGAGTTTCAGAACGTTCCAAACAAAGTTTTTCGCTCTCATGGGGGAAAAATGGCCGCCGTGTGATAAAAGCCCACAGTGCGACAGAGACTGTCTCGCAATTTTGTTGTTGCAGACATCATTACAAAAAGGAGAGTTCAGTTATACTTTTCGCAACGAAACTCGACAACTTGCAACGCCATGGCAGTTCAAATGGTATAAAAGTTGAACCGGACTACCCTTCATTAGATAGCGCCTTGTGGCTTCTATGTGTTGGTGTATATAGTGTGTCATTGCCCACTTACTGTTTACATATCCTTCCTTCTTTCCTTCTAGAGAGCCGCTACGCAGGCTACTGTTTACAAAGCACTTTGTTCAGAGAACATTTCCTATGTGACTGTGAAAAGTTCAGAGCCGTGTATGTGCGTGCCTTGCCGAGACCGTAATTTAATACGAAATCTGCTCTCTACTTCGAGCACGTTCAGCTACACCCCTGCACAATAAACTCTTATTGATTTTTTTGGCGAATAATGCATTGTAGACTCAACCTACAGATTAGGGTCATTTGTAGATTGTCTAATTTGCATATTCTTTAGACGCTTGAGCCATATCGGTCCTTTTTGCTCTTTTTCAAACAAAAAAAAAATCATATTAAATATACACCTCATTCCAAAATGGCTGACTGGCCCTTGATGTCTCGTACTTATGAAATTATTCTTTTCTTTTAAATTCACTCAAACTCAAAGACAAAATAATAATTTCATGAGAGTGAGGCAACAAGGGCCAATGGAACAAAAGGTAGCCATTTTGGAATAAGGTGTATAGCTGTGCTTTGTTTTTCAAAACAGTCTATAGTGTTAAAATAAAAAACATAAATTGCTTACCTGACTTAAAGGCCCTCTTGCATCCAAGGTGCATTGCAGCCGTTTGTTTATGTTTTGAAAATATCTATTGTTAAAAGTCGCTCTCTAATTGGTTAGAAAACCGATCCCGCAATGCGGGCTACTCACGGGTTTTTCCCGTTGTTTGATTCAGGCTGTCAAGTTCGAAGACTTCGAATTGTTTGTCGTTTCGTGTACTAAAAAAATGATATTATGCATGGAATCCGAAACTTTAATGTCCATGGATATTACTGCAGAAGGTCAGGATGACGACGTGAATGCATACGATTCAAAAAATGATTACATAAACATCAGTACATTCAAGAATATACTGTTTCATTTTGATGGCTTTCTCGAGTGTTGTTTAAAAAACCATTTCACTATGACAAACATATTTCGGATTATAACAGCAGTTGAGTCTTCATTCCTTGTATCAACGTTGACACGATGCAGTAGGACTTCCACAAATACACTATCGGCGTTTCTTTCGAAGCCAAGTGCGATTTTTTATCTCCCTGAATAGGTCGAACATAGAGCTTCTGATCCTTTATAGACATTTAGGTCGCCCGGGAAGACGACCGACCTTCCACGAAGTCGGGTCGACATTTACATCAAATATAAGTATAAAAAAGGCCGGAACGACTGAAATATTATCCCACAAAGCTTTATTAGATATTAACTTATATATATTTTTTTAAAACTATGAAAATTAACTTTTATAACGAACGATGGAAACAGATATAATTGGATATTACTTTTCTTCACAAATATTGCTATTTTCCGTATGTGAGAAAATCATCGAAGCGCGCAATGCATCTTGGATGCACCTGGGGCTTTAATTTCTTCATAACACACTCAAACTCTAGTTTTTATGCAAACTTGCCGGCACTTCAATGAAAATATTAAACTGGAATTGGGCTTCCTGTGTCGGGTCGGCAATTTTTATTTTTTTTTGGAAGTAGAGAAGTCGAATAAATAAATAAATAAATAAATAAAACTGCTAAATCTCGAAAAATGACTCAACTAATGGATAATAAAAAAACACTGGGTGTTTTTATTATCCATGCTCAAATTAATCAACAATTTATGTAAATGAAACAAATTTTGGGGCCGGTCTCGAGCATTCTACGTGCTTTAAAGAATCCATTGTCACTTACCAGCATGCACCGCGCGAAAGGCAGAATTTCATGGACCGTGAGTATTACACATTCAGACACTTTGGTATATCAACTGACTGCGAATATAACACTCATATCAAAACATACAACACATGCCAGAAAGTGACCAGTGGTCTTTTTGCAACAAGTTCGAAAAAGGTATTCTTTTTTTCAAGACTTGAGTTTATAATAGATGTCTAAAAGGAGTTGTGACTTACCGACGTTTCGAACATTAGACCATACATGATTAACCGGACAACGAAGTAGCATTTATAACATTTGCCAGTTTATATAACATGCTCAGTAACTTTTCTTTTTAAAAACTTGAAACGCACAATATTTTATTCCTTAGATATAAAAACGAATAAAAAGAAAAAGGAAATAGTCCCATGCTGGTTATAATAACACTTATTTTGGTAAGAACTTGCTGGTACGTACCAAAAAGTGATAATTTTCAAACAACAAGTGAACAAATAACTTCAGTTGTAAAAAGTCAAAGATTTGAAAAATTCAGTTAGATAGATTCATAACAGTTAGATAGATCTCCTATGATATGATGCGGAGTGTATCACTGAACTGCTATGGTTAGTCAGTTTTACTCCTATTCGTGTAGTCTTAAAAATTAATCATTTTTCAAAGGCAGTTCAAGTCGAGATTATTTTTGAAGACTTGCTATCGCGAAAGTAAACTGATTCAAGGTTATATCAGTGAACGATACAAAATAAGACATATATCTTTCAAATATTTACAGAATCTTTTCTAGTTCTACAAAATATAAAGCAAAACAAAGATGCAAAGATATCGGTCAATTTGGAAAATGAATTAAAAATAAAAATATCGAGTGAAACTGTGACAATTGATTTTTAGTGGGCCGGCTGTGCAATTGACTACTATGAGCTTTCGATAAAACCATGTAGTTTGATAATATAGATCATCGCCCTGTCCTTTAGTACTATCTATTGTTTGACACCTTCATTAATTAAGTAATCATTATAATACTTGCCTATCGTAGACTTTATCCATACATTTCTTCACGAATTGTTTACAACAAGCCATATTATTTTTGTTAGCAAACCGGTGAACTTTTTACGATGCGCGCGTTTTAGCTAACTGCATGTCACTGTGCAACGATGTCGTCTATGATATGAAGTAGTTCTTATCGATTTAAACCCCCCATACGGTTACAACGGTTACAAATGATGGTTACCATGGATATTAATTACTATATTTTGTTGTCGCTAGAAAGTTGCATTCACCCACCTGTTATATCCCTATCTTAACTTACGGGTACTACATTATATATCTTTGTCAAAAATCGTTGTCGTTAATTACAAAACTCAGGAAAGCAAACACTCCAGGACCTAGCCTCCTCCGCAGGCTTCTCCAACCAACGGAAAATGTGGGCTTCCTGTGCTGAAACAGTGAAGGAGAAAAGCAGTGTTTTATTCGATTAGCCTCAGGAATCCCGTCTCATAAAAAAGGACCTTGATTGTATGTTTGTAAGTGTTTGTGGCATATTATGTTGAAAAGTTGTTGGAGTGGTTAGCTAGTGTACCCTGGTACCTAGCCTGCGTAAACAAACCCTTATTAACCCGGCCCGCGAAGAGACGTTTCGAGCGCTAATAAGGGTCTGTTTACGCAGGCTACCTGGTACCAGGGAACCTCAGCTGAATCTGCTATGTTTGTAAACTGGCGTATAAATTAGATTTTTGTTTCAATAATGGTTTCTCATTGGTCGAAATCCACTAGCAAATTCTAATGAATCGCCCGTGACGTCAGAGCGTCGGATAATTAAGCAATGATTGAACGCGTGACGTCACTTTGATAATCTTTGTACTTGTTTGCATTGTGAGCAGCAAAATGTTTGAAAACGAAAAAAAACCTGTGAACAGCGAGGGGGAGAGGGAGGGGAGAGGGGGAGAGCGGAATGGGGCGAGTGGGAGGGGAAGCTCCCAAATCCCCCTGAGCCTGTTCACAGGCTAAAACAAAACATTCAAAAAAGTATTGTTTGCCTCATTTTATAAATTCTGGAAATACTAGCTTGAATGAATAAGAAACTAATCATTGAATTTGGCTTTTCGCATATGTATATGAAGACAGTTGTATGATGTGTTGTTCTCTACCATTTCACCGGAGGGTTTTTTTCTCTCCGGGTAATCCCTTTTTTCTTCCCTGAGCAAAAATATAGCAACATGACTATTGAGTGTGAATGCCAGTAGATGAAGACTGATCACAATGTGGATGTGCTCATAAAAATGCGGGAAACCTGGAAACGAGTTCCACTTTTAGTCGAGCACACGATGCGTTAGTTCCAACGATCGTGACATCACATAGAATATATGCCCCTCATACATACATAAGCTAGGCCCTCGAACATACGAGCCCCTGGAATTTTAAGTCCTTTGATATTTATACATAGTTCCAAAATGACTGAAAGGCGCCCTCTTAATTAAGGTCCCTCGATATTTAGCCCCTAGGGTATATATTCGAATAATGATTATTGGCAATAAATAGTTAAGCTCTCTTGTTATTGGTCCCTGTTCTAGGCGTTCTATGTGTGTTATAATTACACAATAATATCTGTAGCAGAATAAATAGAAGGACAAAAACCTAATAGATATGTTTTTCTCACTTCGGTTAAGATTTTAGTGAGGGCGTGTACACCATTAACAAAAGTAATGTGTTCCTTCCCAATTATGGTTCATGCCTTGGTTAATTACATACTTGGTTAGATAACACCTCGTGGCTGTAAAAATAGCATTAACAACCGTCGATATTATCATTACCATCTTTGAGTAAGTTGGTTACGCTTTGGTACTCAAGCAGAAATCACATCAACGGACAACACTGGCGACAATTTGTCATTTTTCGTCTCGTGCACTCTAAACTCTTCAAAATTAAACTAAAATACGACAAAAACATTACAAATATTTTGAATTTAAAGTTTGAAGTGAGTATTACTTTTAGTAAGGTTATAGGGATATATTTGTGTAGTTGTTTGGTTGGTTTGTTTATTGATGTGTTTTGCATGCCCGCTGGCGGCAGGTGTTCAGTTGCAGCTGTAATGATCCACACAACTGAAAAACCGTTAACCGAGAACATTCAACATCCACAAAACATGAACAAATCCAGCAGATTCTTATTTTGTAAATAACAAATTACATTCAGTTTTAAAAATATTGAATGGTCAATTGTAGATTTGGTGAATACCTTTTTAGTGTTGTTAGCCGAACATCCATGATGACTTCAATATTTCAAAGCTTTCTTCTTCATTTTTTTGCCTATTTTGCTTTTAAAGGCAGGATTTGTAATTATGTTCAATGTGAAATTGGATATAAAGGATATAAAGATAGGAATAAGATAAGAGTTTATTAGTTTTTCGCGATTTCATCAGTCTGTAAGGTGCTAAAGTAATCACTATAACACACGCCATGACACGAAGGCTATTGATTGCGGTTATCGCCCCTGGGTAATTCACTTCCTAAAGAACACCTAATGGATACTCTATCTACTATTACATTCTAAAACACACAAACTACTAGGTTATGGAGGCGATACCTAACAATAAAAGAGCTTCTCTTTTATTCAACGCGAAATGATTTGTCAGTCAACATTTGTACTGACATTTTTGTACTTTTTGAACAAATCTTAAATCTTCTTCATTGTCATACAATGAAAGTTGGAATCCTAAAAGATATATTTACAATAACAGCAAGGTAGTTAGTAATTCCAATGGCCCCTTGACTATCGGAATTGTAAAGTTAAAGTATCATGAAATGCTGTCATCGTTGTGTATAGGTGAGGTAGTGGTGTAGACAAACAGGAAACACACAGAACAATACACGAGATTCAGCGTTAATCACTTGTGTGCTGTCGCTATTTACTAAGCGATATGTTGTGATTGAACTAATGGAAATCTAAAGGAATGTACTCGGTTGCTGTGCCAACCAGAGCTGGCTGGCTGTCGGGGAAGAGAATTTGGAGTAAAGCCAACTAGTGTAAATTTATACACCGTTGTACCGCAATAAACAATTTGACTTACTTGAACTGATCTTACTGGAAATTCAATCAATAAGGAGTTTTCAAAGGAAAGAATACAGAGCTATGATAAAGAAACTGAAGAAAATCGCGTTCGATGTTCAGGAATGCCGGAGAAGCATTACTTTTTTACAATAGAACATTCCTTCATCCCGACACCAAAAGACGCGAACCTGTCAAAAAGTTGTCTTTATATAAGTTCATAAAAAATATTTGAAGAAAAGAAAACTTATTTGTGACAAGAATCCTAGATAAAAACAGTGGCAATGACGATAATGTTTCGTGGCATGCAGTTATGTCGCTTGGATGGTGATGTAGTTTCAGTATTTGCACTGCACTCGGACGTCTGCCACCAACTAAATGGCATAAAGTAAACGATCTCATTGGACAGTAAAGTCAATAATTTGTACTCTCTTCCGAATACCCACGTGCATTAGATAGTACCTTACAACATGGACCTATCAGAATCACTTGCTTCCAAAAGGTGCACTCAACCGACTCAACGTTTATCAGCCAGTAATTATATACCAAGTCGATGAAGCGAGACACAGTAGATCCTGTAGATACGCCACAGTCCTACACAATCACCTGATAAGCCGCAATGAAACGCGCTTATGTCGACAGCGATTTTGAAGAAGATGAAGACTTTAATCAAGAAAAGTAAGATCTTAACTTATTATCAAAGTCTTAAAATATTATTAATGATGACTTTCGCTCTCATTTAGGTGCTTAGATGGCGAAGAGGACGAGACTAAGGCGAGAAAGAAGAGACGTGGGGTAGGTTTACAGTGCTTTATCGATGCTTTAGTAATGCGCGCTTTGAGATACTGACTTCATGTTTGATACACCAGCTAATCGAGAAGAAAAGACGTGATCGCATTAACAGCTGTTTAACAGAGCTTCGACGTCTTGTACCAGCTGCAGTAGATAAACAGGTGAACATCAATAATAACAATTATACCAACAGGGTGATCTACATTTATGGACGGGCATTACTCTATGTACATTGTATACTCAATGGGTAATAGACATCTATGGACAGGCATTAACTATATATACTATAACCTCAATGGTTAATATATCTCTATTAATCTTTATATAATATCACCCTTAGGGCTCGGCGAAACTAGAAAAAGCTGAGATACTCCAACTGACAGTGGAACACTTGAGGAATTTGAGAACTATCGCCAAGCAAGATGCAGGTACTGTATAGTGAACTTTTGATCGTACAGTGTCATATAGCTATGACTGTACTACACGAGTGTTACAAGGAAATGCATCTAAAATCATTTTCATTGCAAATGAATGAGCCATACAAGGTGGTTATACAGCTATTAAGGGGGAAGTAGGCTAGATAACTTTAATTGGTTTAGAATGTGGCAGATTTAGCTAATCTAAGAAAAGGATTACCATGTGATAGTAATCAATTGGGATAAATACCACTCACATTTTAACGAACAAACAACCAGCCAGTCAATTAACATATTTTAATGAGATTGTGAGAGATACTGGATTCGTAGTGATAGTAGAGATAGTAGAGACCCCCCGCAATGACATGTGTAGTGTTCTGCATGCATATAACCCCAGGCAATATATAGACCTGTTCATTGTTACCAACATAAAGATGTCTGGGCTATAACTAAGATGACACTATGTACTTGTTAAGAAATTATCATCGAATGTTATACAACATCAATACACATACAAAATCTCTTTTTCAAAGATATGATTACATCTGGGTATTTTTGATTTGGTGCGCGCAAAAGGCAATGCGCATTTTAAAAGAGAAACCTGTGCGTCGTAGCCGCCATATGTGCGTATGTATCGTCTACCGGAGACCAACACTGTCGACAAAATGTTCAGATTTAATCACGACCGGACACGACTCGCAAAACAGAATACAGCATGTAAGCTGTGTAAGAGTGTAGTTACAACAAGACACACAGACTTTAATAACATGTAATGGAAATATCTTTTTTTCAGTTTTGAAAACTACAGATGTTCGCGCGGTGGGATTTCGAGAATGTCTCAATGAAGTGACTAGTTATTTATACAATTATCAAGATTGCAAACAAGAACATAAAGGACAACTACTAAGCCATCTTAATACAGTGATATCTCCACGACCCAATGTCTCTGATCATGCGTGTCAATCTTCAGTGTGGCCACTTACGACGCGAAGGGTGGCAGAGAAAGAAACCACTTGTAGTTACGAAAGAACACTACTTCCTTTGAATCACTTCAAACAACAAAACCCTTGTTTACCCACAGACAACTCGGCGACGAGGAATCTTCACAGAGTACCACTAGTGACAGATAGCCAAAACAACAAACAACTTGCATCACATTTTACTTTGTTCCCCGTTTACAATGACAATGCTATGCGTTTTGTAGGATTCCCGTTCACTCCACGTTGAGTATACATATATTTATTAGTTTACTATCAAATTATACGGTAAAACACTCCCTTCTTTTCAGCCAAAGCTTCACCAAGTTTGAAGTTTGATAAGTAAGTTTTGACCGAGAAGGAATGAGGCGAGGCGAGAAGGACGTGAGGGGCAGTGAGTCAATGCGAGCAAGCAAAGCCTTATGGGGAGGGTCTATCTTCCTCATCTTTCCTCATTCTTTCTTGGCTAAAACGTCACTTGTTTAACGGTATTATTGGTCATCAGTCAGTGGGGGAGTGTTTTGCGGTTAAATCAGTCTCAAACTAAGCAAACTGGATTTGCATAGAAAGCACTGCACTGGAATTATAGAAATGCATCAAATATTTATATCAAAATTGCACTCAATTATAAAAATAAAAAAAGTTAACGTTGTTTATATAATAGTCTGAATGTGAAATTGTGTGTGCTGTTGTAAGGTTGATTATACTGAAGCACTCACAACCTTAGCCTGTTGCTTGTAATTTGTAATGTTGGCTGCAGACAGTTCAAATGTGCCCACTTAAGAGACAGGGTGAAGAGGGGAGAGCTGCCACTAATATGGACTCCATCACTAGCATTTTGCATGGGCTTCCTGCGTCCTAGCCTCCAGTCTCCAAGCATCCATCAAGAGATAACACAGGAATCCCAACCCTCACATATAAGATAAGTTGATGGCAAGGAACGCATAAACTACTTTAATTTGTGATTTCTTTTGCCCACCCGACCTAGCAAGATAAGACGACTGGGAGTATTGTTACTCCCCCAGAGTGCTATAGTGCATCGCAGGATACCCCTCTGCTTTATGCCAGCCGAATGGCTTGAACCCAGACCTCCCTACCCGGACTACAACAAACTATCTAGTAGGCCGTCTCACCTCTCGCAATAGTACTACATAGAACACCAAACTGGTTAGTTATACTGAATTCTGTCATATACCCTGTTTCTAATCTGCAACAATAAACGTCTTTTTCTCTATACTATTTATTCGTATCAATGCGCTTTACCATAGTTGTATGAATCATCTTATTTCCCTATTGGCGCGAGGACCAGTCCTTAAGGCGAGATATTTAACAAGCAGCAACGCGGGTTATAACGGCAATCATGAGCAATTACTAGTTAGTACGTACGCGTGTTAGTCAGATTTGTCACCACCAGGATATGTAATTGGTTCTTTCACGTCCCCAAAATACATACGTGAGAGTAGTTTGGAGAGATCTAACGTCCTTATTCGAGAAGACGTGAAGTGTAACAGTCTGCAGACGGACGAGCAGCAATGAACGGTGTGTGTAGAATTGATTAATTTATTGAAACTTGAATAACAAACAAACAAACAAACAAACAAAGACTGAAACAAACAAACAAACAAACAAACAAACAAACAAACAAACAAACAAACAAACAAACAAACAAACAAACAAACAAACAAACAAACAAACAAACAAACAAACAATACCTACTTCAATAAACAACCAAGCAATTCACGACTACACGACTAAAACAATTAACAAGACTGGCATCTTTTCCATTCCAAGTCATTCCATTACTACAATAATTGCTAGTTGTTTCTAGCTGCAATCGAGAACATTTCAAGAATGTCCTTAATGGGGGTGTTTTTCAAGATTCGCCCTAGGGCAAAACTGCAGGATCTACTATTATAGCAACATGGTATCAGAGAATTACATTGGCTATAGCCATGGCTTAACGTAACCCTTAGTTGTTCAGATATCACTTGATCAGTAAGTCTGCAGCTAGTAGCAGTTCGGCTTTAAATGCGATTATCAGCTTTTCTGTAGCCTGGTTTACATTTGATCGCTACGATCACCAGGATCAATATGATGACGCTGCCGTTTTTGTGAAATAATAGAGAGATTAAGATTCACGTTTACGGGAACGCCAAACGTCAGATTGGCCTTTAAAAGCTTTAAAATAGCTGTTCAAAAGATCTCAATGAATAAAATGTGTATTAACAAACAACATAAGGACCTTGTTTTAGCGGAGATGTCAAATGGTAAAGAGTAAACCGGGGAGTAAACGCAGAAAAATCGGTTAGTTTGGACGTTTGGCGTTTGCGTAAACGTGAATCTTTTAAAAACTCTCTAATAGAGACATTAGGGAGATTTTAAAAGATTAAAAGATTGAGGTTTTTCACATTTTATTGCAAACCTTAAACTGCTGTTTGAAGTTAGCCGTTTGACGTTTGCCAAGTGAGGGTAATTAATAACTGTCGATTTCGGATTTCCCGCAAACCACAAGACACATTACTTGCCGTCAGGTTTGCCGTTCAAGGTTCACGTTTTGAACGTGAAAGACACGCTCCTTTTCGGGTTGAAAATATCCCCTGTGAGTACCCTTTAGGGTCCTTTTAGGGCTCTTGCTTAAAATTAAAGTCTTTGACAGGCTTTGGCAGTTCTCTTAATTTATGCGTACCTTTTAGGGGTCATTTGTGAAATCGACCGCCGATCACCTCTACCACTTGGACAACGTGAGTATCCCCCCTCCCCTCTACCCCCTCCCCTCTCGGGGGTTGTGCTCACTGTATTGTATTGAGGAAGTCTATAACAACGAGAGGCCAATACAGCTTTCTGCTCTCTTTTTTACATAAACTCTTACCCACTACTTTATACCCAACAAATGTTTTAGGGCCCTACTGAAAATCGCCTTTGCGAGTAGGTTCCTTCATAAAATATTATCATTGTTAACTTTCTTCACAAATGATATTCATTAAAACTACATTTTTTACGTATTTTACATTCAAAGCCGGTATCCTCGTGACTTGCACGTTATAAAACCTTTTTAAATGTGCATGTAAAAGCAATAGGTCACGGGCTCACTTTTGAATCACGGATTAAGATAATCAAGATAATCACCATCTCAGACACCATACCATCTCAATATTGATAGCAATAGAAGGAAAAAAAAATACTCAACTAGAAACAGAAATACCGATATCTGTACGTTTTGTAATATAAAAATATTCTTTATTATTAATTCATTATTACTATTATTGCAGAGAACCTTTAAACTATACATGCATGTACATTAAATTTTAAAAGAACATAGTATTTATATTAATTTTTGAACACTGACATTGAACATTTTTGTTGACGTTCGGTTCTTTGTTTCAGCCAATCTGGCCAAGCGGTGATGACAATAGAGCTTGATTACAGGCTTTTATATTGTAGTTGTTAGCGAGATTTTCGCATATTTCATTGTGATTTTCTTTGTATTTTAATAACAAATATATAGATGGTTATACTGTATATGGAAGTGCACACGAACGAAAACCATTTTATGAGAAACAATGATGAGTCATGCACTTATTGCCCACCTTATAGCAACTAATTAGTTCTGTTGATTGACAATAACAATGTACCTCATGTTTGTACTTGCAATTGTGTTTCTGTTTTTGCGATTATCAGTTTTAAATCATTCAAACTAATCAAACCAAGTTTTGCCGGAATGCTACTGCATGCTTGACGAGTAACACATGGAAGCAGAATAGTGATTGATCAGGACACTTGAAGTCTAATTAGAGAAACCCTTAGTGAAATCATCCACTGTAACTTGAAACGAAGCATGGAAGCTAATGTTCATTTCCTTGTCAGCTATTAAAAGCTATCAAACTTCAGAACGAATAATTAATATTTCATATAATCTACGCCCCATCTGCCTGCTGCCACGGTTCCCATCAAAGGGATCCATGCTGATCTGTTTACTATGAAGTACTTGATAGACTTATATCGTGATGTTATAATGTGTATTATATACTTGTCAATAGTCAATAATATAATTGTTTTCATCACCTATTGAGTCAACACGAAGTAGGGGGGCCAATAATTGCTTGTCTTCTGATTAAGTGCCAAATAGGTATTATAACGACACCGTACAATCACGCTAATACGTCTAATACAGCCAACAACGATAGGCCAACTTGCTACGGTCGTTATAGCAGGTTTAGTAAAAGGAGTACACCGCGGGTACCACGCTAGTTTGAGTTGAGTTGTGTGAAGGCTTGGTTATAATATAATAAGTAATTATAGTTATCCAAGTGTTCAACTTCACGGTAATACCACCTAAAATATATAAGCTATCTTATGGAGTCTTCTTCAAAGGAACCCTTCAATGCCTGGAGTTTCCCCGGTAAGTCAGTTTACTTGTCACTAGTGTACTTGTATGTAGTCTACATTGTTACCGTGTATTTTATTACGAATGGTACGTTTTCCACGAAGAAAACTAGGGCAGAAGGAAGTATACTAGAGTTGTTCTCATTAACCTGTGAAACAAAGTGTATTAGTTAAAGTGTGATAGTCAAATAACAACAAAAGAACACAATGGAATTAAGGTGCATTGTATAGAGTAATACACTAAAGTGTGTTTCACGGGTTAATAACAACATGCTCTGCTGACACTAGTAATATTCGATTACAATAATTAACGCTCGATGAATGCTCTCCCTTGTAGCTCTATCATCGATAAGCAGTTTATAACAATGAATACGTGCTTGTACAGTCAGGTCTACGTCTTGTATTATTCACCGTTAAAAACTGACTGAGTCGAGCTGCAACAGTACTACTTGTTTTGTAAATGTCAAGCAGTGTTGCATATTTTATCGATGCACGTGCTCAGGGTTTTCCATGAAATTGATATAACTGATGCCTAGTTCAAACTTCGAATCTCACATGTGCCGAATCTAATACAAATGAATTCAAACAATAGGTTTTGTTCATTTGCATTAGATTTGGCACATGTGAGATGCGACGTTTGAACCAGGCCTGATATTATCTATTTATAATGCTCTATTATATATTCGATTTTATACACATGCCTGTAACTAAACGACAAAAAATGAGATGAAATACAACATATAATCTTCATCGTGTTCCTTTAAAAAGGCTTTTCAGCTACAATGTTTACTAAACTAAATATACTGTACAATATATAAAAATTTGGAATTGGTCAAACTTATAAAAACAATAAATTTACAAATATAATATGATGTGATCGATGTGGTGCGCTGTGATGTGACGTGATGTGATGCAAAGTGATTTTATGTAATTTGTAATGTAATGTGATGTGGTTCGGTTTGGTGGGATGTCGGATGTGATGTATACGTGATGTGATGTGCGATTTGATGTAATCTACATGATGTGATGCGTTGCAATGTGAATTTATGTAATGTGCAATGTGGTGTGGTTTGGTGTGGTGGCATGTGATGTGATGCAATGTGATTTTATGTAATATGTGATGTGGTGTGGTGTGGTGGCATGTGATGTGATGCAATGTGATTTTATGTAATATGTAATGTGATGTGGTGTTGTGTGTGCGATGTGATGTATACGTGATGTGATGCTTATATAGTGTATTTTACATTCGTCTCAAAACGCTGTACATACACTGATTTTATTTCCTGAAGTACACAGTGTTTGACCCACTTATACCCCTGCAATAGTCTATTTATATCTTCCCATTTTGAAATCAATGATGTAAAAATAACTACAATATTATTATTATTCTAATCTTATATCTTCTAATATAATATTATTGTTCATTACAGATATTGACCAGCATTCTAGTTCTGCTATCATTGCATAAAACGCCTGAGCCTCCTACAAAGAACACCACCACTACTACTACTATTACATCATCGACTGCCAGTCCAACAACATCTTTCAACATTATATCGGGTATCGTTGGAACATTCACCTTCAGTAAGCGCGTTAAACTCTACAGCAGAACAGGATTTCATCTGGTCATGATGCCTGGAGGGGGAATTAAAGGCAGCACGTTAACAAAAGTCGTTAATTCTCATGGTGAGTTGATGCACAGCAGTGATGCTTTATTTGTTTACTTGTTCTGATCTATTTTATCGAATTTACCTATAATTGAATATCCTCTTGGCTTATTAGCCTCCTAAGCCAAAGTTCTTAGTGTCGGAAATATCGGAAATATTAGCTGTATTCTGTACGGTATTCTTAAATCCGAGTTTAAATAAAGTAATGTATGTATGTAGTGTCTGCGTAAAGGCGAGCGATTGACGTGCTGACCCATAATGCTGCTTAATGCTTTATGCCTCAGTCCTCACGCATCCGCTGATTATACGGATTATTTTCTTTATCCGCAGAGAAATTAAAAAAGAACCAGATCTTAAATATCCGGTACGTGTGGACAGGGCATAAGTGTCAAACGCCACTAAATAATATAGGATTATTTTGATTCACGGTAATTAGCTTGACCACATGATATATTCTGCATCAACTCCAAGCGAAAAGAAAGTCCTTGTAACGAGGCAGGTTTAGCAACAACAGCAGTGACAATGACACGAAGACAACAACAACGGCAAAATCACACGATTCAAACACAACAAAACAACGACAATATCAAAAATAAGTGAGGACAACGAAACGACAAAAAACAATAACAACAACAATGACACGACTGAACAACAAGTCAATGTCACGAAATGACAGCAACAAATACACTTCTCAAAAACAATAACATGACTAACAACAACAACAACATTAATATCAAAAAATAACAACAGAAAAATACACTACTCAAAAACAATGACATGACTAACAACAACAACAACATTAATATCAAAAAATGACAACAGCAAAATACACTACTCAAAAACAATGACATGACTAACAACAACAACAACAACATTAATATCAAAAAATGACAACAGCAAAATACACTACTCAAAAACAATGACATGACTAACAACAACAAAAACAACATTAATATCAAAAAATGACAACAGCAAAATACACTACTCAAAAACAATGACATGACTAACAACAACAACATTAATATCAAAAAATGACAACAGCAAAATACACTACTCAAAAACAATGACATGACTAACAACAACAACAACAACATTAATATCAAAAAATGACAACAGCAAAATACACTACTCAAAAACAATGACATGACTAACAACAACAAAAACAACATTAATATCAAAAAATGACAACAGCAAAATACACTACTCAAAAACAATGACATGACTAACAACAACAACAACATTAATATCAAAAAATGACAACAGCAAAATACACTACTCAAAAACAATGACATGACTAACAACAACAACAACATTAATATCAAAAAATGACAACAGCAAAATACACTTCTTAAAAACAAGAACATGACTAACAACAACAACAACATTAATATCAAAAAATGACAACAGCAAAATACACTACTCAAAAACAATGACATGACTAACAACAACAACAACATTAATATCAAAAAATGACAACAGCAAAATACACTACTCAAAAACAATGACATGACTAACAACAACAACAACAACATTAATATCAAAAAATGACAACAGCAAAATACACTACTCAAAAACAATGACATGACTAACAACAACAAAAACAACATTAATATCAAAAAATGACAACAGCAAAATACACTACTCAAAAACAATGACATGACTAACAACAACAACATTAATATCAAAAAATGACAACAGCAAAATACACTACTCAAAAACAATGACATGACTAACAACAACAACAACAACATTAATATCAAAAAATGACAACAGCAAAATACACTACTCAAAAACAATGACATGACTAACAACAACAAAAACAACATTAATATCAAAAAATGACAACAGCAAAATACACTACTCAAAAACAATGACATGACTAACAACAACAACAACATTAATATCAAAAAATGACAACAGCAAAATACACTACTCAAAAACAATGACATGACTAACAACAACAACAACATTAATATCAAAAAATGACAACAGCAAAATACACTTCTTAAAAACAAGAACATGACTAACAACAACAACAACATTAATATCAAAAAATGACAACAGCAAAATACACTTCTTAAAAACAATGACATGACTAACAACAACAACAACATTAATATCAAAAAATGACAACAGCAAAATACACTACTCAAAAACAATGACATGACTAACAACAACAACAACAACAACAACAGCATCAACATCAATGTCACGAAATTCATCAGAGAGATACCAACTTTCCCTTTTCTTATCTTGTTAGGTATATTTGAACTGCAGTCGTTCGGACCGAGCGTCATACGAATGAAAAGCATAAAACATCAAAGGTACATCGCTATTTCTAAAGACGGAAAAGTTCACTCAACAGTAAGTTTCAATCTGCCTAGAAGCATTGCTGTGTGGCGGCCATTTGGGAGGAGGGTAGAAGGAAGGGAAAAGAAACAGAAGAGAAAAGAAACAGAAGACTGGAAGAGAAGGGAATCGGTAAAGAGACAGAGAGGGAGAGAGAGAGAGAGAGAGAGAGAGAGAGAGAGAGAGAGCGAACTTGGTACGTCTTCTGGAGTAAGTGTAAAAATAGAGGTAGAAGTCGAACTTATAATGCAACTAACAATGTCTTGCCCCAACAGGGGGAGTGCGGATAAAGACGGGCTATTGAACATAAACTTTGCCCGTACCTGGGGCTGCACGATGTTTTTGACAATAATTCTGCGTCCACAACAGTAAATATGTGAGTTAGTATATGAATTTGACGTCCCCATATGCAGGATACGGGCTATTGACAAAAAGATATGAAAAATATCAATAGCCCCTGGGTATGCCCGCACTCCCCCTCGTTGGAGCAAGACATTTATAGGTCCATAACGTGAGGCAAGCAAAACAGATTCATAGCACTCATAAAATCAAAATGTGAATTTATGGAATTGCAAAAGAACCTTTACTGATGGTACCTTACTGATATCTGGATCTAAAATGGAGGATTCAGCACTTCAAAGTAAAGCTAAAAGAATACTAAAAGAATACTTATCAAAACTCGAAGAAATATGCGAAAAACTAGCAATCGCCGTCGAAGCAGCAAAACTTGACGAAGAAGAAAGGAAGCTCCAAAACAGATACAGATACAGATATATACACACACTCCCCTCGGGGCTTAGGGAGGGGGGGGGGGGGGGGGATTGGGGTGTTATCCTTGTGTGCAAGTGGTAGGGGTGATCGGCAGAGGTTTTGAAAACGACCCCTAAAAGGCACGCACAGATAAAAATAACTGTGAAAACCCTGTTGATTTCAACCCTTAAAACGTACGTACGGCTGTGCTTACCTTTAAAAGGCAGCCAGCCGGACAAATCATCTAGACGGACAAATCATCTGGACGGACAAGTCATCTGGACGGACAAGTCATCTGGACGGACAAGTCATCTGGACGGACAAATCAACTGGACGGACAAGTCATCTGGACGGACAAATCATCTTGACGGACAAGTCATCTGGACGGACAAATCATCTTGACGGACAAATCATCTGGACGGACAAATCAACTGGACGGACAAGTCATCTGGACGGACAAATCATCTGGACGGACAAGTCATCTGGACGGACAAGTCATCTGGACGGACAAATCATCTGGACGGACAAGTCATCTGGACGGACAAGTCATCTGGACGGACAAGTCATCTGGACCGGACAAGTCATCTGGACGGACAAGTCATCTGGACGGACAAACCATCTGGACGGACAAATCATCTGGACGGACAAGTCATCTGGACGGACAAATCAACTGGTCGGACAAGTCATCTTGACGGACCAATCGTCGAACGGGACCAACACAATTTGAGATGAAAACGTCGTCTGATTTTCTTGAATTCACATTAGAGGAACAAATTCTACGGTCGATTTTTACGTCGAGACGTTTAGACCGTCCTCTAGTGCGAAACGATTCAATTATTTTTCATGGACAAAGTGTTTTCGCTCTAGAAAAACGATTACGCACTAGTACGCGTACCGATTAGACATATCCAAACTGGGATTGTCTTATTAGACGCAGTACTTTGTCAATCAGTTTCAACAGTTTGGAAACACAAGAAAACGTACGTGTTTCTTATTAACAAACTATTCATCGAGACAATAAAATTCTCATCAGGGAAACTAGCATTTATTACTCTTTGTAAACCATTTAAATAATTTTATTGCATAAATAGCAGAATCAATGTTTTTTACATACAACTCATTACAAGTAATTATTAAGCCCCGATTAAACGGGCCCAACATGTTGGACCAACATTGAAGAATTGAGAATTGAGAACAAAAGACATGTTGGATGAGTTTCATCAAACATCATCCAACAGGGTGTTTAAACAGGCCCTTAGTAATTGGCCTTGTTGTTATTAATTTTCCCATCGGATTAAATGAAAACACAAATGAACATTTACAACGATTTAGATTAATGAGTATTTAGAACCACTCTCCTTTCTCAGACTCTCTTGATAAAACCTTTATTTCTTTATCTATTTCATTATTTATTTGACTAAACTTATAATTACGTTTCAATCTGGAATAGCAGTCAATACATCCTCGGGAACCCAGAGGTAATCTTCTGTCGCTCGTTTCTCGCTCCCAGAATAAATACCCCTGGGAACGTAGTCTGTTGGAGCTTGTTCCGGAAGTCAAAATTCAAACTTATTTAACGACTTTCTTTGAATGGTTATCTTGATTTTCATTGGTCGACCTAATAAGGTCGACCAATCAGGAGAAAAGAGCTGAATTTTGACTTCCGGAACAAGCTCCAACAGACTACGTTCCCAGGGGTATTTATTCTGGGAGCGAGAAACGAGCGACAGAAGATTACCCCTGGGTTCCCGAGGATGCAGTCAATACAAACCACCAAATGTGGACATGCTAAAAAAACCTAAATAAGACAAGAAATTCGAGTACATCCAACACATTATCGTTATATAAATGTATCTTTGAAATAGTTATTGTACTAATTACTATATTATTTGAAATGCTTATTTCTTATTGCTTTGATTATTTTTTTATTTCTTTGATTTCAAGGGTACGGAATTGGTGCTGGATAATCTTAACTATGTTACCAATAGGTTCATGGATGTCTTTCCACCACAATTCCTCGATCGTGTCTTCTTTTTTCTCTTCTTTTGTGGCTGGAACTTTCGGGGCCATACTTCTTGGTTGGTTTCCCCTTTCAGAGGTAAATCCCATACAGTCGGTTTTGGGCTTTTTCTTCGCTAAGTGAGAGGCAACTTTACATCGTACGTGGCTGCTTCTTTGTACTCGGCAGCATTTGTAGGGTAATGATCGCCTTTCTTGGGCACGTCCTGGTCCTTCTTGCGTAACAGTGGGCCAAGTACGGCCTCTTTTTCGTTCAATTCGACGTCGACGTACTTTGCTATGGTCAGCAGCTCTGGGTATTCTTGCTTTGATGTCCTTGTTGTGTCGAGCTGCGGTGTTTTTAGGCTGATTACTGTGAACTTCGCGGTCCTTGCGCCTCTTCTCATTGATGACTGGTAGTTTTTGGTCAGAATAGACATTACAATTATTGAGAACGTATTATTGGGAACGTTCTCTCTTGGGGGAGATCTTGGGATGCTTTGTTGCTTGGAGTAACCAAGTTTCCACATTTTGAACAGCTTGATCAGGTTTGTTTTTCCAATATTCATTACAACAGCAGTGATCGATTGAAATGCAATCACCGAGTGGCTAAAATCTGAACTTTATAGGAAAAGAACTGGATTAGCCACGTCATGGACTGCGTCATAACTTAACGTCAACGGATAATCCAATTAAACCAACCAATCAGATGTCGAGAAAGTGGGTGTGTTAGTATTTGTATAATCTTTTATTTTTCTGATATTTTCGACTCTTTAAACTAATTAATATATCGATTCTTTAAATTTATTAATTAATTTAATTTAGCAAGAAAATATATATGCCGATTATCACTTTTGACTTAAAACTCTGAAGTGTAATTATATTTGATTATTACTTTATTAGGCTACAATACTAAATTCAAAGAATATAGAAAATAATCTTTCATAACTCGTCCAATGAAAAATACTTCATGTCTTAAAAATATGACAATAAAAACGTGTTTCACTATGTTGTTTTCGAGGATATCACGAATGCCAGTGTGTTGTTGTTGTTGTCTCGAATGCCGGTGTGTTGTTGTGTTTGTCTCGTATGCCGCTGTGTTGTTGTTGTTGTTTCATTTAGCAAGAAAATATATATTTATCACTTTCAACTTAAAACTGACTCTGAAGTGTAATTATATTTGAATATTACTTTATTAGGCTACAAAACTAAATTTAAAGAATAAAAAATAGTCTTTCAGAACTCGTCCAATGAAAAACACTGCATATGTTAAAAATATGACAATAAAAACGTGGTTCACTATGTTGTTTTCGAGATATCACGAATGCCGGTGTGTTGTTGTTGTTGTTTCGTATATGACGGTGTGTTGTTGTTGTTGCTGTTTCGTATGCCGGTGTGTTGTTGTTGTTGTTGCTGTTTTGTATATGACGGTGTGTTGTTGTTGCTGTTGTTTCGTATGCCGGTGTGTTGTTGTTGTTGTTTCGTATGCCGGTGTGTTGTTGTTGTTGTTGTTTCGTATGCCGGTGTGTTGTTGTTGTTTCATTTAGCAAGAAAACTATATATGCCGATTATCACTTTTGACTTAAAACTCTGAAGTGTAATTATATTTGATTATTACTTTATTAGGCTACAAAACTAAATTTAAAGAATAGAAAATAGTCTTTTTATTTTGATCGAGGTAAAAGAACAATATGATGGATAAATACAATTAAATATATATTACGTACTTGCCTTGCCCATCATACGTCAACCTTCGTCATTATAGTCCTTATTAGCTTCTTTATCAATTTACTTACTAACCAATTAGTTGTTTTTTTCTTCTTGTTTTTAATTAACTCGTTTTTAGAATTATCCTCAGCAACTGACATGAAATGCAAAGCTAATTAAATTATTTTACAAGTTACAGTGCAGTTTCAGAAACGTTAAGTGCAAGAATGTTATTTATATTTTTTCATTGCCGTAGGGACTAGCGTGCGAAATCATTTTAGAAATACGTACAACACACCGACATACGAGATATCTCGAAAACAACATAGTGAACCACGTTTTTATTGTCATATTTTTAACATATGCAGTGTTTTTCATTGGACGAGTTATGAAATTAAAAGAATATTTCAAGAACAAGAAATAACATCAAAACCATATTTTGAGATAAGACGATCCAAACAACAGAGAGAAAACTGGGTACGTTATCTGGAATAAGCGTAGAACTAGCTAGAGTAAGAGAAAAAGAATATAAGGTCACATTGAGCATGTAATCCACGAGTTAATAACCAGAAAAACAGAAAAACAGATTGGACAAAAAAACAAATACCAATAAGCATATATCAAGTAACCATTTATGATGTGCTGTGGGCTTATTCTTTCTACTCTCGAGAGGAAGTATTATTTTAGAAGTGAAGATCTAAATTGATTTGTGAATGTATACCTTTATATATCTTATATTTTATTGCTGTAAAATCTACACAACTTAACTTCTATTGTTAGTTGTAATTAAAGCTAATTGATTTTGGCTGTCCCGATATTAAACTGTATCGATATTATTACTGTATTTGAACTTTAACTATAACGAAATATGTAATTCACCTTTTTTAGGCTACCAGTTGTTATCAATCAATATATTTTTTCACGTGCACTGGTAAATAGTGAGCACGCGTGACTCAATATGTTGCATAACCCGCTTGTAAACAACCATATAGGAGCGCAATGCATTGTGGTTGAATGGGGTTCTAGGCCCTGTCCACACGTAGCCGGGTATTTTTGAAAACGGATATTTATAAAGGTAATATAATGAAATTTGTAACACCGTAAAAAATATTGACTTAACTTTACTGACGTTTCGAGCTTTAGCCCTTTTTACTCCGACGAAGGGCTAAAGCTCGAAACGTCAGTAAAGTAAAGTAAACATTTTTTACGGTTGTTACAAATTTCATTATATTACCTATCATTTATATCAAACACCGACGCAGCCTATACTAGTTTACTCGCTAGTTTCCATTTACTCAATATAAAGTTAAACTTTCTTTCTTTGGCAATCAATACTGGCTGGAAGTGCTGCTGATGAAAATATACACTTTTCAAGCTAATTTGATTTCTTAAGCTCATCTTATGTAATTCAGCTTTTTTAGGCTACCAGTTATTATCAATAAACTATTTTTTCACGTGATAAATAGTGAGCACGCGTGACTCAATATATTGCATAGCCCGCTTGTAAACAACAATATAGGAGCGCAATGCATTGTGGTTGTGGTTAAACTTTCTTTCTTTGCCAATCAATATGCTGGAAGTGCTGCTGCTGAAAATATACACTTTCAAGATATTTTCATTCTTAAGCTCATCTAAACGAAATCATCATATCCGTATATGTCTCTGTACCAAGGAAAAAGTTGTTTACAAGATGAAAAGTTGCCCGGGAGGGGTTCTCCCTTTGTCCAAGCGGTAGGGGTGATCGGCGTACCTTTAAGGGGAAAAATATTTCCTGTGCGTAACTTTTAGGGTCCTTTTAGAGTTTTTGGCTCAAAAATCAGTTACGTAACATGATTTCGTACCTGTAAGAGTCATTTTTACTCTATTTTATTGCTTTGTTGGGGTAGAAATCGACAAGGCTTTATCAGTTATTTTTATCTGTGCGTACCTTTTAGGGGTCGTTTTCAAGGTAGGAGGGAGGAGGGAAGAGGGAGGAGGGAGGAGGGAGGAGGGAGGAGGGAGAGAGAGAGAGGGAGGGGGAGGGGGATAGAGAGAAAGAAAAAGAGAGAGAGGGAGAAAAAAAATGCAATGAGAAGTGGAGGTCAAATAAATAGAAAAATAACAGAAAAGGGAAAAGAGATGAATGGACAAAGAAGACTATGCAAAGAATTGAAAGAACTTAAGGGAAAAGGGCAGAGGAAAAGCCTGGAGAAAAAGTGGGGAATTAGACAGTGGCCACGCAGACAGGCACGCTATGTACACCTCTTATAACGGATGAGTTAAGGATACACGGGACACTCTGGGGACATGTTTTTGAAAACATTATAGAGCGTACGTTCAATTCGCATAAAAATTCCCCATACACGCAGGGCACGCGCGCTCCAAAAATCAGCACGTTCGCCTGTCATTCTGGTCAGCGGCTAGTCGCTCAAAACCTTTGAAAGTTTTTCAAAATGGCGTCCTTCACGGTAGAGGAGGCTCGATATAGTATACATTGTTTGAAAGCTAAATAACCAAAGTTTACATAATTTTAAAAGTTTTGGATAAAATCATTTGTTTTTGAAATATCGAGGATTCAAATTTTAAAAAATTCAAAAAATTAAGCTACGCGCGCGCTTTTCCATCAATTATAACGAAATTTTGCATGTAGACTCCAACAATGCTCAAGTTTCAAAGTGTGCCTGTGTTTCTTTGTTTTTCTTTTAGTTCTTTAGATATTAGCAATTTACTAAAAAATGCGCTTAAAAACATGTAAAGTTAAACGGACATAAAAAAAATAACGAAGCGTTAAAAAAGAAAACGCAAACACACTTTTTAAAAAGTTCAAAATACGTATAATAGGATGCAAAAAAATTTGATCGGTCTGCCGTAATGTGAATGTTAACTTTTCAAATCAAGCCAATGCGCTTTTAATGAATCCTCGATATTTAAAAAACAAATGACTTTTATCCAAAACGTTTATCAATTATGTAAACTTTGGTTATTTAGCTTTCCAAAAATGTATACTTTATGGGGAATTTAATGCGAACTGAACGCTCTATAATGTTTTCATAAACATGTCCCCAGAGTGTCCCGTGTATCCTTAAGATCAAATGTGTCTATCTATACTTTTCTTAGACTTCAAGCAGTCCCTACTTTTTCCTCCGGATTCAGAAAATTTTAACTTTAATAAAACGAGTGAGCGGGGATTGGGGGTGAGTTGGGGAGGGGAGGAGGAAAACTTTTCCTCTCCCAGATCGCTCCTCCCCCTTTTCGCCCCACATCCCCGCTTGTCCGTCCGTGTTTTATTTAAATGCTCATTTTTCTCTCGTTTTCCTCGGAATCTTGAGGGAAAAGAAGGGACTATTCGCAGTCTATACTTTTCTTGACATGTGTATTTTGATCCTTGCAGGTCAATGCAACGTCCGATACAATCTTGCGACAGACGTATGGTCATAATTCATTTGATTCGTTCAGTTCATATTATCACCACGGCACAGGGCAGTACAAACATCTATACCTGGCTATCAAACAGAACGGACACGTAAAAAATGCTGGCAAAGTATTACATCATCATAAATCCCACCAATTTCAAGTCGTTGATCTCGATAAGAAACCTACAAAACCACACGCTTTACTTGGGTTACCATTCCCTCTCGGCCCTAACAGTGGATGACGACATTCACGCATTATCGTCATGATTGAAATCTTGAAAAACGAGCTAGAAATTGACATGGGTTACCACTCCTTCTCGGCCCTGACATTGGATGACGACATTCACGCATTATCGTCATGATTGAAAACTTGAAAAACGAGAAATTTACAATGGATGAGGACGTCCATCGCCATGATGACGTCATGGCTGAAAACCTGCAAAAACAGACCACATGGGTTACCAGTCCTTCTCTGCTCTAGCTGTGCCTGAGGACTTCCATCTTCATCATTATTAATTTGATTATGAGCAAGTACAACCCAGGGCATCAGCATCTGATTCAGCTAGACACAAAACATATTTGTTTACCTGAAATGTCAGAAACAACTCGACTGTAATTATATATAGGGATCACTCACAACCATGATGGTTTAATGTCTAGCCTATGTAGTAGTACACATGCAGCAACTTCAGGTCGTGTAGTACAGTATGATGGACTACAATCATGTTCAAGATTGTTGGGACATTTTTATGAACGTTTTTTTTTTTTTTAAATAAACAAAACGTATCAATTTGATTTGCAAACCCCCTCCCCCCAAATGACAACCGTTTCACATTTCCAAAACTCAACATTCATTCGGGGGAGAGGGGGAAACGAAAAAATGTTAGTATAGAAATCTTTTTCATGTAAAAAAAACCCAGATAATGTCCAAAGGTATTATTTTGCACATGATTGTAGTCTAAAGTTCACTCTCACGATATTAACAGCGCTTTGGCAATATTCGCCGCAATCAAGTTGCAGAAGTGTAATTATTTAAACAGTCGTGCACATGGCCGAACATGCTCACAATTTAGTGCAATTTCGTGGCGATTTTGGCCCACCAAGAGGAGGAAATTGAGCTCGCGTTGTATCTGATGAAAATACTTGCAAAAAACTATATTCTGTGCTGTTCTGTGATATTATAAATAAAGTTTCAATGAATAAATATTAAATAAATGATAATATAAACATTTGCATGACTACACATTTCAAGTTATTGTTTATTTTTAGTCCCAGCTTAATATAAAGGACAATTTTTCATGTGACGTCATCAAAATCCTAAAATCTAAATTATAAATCGCATAAGGCTGGTCCCGTAATATTTTGTAGATGTGTTTGAATGATATTATTCCTGAAAGTTTGGTTGGTTTTTGTTGTTTCGTTCTCGAGATATTGGAAGCGAAATTCACTTAACGCAACATTGTCACGCGTTTTCTACAGCCGTAAAAAGATGTAAATTAGCCACAAAATGTCACCTTTTTTGGCTGGTACATAAACGAAATTGTTTGTTGATTAAACTTTTCACCTCTAAAGCGTTTTGGTTTGAGTTAAATTGTAATTTCGACGCCTGAACTTGTGTCCGCCATGCGCATGGCGGCTCCATACATTCTTACCAAAAAATGGCATACAAAATTGTTCATATCTTGGCAGCAAAAATTCTGCTTGACTTGAATTTTTTGCAAAATTACATAGTTTTACTCACTCTTTCACGTGAAAGTACCAATTTGACTACGTCGGGAGAATGTTGACCAAATATTTTATGGGGTTCCTGTGTATTTGACCGCTTTGCATTCTAGGTAAAAAGAAAGATGGCGGCCAGTACAGCCTTCAAAAAGGTGAGTTTTAGATTGCTTTAAAATCTGATAAATGTTCTCCAAAATCGTACGGTTAGGAGTAACAACAATGTTATGATCTTGTTTCATGTGATTATACAGCTTGATAATCAATCTGATTGTTTGCAAGTTGTGAATATTGCAAAGTTCGGTCATGGCCGTCCAAAAAAATTATGAACATTTTCTATTTTTTTTTAAGTATTTTAGTTTAACCTATAGCTTAACCTACACTATTTAGCACCAGTACCACGCGAGTATATTTGTTAAAAGCGTTTGGTCAAAATACGTTTAAGGACTGAAAAAGGAATTGCACTAGGCTATAAAATGCTTATCGAACCCAACCATATCAACATTTACCTGGGGAGGGGAGAGTTGAGGGCAAGAGAGCACCCGTTTGTAGTTCGAATAATGATCTCTTTTTAAAGAATTATCCAAGGTTGCAGTCACTGAGGGTTGTCACCTTAATGGTGTGTCCCCAGTGGCATTTTTGCATGACCATTGTAGTTTAGTGAGTGTAGTGTGTGTTTGTATAATCGAGTGCATGACATAGGTCACAGCCAGTTAATCATATATTTTATTTTATCAACAGTAAATCAGAAGTCTACTTGTACAGACAAACTGTTGTTGTGTCCATATACAGTGTTGATAATGTGAGCCGAATTGTGTGCAAAATAATTAACGTAGAGGTAGTGAGTGTAGTGTGAGTGTAGGTAGTGAGTGATTTTCCCCCATATTTAGAAGGGCACACGTGTCCAGCTAGAAGATTGAGATGTTAAATTTTTTTTTTTTAATGTACATGTTTATTACATTGATTTTCTTTACATATATAGGTGGATGGCAGTGACATATTTTATTATGGTTTTGCCAACCAACCATTTTTATGAGAACAAAGAAAATCAAAAAAACTATTATGAAGATGGTTGGCAAATAAGCATCACAATACCAACACTTGTAAACACTATTCTCACCTATTACTTTATAATCATTAGATTTTAACCACATCAAGTGCAATATGCCAGGAACAAATTGTATCATTGTCTAAAGTAATTCCAGTAAGTAAATAGAATGCATTTTTTCTCATTTCCTTACTTCATTTTAATGTCAATTATTACTGTTACTTGTTAACTTTATTGCAATCTGCAATCTGTTCAAAATATCTTAAACAGGTTCCCATTTAAACCTGTACTTTCCCATTTAAATCTGTACTTATGCAAATTGTGTTGATGTGTGCTAAACACACAGATCAACCAATCAGAGAAGTTCACTTCAGAAATAATATACTCTGATTGGTTGATCTGTGTGTTTAGCACACATCAACACAATTTGCATAAGTACAGATTTAAATGGGAAAGTACAGATTTAAATGGGAACCTGTTCTTAGTAACACTTTTTTGCACATGGCATTTCTTCTCTGACTTGCATGTCATATTAGAAGGATTTCGCATGCGCTTGCCTCAGTTGTCGAGGTGACAGCTCATTTGCATGTTAAATATTGACAAAACATATTTGCATGTTAAAAACGCTTATTTGAAATCGTTCTATTGCGGAGGCAGCAATGTCTAGTGGTGATGCTTTGGTCTTGCAGTCTTACAGTGTTGAGTTTGAGTCCCACTCTGACCGGCACTAGCTGAGGCTGTATTTGCCTTATTTTAAATTAGTTGAAATTTTTTTTTGTTTCTCAACCATGCTTGCTGGTTTGCCTATTTACCACTTTGTTGTTATGATTATTTCTTAATTTCTGTTTATTTTTTGACACCGGGAAGTTATGTGTGGATGCATTCAATAAACTTTACATAATCTACATATTTTACATATCTTTCATGAAAAAAATACTGTTGGTAATAATAAACTTATTTCCCATTGTTCCACTTTGATAATGATGTTAGTCTTGACATCAAAACATCAGACTATATCATCGCTTGTTTTTATTATTAAATTCATAAAGAAGGCAACTTTTATTAGAACTGAAGAATAGGTCATAAAAATTGTATTATTGATAACAAATTTATGTCATATTTACATGAAGAAAAACTGACAAATCCATCTATCTTTCTGCAGGTTTTATCAAATTATGTACGAAGTATATCCCAAGCTAACCTCCCTGTGCACTTCAAGTATAGAGACCAGTTAAAGTATGGTATTTATGCTGTAAGACCAGGGCTGGTCAAAGGGAATGCATTAGAATCAGCAAGATTAGCAATTATAAGAAAAGCCAAGTGCAAACAAGTGAACATGATCAAGGCACAAGTACCAATAACAAAGAAACCTCTAGGAACACGTATGGGGAAAGGAAAAGGCAAAGTTGATCATTATGTTGCCAATGTTAAAGCTGGGAAATTAATGTTTGAATTTAGCTGTGATAGTGAGACCTTAGCTCAAGAAGCATTCCGTCAAGCCAGTAACAGACTACCGATTAAGACTCATTTTAGAATTAAACCATCAGGGGAAAAAGAGATTTGGACTCAATTCTAATGTAACATGGATGACATTACTAGTAATATATAACCATCTATAGTTTTTAACTGACTATTTTCAAGTTTAATTTCTCACACATGTGAGTCTGGACAGTCAAGAACAATAGTTTCTCAAAAAAGCAACATTATTTTGATTTTGTGTAAAAGAGACTTTATGAAAATTATAACTGTCTCTCTATTTATGGGTGTAATTTGTGTTGTTCCCTGTCAGTCCCTTGTTTTCTTGTGTTTCCTTCATCTGCTGTTTATGATATTATAATTATGGTCATTTAGTGGGAAAGGAATTAATAGACAAAAGAAGATCACTCCTGCTGAACTATTTCTTTTGTTATTCCTTTCATACTAAATTACTCTTCTTTTTTCAGTGACAACCTTCTTGCAATTAGGTGTATATAGATATATATTAATTCACAATGTCAGCACATCAGTCAGTATATCAATCTGAATTGCTAGCTTGGGAAACTATGCTGTTGCCACAAGAAAAACTTGACAAAAAAAGAGAGAAAAAGAATAGACAAAAGAAAAAAAAGTAGGAAGATAAAACAGAAACAAAAGACAACTGACACATTTTGTATGTTTAACAATATTTAATAATCTAACCATAAATTACAACAAGAATTGTTTGTAGTTGATTTTGTAGTTGTTTGTCAGGCAATTTGTGATATCAACTGGTTTTTCGTTTCAACATTTCTTTTGATAATACTCTTCTCTGACAGCGAAATCCATTTCCGCAGCACACCTGTGAAACCATTCTTTCAAATCCACCAATATGCCAAAGTTAACAGTTTAGTTTTTTGTAGTCTGCGTGTCTTGGGTTCAAGTATATGTGTTAGGTTTGTGTTAGCATGAACAAGAACGAACTGGTACTGGTCCTCTCATGAAGTGACAAGGGCTTCGGGTACATTTAACTGTCCTGTACTGCCGTCCTGTCGAACAGTCGCACTAGAATTGAAAAGAAAAATCGTGAAAATACAGTATGAAGAAAGAAGGAAAGAAAGAGGAAAAGAAAGAGGAAAAATAAAAGGGGAGAAGAAATAGATAAAGAAGAAGATAGAAGAAGAGTAATAGGAAAGAGGGAAGGAAATAGAGGGGGAAAAAGAGAAGAAATAGAGGAAGAAGAAAAGGAAAGAAGAAACAGGAAAATAAGCCAAGAGAAAGGAAACAAACAAACAAAAGATATAAAGAAAGGGCAAGCATTTGTGGAAATATTAAAGAACATTTGATATCTAGAGTATATGAAAAAGAACAAAAAACTCCATTAAAGGAGCAATTACAACATGTCATATCCAATAGCTTTGTTAAACGAGTTTATACTTGAGAAATTCACAAAAGTGTTGTAAATCGGATACAACACGAGTATTGGAAAATTCGATTCGTTTGATAGATACTGCATTACCAAGTCAATATACCTAGGGTGTGTACTTGAAAAGAATAAAATAAAATAGTCATTGTTTATAACTTACCGCACTCCAATCGGACACAATATAATAATAACCGCCTGAGAAAAGAACAAATTAAACACAAACTTCAATAACATTGTAAAACTTAAAGAATCACAAAGACACAATAGCTTACGTTGTTCAAGGGCTTTATCATCTGAAGAGAAAGAATACAGAGATTTAGTAATCTTGTAGGACGATTTTAGAATAGATTTACTATCAATACGACTGTTTGGCTCGAATGCAAAGTCAATTCATTCTCGCGTTAAATCATACAGAAAAAAGAAAGAAAAGCCATTGCTCTCAATTAAGAACTCTTTTTAAAACTCACCATTTAGACTGGAAAAGCTCCGTGCTTCTGTTAGAGTTTGAATGAGCAAGATAGTACATACTAAGCAGGCAAAAAATGACTTCATTTTTGAGCTGCTGTTTTCAGTGCCTTTGGTAAGTCCCCCGTTCAAACATAATAAATGCTCAACAAAACAGCCTTTTTATAGTTTGGAACAAAACAATCTCACATGTGGCTTGATAAGATACAACACCTGCGCTAGAAATCAAATGAAGTATTTAATCAAATGATGACGTTCTACCAGTAAACGCGCGTAAATGAACAACGTTAATGACATAAGCGAAAGAGATTGTTACTGGATCAAGCCTGATATCCTTTTATTCTAGTTATTTTCAAGTACTTGGAGCGTTCTGGCCTCTGAAAAGAGACTTCCGCTTTTAATAAAGATAAAAAGCTTTTTTGGGTATTGATTATATTTATAGATAGTGTAAATTTAGTTCGGAAAGTTCCACTTAAACTAATTTACCTTGATTTTTCTAAGGAAAATCTCATTCCAGTTCCATTCGGTATGATTGTTCACACTAGTTTAACATGCTTTGGCAGTCTTGTGTTTTCAAGTGAGAGTTTTTTTATGAAAATATTTAATAAATAAGAAGTAAGATTTGTTATATTATTATGTATCAGTGAAGCATTGTTTTCTAATGAATCAAGCAGAGAAGATTTGAAAGTATCTTGAATTATGAACAACATGATTATTTCGTCTCATTTTGTCATGTAAATAATGTTTAAGGGAACCTAAACCGGTGAATGGAATTCAATGATGAAATTGAATTATTTATTTCGATGATAAACACTTGCCTGCCCAGATAAATGGATCGAAAATGGAGGAAAACCGCGGTTGCCCAAGGCAAATGGTGTTTGCCGCTAGATAGGTCTTGCCGTTATCTTTTTACCGTTTCGCTTCGACGAAGAAGATATCAGTCTTGGATATCAACCACAGACTATCTTCTTTAAAAAAAGGTTTTAAAAAAGACTGACAAAACACGATAAAGAAAAAAGAAAAATTCAAATGTGTTTTTAGTAAAGAAACTTTCCACTAAATAGACGCAAGAAAACAACTATGCAACAGTGAAAGACAAGATTCAAACATATAGTTAATCAATATTTATTTTGAGAATCTTATATGCTTTCTAACAGATCATGAAATGACTGTTCTTTAGCGTTGTATACGGAAAATGCCAAGCGGTACTTAAAGCACTAAAAGCCAGTTGGAATTAAATAATTTGTTTTGGTGAAATTATAAAGTAATTATCGCTGTTTGTACTGCTAAAAGGACGCGATGGTCTAGAGTGATCTATACAACACCGCCTTAATTATCAAACACAATTATGACGGATCAAACAAAGACACAACTCTATAGCAATTCATTAAAAAGTCATTTAGTCTTTAAATGGACTGAGATAGGGCAGTCTTTGATATTCATTTACAAGCTTGCTTGCAAAGCTTATAGATATTGGTACCTAAACCGCGCGCGCCTACTGATTTTCCAGTGGCTATGTTATTAACTTTAATCATTCAAACCGCTATTAAATGGCGCTTTTTCTGGATACTGACAGCTGTTTTAAAACAGGCTGAATTGTGAAATCTGAAAACCTATATGTTGCATCGCAAGACCGAAATATAATCACATCTTTTTCATTGATTGCACACTTTTGTATAGTAAGTAATGTTTTTTCTAATGTTATTTTAGTGTATACTCTAAAAACCAGTATACCATGTCCGTACAGAAAGCACCAACAATGCATTTCGGCTTTGGAATGCACTATTTTCAATATTCACAAATCAACCTTTTTTGAAAAGCTGTAATACTGTGTGTTGTTCAATGGATCGATGACCGCCCCACGCCGCCTCAAGGTATCAATAATTGGTGTTTAAACTATGCGTTCATTTAATTGCAGAGCAATCTAACACGAGTAAACGACCTACAAGGGCGGCGAGGCGGACCCAAACCTTTAATTATGTAGGCTCTTTATCAAATTAAAAGTAATGATTGGAAGCACGTTTCTCGATATATACAAAATATCTTGTTAATGATGAGTACCACGCGCGGTGCTTACGGCTATTTTTTTTTCTGTCAAGAACATAGAGGTTCTTCATGTTCACTAAGAACTTCTTTAATCAGTTAATTTGACCTTCGTTTGACAGGTGCTTGTCATGTAACAAAGAAACAATGAACAATTAATTTACGAATAGCAGCACTGATTTGATACCTATATATATATATATATATATATATATATATATATATATATATATATATATATATATATATATATATATATATATATATTAACGATAGAAAAAACAAATAGACTAAACTTTCATCCCGACAAGCCTGTTTCGTGATTACTCACTCTTCAGCAGTTCAGGGGATTTTAATGACAAGAATATTCATAACCATCTATTATATACTATAAATTTGCATAATTAATGTAGCGGTAAATTTAAAGGTAGTGTTCAGCTGTTGCGTAGCAACGCTTTGCTTCTATGGCGGCATGAAGAGACAAGTTCATTGCGTTTATTGAGAGATGATAATTCGGGGCGGCATATGATTAGAAGTTTTTCTTTAAGGCAGAGGTTGCATCTTTTGCTTGAGCTGTTGTAGAGTGAGCTTGATGAAAGAATACACCATGAAATGAGGTGGTCAATGTTGTTGTTTTTAAGAGTCCAGATATGTTTGCTAAGTTCGGTAGAGTTTTTGTGCTTTGGGTGTCGAAATGATGCGGTATATATGGTTTCTGTATCTTGTCTTGAAGTCGTTTTCTGTGAGTCCGATGTACGCTTCTGTAGTGTTATTGTCCTTACGTGTGACTTTGGCTTGGTAGATAATTGATGATTGGAGGCAGTTTCCGTTGAGTGGGCATGAGTTCTTTTGTCGGCAGTTGCATGTCTTGTTGTCTTTTGTGTTATTTGCGGTGTCATCGATGTGTTCGGTTGATTTTAAGATGCGTTTGTTGTGGTTGTCGATAATCTGTTTAGTGCTATTCATGCAGCTGTAGCTGATCTTGATGGTATTACGATTGAGAATTTTTCTAAGCTTGTGGTCTCTAGGGAAGTGTTTGTCTACTAGGGCAAGGAATCTGTGTCCGATGTCGTTGCTGACGTTTTTGCTGAATGGTGGCCGGTACCAAAGTATGTTGTTCCGTTGTCTGTTTTTCCTTTTAGTGGTCGTAGTTGGCTCGTAGTGTAGGGTGTATTGGTATCCGTTTTCGTCGAGTGCTTTTTGGTATGTAGGGGCGGCTTGGTCGAAGGATGCTTTGTCGGATGAAAGGGATGATAGTCGTTTGTTGATGCCGGCGGTTATGTTCTTTGTGGTGGTTGGTGGATGATTGCTCTCTCGATGGACATACTGTAGCGTGGTGTTAGGCTTTGTAAAGGGTTGGTAGGTGCATTTGTTTAAGTTAAAGGTGACGTCTAAGAAGTTGATGATCTGTTTGTTGGCGTCGATAATGATCCTCAGTCCATTGTGTTTGAAGATGCGTTTATGAATATTCTTGTCATTAAAATCCCCTGAAGAGTGAGTAATCACGAAACAGGCTTGTCGGGATGAAAGTTTAGTCTATTTGTTTTTTCTATCGTTAATATATCCCGCTCTACATTTATGTATCGAGCACTGTACTACGGATAAATCGAAACAAAGACTTGCTATATATATATATATATATATATATATATATATATATATATATATATATATATATATATATATATATATATATAGCAAGTCTTTGTTTCGATTTATCCGTAGTACAGTCCTCGATACATAAATGTAGAGCGGGATATATTAACGATAGAAAAAACAAATATATATATATATGATTGTATGTGAGGTACGCGCTTTTATATATCAGTCCGTGCATATAGTTGATCGTAAAGCACATTAACCGAATAAAAATATGGCGACCTGCTATATCGGCGTTCTTGACTGGCTAGCCTCGTGTTGGAACCATAGTGTTTTCACAAGTATGAGAGGCTAGCCAGTCAACAAGAATAGATATATAGTAATTCAAATACAATGGTCGCCAATATAATTTTCGATTCGGTGTATAGAATAGAATGATATACAAGCATCATATTGCACTATACATGCACTAATTGTGAGAGCCACATAGTTAAGCCTGGTTTTCACTAGCGAATCAAGCACAAGCGCAAGCGCAAGAGACCTTATTTCGTCGTGAAAACCGTTTGACGCAGTGATAACGCAAGCGCAAGATATCAAAAAATTTCCTTTTTTCTTGCGTTTGCGCTTGCGCGTGGCACTAGTGAATAGTTTGTTTGCGCTTGCGCTTATTCACGTGTCGTTTTCACATGCTTGTGCTTGCGCTTGCGTTTGCGTTGCGTCGCTAGTGAAAACCAGGCTTTAATTGTACAGCGCATCGACAAGAGCGAATATCAACATTGGAGATCCCGGCTGTCGGAAATAATATGAATAAGTAAAAATACTACTTCATATGGAAATAGATCAGATTGTCGTACGGATGTTATGACATTATCGGAGCGGTAAACATGGTAATTTATACAAGGAAAAAAGCATCACCAAAGGATGTTTCGCCGAATAGGTTAATGTTTTGTAAAAATTAAACAACATGTTAGATGCGTTTTTCATTTTCTTCACTGTATTAATACTTCTCTCTTCTGCTGCTCGAATCGTTTCGTTATAAACACCAACGCAACTCATCAGTAATAAAATCAGTGCAGATCTAAAGATCACTATTGATAACCATGTGCTATTTACACTTTGAATTCAATCTCTTTTGTATCCAAAACCCTGAGTTCATGAGAGCTTTATGGGGGTCTTACTTGAACGGAAGGTGATAAGAACTATATAGGGCTAGTTTTGAAATCTTTGTAACTAGAGTTCAAACACAAAAACCAAACGCATGAGTAAAATGTATTGTTAGTGCATCCAATAAGGGATTTCCACAAGTCTGGGCAGTAAGTGTCAATCCAAATGTTTTATTTCATTCACATAACATATCTTCTATGTATATACATTTATAACGTTAATTTCAAAACCTTAAAAGCAACTATATAATAATAAGCAATAAACGATGTTTTGATAAAACCTATTAACAACAACAACAACTATATTGCATCATTGCATCAGGTCGATCTCGCTTCTTTCTTCAGAATACTTCAGTATTTATTTGTGGTGACGGTAGGCTCGGTACTGAGGAAATAATGTTAAAACATGAAAGTCAGCTACCGAGGGATACAAATGCGTTATCGAGAAATGGGTAGGTCGGGCAAAATTAAATGTAGAAACAAAAGAATGAATGAATAAATGAATGAACTAAATAATGAATGAATGAATAAATAGAGTTATAATAAGTATATGAGTTAAAATATCATGGGTAAAAGAATGGATATAGTTGAATTAAAGGCAAAATCAATAGACTTTAAATAATGAATGAATCAATAAATAAGTATATGAGTTAAAATATCATGGGTAAAAGAATGTATATAGTTGAATAAAGGCAAAATCAATAGACCTTAAATAATAAATGAATAAATAAATAAGTATATGAGTTAAAATATCATGGATAAAAGAATGGATATAGTTGAATTAAGGCACGATCAATAGACCTTTATCGAATTCGCTTGGATGTTCACAAGACAAAGGTTCCAAGTCGAGACTGAAGTGGATTCTTTGATTTCAGTATCAAGGCCAACCTCGACTTGAAACAGGGGCGTAGCGTGGTCATTTTGACAAGTACGCACGGATATGGATTTATGGATTTTTGACTTTTGAACACAAAAATATATGGAAAACGATTAAAAAACATTTGAGAATTTCCCGCCTCAAGTACGCACGTGCCTGCTTGAAAGAATTATTTTGTAATCATAAAAGCGAATATTCTGGAAAGGTCTCTTACGATGGATAACGAATCTAGCAAATTAATGGTTCATAAATTACTGCGCCTTCTAACTAACACGACCATCGAAGATCAGACAACAACGTATAAAAGGTGTTTTCTAACTGCCATCAATCAAAATATTAAAGGTACCGACGTTTATTTTTAATTGACAGCAGCGTAAACATCCTTTTTCAGTCATGTTGGCATTTGAACATCTGTGGTCGCGTAATTATGAAAGACGCTGTAATAAATGAGCGGAAAAAGAAAGAGACATATGTATGTTCGTTACCTATTCCATATTTTGCATTCTATAATTCAGCAAGGCTTGTGTCAAGGCATTTGATACTTGTAACGCAATAGATGCATCTTCTTCTGAACTCACTAGTTTACCCTATTTATATCAATAAATAACAATATCTATCAATAAATAACAATAAATATTTATCAATAAATAGCACTTCTGATAGACGATAAATATAGCGATACAAATATCTATCAATAAATAGCAACAATATCTATCAATAAATAACAACAAATATTTATCAATAAATAGCACTTCTGATAGACGATAAATATAGCGATACAAATATCTATCAATAAATAGCAACAATATCTATCAATAAATAACAACAAATATTTATCAATAAATAGCACTTCTGATAGACTATATATATAGCGATACAAATATCTATCAATAAATAGCAACAATATCTATCAATAAATAACAATAAATATTTATCAATAAATAGCACTTCTGATAGACGATAAATATAGCGATACAAATATCTATCAATAAATAGCAACAATATCTATCAATAAATAACAACAAATATTTATCAATAAATAGCACTTCTGATAGACTATATATATAGCGATACAAATATCTATCAAAACGAAAACGAAAACCGAAACATATAGCTATAGTTAAAGGTCCAATAAGAGAAAACCGTATAAGTGTCTAGCTCACTAGTTTTTGCAAGATTCTAGCTATTGACAATAAATCAATCATTATTTGTTGTTGTTTTACGTCGGGATGCGGGGAGTCCGTTAAGCGAATCTCCAAACCAGTGGCTAATGAACTCACCAGATCGGACAAGTTCTGTAAAAGACTTTGTTTAGTAGACTCGGCTGGTGATTTTGGCGTTGAGGAGGACTGAGGTGCATTATCCTGGTGACTCGGTCCAGGTTTATTTGGTGGGGGTGTTCTTTCAATACCGGGTGGAGACTGGAATAAAACATATATCAACGATCAATAGTCGATTTCTTTCGATCAGATAGTATGCAGGTCTTAAATCAGAGCTTTTTGGTCGTTACATTGTTGATTGTAAACACAGAGGTCCAACAACTACGTCTACGACTACGATTACTTGAAAATCATATCATCATTTGGAAAAAGATGATGATGATGAAAAGAATATAGTTGATAATTATGAGAGTGAGTTGTCAACGTTCTTACCCAAGGGATATTTTGATGTTCGTCATGTCCATAAGAATAAGTTTGATTTGGTTGTTCTTGTGTAAAATTGTAAGCATCATAGTTAGAATGTGATCTGGGAGGTGATCTTGGACGGAATGCTTCTCGAGGTAACAGAGACCTATTGGAAAATAACAAAGAATATGTGTTGGATACGTTACCTATTCGACAAAAGGTTGATTGTTATATAATATATAGACATACACCTACTTGCAAGAACGTTGTCATACAACATTTGAACATTTGTAATTTAGTGGATTAGGAATAAATTAAAAGTACAAAAGAAGATTATTGAAGCAGAACTCTTTCTTTTGTCTTTTAATTTATTCCTAATCCACTAAATTACAAATTTTAATGACAACGTTCTTGCAAGTAGGTGTACATCAAACAGAAATAGTAATCTAAAACGCCTTTGTACGTGGGTGTGTTTGTCATTACAAATCTTTGTTACTACCAAATAGAGACAGTGGCCTTATGGTGCCTAATGTATATAAACCTCTTTTAAGAAAAGTCTGAATTATTTTATTTTGTATTTAATTGTAACAATATTTATTTTTACTTTCAGGTATCACACTATTTATTTATACACATTTTTACGATTATTTTTACAACTCACACTTTCGTTTTAGTTCTGTAGCTCGTGCACATGTACATGTATTCGTCTCGCTCTATTCTTAGCACGTGCGCAAATTGTAGTTTGTATATTTGAATCCTCGCATGTAAATAAAGTAGCTCATTCATGCCCTGAACACGAACGCTAAGAATTAAAGCTTGGTGACAATAAAATAAATTTATCATACTACGTGGTAGTAACAAAGATTTATTATGAGAAATAGTAATATTGAATTACAATCATTGGTTTAACTGATGTAAAAACTGTAACTCATCAAAAGGCAACATAAAAGGTAGATGGTGTTTTACAGTTTGACATGCAAAGTTAGTAATAATTCCTTACCCTTGATCGTTCTGAGCAGTAGGTTGAAACTGTTGGTTAAAACCACCAGAGAAAGACTGTTGATTATTATGATGATTGAAGCCCCTTCCATAACTATTGGAATTACCACGTCCTCTACCTCTACCCCCACGTCCTCTATCTTGATACTGGTGACCACGCCCTTGACCACGTGCTTGGCCACGCCCTTGTCCACGTGCTTGACCACGCCCTTGTCCACGGCCATATGTAGGTGCATTACTGGTATGTGTGGAAGAAGCATAGGGCTGGTTTAGAGGATTCAAATTGATATTAGGGTTTTTCTTCATTCCACTGAACTTTTCGTTCAGTTTTCCTTGGGGATTTATTCTTGACCGTGCTTTTTCTAATCCTACAACAATACAAACAGCCTTAGAGACACAGAAAATGTACTACAATAACAAAGGAAGGTGGCAGTACTGCTCTTGCTGTAGATGTCTGTCTGTCTTTCTGTCTGTCTGTCTTATAAACTGTTGATATATTTCTTAGTCCCTACTTACCCATTAAAGGTAGCAGTACTGTTCTTGCTGTAGATGTCTTTCTTGCTGTAGATGTCTGTCTGTCTGTCTGTCTGTCTGTCTGTCTGTCTGTCTGTCTGTCTGTCTGTCTGTCTGTCTGTCTGTCTGTCTGTCTGTCTGTCTGTCTGTCTGTCTGTCTGTCTGTCTGTCTGTCTGTCTGTCTGTCTGTCTGTCTGTCTGTCTGTCTGTCTGTCTGTCTGTCTGTCTGTCTGTCTGTCTGTCTGTCTGTCTGTCTGTCTGTCTGTCTGTCTGTCTGTCTGTCTGTCTGTCTGTCTGTCTGTCTGTCTGTCTGTCTGTCTGTCTGTCTGTCTGTCTGTCTGTCTGTCTGTCTGTCTGTCTGTCTGTCTGTCTGTCTGTCTGTCTGTCTGTCTGTCTGTCTGTCTGTCTGTCTTATAAATTGTTGATATATTTCTTAGTCCATCCTTACCCATTAAAGGTGGCACAGCTGTTCTTGTTGTAGGTGTCCCAAAGGGACTTGCCTCTACACACGTTTTCACATATTTTCGACCTTCTTCTCGTTCAATTTTTATAGCTTCATCAAGCAGTTTTTCTGAAAGTTCCGAGCGTTTCTTGACACCAATTCTGATTTCTTGGGCAACAGCTGGGTTTTTCTCTTTCTATAAAACAATCATTCAAATGTAATGTGTGGTTTCATAAAAAAATCATTTTCCCATTAAACTTTTCTTGCAAAGAGGAGATAATCATAAACAAATGCCTACAATCCTCACTTTGACTTAATAAAAGACGAGCACCATGACAGGGTCATGACATGGTATATTTTTTTACTCGTGATCCAGTATTTCTTACCAAAATTTGGATCCCTGATCCCAAATTGTATTTCGATTCTGATCCCTGAATATTCATTTGATCCCTGATTCGGCGATATTTTCTCATGATCCCGATCCCAGTGTCCCAAAGCAAAAATTCTGATCCCTGATCCCAAAATAACACTGATCCCTGATCCCATATACCATGTCATGACCCTGCCATGAGTCAGAGTGAAGCTTGCATGCATTTGTATACGATAAGCTGCTTTGTGAGAATGATCTATACTGGGTTGCAATTGATAGTCTTTCTTGTAGTGAATTTATCGCTGGGTTTACAATATCTCTACATATAAGCTTCAAAGCAGTTTTCTTGAATTTAATTATGTTTTTAATACTGTCAGGTTAAATAGTCTCCTTCACAGTCATGGGCTATGAAGTATGGCAGTAGGATAAGGCTTGCAAAACAGTGCAATGCAATGTTGTGCTTATACACCCTTTCCAAGAAAGTTTGTCACCCATGAAAAGCACACAAGCTAGTGGCGCAAAGGATCATGGGTCAATTTAGAAAACTAAATGTGCATTCGGAATGCTCTTTCTTGTTGTTTGATAAGTCAGAACGAACATTTCTCAATAACATATTGACAAGTGTAGCAATGTGGCCATGAAATTCCTGTGTTCTTATAAAGTATACATAGGTAACTCATAATCGCCTGCGCTAATAGCTTGTAGGCTTTTCACTTTATGGGTGAAGTTTCTCGGAAAGGGTGTATATTATGTGTTTATATATGTGCTTATATTTCAAAAACAGATTGTCCTTGTCTTTGCTGCATACTGCATACTACACATTGCAAAGTTGCAACATATGATAATTTTACAGATTTTTCTCCTTTTTCGGGGTCTATGTGTCCCATATTAAAATGTTTCCCCCCCCCCCCATATTTACACACTGTTCTTCCTTTTATACAGAGATATACTACATCACTGTAATATACAGTATCCAATATGCAACCAAATCAAAGACAACCTTTTTGAAATTTAAGATTTGAAATCATATGAATATTGTTTTAGCAATTCAATAAACATGATGACATTAAAACAATACGCACACTTCTACAATGTAGAAGAATGTTTATTAGGAGCACTTTTGATGGAAATATGTTTGGTTTCAATACAGTTGTATTGTATACATGTTTGAGAGTTGATTAAAAGGAAATATAATTACATGCAGAGTAGCATATTACTTGCACACAATTCCATACGCTTGTTGGGATGAATTTTACAGCTGTTCTCAGTCACACGTGCACTGGTTCATTTAAAACATTGCTGTCTAGACTTGATTTTGGCGGACGTCAATCAACGATATTTCCAAGGAAACTCAGCCAAAATAGTATGTTGCCGAACAGCGAATAATTATGCATTATGAATAATTTGATTAAATTATATCTTATTTTGATATGATTGAATCTTCTATTTGTCTTTTTTATCAAACCTTTTCGTCATAGAATAATCGGAAATCAATATTGGAGAGATTAAAATCGATTTAACGGCCATTTTATGGGCAGAAACTCTACTTATACGAGTTTATCGCTGATCTGCAACGGACACTTTCAGGTACATGCTGCCTTGGAAATACATTGACTGATGTCCACCAAAATAAAGTTAAGATGACAATGTTTTAAATGAACCAGTACATGTGTGACTGAGAATGGCTGTAACTGTCAATTATTGAAAACCTGCTTCTGGGATTGTGGTCTTCCAGCATGTCAATCTTGATTGGCATGTCTGGCCATTTAATGGCTGGCCGTCTGATATCCATCATGTCTGACATCAGCAATCAAATTTGCTGGCGGTTGGTAACCAAGCAGGAACAGGTTGTTCTATTTTGCCAAACAGTTTTGAAATTTTTAGTCTGTAATTGCAGTACTGTCAGACATCACTTAAAAAAAAATGCCTAAGTGTGATCACACTAGAATTAACAATATGTTGAGAATTTTGTACAAGATCAAAATTTGCTCATGTGTTGTTGGATTTAGACATAATGGCAATCCATACATGTAGCTCCAGTTCCACTAGAAACATGGGGCAAAAAATGTCTTCCTCAACACCAACAGTTTGTTACAGTGATTTTGAACTTAATAGGGTGTTATTGGAGCAAGTCATTCTCAAAGCTTGAGTCTCAAATACAAAAGAACTGTCTTATACTATCAATATTTTGTAAGTTCCTACAGCTTTTAAAAATATATTCCCTTTTTGGAACATGTTTTTATCGGTTGTTCATCTGAAAGTTTATCATTGCTTTTCAGACATGACAGTTCTTTATACCAGGCAGCTAAATAGGTAATCCAGCTCTGCACAAACTGTCAATACACAATGTATAAATTGTATTTTATACATGTGATGCTGTACTATACAACTGATTGGCTGTTGTTGTGGTTTGGTATGTTTCGGACATTAATCCTCAGGGGCCAGCTGTACGAAGGGTGAATAGCGCTATCCACTGGATAAATCCTTATCCAGCGGATCAAGTCTATAAAAAACCTATGCAGTAGATAACTTTATCCACCTTTCAAGGGGCCAGTTGTACGAAGGGTGAATAGCTCTATCCACTGGATAAATCCCTTATCCAGCGGATAAAATCTATAAAAAACCTATGCAGTGGATAACTTTATCCACCTTTCGTACAACTGGCCCCAGAGTTTTACTTCAGAGGATTAAAATAGCCTTTTATAATTACACAACCACTTATGTTCAAATGTCAATATGAAAAAGGTGATTAATGCTTCTGTTTACCAAAAATATTAGTCTGTACCTTTTTCATATTAATTGACAGACCTCTTACATGTTGTTTGATGTGTAGTAGCAGCGTAATTAATTCAAGGCACTGCAACTCTCTTTTAATATGGTCTATGATATTACAATTGTTTGCTTAGAAACACTGACAGTTAAAACACTGTTCTGTTAGGAGAATGACTGTTCCGTTTATAACACAAGTATGTATTATACTATACAATCTGTTTGAAACCAAACAATTCCAATGGGAGAACAGTACTCTCTTTGTCACCATCTTACTCACCAACACATTAAAGCGATGCTTTGCACCAACCAAGTGAGGAAACTTGACGTTGTGGTCAAACTTTGCATCACATAGTTTACAATGATACCTGGGATTCTGCCCAGTAACCTGGATTTCAGTCACGTATTCCAATCCTATAAACATGTTTAGGGAAGGAACACAACATGATGGATGAAAATCAGACTATTTTCATCGCTATTGCAACATACAAGTACCTGCATGTAAGCAATAATTGTGTCTACTTCAAGCTTACTTGGAGCCATGCTTGACATTTATTCACAAACTGGTACATGAATACAACTCAAGGTTGAGCCATTCAATCAATTGGCATTTCCAAAACGAGTAAAGGACTGTGTACTAGTTTCCCTAATTAATGTAATTAAGAAATAATAATATAATTAAATAGAGCACAACAAGATATGTAAGATTCCTGAGTTTGGTTGCATTTGGTTGTATTCTGACCAAGATATAGCCTCATAAAAATGCATAAAAATTATAGGAAATGTATGGTTTGGAATCCATATCATACATTCTTTTGTAATTTTGGGCAGTTTTGAATGGCTGTAACTCACTCAATATCCAACCAAAAGCACCAAATCTCAGGAATCTTACATATATATCTTGATCTGTTTTTTTTTTTATTATATATATATTATGAGGTTCATTTCTTAATTACATTAATTAGGGAAACTAGTACCCAGTCTATTTAGAAAAGGCCAATTGCTGTTTTACACTTTGATAAAAGATACATTCAGTCACATAATTATAATCCATGCCCAAGCAGGGACTCAAACTTGGACCACAGCCATGAGAGTCATGTGGTAAACCACTATGCCATGATGATGCAAGGGAAGAGGCTGATTTACTGTGAATGTATCTTTTGATACATTGTAAAGTGTCACACTTTTCTTTGCTTTACCAAATTATTTTATGCAAAGAGAATTTGGTTTGAACACAAAATGCCAGTTAGGTATTCACCTTGACCAGACACTCTTCTTACATTAATAGTATATTCTCTCATGTTGATTGTAAGAAGGAATATGTGATGACCTGGAGAAAACCCTCATAACATGAGAGAGAACAACACAACAAACAAACTCAACTACTAGCAATGCCCTAGACAGGACTTAAACCTGGACCATATTGGTAAGAAGTCAGAGGTACTTCTTGCATAAATACTCAGGTGATTATAGGAAATCATGTGCACTGAATAGTTTGAGCACTTTAGCCTGGTTATCTACATAGTATAATCACCTACAGCGTTTCACACACTTATAAAAATGAGAAATAACTACAGTGGTACCTCTATTAAGCGGTCACCCTCGGGACTTTCCAAAGTGGCTGCTTAATAGAGGTTGGCTGCTGAATAGATGTATAGAATAAGTATAGGAATAGATTTGGGACTATTTATTATTGAGGGTGACCGCTTAATGGGTGACCGCTTAATAGAGGTACCACACTGTAGTTTTTCTTCAAAACTAAGTGGTTATTTTTATCTTTTGAAATAATCACATTTGTATTTATACTAAAGCAATTATTTTCCTCAGGCACAATGAATATCAGTGAATAATAACCTCAACTTTGTCTTGGTTATTATTCGGCTATACTGTCGTATATAGTTAATTAACAGTCCATGCTATCAATGCAAAACTGATACCTAATGAGCTACATGTATGTAAGTGTTTCTATGGCAACATTTAATAACAAAAAGGCAACTCACACATCTGCAATAAAAGAATACGTACTGATATTTTAGATAAGGGGAAATGGTAAATGTTTTGGATGTTAGTCTTTGTTGTAACACCAACAAGGACTAACATGTGAAATATCAGTAAACTAGACGCACTTAGTGTGTTTACTCAGGCTACGTCATAGAGTAGTTGTGGTTTACCTGTGGCATTACGTCATGTGTAATCTTGACACAACGATAGACACATAGATAGAAAAGGTAAACCTAGACTTAGGTAGCCTGAGTAATAACACTTTCTCTCTAGTGTGTATGAGATACATTTTCGTTCTAAATGTTTCCTTATACAGACATCACTTGTTAGTTAGATGATAGCTACTGGCTATAATCATTTTCTTTACATCAAATGTGATCGTTGTAGGAGAGCAAGGATGGCCAAGCTGCAAGAGCACAAGTGATAGACTTATGTAGATGAGGCATGATTGTCCGGGGTGGTGTAGTCTTGAGAAAGACTGATGGTGTTGATGTCTGACGTTTGGACAACTTGAGCAGAAGTCATCTTCAGAGTAAAGAAACGAAAAGACAGCGGTGGCATTTATATGTCTGGTTCAGTTGGTAATGTTGACTGAACCAGACATATAAATACCACCGCTGTCTTTTTGTTTCTTTACCCTGAAGATGACTTCCGCTCAGAACTTCTCAAGACTACACCACCCTGGATGATCATGCCTCATCTACATCGATTACACCTGGGATCAGAACATTCACTCTTATGATAGACTTATCACATTTATAATCCAGAGTTCAAATTCTGGTCTGGGCATCATTCTTATCAGCCAGTGGGTGACAGGAATAAACCTTATAACTCAATCGTTTCTTGGTACGTAGGTTTTGACATTTTGGATGCATATATTGTTTCAACTACATTTTAATTAAACAAAAATGACCAAGCCTTCGGACAAATTGTCCATCTTCAGGGTCACAATGGAAAACGTTACTAGCGCGCGTTACTTATAACGTTTCTCCTTGATCAACCCCAGCCTTGATAGCATGTAATATATATTCTTTAGAATTTGACTACAGCAAATGGAGGTTTTAAGTGTTTCAATTGTTTGGTAAGGTGTACATTCCTTAAATTACCACAAGCTATAGTCAAATTCTAAAGAATATAACCTCTATCAAGGTTTATCAATGACAGCTGAGGTCTTTTGTCTCCTATCCTACTCATGATTTGACTAAAGTTGTTAGTTTGTTCTCACTCTTGCTCTGAGGGCTTCTGGGTTTTCCTTAAGTGTCAGTTAAGGATCTGTTTTTTGGACACTTACGTGTAGATAAGTTAGTTACTTTTTTTTATAGTGTGTAATGATCGCTTACCTATGAGTGGTTCTTTGTACTGAGCAAAATCATTAGCACATTGAGCTCCAACGGTTTTCTGATAAGGAGGTTTTTGGTATGGCTTGTTCCTTTGTGAGAACTGTGCATTGTAAACAGGTCCAGGAGATGAACCTACAGCACCACCATACTTCATCTTTTGTTTCTGAAACATTCTTGCAGCTCCTTGTTTTTCTAGGTTCTATAGCATAAATTAAAATGTTGTTGATATTTTTTTTAATAAATTTTAAGCAAACAAATCAAACATTTGTAGAGATTCTATTGTCCATATTTTCAATTGTGATTGGAGATTTAATATGTGATTGAATGGAGGCAATAATCACCTTTCTATGCTTCTGTCCAAGTAGATGGGAATTCCATGCTGACTCACTATTACAAGAACACTCACAAACCTGAAATCACAAAAACATTTGTTAATTACTCAGTCAGTTACTCAATTTGCTATATATTGCAACATATCACAAAATCAATATACAGTACCCATAGTATTATTATTCATACCTGACAAACAAATGAAACAGGCTGCTTCTTTTCTTCATCTTTCTTGGTGTTGACTTTCATTTCTAAGACTTCAGCAGTTTTCTTAATATGTTTATAGCTCAACGAATGGTCTTGAAACTCCTACAATATCAACAAACAAAATAACATATAGTATATTATAAACTACTTCATGCAAAATTATGGAATTAAAGTAATGCACCTATCATTGGGCTTCCCAGTGGGTAGCAGGGGGCTTACCAGGGGGACAAAAAGATAGTCATATTGTAAATATATATTAATTAGCATATAATTAGAAACATTTTTAATTCTTGTAACCGCGTTGAGCATTGTAAATGCGGAAAAAAAAGAACGTCATATGTGGTGAGAGTGCTGGCCTCTTACCGCTGTGGTCCAGGTTCGAGTCCCGGCTCAGGTGGCATGGGTGGCCTAGCAGTGAGCGGTAAATTACTGGGTGTTTGAACGCTAATATTGCCCCTACTTTCTCTCCAAATGATAGGAGATTGTCGGTCACGGAAGACTCTAATGCACCAGTTATTTGACATCCCTCGCACCCCACTCCTGAGGCATACCTGGGGCATTCAATTTTCCCCTCAGTGAAAGGTAATGAAAGCCCCGCCCCGCGAAAAAATAAATAAAAGTGAAGTCCCCGCGTCATTCTTTGAGCAGTTTATTTTAAGTCTTAATATCAACTGGTATTTAATAGCGGAGCTCCCGCGCGGGCCAAAGGCCCGCGTGAGCGGAGCACCATACTTGGTAAAAAAATGGTAATGCATCGAGTCGATTTTCGATGGTTTTCACACAGGAATCCCAAGCGTACGTCCGATGTCCGACATCCTCGCCCATCGCGATGCTGATTAGCTGTTACATTTTGGCAGGAATGAAAGTGACGCGCGTGCCAAATAGCGAAAGCAAAGTTGTTCTTTTAATTTATCGACAAAAAAGTCAAACAAACAACAACTTGCTAATAGCAGAGCTTTCACTAATACAAAATAGCAACGGAGATAGATGAACTTTGAAGAACATAAAGAGAGTTTTGACTGAAGAAGAACATAAACTTGAAGGAACAAAAACGAAGAAATTATACTAAACGAAAAGCAAAAGACTGATTCCAAAAGATCAAGAAAACGTATTTGTAGATACCTTCGTGGAAGAATATTAAAAGACTACAGCAATTCAAAAAAAATTGATAAAGAAGCGACCTTGTTTGTTATGAAAACTGTCTTCAAATCGCTTCCCTCCCTTTATTGAAGGATTTTCAAGCTTGGCAGATGAACTATTATATATAATATGAACAATGTTTAAACCATCAAAATTCAAGTACAGTATGTGTGTACAAATCCGGACAGTGTGCAAATCCGGACCCTTTGCATTTAAGCGTTAAAAAAGAGATCAAATTTGTTTAAAAATGAAAACAACATTATAGAATTAAGCATTTGTATGTATTCTATTGTTTAAGAAGTTTTTGTGACAATCGAGATATTTTCAGCTAGGAAAAAGAGCGATTTGTCATCGCATGTGAATATGCAAATTCGCAATAAGTCAGTTTTTAACGCGCTCCGAATTACATGTTAAACTTGAAATGGTGATTTTTCTGCAGATTCAAATGATAAATAATTCAAAATAATTAGTACGTTTTCAATTGCAAACAATGTTTTATCTTATGTGAAAAGAAGAGCTTTTAATAGTTTTAAATAAGTGTAGGAGACAGTTTTAGAAATACTACTAAAATCCACTAAGGTATGTGCAATTCCGGACGATAAAATAAACAAGATTAGCAATCACCCGTAACTTTGAATTGTAGGTTAAAATGTCGCTTAAAAATATACAATTCAACTGCAGGTTGATTTTGCAAACAAAAGTTATCTTTTGGATAGTTTAATCACCATGCACTATTCATTTATAGGACATTTATATTCATTTGCAGAATCCAGCGCACGAAAGCAATTACTCATGTGTGAAATACGTTAGTGCTCAAACGTATTAATCAAGCAACGTAATTCATGATTTAATTAACACAAATTTATGATTTAATCTCAAATTTGACTGTGGAAATGGTAAATCTATCATAAGCATTCGAAAATTAGGAAATAACTTCAAAGAATTGATTAAACAGAACCTACTTTAATAGTGTCCGGCTTTGCACACAACTGTCCGGAATTGCACCACTCAAACTACTTTATAAATATATCCATAACATTTTTAAAAATCACTAAAATTGACCAATACTTTATATAAATCTTTATCAGATGTTACCTCATCTCCGTCCGTAATTGCACACACATACTGTACATAGATTTATTTGTCAAAATATGATCAATGTCATTGAAGAGAAGAAAACCTCAAGAAATAATAACCGATAAAGTAAGTTGAAGATTATTATTTGTTTCAAGTTTTTAGACAAAAAAAATTGCTTAATTTGATATAACGAGCGTGAAAAAAAACTTGCAATAATTAAGCCTCAAAAAGGAAAAATCCGTTCTCTGTTTTATTATAGAAAGAAAAGAGAAAAGGTTTATCTCCATTTTATTTACTTTTTGAGATAAAAACCGTACATGAAACGATGTTTGTGCATGTGTAAATTGTACTTTTCGTGGCCTAGCTTTGGTCGATTGAAAAAGGTGTTATTTAGCTTATGTACTTTTTAAACCTCATAAACGGAAAACATCAATGATGAATTGAAATACAAATATAATTTAAAATTGGTTGAATAACTTCTGTTTATTTAGCAATATTGACTATTTTATGCTTACTAAACGAGCTTTTTTAGTAGTTTTTACTTCAAAGTCGTTAATTTTTTTTTACAGAACAAAATGATGTTTTATACAAAGTTTTTCATAATAAATTACCTTGTTTTAAAATCCTTGTCTTTTCAAATCGATCTTGTGTTGGTAGAACTTATTCTTGAGGCTTTTAATTCCATTTCAAAAGAACTTTTTGTTTTGTTTTGAACTGATTTGGCATGGCTACTTTTTAGTAAATCTAATACGATCAAAAGGTTGGGGTTTTTTTTACAAAGAAATGTTTTAAAATTTCCTTTTTTCCTTTTAATACATAATTACCATCCTATTAAGGTCTAGTTCAAATAATGTTTTTGTCAATTTGAAGCTCAAAATCTTGATTTTTCTCAGCGTTTTGTCTTGTGTTTGAAGCAAATTTGAAGCAAAAAGGTGCCTTGCAATTGGCATTGGCGCCAAAAATAGAACTTGTTACGTTAGCGTGTCGTGACACAAAGTCATGTTTGTCACGAATTTTAATTGACATAAAAAATGAAATCTAAAAATTAATCTTTCAAAAACGTGTGGATACCTTTTTTTCACTAGAAACGCTATAGTGATATCATGGATAAAATATTGAATTATTTTTTGAAGTTTACTTTTTAAAAATAAGAATTGTTTGGGTTGGGTATTTAGTCAACAATTCGTTATGCCAGGAGCCCATTATGCACAAAAAGAATCTTTTTCATAATCTTTAGCAAAAAGCTTGAAAAATATAGTTGACTTATAGTCAAAAATATATATATCTCAGATTAATATTTCTTTTTTTTTTCCTTGAGTAACCTTGTACAGTAAGAAATATTATTTCTTTCAAATACAAACAAATACGCCTATGTCATCATGTACAGTTTTTATGACCCGTGCACAAAAACTATTTACATGCACATATTGATGTTGCAAGAAAAAATTAAACTGGGAGCTCCGCTATTAGGTATTACCTTATTTGTATATTATCTTTGATCGACTACGTAGAAACTCACATGAGGAGCTCGCTCTGTCCCAGATCCCAAAACAGAAAAGTGCAGTCCCCGGGTTGCAGCTGAAGCAGTGAATTGAAGCGCTTTCCCGACCACCAGGGAACCAAATATATGTGAAAATGGAGTGAAATCCCCGCTAGGCCCCCTGGGTATGCCTCAGGGGGGGGGGGGGGGGGGGTGTCAAATGACTGGTGCATAACCAGAGGGCTTTGAAAACAAAGATTTACCACCTCAATGGAAAACCATGAATATCGTTTCTAGTATTTTACAATTCCCGTGGTTAGCCCGGGTTTAGTCCCCCCAGAGAAGCCGCTGGTAGGGGCTTTAAGCTTTACTAGGTGGGGATTTAGAAATGGAAAGAAAAACAAACGAACAAGAACTGCTTTTGATAAATTCAGAAGAGAATAGACAAAAAATGTATTCCAAACAAACCTGCACGTCCTTTGCGTTAAAATCACATGGTTTACAGTGAAGTGGATTCTCTGTATCGATCCAATCTTTTCTGTTTGGTTTCTTGTTGGTTTGTTCGTTCGTCGTTTTCTCGTCATTTGGTTGTGATACCTGTGGCTCCGGTTTAATTTGGACAGTGGTCGATTGTGGTTCTGTGTAGTTTGAAAAATCTGTGTAGAGGTTTCCATCTGACATATCTATATCACCATCACTTGAAGAATTACTTGCTTTAGTTTCTGGGGTCTCGCTCATTTTATAACACAGTAATAAGAGCGAAATTTAGACGAAATATCACAAAGTCTGACGACCAAATCCAACAAGGTTCCTGCAAAAATGACAGACACTATTGATGTATGCGCATGGTCAATGCGGTATTGCAAGACTGCGGGCTCTGTTGCCACGAAATGTATTAAAATGGTCCATCAAAAATGACACCAATTCACCTCTAATATTTTAAATTCCAAGTGAATTCTAGCTTCTTTGGACATATTAGTAATTTGCAAGTGTATTTATACAATTCTGGGCTGCAAACATGGTTATTTTTGCTATGATAAGTCGTGTTAGCGATGGAATGCCTTTGTCAGCTTCGACTGATTTGGATATGCACTTTGAGATCAAAGAGAGCAAACGGCAAGCGAAAATAGTAGCTAAAAAGGCAAATCAGTATCCTATAAAGTGCTGGGCTTCAAGTGGAAGTCATAATATATAGTAAGTTGAAAGTGTCTAATGATTGTTGACTTGTGGATGTGTTTGTTTACTAGGTATAAAAGCATATAAGCTTATAGGTGACGTGTTTTAGTATTAATTAAAACTAAACACGTCATTGCATCGTTTATCAATGATTTCAAAGTATAATTTTTTCAGAGAAAAACACTCATATCCTATGATTATTGTCTATCATCGAATTTGTTTTAATACAAATTAATTATGATTTAATACCTCTAGTTTCCATGCATTGTGGGGAGGCTGGGGGTCAATATAATTAATTGACCTCTAAAAGATGTGCATAATTTATAGTAACTGTTGGAGTCTTGTTGATTTCAACCTCTAATTTGTATGCCTGTGCAATATTCTCTGCAGTAACAAAGTAAATTAAAATGACCCTGAACAGTACCGTTACACAATTCAATTTTTTTTAGTGAGGTACATGTCCATATTAGAAATATTCTCAAACCTAACAGCAGCACTGATCACCTCCCAGGTTGAATATCTTGTTCAGATCTTGTAAGATCTGTTAAGATCTGCGATCCAGATATTACTGGAACTTTGACAAGTTAATTTCTTGGAGAGATCTTGGGAAGATGTTAATTAAATCTTGGTAGAAACTTGAAAGTTCTTGAAGATTGATAGCTAGTGCCAAGATCTTGTAAGATCATGCCTGGATCTTGCACGAATATTTCATGATCTAACATGGATCTTGGTAAGATGTTCAACCTGGGCTCTAACCATACCCTTGAGGACTATTTCAGAGGGTCCACAATAGGTTTTGCGGGATGGCGGGATTTCAAATAAAAAAACGAGTGGGGTAGCGGGATAAGGAAACCCCTATTGTTGACCCTCTATTTCAGCTATGAGGTTTCATTTTAAATACATTGCAAAATTGGTGCTCTAATACTGAATATGATTCCAGGAAATACTTGCAGAGCTCTACAAAAATATAGATATTCAATTTCATTTTTAATATATATTGTATTTGATAGTACTAAATTTGTATTTATATATTTATTACAAAATATAATGGTGGTTTCATTGTTGGCAGCAAATTTGCTGTTTGCTAACCCTCAGGGACCGGTTGTACGAAGGGTGAAGCGCTATCCACCAGTAAATCCTCATTTAGCGGATAAAATCTATCAAAAACCTATGCAGTGGATAACTTTAATCTGCGGATAACTTATTTTTTACACACCCTTTATACAACTGGCCCCAGAGCTTTACAGGTAGATAAAGAGTTGCTTAGTTGTGTTCACTTGATGTTTTACTGTGCGACTCGCCGTACCATAGAACTTTTGATGAATTTATGACATTATTTTGACATTTTTTCATCTCAATTGAACCAATCAGGTACACATTTATTTCGAGAGGCGGAGTTTATATCGAAAGGCGGAGACTTTAGAAACTTTGATGTCTGTAATTGGTCCAGTTGAGAAGAAAAAAATAATGTCAAAAATTCATCAAACGTTTTTGTAAGTGACTACAGTATGGTGAGTCGCACAGTAATAATATCTAGTTAATTTTCAGTTTTGTGAAAGCTGTTGGAGTGTGTTTTATGGCCGTATGTGAAGCAGCCTACCCCACAGTTCTTGCATACTGTTTCTTGGATGAAATCCAACGAGAGTTTATGGTTGTTTATCAAAGTCAAGATGTTCAAAGGGCTAAAAGGCCTTACTGTTTTATAGAATTTGGTAAGTTTGAACAAATGTTCACTGTCAAAAAAATTGACTTGTTATATATCCTTGCTATATGCATTAATTAAGATGATGATGATGATGATGATGATGATGATGATGATGATGATGATGATGATGATGATGATGATGATGATGATGATGATGATGATGATGATGATGATGATGATGATGATGATGATGATGATGATGATGATGATGATGATGATGATGATGATGATGATGATGATGATGATGATGATGATGATGATGATGATGATGATGATGATGATGATGATGATGATGATGATGATGATGATGCGTCTTTTTTTAATGAGGGTAATAAACAGTTACTGATTGCCCAGTGGTTTTCACTATATGGACCTCCTCTTTATAAGATCAAAAATGACATTGTTTAGTTCCATGAACATTACTCTATAATTTAGTGTCCACCAACTTGTGCCATTTTACAAATCCTTGAATATCATTGGCTACGCTACTGTGGTCAGCTAGTAATAGCCCATGGCTGACAAAAGCACTTGTTTTGTAAAGAAGAACAATGAAGAAAAAGCAATATCTTTTTTAAGTTTGAACTACAAATTGGTTTGTAAAGTATGAGACCTCTCACCCTCATGGGCTCAAATATATACATCTATAGCCCACTCAGCCCAATAGCTTGCAAAAACTTAGTTAGACTGTGAACTAAAAGTGATTTTGTATCTTACATATTGAAACACCATTTAAATATCTTCAGTATTAATATTTCCATTGTGATATTTGTTTTAGATTCTTTTATTCAGAAAACCAAACAAAGATATATCAATACAAGATCACTAACAACCAGGCTTAACCTGACTGAGATTAGTGAAGAACTGCAAAATCACCCTCCACATCAAATCAGTCAAATTGACCTGACTAGCTCAGTGGATTTAGGTGTTGATGTCAAGACATACAAGACTGGAGGTAATCTTATGATGACAATGATGATGACAATGATGATAATGGTGTTGATGGTGATGACAATGATGGTGGTGGTGTTGATGATGATGACAATGATGGTGGTGGTGTTTTTGTTGATGATGATGATCATGGTGGTGGTGTTGATGATGATGATAATGATAATGTTGGTGTTCATGATGATGGTGACAATGATAATGGTGTTTTTGACAATGATGATGATGATGGTGGTGTTGATGACAATGATGATGATTCTAACAAGTATCTAATATGACAACATTTTAGTTAATATTCTTCTAGTATATAGTTGTTTCTTTTTGACTTGATAATGATGTTGTGTAAAGTCAAAACATTGTTATTTTACTCTTTGAAAGTGTCTTGTAGATTTATAGAACATTTTAGCCTTGAAGGTTTGTTTTAACGGATGATAGTGTTGACTGTAGAATGTTTGTTATCAATTAATTCAATATTATTATCATCCTGACCCATTATAAATGTAGGTCCTTCCAGTAAGTTACAGCCAATTACATGGGATGGGATGGTTATTTGTGCACTTCTTGCTCTCTGTGGTTTTCTTAACTTTATACGCTGTCTACCTTTACTAAGCTCTGTTGGAGTGAATGACGAGGTAATGCTATTTATTGAGAAATTGCCATTTAATACTGTCACACAAATTACAATGCAACTACTTCATACAAAATTTGAAAATATCAATCAAAAGGCTGGGGCTATGGTAAATTCTTAAAGGCTGAGGCATTTCTTGTTCAATCTGTAACACATAATGAAAAGTTTTAGCATTTTAAGTAAAAAATTAACCATTTTTATATTTTCTTTGTTACTGGATAGCTTCATTTAGATGTTTAGGTTTGATGTTAAGTTGTACTTTAAAATACATGTACATGATAAGGAAAATTCTGCATTCAGGAATGATGTTTTTATCCCTTATTGCAGGCCATAGATAGTCCAACACACTCAGCTATTTGCTTCTTCTTTGCTGGTCTCCTCAATTGCTTTCAGGTAATGATTATGGAATGAGATGTATTGAGGCTCTGATTGTTTAATGTTTATCCACATATTAAATATAGGAAACTACAGTGGTACCTCTATTAAGCGGTCACCAATTAAGCAGTCACCCTCTATATAAGGCAACCACAATAAAAAGTTCCAAATCTGTTCCAGACCTATAGATACCTATTCTATACCTCTATTCAGCGGCCAACCTCTATTAATAGTGCATGGAGGTTTCGGGATGTGCCATATAAATGCTATATATTTTTATTATTACATCTTACATCGAGCATCAATGTCTTAAAATGTGAAGCTTTCTTTTTTGCATCTTGGTCGCCAAATTGGCTTTTGTTAGCACTACCAAATATAGAGCTAGCGCACATGCAATTTTGAAGGCCATTTGAGTGTAGTAAAATTACTCCTGTGTGCCGTAAAATTACTGGCAACTTGTATAAGCAGGAGCAAAAGCAAAATCAAATCATTTAAAATAACAAAAAAATACAAAAACTTGCTCATTCAATAAAAAAAGAGAAAGTGGACAAAAGCAAATTGAAAATAAGAAATAAATGTGTCAAAAATGTTAAAGAAAGGAAAAAAATCAAAACAAAATATATAAGTTACATATTAAGGACATTTTCCCTCAATATTACTAATGTTTCAATAAAATGTTATGTGCTTTATTTATTTATATATTGCTGAGCCATTTTTTGTTCATTTCTTCAATAATTCATTCCTGTATTTCCTCATTCATTTCTTCAATCATTCATTCCTGTATTTCCTCATTCATTTCTTCAATCATTCATTCCTGTATTTCCTCATTCATTTCTTCAATCATTCCTGTATTTCCTCATTCATTTCTTCAATACTTCATTCCTGTATTTCCTCATTCATTTCTTCAATCATTCATTCCTGTATTTCCTCATTCATTTCTTCAATAATTCATTCCTGTATTTCCTCATTCATTTCTTCAATCATTCATTCCTGTATTTCCTCATTTATTTCTTCAATCATTCATTCCTGTATTTCCTCATTCATTTTTTCAATCATTCATTCCTGTATTTCCTCATTTATTTCTTCAATCATTCATTCCTGTATTTCCTCATTTATTTCTTCAATCATTCATTCCTGTATTTCCTCATTTATTTCTTCAATCATTCATTCCTGTATTTCCTCATTTATTTCTTCAATCATTCTTTCCTGTATTTCCTCATTTATTTCTTCAATCATTCATTCCTGTATTTCCTCATTCATTTCTTCAATACTTCATTCCTGTATTTCCTCATTTATTTCTTCAATAATTCATTCCTGTATTTCCTCATTTATTTCTTCAATCATTCATTCCTGTATTTCCTCATTTATTTCTTCAATCATTCATTCCTGTATTTCCTCATTTATTTCTTCAATCATTCATTCCTGTATTTCCTCATTTATTTCTTCAATCATTCAATCCTGTATTTCCTCATTCATTTTTTTCAATACTTCATTTTTGTATTTCTCCATACATAATTTATATGCCTCTATTTTGACAACAACATTTTGTTTTTTTTTCACAGTGTTATCTTCTGATATGCAACATCAAGTGGAGACTTGCTTTATCAAGTATAACTTCAGTTTTTACCATAATATTGATCATTTATCTCAGAAACTTTAGAAACATTTGGCAGGTTTTATTTCATACTTGTGTAATGCTTGCCTCACTTTATCAAATAACTCGAAGACAACTTCAACAAAAGCCACCAGATTATACTGTATAATATTTATCACTTATAAAAAAATATTGTTGTAATATAATATATTGTTATTAATATCAGAAGTTGGAAATGTGTTGTAGTTTCAAACATATAGTAGCATCTTTTCAGTAAAAGTAATTTACATTGTAAACTTGTAATGTCAGTTACATTATTGAAATCCTTCACATATCATGTGTAGTGGCAGTAAATGAATGTAGAGCCTCCAACTGGCAATGGACCTCTTTACTTCCATTTGAAACCCGGTTCACAACATGAAACATTCACTTGAGGTTTTTCTATGTCCATTCTTCCATTCTCCCATTCCCAACCCCTCTGGATCTAAGCTAGGGCCTTGACTTCTCACCTCCCCCTCTCCCAGAGCCAGCTAGCTTTACAATGTCTACTACAGACTGTTTACAATCATTAGGGCTAGTAGAAAGTATGTACACAAGATTGAGTGAGTCACCAAGAGTGGTCAAGGCCAGGGTTTAGGCATAAAAAGTGTGATTCTTGTAAAGTGCTCCAATTTGGGTTTGGGTTTCCTGTGGCTTCGACAATTTTACGCATGCGCATGCCTTGTGTAATGAGATCGTCATCGAAAATGGCGGACATTAATTTCAAGACAAGAAAGGAAGAATTATTGTTGATTTTTGTCTCGTTCTCCATTCTAATAGCAACTGGAAATGCAATGTTGACTGGAGGAAAAAACCCTATGACAAAGGGTGATATCGAAGGTAATCCCATTTTGAAGAAGGGAATATCTATCGCAGTGGAGATGGCTTCTAAAAAAATGAATTCAAACTTTGCTCTCGTACCGGACACAGTAACCGCTACTTCTCAAGTCGTCGAAGGAATTTCTTATGATGTAAAGATTGAAATTGCTCCAAAAGATAAGGTGGATGAGTGTATCTTGTCAAGTGCATGTCCCAATGAGATTTATGTGTGTACTTTTAATGTATGGTCCCGTGAATGGATGCCCAAACCCAAAGATTTGATTGTCGACAAACTGAAATGTTCTCTGAAACACTGATAACTCATTTGGACAGATCGAAATTTTAAATGGAAGTAGTCTTAATGCACATTAGCAAGTGAGAAAATCAAACTTGATGTAAAAATGGTATCTGATAATGACAATAATGATAATAATAAAAGTAATAAATGTATAAGTTACAATATCCGTTCAAATAGCTGTACTACAATATTCTGAAGCATTGAGTTAGTAACATAGTGACATTTACAGAATCAATGTACAGCAACATTTCTAGATTTTTATTGAGTATGTTATTAATGCAAAAATATAGTAAAAGTTTTCAAGTAAATGATTATGATTTATAAAATAATGAAAGAATAGTATAAGTGAAATATAAAATAAAAGTTTATAAAGGACTTATAGTAGTAAGGGATTGTTTTTAATTCCCGACGAGCATACACAATATACTAACAGCTTCTTTGTTGTACAAACACTAGATATTCATCCACGACTAGTTAATTACATTCTTGCTGTAAGTAGAAGAAGGATATCCCAATATTTTTCTATTTTCACATAACCATTATGCCTTCTGTTCTTGGAGGGTAGATATTGTAATTCAAATTTGTTTGATTTGAGTTTCAATAGCAATCCCTCGAAAACACAAGGCATTGTGTTTATTATCAAAATGTTTTATTTCATGGATATATGGTGTAAAAGCTATGCGTATAATGCAAAGGCCATTTTTTTAAACAAAGTTACCAAAAGCCGGTTTCCCTGTGTGTAATTATGAAATTACAGTTGCTGGTAAACATTCTGTCTATCCTGTGACCTGACCACAGATTGAGAAAGATCCGGTGTATATACCATCAGCACATCATTATTCCCTCTGAATATTTTGTTCCAGAAAAATGATAAAAAGCTGTGGTACAGCATCACATCAATGGCCTAGAAAAGAAGATAGATATTACTACTGGCTTGAGGGGATCAAATGAGGCCCCTATATATATTTTTTGACCTATGGTTATGCAAGGAATGCATTTATCATCATCATCATCAACAGCAAAAACAAACAAATAGAAACCCTACTTAATTGGGGGGGGGGGGGGGGGGGGGGGGACGTTCCGCCAAATAGGGCCGATGGTTTTTTGCCTTGGCGTCTTGGATAGGGTATACAATTTAGCCTAAATTTGTCTTAAATAGGGTGGCACTTTCTCAATTTAATATGTCTTACACAGGGTGTCAATTAAATGTCTTACATAGGGTATACAATTTCCCCCTTGAGTCTTGGATAGGGTCTACTTTTTACCAATTTGTCTTGAATAGGGTACGTATTTTAAGGATTCTGCTGTCTTAAATAGGGTCAGGGTTTAGAGGTACCAGCGGAACGTCTTACAACAAACTGAGAGTTTAAGACTTCTAAAGTAATGAGTTGAGTACTCTTATTAATTGTTGGTCAGTTTTTCTAATTAACTGCACTCATTGCAAAACTCACCTCAAGCATAAGACACAACACTTCTCTCTGCTTATGGTTATCTGTGTTCATGGAGTATAACTTGTAGGAAACCCGAATAGATAACTCAACAAACTTACACAGGTTGTCCAAAAGGAACAAAGCAAGTGTAATATAGTATAAGCTCATGTTAAACACACTATGCTGCTGTTTTGTGGGTGGGTAAGTAAAGTTCAACTGGAAGATCAAACACAATGTCAGAAACTTGCAAACTATGACACCAACTTCAACTGCAGAGGATCCATGTGTGAGAGTTTGGGTCTCAATCAATGCATCATACAACATAACCAAGATGAAGATAAAACTCAAATACCAGAAGTATGGTTTTCTGATTAAAGATTGGATGACTTGGATATTTTTTGCAGGCCTCAACTGCTCAGTGAGATTGTTGGGTATCATGCTGATACAGAGTGCAAGACTTGAAGTTATGATTGAACAGAGAATCCATAACCCTTTCCAGCAATATGCATCACATCCAGGTGTACTTGCACTGGTATATCGTGTAAAGTTCTTGCAATTTACACTCGTTTGAAAATGATAAACTGTACAATCAACCATAAAGATAGTGAACATGATCAAGGTAATAAACCGAAAAGCCTGACAGAAGGCATACAGCAGAGGAGGAACCATACCTAGAAGAATAACAGTAAACGAGTTTTAACTCTATTTTAAAAAATAGCAAGAATAGCTGTGGAAGTAAAAATATGAGTTAAAATAGCAAGAATAGCTGTAGAAGTAAACGAGTTAAAATAGCAAGAATAGCAGTAGAAGAAAATGAGTTAAAATAGTAGGAATAGTACGTATTGGGTATGCTCGTAATCTGAGTAAGTTGGTTTTGACATTTCTTTGTATCTTTTATGGTATTGGAAAAGGAAAATCCCATCACTCTTTTTATACCCATGCTTTCTTTCATGTTGTATTTATATGTGGTATATCTTAAATTCCCAACAAGCATACTCAATACTTTTAGAGCCCTCCCTCCTCTCCCCCTCCCACCCCCCGGGTAGTAAATGAGTCTCTCACATTGTGGTACATAATCGATCCCTTGAGCCCTTAATTTTTTTTGCATTTTCTCCATTGTTCCTCATAAGTACATTAACTATTTCCATAAAATGCTTTATTTTTAATTTGTTTGCATGATCCCAACTGTAGACTTTATCATATTTTGTTCCATCAAAAAATAATTTGAGAATGATCACTGTCCCTGAAAATACAAGTTTCTGGTTCCTCTCCTCCCTTTCCCTTCCCTCTTCTTCCCATTTCTCCTTCCTATCCTCTGTTTCCCGATGCATCGTCAATGCCGATATATAGATAAAAATAAAGAAAATCTAACTATAGCCACTTGTACTTCAAATCACGTGACCAACAACAGCTTGTACAACTTCCGGTGTATATGTAACTTTCGGTTTACAGTACTGATCATTAACATAATAACAACAGCAGTGTCATGCATATAATATGGACTTCCAGTTACACGCGCAACTTTATCGTCATATAATAAAAATGTAATATAATAAATTATATTTGCATCCATGCTTGGTATCAAAAAAAAACCTTTTACACTAAATATTCTGTGATGTTTTTTTGCTGTCGTCAATCAAAACCAATCATGTATATAGTTAATAACTTTGATGTCATCAGTGTTGTTTGCACATCGATGCGTTAGTCTGACGTGATCATGCATGCAGATGCAGTTCTCTTACAACTACTGAGGGGGACACAACATTTAATTAAAAGCAATGGTCACGTTTTCACCATCCATACGTACCAAAATTTTGATTATTTCACCGAAATACCGCTTTAAAAAAGGATAAATATCGCATAACGCAGGTATCCTAAATCCCGCATTAATTAACCGCAAAAATTTATTCCTTTTACCGCAACATCGCATTAAAAATGGCCAATACCGCAAACCCCAATGTCCCCCTCACTACTGAATTCACAGAAATGGATGACTTCGGAATCCAGTGGTTAGACTGCAAAACAGTCCCTATACTTTTACGCGAAAACTCCGAGGAAACGAGTTGAATTCGGAGTTTTTTTTCCTCGGAGTTTTCCGGCGTAAAAGTAGGGACTATTTTGCAGTGAAAATCATGGTAAACTAAATGCAATCATCAGTGTACTTACCGAGCAATTTTCTCACATCGCAATACAGTATTTTATCCATCAAGAGAGTATGTCGAGTGTGACAGGAGACGGCTCTATCTCTTCCAACTATAACTATAACCGCGTATTAATCGTTGTGCAGCTTATCTGTGCTGTGTTGGAAATTTATGGTTTTCAAATGCTCATGTGATTGTTTTAAATATAGTCATTTTATCCAAAACTTTTAATAACCTGAATAACACGTCAACCGGCGAGATTAATAATACTGGGTGTACTTTTTCCGGTGTGTATATATTTCCCGGTATCGTTTTATTATTGTCTATACGGGGCTATCTTTAAATCATATGACATCATACTCATTGTCATACTTTTATTCTTCTCTTCTTTATTTTTCCCTTCTTTATTTTTTGCTATTACTACCTTCTATATTTCTAAAATTAAAGATCATGAGAAAAATATCATATGCCCTTGGCGGGAATAGGCCTTTTGCAACAATAGGTCACGTGACCCTACCCATTTTAAATCGAACAGCTGTGTCAAAATGAACATCAGAAATGAAAAGAGCACCTCAACATTAGTAAGAAGTCGAAATATCAGTTCATAAAATGTAACACGAGGGAAATGGTATTAAATTAAAAATTCAATATTTTATAAGGATTTGTATGGTAAACCTGCTCTGGATTGCAAGCTTTGCCATCCAGCCGGGACATTTTCCATACAAATCTTTATAAAACTTGATTGAATTTTATATTTAATGCTATTTCTCCTATGCTCAACATTATGAGCTAAAACTTTGGCTTCTTACTAATATAGAGGTGCTCTTTTCATTTCTGATGTTCATTTTGACACAGCTGCTCGATTTAAAAGGGGTAGGGTCACGTAACCTATTGTTGCAAAAGGCCTATAGAAACCCATTTATTTGCTGCGTTGTTGGTGTTTATATCATTGTTCGTTCGTTTTGTTTGTTGTTCGTTTGTTTGTTAGTTTGTTTGTTTGGTGTTTGTTAGTTTGTTTGTTGCTGTTTCGTTTGTTTGTTTGTTTGGGAGTTGGGCTATGAAATATATATTTCGCAACTGGTATATCTGTTGCGTCACCACAAAATATATAACAATGGGTATAAAAAATACAAAGACCTCTGCTGCCAAAAGTTCAGGAATCCCCCAAGAAAAGAAAATACGAAAATTTACATATCGTGACAAACTAAATTTGGTGCTGCGTGACGTGTTGTTGGAGATAAATGAGTCACGCGTCATGTGACATTCTAGCATATGTTTTGTAATATTTTTACGTAGTGGAGGAATGTCTTGTGAAATGGACGTTGGTTTCGCCTGGCAGTCACTTAACCAGACATGGAAAGTAGAATTACTTATTTGCAAAGCTGCAGGAATTTACCAAGATCCTTTCAATTCAGATGACAATCACAATACCTATGAACTTAGCGAAACGGACCAGACAATCAATAATGTGATCAAGTTTGCCTACATGAGAGTTCTTTCGCTTAAATCTGGGATTTATCATTTTGTGTACCGAGTTCGTCGAAGTGAAGACGATGATAGTGACATTTGTACGTCAGATTTCTACAGTAAAACAAGATTAGCTTCTGGACGAGAAGTGAATTATATCGAAGTATTGTGTAGCAACAAGCCGGGCAATTATTCTGGATCGCTATGTAAGTATGAAGTATTTAATAATATTAAACACCAAGCAGAAATGTAGACATTGATAAACTCAATAACAGATTGCAATGTAAAAAGGCGACAAATTACTGATGCGAAATTCGTGCCGAATTGCATGTGTGGAAAGCGTGACAGAAGTTTGACACTTTAGAAATGAAGTAGATTTATGTTACGAAACAAGTAGTAATGGAAACAATTAATAATATATTACGCAAGTACTTTTCGATGCGGATGCCACCACACAAACCGCTAATGAATTATCACACGAGGAAGACAGTGTCATGCATAAGACATCATTGAAGTTGTCAATGGTATTATGAAATTAATGAATAATTAATGAGACATTTTCAAAAGAAACCATGACCATGACGAGTGTTGTAAGTAATGTTTAATAAACGAGCAGGAGTGTTTTATCAGGATTTAAAACCACGCGGCGAAGCCAAGTGGTTTTAAACCTGATAAAACACGATCTGCGAGTTTATTGAACGACTTCAAAAACTCCAACCTATATTTTGTGTTTTTGTAAAAAAAAAATCAAGGATTTGTGAAAGTTTATTAGAGAAAATTAAGGTTAAAGTTTATGTAAATTAGGGTGAATCTATAACTTCAGTTAAAACACATGTCACGGTCACGATTTCTTTTGGAAATTTCTCATGAATTATTAATGAGTTTTTGAAATCTTCTTAAAAAAGCTCATGTTGTAAACATTACTTAAGACTATCATTATCATTGTGTTTTATCGATATCATTATCATATAAGTATCCTTACTACCATCATTTAGTAATTATTAGTATTGTTAGTTATTTTCCCGAAACCATCATCAGGATAGCGATTCTATTTTTCATCTTCGTCATCGTCATCATCATCAACTTACATCGCAGCCATCAACAACATATCATTACAGTGCGAATCAAAACACCGTGGGCACCCAGAAATATTCTCATGTTGTAAACATTACTTAAGACTATCATTATCATTGTGTTTTATCGATATCATTATCATATAAGTATCCTTACTACCATCATTTAGTAATTATTAGTATTGATAGTTATTTTCCCGAAACCATCATCAGGATAGCGATTCTATTTTTCATCTTCGTCATCGTCATCATCATCAACTTAACATCGCAGCCATCAACAACATATCATTACAGTGCGAATCAAAACACCGTGGGCACCCAGAAATATTCTAGAAACCGTTTATTATTCATTGAACAACTCAGAAACAACTATATCACTGCAAGAAGTTTGACTGATGTGTAGTATGATAAACCTTTTGTATAGTTACAGCTTTTTGAGAGTTGTTCAACGAACAATAAACTATTTCTAAAATATTTCTGGGTGCCCACGATTTTTCGATTCGCACTGTAATCACATCATCATCAAAAATAATATCATCAACAACATCATAATCATCAACAACATTATGATCATCAACAATAACATCATATCACCATCAACAACATCATAATCATCAACATCAATAAGATCATCATCATAATCATCAAAAACAAAATTATTAACATCATTCATCAACATTATCATCAACAACATCATCAACAAAAACATCATAATCAACAACAACAACATCATCAACAACAACATCATCATCACCAACAATAACATTAACAACATCATCAACAACAACAACAGCATCATAATCATCAACAACAATATCATTATCAAAATAATAATGATCATAATCACCAGTCAGGCAGCTCCGACAGCCTGAGGGGAACTTGGGGGATTGCGGTGTTGATGAATATTTTTGTGCGGTGTTGCGGTGTAAAAAAATACCAAAGCCCAGTGTTGCAGTGATGTAAATGCCTTCGGTGTGCGGTGTTTGCTTTTCCAAAGCTGTGGTGTGTGGTGAATTTTAAAGCTGTGGTGTTCATAGTGTTTGGTGATACTTGTATTGTGATATGGTTATTGTTTTTTTTGTGGTGTTGAGAAACCCCCCATGTCTCTCTCTGTACAATAGTCTCCCTCGCAGCCGTTATTAGTGTCGGGCTCCCTGTGGGGAGTGAGGGAGACTATCCGTACAATACAGCAACGTCATCTGCCTCTCATTCTAAAGATCAAATAGGATCACTTCGTAAGCAACACTAAAGAGGTCTTAAGACGTGCGGGAATTGAAGGTTATGAGATATCGCCTGCGCTGGCTCGATCATGTTTGACGCTTGGAAGATCAGTAGGCCCTCAAAAAAACAACCCTTTTTATCATCATCATCACATCATTGAAACTTTCCAGTGGATTTATGACTGACGGTAATTTACTATTAATCTAATAGTATTATTAATCTATTATTATGAATTTGTCCTTTTTAGCAAGAAACGACAGTAGCTACCAAACAGCAAGAGAAAGTTTCTCGGACAACAGCAAGGCGCCATTGTTAGATTACTATGACAACGAGGAAGAACAAGCCAAATGTCATTGTTGCACAATACTGTAGCCACTGTGATTTATTTGTCATTATCAATTATCATTAACTTATCACATTTAATACGAATACCAATTTTAATGTAAGAGATTTTTATTTAATAATAAATTCAATTTCAATAATAAATTTAATATTTTCCATAATACATCCTTTGCTACTGAAAGGTGGTTGGGACTGGGAAAAGGGCGATACTAATACTAGCTCGTTGTACCATATCATTTAGGGGCTGAAATCAGTGACTTGGTGTATTACACTTACTTCATAAATCATGGTCGCTAAGCAACATGCACCAAGCCAAGACCAAAATGAATGCTGGTTTTGTGCTTGTAATATACTGGGTTCAAACTCTTTTGAAGTTTCTAAATTCCATGACTTTTTCCGTGACTTTTACATTTTTTCTATGACTAGCTAAAGCGATGATATTAAATTGTGTGTTTCATATTTATTTAGGAATAGAAGTTATCTTTTTTAGTATCAGGATTAGCATTGTTTTCAATGACTTTCCATGACCCTCAACAAAATTCAATGACTTTCCAGGCCTGGAAAACGAAAATACGAATTTCCATGACCCATACGAACCCTGAGTATACCTCAGTTTAATCTGAATTGTTTTCTAAAATTGGACTTAATTACAAAATGTGAGTATTTTGTACGTGGTTGTTATTGTATTACAATCAATTCTGTTGACAATAAATCAGATATTTCAATACATTATCAGCATAAACTAGTATTCATTTCGGTCTTGGCTTGATGCTTTGTTGCTTTTAAGCCGTGTCGTAGGCGTCTCCGCTCTAGCCTGAGTATTCCATTTTCTTCTTTTATTGGGCTTTTATTGGCTTCTTTTATTCCTGTCTCGAGTGACCGGGAGGGACTGAGGCCCCACATTTCTTGCCTGGGACCATTTCCCCCCCTCCCCCCGGTCAAATGACAAAGGGATCCAGAGAGGGAAAGGAAATGGAAAGGAAAAGGAAAGGCTAGTGTGTCAAAAATCTAAAGATGGTACGTTTTAGAATTTTTAGACTAAGGTGAATTAATGACGTGTGTCGTGACGGGGGATTCATGGCAGCCGGAATGACAAAACGGCAGGTGGTACCACAGGCTTCCCACACTATCAATATGTGGTTTTGGGCTTCCTGTGGTATTTAACGGCTCGTTCGAAGTTCAATATGGATAACGTTCAAATATGGTCCCGTTTGAAATCTTTTCTTTAGTCAGTAATATTTTGTTTTAGATCATAAAAGATTATGAGTTTAGGAACGTTTCTGTGTGGTTTTCTTGGGTTTTGGTGGCCATTTAAGGAGGTTTTGAGGATGGAGAATTTCAACGGTCATCGGCCTGTCAATTTCTATTTCAATTTTCTTTCTTTTTCGAAACCCTAAGAGATACCAGAAATTGCCAATTTTCAAAAATTCGCATTTGACACCCTGAAAGATACCGAATCGCTGATTTTTACCCCTAAGAGATACGACGAGCATCCCCGGTACTTTCTCCCTGGAGTCTTCCCGGGTTCGATTACGAATCAGGTCGACCATAGCTACCGTTATACAGGAAGCCCGAAAACCTTCAATTTAGGCAAATCCTTCGTTGAAGTAAAAGAAGATTGCCAATACTACTACTAGAGTATTAACACTAAACGCGTGCACTTTCGTTTCAACAGCTTTACAATAATTTATAGATATTTCATAGATGTGTTTTCCAATTTTTGTTTTTAATTTTTTTCAACATTTTAATCATAGTTTTAAAATTATTGTAAATAGTCATTTTTAATCAATGAACATGTTAACTTACACGTCTGATGTAGGTATGGTTTAACAATTTAAAGACTTATTATTATTTCCCAGAGGACAGTTACCTAATAAAACGTGCAAGATTAATGCGTCCGATAATAAATCATTATAGGAAAGTGTATACAAATCTTGTAGATAATTACAGTTCTTTTGAAAACTTATTATTTCCACTCTGTGTTATACCATGAATGCTGGCTAAATTGACGCCAAGATGCATTATTATTATTATTAATATTGTAGCTAGTTTTTCATCTATACTATACGGCATTATCATGATAAAAATGCAGCGTGTTTCATATGATAAAACCGTGCTAACAACCCCCTCAGCTGCCTGCAATATACCCACGAATGCTGCTTGTCTTAGGGGCTGTTTATATGAAGGCGAGTTGTTCCTGCTAGCCGGGATAACTCTATTGTTTTGAGTCCCCCGGGGAATACAAAACAAAAGAGTTATCCCGGCTAGCAGGGACAACTCGCTTTCATATAAACAGCCCCTTAAGCCTGGTTCACACGAGCGTCATAATCATAATCATAAGCAAGAAAACAAAATATTTATTATACCCTGAGGAATTAGAAAACAAAGACCAAAGTGTTTCCTTTTCTATTTTTTTTTTGTTTTGCTTATGATTATGATTACGATTATGACGCAGTGTGAACCAGGCTTTAGGCCTCGTCTACACGAATCCGATCCGGCTGAAACCGCATAGAAATAAATATTTGCGTCTACACGAATTCTGTTGATCGTTTCCAATTCGGATTCACCCGTCAAAAGTATGTGGTTTCGGTGACCGGATTCACTGGATTCGTGTGGACGATAGGCCGATTCGCATAAAAAAGTATGCGGTTTCAAAAGTATCCGGATCCGTGTAGACGGGGTCTTAGTAATTATCTATCGAGTTTATCATTAGTCAATAAACTTTTTAGAACATAAAAATAATCAACAATGAAATGATATGAATGCAACAATACGCGTTTGAAATGCCTTCCCTCGGTAACAATGGAAACAATAGCATATCTTTACTACATCAACAATACTGGATTCATTCCAGCACTGTCCGATGGAATTTCAGCCATTGTTATGACAATCAAGAAAGACCAATACAACAGAACAAAGAATTCGCCAAATATTGACAAATAGTGGAGTACTTATCTATTGAGTTCGTACATTTATCAAATTGAACTTTTCTTGATTAAAAAATACGGCTTTTTCTTAAAAGTGGTGCTTTTTAAATGATTATAACTGATATATAACTGATATACAATGATTAAATAGAGAAATCAAAAAAGTATGACGTCAAACTACAGTTTCCAAAACCCAAATTAAATTTAACTTAGTTGTCAGTTAATTAATAATTATGACCACTTTCAACACTGTTCATGAGAAGTGACAAGACAGAATCTTTGAACAGCTTCAATTTTCATTTTTCAAAAGTGACATTTTCATCCAAGGTGGCACCGGAAAAAAACGATTTTCAACCGTGAAAACAAGGATGCTGTCTAAAAGTACACACGAGTGACCACGAGTGACCACATGAAAATATGAAAAAAGGAAAAAAATTGAAAAAAAAAAAAAAAAACCGACCAAATAACGTAACAGTATAAAATAACAAATATGGAAGCAATAGAAAAGAAAAATGAATTACATTTAAAAATTAACAGAAAGTTAAACATGAAATGATCATTTTGCTATATAATTCATTTTTTGAAAAAAAAAAACAAAAAAAAAACAAAAAAAACGCTCAACTAAGACTGTTACGGTTTTATTGTTACTATTAGATAATTTAGACATTGTTGCTATTTTAATTGAGTATACTAACACTACAACCGTGAAACAACTTAACTAAATATTGTTAAATAATAGCAAAATCCTTTGTTTTTCGGTTGTCTATTCTATTGTTTCTATTTTAGTTAGTGTATGTTTCACCGGTAAAGAGTTTTTACTCTGTGTTTACGTAAATTATTTATTGATTAAATAGGCTACGATCGGTAGCAACTGAAATGAATGAATAAAGCTTTTAAAATACTTCTTGTAAAAAAATGTTTTTCTTTCACGTTTTCATTATTTTTCATTTCTTTTACTCTTCATTGTAGAAATATATAATTTCTTATGCTCTGCTAAGTTTTATATAATTGTCGTCATACTAATGAGATTTTTGCCCGATACTTTTACGTTTATTACAAGCCATTTGTTCGCGTCCTTTTGTTTATCATTTGAATTGTGAGTTGTTATATCATTTCATGTTTAATTTTCTGTTAATTTTTAAATGTAATTCATTTTTCTTTTCTATTTCTTCCATATTTGTTATTTTATACTGTTACGTTATTTGGTCGTTTTTCATTTTTGTTCATTTTTTTCACTCGTGGTCACTCGTGGTCACTCGTGTGTACTTTTAGACAGCATCGAAAACAAGAGGAAAAAAGTATCCTGTTGATCAGACATTTTAGAGAGAAAACAGCCATTAACTTCCTCATTGAAACGCGGAACTAATCGACCACGTGGCGATAAGAGGCATTTCCGATGCAAATGACGAACATACATTCGATTAATAGCTGCTAAATATAGACTAAAGAGTTTGTTTTTATATTAGTTAGTAGAAGAATGTAGTAGTAGAATGATGTCGCTACAATCATAATACGTACAATTACTGATAGAATAAAGCACTGAACGAAGCTGAAACAACTTGTAAAAGCAGCTCAAATTCCACTAGAATAACTTGCAAGTTGTAAAAAAAGTTGTATTTTAGACGAAAGAGTCAGTAAATTTATGTCATCAATAGTTTAAAATATTAGCAAAGCCCATTTGTTAATAATAAACAATGATGTAATACCTTATAGGCGCCATTGTTGTCACACGACTATGACGTCACATTGACCACGCTTTATACGATGTCAGCGGACATCCACGAGTTCAATTGACGTCATCACAACAAGGAAAAATCATGCATTCATTCATTTTGAATTGTAGTTAATCATTGAACATTCAAGCAGCTCAAAGTCCAATAGACTAACCCTCTACGCTTGGCTAGCCTTCTTCGTATAGTTGACAGAGTCTGAAATACTTTGTCAAGCGTTTCAACTTCTACTATTGAATCTGTGTTACATGCAAGTGTAGCGTAGTGTATTATTTCTTCGTTGGGTTATTGATAATTTCTAGTGAAAAGATCACCATTTTTTAGAAATTCCTTGCGTTCTCTTGAGTTATTGAACCTGATCTCGTTCTTGTGTGAATAGTGTATACTATCATTATGGACGTATTTCAGCCGTCCAGACATCGCAGTGTTACAGCTATAAAGTAAACGATTTATCTCACCAACCTGACAGGGTCATGGGAAACAGTTTCAATGTACCACGATAACTTTAGCATGTCATTTGTGTACAAGGATCTATTGTTTTGTACTTAACAATGCAAACAGTTTTCTTTGGCTGAATTACAAATATCAAAAACGTAGCTGCATCGAAAAGTTACAAAAGCTACAAAGTTACAAATTGCGAACCTTAAATTTGCAAATCAGTAAACCTGCATGTATTATTAAAACATATCTATTAGATTGTTTAGAGTATGGTTGTGATTTTGAGGTATGTCATTTACGCAGTTACTGTGGAGTCTTCGGGGTTGTACGTGATCTCCTTGTAGTAAAGGTTATTAAATGTAAAGTTGTCATCAACTAGAAACGTACAATATTAAACGTAATTTGAACGTGAAACCTGTACAATATTATATAAAATACATGTAACAATACAAGAAAAATCTACAATTATTTTTTACGTATATATATCAAAAATTATATTCCGAACAAACTGACAGAAAACTATCATTACCAATTTTAAGGTATTTCAGCGGTGTAAAAAAAAACAAATGTTCAAACTGATGTCAGTGCTACATGTGTTCTAGAAAGAGTTTTATCCCAGTGTCGTTGAACGATGAAAGTGATTTGAACAATATTCAGTAATGATAGGTCACAGTCTGCAGATTCCATATTACTTTAATGACAATACCAACGACGTACAAGCAGCAATGGATGTATGTATTTTCATAATATGTTATATCCTAAAAGAACGTCATATGATAATTGCAGTATGCAAAGCAGGTTGCAGTTTGTGTGGTCAAGATTGCAAAGTTGCAAGAATATATGATTCTGTATTGCATGCATTTGTACTTCATTTAGAAATCCTATAAGTTTGCAAAACTTAGTTCTTCTTTGTCTTTCTCGAACAAAAGTGAAAATACAACGCAGGAGATCTGATTTTAAATCTCGAACGTGATGGTATCTTTGATCATGACAATTGATGTCCTAACCATCAGCTAAGATTATTGCACATAACGTTGCATAACTAATGAGAACGTCTGAGAGTCCCCAAGTGTTTTAATAACCTCTCATGTTCAAGCCCTTGGGCCAAGTACACATATGTAGTTCAGCTAGATTGCGCGTGCAGATTGTTTGGAACATTTGTACATTTGGGTACTCAGGGGGACTCATTTTGTGACTCTGTGGGCCACAGGTTTGTTAGATTTAGTGTCACCATCGTGAAATAAAGAGTTTACGTACTTACTTACTTACTTGCTTACTTACTTACTTACTAGGGGTAAAAGAATCGGGTATGCTCGTCGGAAATTTTCAGAAACACCCCTAAAAAATACCGTCCTTTAAGGTGTGTCACGGGCGATTTTTTACTCCTAAGAGAAACCACACACACACACACACGCGCACACACACACAAAAAGAAAAGAGCAAAAAAAAAAAGAGCAGATTTTTTAAGTTTTTCGATACCTCAAAAGATACCAAAATATGTCGAAATTCAATATTTTCAATTTTAATACACCAAAAGATACCAAATCGATTTTTACCCATAAGCCGGGAACCATGACATGTACAAGACCATACTACAAGATCTATATCACCGTTGCTATTTAGCCAAACAAAATTAGGAGACTGATTAACTGATAAAGATTGACATCAATATAATATAAGAAATATACGGGAATGATGTCCGTAGTAAAGCCAGTCACTGTAGGTTGGGAATATTTAATTACTTTGCTGCCATTACTATGGATCTAATACGACCTGCATGACCAAAATTGTGCTTGTGGGGGTGGATCTAGGGGGTGAATTGGGTCACCATTCGTCTACCTTTGGATAAGACCTAAAAAGAATGTGATTTGTGATTGTGTTAACAGTCCCCCCCCCCCCCCTTGAAATTGTTCTCGATCCACCACTGTACTAGTTCATCAGTAGTTTCAATGCGACATTCTAAGCTCATACTCATACAAAATTCTAAGCTTAGTAATGTCGATTTTTTATGAAATGAATTGTATATTTTAATACATGAATTTATATCTATTTTTTATATATTTACATGTATGTGTTTGTGTTTTATATTTGTCCGTTTTTCATTATCATTTATGTGAAGTTGGCATTAAATATGTTGTTTATTATGAATGAAATCAGTTTCAAACTTCAACCTCGATGTATAGGTTATCTTTGTGTATACATGCGCGCAAAACCCACGTTATCGGAAGTGTTTAGTTACGTGTTGCGCCGTGAAAAAAAATTAAGGGTGTTGATGCGCTATTTTGCTACGTTCATTCAAACCTCTACAGACGCATCGCAGAGAGCAAAAATCATGCAAACCTGTCATGGACATAATAATTAGACGGCAGTTATTTACAGTTATTCGCACTATTTTTTGCTTCCTTGCAATTTGAACTTAAGAATTGCATGATACAAGCCTATTTTATGAGAAGAGTGTTTGGTTTGGTCTAGAACGTTGCATAGACATATTAATCCACGAACAATGTAAGCCATGAAACAGAAAAGAAACCAGACAATTAGGATTTAGAATGCATTCTTGCAACCGTTTTGCGAATTGTGCGCACACCACACGATCAATATCGACCAAAATAAAGCAATCTTGAAATGTTTGGAATACTAGTTGCTTACAGAGGGACTTTAGTCATTAGCTAATGGCGCTAGTGAGGTGGAAAATGACATCAAATTGCGCTGCAAGAAAGAAATAAGAAGCAGTGATATGTTTCAGCCCATGTGCAGATAATATCATGATGAATAAAACATGTTCTAACTAACTATATAGTACAATTTGTTTCCGCCACGAGAGATGATTGAGTGACAATTTCAAGTTTGACTTTAAGTACTCATGGTTCAGCTCTAGGCACTATAAATCTACTATGGTGTATTTGGTCCTTACATTATTCTTACGACCCCTGAACACACAGTTCGGCATCTTTGCTCAGTTTCTGTTCAAGTAGAAGATAAACTTTCGTTTCGTGTATGTATGATCCATTTGCTGTTTTTCTGGTTGATAAGCTAATGAAACGGAAACCAAACAAAACAATTTAGTCTTTATTGTTAGATATTTTAATAATTAACAGATCCATTAAGGCAGGTTTCCGCGGTTCGGAGGTGTACTTTTTCCCGCGTTTACCGACCAATCCATATTCCTAACCGCTAGCTTCCTACCGCTTTGTTCTCGAAAACGCCCACGTATTTCAAAACAGAAACTTTATTTGCTTAAATCATGTGATGTTTTAGATGCCTCTAGTTTACATATTGTTGATTGTATATCCAGGGTAACCTGTTGCACCCTCTTTGAAGTATTTAATAAGGGATCAAGAAAAATGACATTAGCTTATCTAATATATCATGCAATAAATCTAAAGGAACACTTTGAATTTTTGGCAGTTTGTCAGCTCTTTTGTATATGGTTTTCAGCTCAGGATTGTGCACTTTCAGCATAAAATGAAGTAAACACTTATAGGTCAAGTTAAACATTATGAATATGGCTAATAAAAACCAAGTCAACTTTAATTTTGCAAAAGAAAAGTTCTCCCAGTGACGATTATCTAATACGAGTATACAAGCGAGAAATACTTGACGTAGTTGTGGTCAGATGGAAGGGTAGCGACAGAACATCAACAATGCTTGACACTGCCTGGTTGCCATGCCGACTGTGTCAAAGTTTGACGTCATTAGCGAGAAGGTATTTCTGTCCGGATATACAAACTGTCTAATTCATTGAAAATCTTTCATTGTAGCTTACATTACGGCGTCATTACCTGCACTTCACTGTTCCTTCTGGTGGCCAACACGTTTTTCGTCCTTTGTTTTGTTTTCGGGGACTACAGGAGACCAGTAAGGTAGACTGTGATAGTACAAAACTGATTGGTTAACGTGAATCAAGATATCTCCATAGTCTGAACAAATAGTAACTCGGAAGATAGTGAATTACGTCCATCTTGAGTCGACTAGACTCGTGTAGTACAAGCGAAGCTTCTCGTAGTGGTCACGGTAAATAAGTGCTCATTCAGGTGGTAAATTCCTCAGGCCGTCATACCAACCTATTCATCACCTATAATTAGATACGGGCTAGAGAGGCCGGTATAAAAGACATGCCACATTGTCCGTATCGACAAACACGCTGTGTCATAGCAAACCAAAACATTGCGGACATCACAAAGACAATTACAATACAACATGGGAAAATCAGTCAATTTATCAGTACCTTTGCTTGGAAAATGGAGAACGTTTCTGGAAAGTCGAGATATATACGATGTGTTGGGATATTTAGTACAAATACCACTTCACTTACTGTTTATGTTGGGAACTTTGTGCCTTGCGTTACAGATTACATGGAGAAAAATCCGACCACTTCATACCGCAAAGCCACAACGAGTTCTTGAAGAAGACGTGGAGGAACCACCACGAGAAATAACTATAAAAGAACTCGAGACTTTTAATGGCTTACAGAAAAACAAAATTTACGTTGCCATAAATCATAAAGTATTTGATGTGACTTCAGCTTGGGAGTATTTCGGACCCGAAGGACCTGATTCATCTCTCGCCGGACGGGAAGCAAGTCGCGCTCTTGTCGCACTAACATTGCGAAAAGACAACAATAAATTGGACGATTTTACGGACTTTAACTCCATGCAATTAGACTATTTATTTGAGCTAGAAACTCAATACCGTGAGCGATATCACTTCGTGGGAGAGCTAGTCGAGAAAAAGCAACCCAAGCTATTACAGAAATTATGTGCTGAAGTTATTCGAAACGCGCTACAGACAAGAAGCAATTCTGGGCTAAAAAATCTAGAAGGCCATGTTGGTCAATTGCCGCTTCCCAAGAGAATACAACACGAGATTCTCGACAACTACAGAAAAGAGTACTAAACAAAAACAAACTTTGAAAAAATATTTTTGATATTTCTTATGCTATCAATGCTGAGCATTTTGTAAATAAACATTTACGTGTAAATATTGTAATTATTTTGTATCGAAACAATTGTATATTTGTACTATAGTTGCCAAATTTTGTACAATAACATAGTAGAAAAATATTTTAAATATCTAATTGAATTGAGAATTCTGTAAATATATCAAGTCGACAGGCTTTCGACTAGAAATTATTTTAAATATTAGAAATAGAATATAGGCTATAATTCATAAAATCTTTGCTGAGCAAAGTTTTTTTTTTAAACATACATTTGCTGGATATTATTCTATTAAATTATTTTAAAATTACCTCCATGCGAGTTGTGTGTTTTATTATTGCAGATAGTTGGAAGAATTTCAAGATATTTGATCCAATAGTTTGAGTTTTGCGGGAGAGATATCACTTTTAAGTAACCTTTGTTGTTAACCTTCCAGTCATTCATCCCGTGATCGGAAAGATCATTTATCAAAACACAAAACAAACGGAAAAACCTCCCTTCCTCCTTAACTAAAGACGTGATAGATAATAGTATTAAAGAAAAATATCTCCTTAACTCATGACTTAACTGCCTGTCTCATAAAAAACAGTAGCATGATAGGAAACGGTCATGTTGAAAACGCTAGTCGAGTACAGTAAGTCCGTACAAACCAGCGAACCTTCAGGCTGAAAATTTGCCAATAAGCAGTCACAATATAAGAATTTGATACACCGTTTTTATAGAACAACTCCAACTGGTTCTTTTGGGGAATTTTACTGTAGTGTTTACAGCGAGTTTATTTTCAAAAACCAAAACAAAATTCATTTTGCCATGTTTTACTAAAAGCAAACAATTTGGTACAATATGCAAAAGATTCAATGCATAAATATCAGTACAAAACTAGTATTAGGAATAGAAAAAAAAGGAACAAGAAACTGTAATTATAAATTATAAATACTAGTTTTAGCAATTATAGTTTTTGTACTTCTCATCATATATATACATACATAATTATTTTATCATTTTGTGTAAAATCACGTTTTTCAAAACTGAAAAAAACCCTGCTTTGATTATTTAATTAAGATATTATCATTATTGTTATTACTGTAAGGAAATGCTGTGGCTATCGATGCAGGAGACACCAAAACATACGCTTCGCAGTGGTTACAAATACACTATTGCCCTTAGTTTTATCAGATAAGTATATTGTTACTGTCAAAAAGTAATAGAACTGACTGACTGAGTGGAAAGGTTGTTATTATTATGGTTGTAAAAGGTTGTCAGTCTTATCAATGTAGTTCTTCTTGAATGAAAGCGAGTCAAAAAGCCAAATATTGCAAGCCAAACCAACATAAACACTGACATCATTAATGCCGTCATAGGTGTAAGTCGTTTAATATCTCTTCAAACAACGTACGCGCGGAAACACGCATATGTAAAATAGCATAAAATGGCGCCAAAAATGCACAATCGTACGGGTCCAGCAGTTCAAATTCCATTGAATTCTTTGTCAATTAAGTAAAATTACTATACCAATCGGGTTCAAAAACTGCAGATTATAGTTCAAGATAAATAGTTTTATTCATAGCCAGAAAATGTTTTGTAGCCGTTTGCAGAAAAATAGCACGGAATTCTAAAAATGTCTGTTTGTTTTTTTCATTCGTCCTGTTAATTCTACCAACATATTGGTAGCTTTTGTGTAAATTCCCAGGAGAGTCAAGATGTAGGATTGAACCATGCAATGCGACTTTACACAAACAAGACATTTCAAAAGGAATGTTTTTTCAATATTTTGAAAAGTTCAAGCGACTTTTAATAGCGAAACACAGTTCGGAATTACAACTACATAAGTTGGCAACTAGCTACTATTTATTTGAAACTAAACCAAAGCGTTGAAAACTCAATTCGTTCCCGATTTTTTAATTGACGTCAACAATTAACGATGCAAGAATTACGTAATTTTTCGTACTTTGTCTTTTTATTACATGTTCAGGCTTGTTGTACTTTCAAGAAAGTTCTCGTCGGCGAACAAAAACAGCTATCAGGAAACAATTTACAAATAGAATAATATCAAAATTGTAAAGAAGAGATTAGCTATTATAGTCTAATTGAATAAATCATGAAAACAAATTATTAAAGATAAAAAAATCCGATAAAAATATGTCTGCAGTAAACAATGGTAAACAAATGCTTGCAAATACAACCGCCCACGTCATAAAGCCAACCAAGTCACGCCTAAAAAAAAAGAACCCGGATCGTTAAAGTAGTACAATGACTACCATCCGGAGTATTGTACGTTGAGGGAGCAATCTGTCTCTTGGATGTTGACTTTATTGAAACACTTTCAAAGGTTTATGTCTTGTTGCATTAAAGATAAAATTTCTTGCTGTTTTAGGTCATTTCCCGTCTGCTAGCCCCTATCATAACATCCAAACGACTGTAAACGTTTGAGGTGAAGCGAGTTGGAATTTGCAGTGTAAGCACTTTTCCTTACAATAACGTTTTGAATAATTTTATAATCCGGGGTTACCCCTCACTTACACTGTAGCAGTATTTGCTAAAGACAAGGGACTTTTTCTAAAACGTGCTGCAAAATGAGCCAAAAAATTATTTCCCACTGAGTAAAGCATCCAAATATTTGGTTAGTGCATTGTCGAAGCAAGTCAGTGTGGGTCGTCCTACTTGAAGCCGTTCCAATCCATTGTACATGTCGAGCGTTTTAATACTTATCCCTCTACAGGGAACAGTTTCTAAATTAAGAAACAAAAAATCCTAAATAGCTGCTAGCAAACCATACAGTTTAATGAAATTCAACAACTCTTTATTTGTCATGCAAAACTACTTGCCACCACAAAAATGTTGTATAGAAGATTTAGAAACTACAAAAACGTGTAAACATTACAGTTTTTACTTGTTAGAACTGGTTATTATGCTTTTATTTTTAAATAAACTTATCATGCTACTTGTTTACATATAATGCAAGTGAATGTAAGAGAAAAAGGGTAAAAAATACCATGTTTCGTTAGCGGGACTAGCAAACTGACTAAATCACGAGTTTTTCTAATACACCAATGCACAACAATCAATAATTGAATCAAATAACTGTTTGTATTATACTGCAAATGAAGCGACACGCTGAGAAATTGAATAGACATTAAACAAAAAAATACCACGGAGCTATTGGAGTTGTACATTGGACTTTATAAAAATAGCCATAATTCACGTGACTGGGAGCCCTCTGAGACGCACACCCTATTTCAAAAAGGATGTCAAAGAAAAAGTAATTTCAAGACGGAAAGGAGCTATGGGTATACGTGCTAAAAAAACCAAAATATGACTTGTAATCATTACTTTCATAAAATAAGTTAATCAAGTTAAAAATTATACAGCAATATAAACATAAAATGCGAACTAACTGAAATGTAAACGTTACATTAAAATAGAATGAACTTGGAGGTTTCTTCGCCTATTTAATTATAAGTTTCATGATTTTAAAACATTTTGCCAATTTTCAAAGAAACTATTTCTAAGTCATGTTTCAAGCAGTGAAGAATCTAAATATAAAATCAAAATCCTAAAATAGGTTAACTAGCATTCTTTGTTTTAATAGAAACCACAGGATTTGCACAGTGAATAATGTTGGTCGATCAGTTGGAGATTACACGAATGACATTCTTGGCTTAAAATAAACTATAGAGAATTGCACAATGTTCTAAATTTACTAGCATTTATTATTAAATATTTCCAAGCCGTACAAAATATCTAACAATAATTTGTTTAAGATAAATAATCTATTTGATCTATTTCCACATTTAGGTAACACAATTGATAAATAAGGCTGTTTGAAACCACTCAAAATTAGAAAAGAAACTTTTATCAAGCTCTTTCTAATTTTCGGTACTTTTCTGTTCCAATTGCAAAACTTTTTAAACGATAAAATATAATTCTTTAAATATAATTCTATTAATAAAATAAACATTTCAATATATGCAATAGTTTGTTTGTACAATTTCAATGCAATATTATTCAAATTATGCATAACTATTGTTGCCAGGAAGAGAATTGAAGTTTTTTTCTTTCATAAAACTTCCTAAAAATAAGATTCTTGAAATCATTGCATAATGAACTTTCTGAATGGCTGCCTTTCAAACAACACACCATGCAAACATGAGGCTCAACAATGTGTATCAACAATATGGAAAACTCCTACACAAACTCCTACACAATTTCAAACACCCACACAATCTTGATTTACCAATGATTTGATAAAATACTTTTGAATACAAGTGAATTCAGTGGTAAATATTTTTGCCTTTAGTTAAAATTGAGATGAAATTATTATTAATTGGTAAAAGAAAACTTTCAATACACAGATTTTTGAAATTCTTAAAATAGTTTACACATAAACATTTGAGTTGTAAGCAATAATTATTGTCAAACTCATTAATATTTCAATAGAAGTTTCCAAAAGAAATCATAATCATTTCGCATATATTTATTTAACCTAAAATTCATCCAAATTATTCAACCTGGATTTCTCTTAATATTTTTTTAATCATTAAAATAATATAGATTTGAGTTTGATAGAGTGCAAATAGTATTCATCCATGAAACTTTAGTAAAATAGTACAATTTTTGCTAATTCTATATTGTTTTCTATTGTTTAATTTAGCACTATTTTCTACTATTTAGTATTTCACAGATATACTGTTTGCACCTTGTCTACTGTAGATATAAGACTACTTGAAGGGTGCCTTCACCAAATGCATTTCCATCAATAACAGTTAGTGAAATTTCTAATTTATACAGTTCAAATCAATGGGTCTTTATCACACATGTTTATTCCCATGAGAGCGAAAAACCTTTGTTTGGAACGTTCTGAAACGCATGAAAGCGAGGTCCAGGGGACCCAAGGGATTCAAAACCTAATGTTTCAACCAATATGGCGGCCCGTGATAAAAGTGAATAACAAATTCTGAAAGCACTCATAACTCTCCTATACCTGTAGCCCAGTACATGCATTACATCTTGGTTAACTTTATATTCACCACCGTTACCTTTCCCTTTGGTGGATACAATCAATCTAAAGAATGTTGCCACTATGAACTTCAAGTATAAAAAATAAAAATAAAAGAACTTTAAGTATACACAAGGGATGGCCTGCTGTACAGACTCTTTTTTTTGTGCTCAAAATATTTGCAAAAAAATTGAGTCTGCTGAACTGAGCCGCTAATAAGTTTCCAATATGCACGTGATGATGTAATAAAATATAACCTCAACTATCCAATCAGAAGCTCTGATAGAAAACTTTGCAAACGCAGCCCATCCCCCACTGTAAAAATTTGGCCATCTTCGAATATTTCAGTTTCTGGATTAGATGGAGAAGGCAATTTACGGAATGGTCAATTAACATATTTTGAGCACAAAAAAGAGTCTGCACAGCAGGCTAACACAAGGGACAGCGAATGTATAATCGTATGTCAGTAAATTGCCAAGTATTTGTAATATGTGTGTTATTATTTGTATTGTGTGTATTAATATAATAAGAAGGAGAATAACAGAAAGCAAAAATGTACACTAATGAACTTCAAGTATACACAACTGCACTTAAAGAAAGCATAGACCTGTATTGATCGCTGAGGTTGATGTGTTACTACAGTATCTAATTAGATGCAGTATGTTCACAGCTTCCAATAAAGAGGGTGAGCTGTTTGGATGGTTCATGTCTTTGGTACTAGAATTGAAAAACTAGCCATTTATTTTGAAAGATTTTCAAGAGGAATATTATTGTTGCTTACTGTTTGCCATGACAAAGCATAACTGAACAAATAATTGTATTATGATCAAAATGCTACTTGTTTGCATATAATGCAAGTCACAAGTGTTTTTTTGATACAACAAAGCAAAACAATAAATCTTTGAATCAAATAAATGCTCAAATTTCATAGATACTGAGGTTTACCCATGACAAAGAACTGGCTGATGTCTTTGACATGAGAATAGAAGAATTGGCCATTTATTTTTAAAAAAGATAAAGATGATGAATAATTATCCATGCTACCCTTGCTTCTTTTCAGTCCAGTAGCATGACTAGCATTGCCTTGGCACCCATGGACAATATTTTGAATTTTTGATTGAGTAGAGGCTCCAGTTTATTGTGATTGCACAGGTATGTTTAATTTACAGAAGGACAAAACAACTTAGATCTTACACTTGACCAATTGATGGATTTACAAATTGACTATTAGCTTTTCCTTCATAAGAAGGCAGGGACACCACAATAACTTACAGGGCCTGAAGGATAGATAGTTTAGACCACACACACTGGCAACTTCCTGGCCTATAGTGGTGAATAGTGGTGTAGGTTATTCAACTTGTATGTTCCTGCAGAATGTGTAATATTCATGGCCTCTGGTTTAAGGTCTTGTCTGAGAAGACATGTGCAGATAACTAAGGCAGCACCTTCCCAATTGGTTCAACAAAGACCCAAACCCAAATTTTAAGTGCTTGATAGTTCAGCACATAACCAACTCAGTTAACCAGGTGGCAGTTAAATCTATGCTGAAATCTATGCTAATCATTTAACCTTTTGTTTATCAAGCACTTTCTTTTAGTCTTTTTAATTCAAACAGTATAAACTTTGTCTAGACTAATAAGAACAGGTTCCCATTTAAATCAGTGTACCTTCCTATTTAAATGTGTACTCATGCAAATTGTGTTGATGTGTGTTAAACACACAGATCAACCAATCAGAGAATATTATTTCTAAAGTGAACTTCTCTGATTGGTTGATCTGTGTGTTTAGCACACAACAAAATTTGCATAAGTACACATTTAAATGGGAAAGTACAGATTTAAATGGGAACATGTTTACTGCGGTTTTCGACTTTCTGTGAACTCAGACATTCCCACGGCTTGTTGTGAAACACGTTTTTAGCTGCCGTCAATCAAAACTAATTAGTCGGTACCTTTTAAATCCTTGATTGACGGCAGCTAAAAACGTATTTCACAACGAGCCGTTGAAATGTCTGAGTTCGCAGAAAGTCGAAAACCGCAGTAAGGTTAATTCTTTTGTTAACTATAACTTGGGATTGTAATTATACTGTCCAGTTCTTCAAGGTTGAAGTTTAATTTTTTGTTATTTTGTTATTTTGTTTTTAGAAAACGTGTAGAATGTGAAAAACTTTTGCACCAAAGATATATCCCATTTGGAGAGATTTCCCCTTTTTACAGGGTCTTAGGTTCTTTGTCCTTTTGCAAATGACGATCTTCGTCTGAGATATTAATACTAGCAGGGTCTTTCGCTGCTACTCTTGGTCTTCCTGTAGCTAAAATGGAGTCAAATAATCGGGTTCCTAGTCTGGATTTCAATGTATCTAAATGGTTTTCATATCCTTTGATAACTTTGCCAAGGGTTTTGCTCTCCTTAGCCAAGTACTGTAGTTGATTGTACAGAGTTCTGCCAGTATCCACTAGTGGGTGAATTGGAATAGTGTCATGTTTCCTGTCTGTATATTTGCTATTTTTACATATAACAATATTAACTCCTTATGAACTAGTAAAAACCTCTCATGTTTTGCTACTGTCATGTTCTTCAGATGTTGATAAAGTTTTTGGTAATTTAAACCCTACCCTTTGTGCAATCTTGTCTATTGAAATCTCACCAGCACCCTTGTAATATGTATATAATTCCTGTGAAAGAAAATATAATAATACAATTAAAACCAGGACTCTGTCTCATTGGGATCAATATCTTATTTTAGTGACAGAGGCAGTTAGCATGTATCTTTGACCTCTAAAGTTATGTTGGCTAGTGGCTACAGTAAAACCCCACGTATAAGAACCTAGATTTTCCAAGTCAGCCTGAACAGGTTCTGATATAAATGGTGCTTAACTTGAAATCAGACTATCTAGGTTCTATTAGCATCACTCACTTCATCATTACAGCACCTTTCTTCCTATTTTATTTACATACAGGTCAATGATTTTGTACAGGGCTCTTTTTTACAAAAAAGAAAATGAAAATTTTAGCCTGACACGTTCTTAAATTTTAGGTTCTCATACACAGGGTTTTACTGTAGTCCTGGTAGGGTCACCCAGGGTATGTAATGGCTGATTTTAAGCTTGCTCAATTACTTTTTTCCCTCACTCAAGTGTTGCATAATACTTTTTATAAGCTTGCTTGCACATATATTTTTACTATTTTTAATGTTGCACATATTTGTTTTAGGATCAAGACCTTGCTCATTATTTTTTGGGGAAATTAAACCATCCCTCCATCAAATATCAAATGAATCCTAACAATAAAAGGCCATGGTACACTTAATAAATCCTGAAAGCCTGTAAAATGAATGCTGTGATAGCTTGCTGTTTTGCTATCCATCCAGAATATGACCCAATTGACAGAAATGGAGTTATATTGTGGTCTGCACAGATAGGAGAAATAATAAAAGCTGCCATCGCTATTTTGGAAGCCTTTTCTTCAGTGAGTGTGTTAGATTGTAACTGTGCTAATAAATCGTACAGGCATTTGCTATTATGTAGATAGACTTTATCAGAGTATTTTCCTGAATATGTCACACAGGCTAGTAATGTGTTGTCAAGTGAAATACTCAGCAAAAAGAGTCAGGCAGCAATTGAATGCATATTGTACAATCATACAGTATAAACACCCTGTTAGAACAACTATTCCCAATGATCATTATTATTGAGTGGCTGTATTTGAACAGCCAACTGCAAGATGTACAATATGATGTACAACAATGACAATAATGTTGATGATGATGACACCAAATAATTACAAAGGTAATTTCTCAGGATGGGAGGGGGGGGGGGGGGGGGGGGGCTTTGAGTGAGTGAGCAAATGCAGATAATAAACATTACTCATTGAAGTTTTTGTGATTTCCAGAATAAAAAGAGCCCGCAGTGTCTCATGGGAAGGGGCAGTTCAATACTGCCAAATATACAACAGCTTTCAAGCATTCTGATTGGCTGTATTTTATATGATGTGGGATAAGAACTAAGATGACACATACTATAACAGTGAAATACCTGTTTTTTTCTTTCATTGGTCAGCATAGACAAAAAATTCACAGCATCTCTATTAAGATTTCCAGCTATTTCTTCATCTACAGACATTGAATTCCGGTATTCTGACATTAAGAATGAGTAGCCAAATATAGTCCTTGTGGAACCCTACAAAAGACAAATGAGTATACAAAATGGTATATATTGAAACTAAGTTTGTGTCAACTACATACAAAAAAGCTATGATTTTAATGAACCAAATTTTCAGACAAATATGATTTGTACAAAAACTTGGCTCATTAAAATCATAGCTTTTTTATATGTAGTTGAAAAAAATGTATTTTCAATATGATTCCTACATACCAAGACATAAGAGATTTTTCATAATAACTGACTTATGAAATGCAAATGAGCATATGTGTGAAATTACATGCTAATGAGGTGTGCATGTAGCTATTTGCTTTCATTGTTCTTTGAGCCACAAGCGACTGTCGTAATTTCAGAATAAAAGTTGTTTTGAGGATATCTATAACTGTTTTTGTTGTTCTTTCGCTGTTTTATTTTGATTATTTTAAGCCAAGAGCGCAACTCATTGAAGCACTTGCTACATGCACACCTCATTAACATGTTATTTCGCACATTTTAAATAGGTTAACAATGCGTTTTAAGGGACGGACCATTACTAGATATTTTAGGGGGGAGGGGGGAGGGGGGATTGGTTAAATACCCCAAAACAAATTCGAGAACAGCCAAAAAAATATTCATGCAAAAAAAAATTTGCCCAACCAACACTTTACACAAACCCGGGGTAACCAATCGATAAAATTGATGATCAATTAAAATCAATCAATCAATCAATCGACTGATATCGGAAATCGATGACCAATTGATGGACGAAGTTGATGTGACTTTTCATCGAATGACATCGATTGCTCAATCGTTAATATCAATTAACATCGATTGTAAAGATTGGCATTGTTTTTCAATACGCTTAATACATGACACAAATACATATAACTGATCAGTTTATTTGAATAAAACTCAATATTGAGTGCCTGCACTAAGGCTAACAGTAACATATCATCGTCATCTCAGGAATTTAAGATCTTCTTCAAGTCACAGCGAACTTCAATTGTCTCAGGTGCCGATTGATGGTCATTGATCATGTGTTATGTTTTGTACTCAACTAATTTCCCAAATAATTCAATTCATGCGTTCACAAAGCATGTCAAAAACAAGATAAAATAATCAGTAAATGTCCGTGTCAGGCATCCCAGTAGTCTCCTTCGCAGCTGTTTTTAGTAACACCACACAATTCGCTCCCGCCCCACAAACGAGGGAATGGTTGCATGACGACACTAAGAACGGCTACGAAGGAGACCAGCATAACTGGTCTTACTATGCTATACTAGCCTGCGTCACACCCGGACTTTTTCTCGGTTAAGTCTGTCTTTAGAACAACAAAACCACCTTTGTCAAACATCAGTTAATGAATAACGAATTGAAACAAAGAATCAACTATTTATTTGATAACACTTTCAATTACAAAAGTATACATGATAATGATGCATTAGTACATTGACCGACTTGAATGAGCATATGGTATTAACATGCACATGTTTGTTTAAATCATGCGAAACACAGTTGGAGACTCTTGATATGGTAGTATCAGCTATATGAACAGAGTAACTGGTATGTTTATATCGCCTCCTCCTAGTTGACAAGGACCAATCGCTGAAACGCGACCTGATTGTCTATACGATCACAACTTCAATCAGTAGAAACAGAAAAATATCAATCGTTGAATAACATTTGACCAATAGATATTCATCGATTAGCATGATAATCATCGATTGGGTATTTCTGTGTGAACTATTGATTGGTCATTGATTGACCAATATACCAATCGATATCAATCAGCCAATTGTCCTATTTCACTATGACGTCACATCAAAACATTCTATTGTTCTAACGCAAAGGATCATGGTCGCCAGTGGGGGACAGATTCATAACAACAATACAAAAATACACGATAAAATTGCATTTACAAGTCGGATAGGAAAGAAATGACAACAAAATACCATAAATATGAAAGTATAAACATAGACACATAAAATACATAAAATTAAATAATATTATCTAATTTTTATGTATGTATGTGTCTATGTTTATACCTACATATTTATGGTATTTTGTATTTTTGAAAATTGAGCTTCAAATTAATTTGAAGCTCAATTTTCAAAAAGAACGAAGATTTAGTTGAAATTACCATTGTTTTCGGCGATTCTATCCCCCACTAAAACACATATGAAATAGGGTAATTGCATCGGCCTAATATCGATTTATCGATTGGATAGTCGATCATCGATTTCATCGATTGGTTTAATACCCCGGGCTCAAACCTGGAGGATTCATAACTTGTCATACTTTTGCTAAAATCTATTTTTCTGTACAAATTAAAATCGTTTTAATTTATAAACAGCTTCATTCTATAATTTTGAACATTTTAATGACTGTCTGAGTGAGAACTAACGTGTGTCAGTTGTGACTTTGGATGAAGGTCTCCAAAAATAGACAGTTTCAAAAAAGCAAAATTATCAGCAATTTCCTCAAACCCAAAAATAAAATGCACGTGCGTCAATTCCTTACCTTTGAACCATATAAACCCTTTAATTCTTTCATTATGCCACGAAGAACTCTCAATCTCACTTTTGCCGCCATTTTGAATATTTAGTTTGAGAGGGACTGGGCATTTGGCAAAGGGAGCCCAAAATGATAAAAATATTTACATTTTCACTCTTTTTGTTCACTATTTTAAAACAAACTAATAAGGATATTTTTTTTTAATTTTTCTATGATGTTTATGTGTCGTTTGTGTGTAATTATTTCAACAAAATTGAAAAATTCAAAGTTCTGTGTTTTTAATTTGATAACCGCTGACCTGAAGTTCGGGGGAAAAAAACAATATGGCGGCAAAAGTGGAAGAAGATTTGCCTTTGAAAGAACTCTTCGAACGAGCTTCGGTTTTACATGAAAACATCGAAAACAGCGATGAACCAAGCAACTCTGAAAACCTACAGGTAAAAGAATGTATAAGATAGTTTCATTATAGAGAAAATATACCCAAAAGGTGGTATTATTGAGTTGTCAAATGCTTTTTTCTTTACAGAAAAATATTTCAAAAGCATTGGATCTGTTAGCAAAAACAACAGAAATGGTCAATAGAATAGGGCTGTTTAGCACCAATGAAGAACTAGAAGAAGTTGCAACCACAGATTTAAGGTATTAAATCAGGCTTAAATTAAATTTGAAAATATGTACATTGTAACTTAATTTAGTTACAACGGTGCTATATAAGAATTAAAAATTTCTTAATTTATATATAAGCTTAATTATATAAACCAATAGGTTGCACAATAAATCATAACTGAAGTGAAGAAAATTTGTTGGGTATACCCAATCGATGATATTCGATAAATATCTGAATAACAATCAATACATCTACATCTTCACCGGCTTAACGTCCTTACCAGGAAGGTCTTTGCAGATGTAATTACAAAGGCAGCACCTTCTTCTCGATTATAAGACCCTGAGTATTTGTCCAGCAGGGACGCGAATGCTGTACCTCCCACGCGATAGCCCAGCTCTTAACCAGCTAAGCCAACCAATTGTCAGACGTCATCGCCTATGGTGTCATTTCTATGCAGATGAGCCTGCGACTACGCAAGAAACATTGGAGTTCTATTCGACAAGCACATAACATTGGAAAAACACGTCACAAACACTTGTAAATCAGCTTTCTATCACTTAAGGAATATTGCTAAAATAAGAGACTGTCTAACACAAAGTGATGCAGAGATCTTAGTGCATACATTCATTTCGTCCAAACTAGACTATTGTAATGCACTCTTATATGGCCTCCCACAGTGCGTCCTTGACAAACTTCAGTATGTGCAAAACTGTGCGGCACGTCTTGTGACAAGAACCAAGCGATCGGAACACATTACTCCAGTTCTATGAGAATTGCACTGGCTGCCAGTAAGGCAGAGAATTATATACAAAATATTACTCCTTACCTATAAAGCACTTAACTCTATGGCTCCAACGTACTTAACCGATTTACTACAATGCTACACACCACCAAGACAACTAAGATCGTCATCAAAAAATCTACTCAAAGTACCAAATAGCAACCTGAAGTCCTATGGCGAAAGAACCTTCCAAGTAGCTGCCCCTAAACTTTGGAATGAACTTCCCGAAAACGTTAAGATCAGTAATTCAATAAACGAATTTAAAACCAGCATAAAGACATTACTATTTAGAGACGCTTTTCAGTGAGATATATTAAGATAAATAAGTTGAAACTTAATCCTTAATGTAAATAGAACAATAACGTATATAGAACAATAGGTAACACTTAAAATCAATTTTAATATACATATAAAAAGTAATTTTAATATCAATTTTTATATACATAGAACAATAGATAACTTAAATTTCAATTTATATACATAGAACAATAGATAACTTTTAATTTCAATTTACATACATCAAACATATATAACTTTTAATATAAATTCATATACATAAAACAATAGATTACTTTAAATATCATTCTTTCAATTAATTATTGTAAAGCGCCATTGAGCTTCCGGAAATGGCGCTATAAAAATGTTTATTTATTATTATTATTATTATTATTAATTGATATCAATTAGTGGATTAATATTGATAATCGATGTAAACGACTTGTGTAATTATCAATTGCAATTGATAGCTTAAGGTGGCTCGACTGAGTATTTTTGAAGGGCCACCGTCGCTGTTTGATCGCAAAGTACGTCGCGCGTAGAAAAATAATTTCAAATTAATTTCCATAGCGAGTTCAGGCATAGACTGAAGTTTGTTCTGAAGTTTCAAATATTGCAATCGGAACTAGTAATAATTTTTTATGATAGAAAAGTAGTTTTGACAAATACGACAATTTTAGGCGAAATAGAGTTTTCTATAAAACCGCATTGGTTGTTTCACAAACTTCAGATCAAGGTCTTCGTTGTTGCTGAAAATAAAAGATTTATATGGAGGCATTTTTGAATAAAACGCTTTTAAACATTTACACAACAAATAAATTAAATTAATCAAGCATCCATTTCACTTGATCAAAAACATCACTACAAAAGCTCAGAAAACGTTGCTTTTGGTCTCATTTGGTCAACAAATGCCTTAGTTATCCGTCTGGCGAACATGAACGAAATCACTTCAGGCTATTAGGACATACATGATTTTTCGTTTGGTGAGATATAACTGCGCTTTTTCTTCTTTTGACTAATATTGCACACATTTTTACAAAATATTTCAAAACTTAAAATTTCCTTGATGAATTTTTTTCTTACCGCAGCATTGACTTTTTGAGATAGTTACTCATCGAGCCCTACAGTTTTATGACCATTGATAGATTGGAAGATATCGAAAATAATTTTCAAAATAGGTAAACTTTTCGACCGCTTACTCAAGGTTCGCATTGTTTTGGTTGTCCGAGACCGCTATTGTCTATATTTTTTACTCAAGTTGTGAATTCCGATATTCATTGTCACCTCACAAACAACATCGTTTATAGCCGAGCAGCTCCGAATATGATCGCTTGAATATTATATTATAAATGACAAAGGATGGTTACGATGGGTGCTTGTAACGCAATTCCAGCTGATATGCAGTATTTCGAATAACATGCCTCTAACTAAACTTGATAAAAAGCGAAAAATCACTGGGCAAAGATTCGTAGTACAGCATATCAGCTGGAATTGCGTTACCGTCCTTTGTCATTATAATATAATATTCAAACGATCACACTCGGAGCTGCTCGGCTATAAACGAACGGTAGTCAAGTGTTGTTTGTGAGGTGACAATGCATATCGGAATTCACAACTTGAGTAGAAATATAGACAATAGCGATCTCGGACAACCAAAACAATGCGAGCCTTGAGTAAGCGGTCGAAAAGTTTACCTATTTTGAAAATTATTTTCGATATCTTCCAATCTATCAATGGTCATAAAACTGCAGGGATCGATGAGTAACTATCTCAAAAAGTCAATGCTGCGGTAAGAAAAAAATTCATCAAGGAAATTTTAAGTTTTGAAATATTTTGTAAAAATGTGTGCAATATTAGTCAAAAGAAGAAAAAGCGCAGTTATATCTCACCAAACGAAAAATCATGTATGTCCTAATAGCCTGAAGTGATTTCGTTCATGTTCGCCAGACGGATAACTAAGGCATTTGTTGACCAAATGAGACCAAAAGCAACGTTTTCTGAGCTTTTGTAGTGATGTTTTTGATCAAGTGAAATGGATGCTTGATTAATTTAATTTATTTGTTGTGTAAATGTTTAAAAGCGTTTTATTCAAAAATGCCTCCATATAAATCTTTTATTTTCAGCAACAACGAAGGCCTTGATCTGAAGTTTGTGAAACAACCAATGCGGTTTTATAGAAAACTCTATTTCGCCTAAAATTGTCGTATTTGTCAAAACTACTTTTCTATCATAAAAAATTATTACTAGTTCCGATTGCAATATTTGAAACTTCAGAACAAACTTCAGTCTATGCCTGAACTCGCTATGGAAATTAATTTGAAATTATTTTTCTACGCGCGACGTACTTTGCAATCAAACAGCGACGGTGGCCCTTCAAAAATACTCAGTCGAGCCACCTTAACTGACATCAATTGCTATTGATTATCGATAATCAGAGATAATTGGAGACGTCCTTGTGATTATTGATTGGCCAATATCAAGCAATATCAATAGTAACTTTATCGATTAATATCAATGTATTGATTGAATTTCTGATGATCTGTTAATTTTTATCGATAGGGAACTCAGGGAAAATTGTATGGATGTCACCTTGAAATGTTTTGTTGGTTTTCAATAATTTGTGTTTGTCAAAATACCACAATATTTAGCAAAAAGTTTTTTTTTTCTGCAGATATTTTCTATTACCAGCCTATTCTGGTGATTTAGTTGTTCGTCAAGTGTCCAGTGAAAGAATGTCTAATGTCAAAATTGCAAAGGTTAGTGATTGAAGATACATGTCTATTGCATAACCAACATCTGTTAAACAATTATTAACTATTTAGAGAGTAATAGTATTTAAGGTGACTGGCTACTTTTGAACGCCTTTGAACGTTCGATTCGAGCCCACGATGTGCGCACACACAAAAACTGCTGAAAAAAATACAACATTTTATTTAGGAACCATACACGTTTTGAGCTTCAACAGGGCAAAACCCTCGAATTTTGAACATTATTTCCAAAAGTAGCCAGTAACCTTAAGAAATGAAATACGTCTTGAAACCGAGATGTGTTTAGGAGGATTCGCAAGCAGATCAGTCCAAACACGAGATGAAGTCAAGTGTTTGGACCTGCTTGAGAATTCTCCCAAACTTATCAAGGTTTTCATAAGCAAGTGAAAACACAAAAGACATGTTTCATTTCTTTTATAAAATAACAATCAATTTTTGGATTGAAATTGTTGATTTTCTTATCAATTTTTACTGGCAATCATTCTAGGAATAATCAGATATTTAACAGACCTTCATCAGAGAGTTTAAGGGATGTTTTGAAAAATGTTGAAAAATGACCAAAATTGACATTCTTTTCTTACCCAAGGTATAGGAAAAATTTCAAATTTTTGACCGAGTCAAGCTGGTAATCTTCTTATCAATTTTTACTGGCAATCATTCTAGGAATAATCAGATATCAAACATACCTTCAATCACATAGTTTTAGGTTTTTTTTAAAAAATGCTGTAAAATTAGCAAAATTAGCATTTTTTAACATAGCCGGCATGGTTGAAAATTTCAATTTTTGGACTGATTGAAATTGTTGAATTTCTTATCTATTTTTACTGGCAATCATTCTAGGAATAATCAGATATCAAACAGACCTTCAATCAGATAGTTTTATAGGGGTTTGAGAAATTACATCATTTGTTCATTGTTTTGCACAATTGTTATTGATCGGCTCTCAATTTCTCCCAAACACATTTTGATTTTCATTTATATATGAGACTGTAAAACACAGAAGACATCTAATTTTGCAAATTCATTATATGTCACAACAGGAAGCCCAAACCAAATTAATTTATCAAACCACAGGAATCCCAACCCCATCCCTCTCCTATCAAACTTGAAATTAAATTTGTCAAAATGTGTTTTTATTTGTGTTGTTCAAGTTTCCATTTCTTTAAACACAATGTCTGATATTTTATGCTGAATTTGTTGTTATTTTTAGATATATTTTATAGATTTTCTCAAAAGATGTAAAGACTATGAAATTACAGATAAGGTATAAATAACAAAATATTGATCATTATGAATAATTTATTAATATAAAACTGTTTGTTTTTGCAATTCTGTCATATCATGGTTCTCTCAAATAGGGATAGACATCCCCAAGACACTGAGATAGTGATGATTATATTTAGATAATTTATAAGTCCAGTTTGTATGGTGTTCATGAAACCTTACCAAGTGATAATTGTCATGTAAGACAAAAACCTTTGCCAGAAAAATACAGAACACAATTTATAAATTGTCCTTGTTTGTTTCATTCATTGGTCCATTCTTTTTTGTATTCGAATATTCTATAACAGCATATTTTTATCGCTATCATTCCCTGACAAAGCTCTTCCCAGATGTTTCCTACACTACACTACACTACACTACACTACACTACACTACACTACACTACACTACACTACACTACACTACACTACACTACACTACACTACACTACACTACACTACACTACACTACACTACACTACACTACACTACACTACACTACACTACACTACACTACACTACACTACACTACACTACACTACACTACACTACACTACACTACACTCATTTATTTATTTGACAAAAATGTTTAAAAATTTGGTGCGAATTCCTTTTTGTTTTCACTCAATCATTCAATTGTCCATGCATTCTTCTATCCTCACAGTGGTTAGTTTATACAATAATTGTAACACATATTTTTCATATTTGGAAGGACGTTTTCCAGTTATCTGAAAGTAAATCAGCACCATTACCAGGACCTGAAGGTTTAAAACAAATGGCCAATTCACGAGCAGAAAAGATTCAACAATATAAAGAACAGAAACAACAAGAAAACAGGCTTAAGGTAAAATCCTTAAATAAAATGGGGCTGTATGCATTATTTTATTTATCTGCCCAAATCCTGGGTGTTAATTAACAAATAATTAAGGTTCAGCCGTGGTTTATACTCTGATAACCGCACGCTTGGCAATTTGAACACACGAGAAAATGTCAAGAAGCACGAGCTGAAAGCGAGTGGTTTATACTCTCATAAACCACGCTTGTTTGGCCAATCAGAGCGCGCGTTAGAATCAATCTATATAATAATGATAAATATACTACATTTTATGTTGTTGATGTTGTTAAATTGTGGTTAACTGGATGTGTATTGTCTTGTTGGTGTTTTTATGGGATGTTTTAAAAACCTGAGTGGAAGTCAACTTCAGTATGGGAGGCTTTATATAATTTTTTTAGTATGTCACACACTGGCTTTTGCTTGAGTAGTAAGGCCGTCAAATTTGCTGCACTTGTTTACACTACCAGATAATCAGTAATAAAATGTCTTACCTTCACAAAATAGTTTTGTGAAGGTAAGACATTTTATTACTGGTTAACTGGTAGTTAAAATGCTCTACCACATTCTATACCTACTGAGGGTGAGTAAGTGAGCTAGGAAGGCACATATGATATATCAATTATATGTTGGTAGTAGATCATTTTATTGGGTTCTTTTGGGCCACAGAAGAATCTATATATTATACAATTAAGTAACTAAATTAATGTGCTTTATTGTATATAGGAAATAAAAATGCGTTTAGATGGCAAAGATTTACACACTACAGATGATGAAATTCAGGTAAAGTTGAGCAGATAGCTATGAACTGTTTTGCAGCCCATTTTTGAACAGATATAAAAACATTTTTTAATTCACAATGGCCAAAGTAGTAGAGTTATTATGCAAAAATGTAAAAAGACACAAAAGTTTGATAGAGTACTCACACTAAACCCATGAAACAAATAGTCTGTAAATATAATTAGTACTAAAAAAGTGCTAAGTAAACAATATTAGATAAAGGATTTACTAAAGATTATTGTTAATGGATTCAATGGGGATTCTGACATCGTCAAGTTGGACTCTGAGTTTGAGTTGGACTTTGAGTTGGATTTGAGTTTGAGTTTGAGTTACAGTGCAATACAAAAATGTACCTATATTTAAACACAAAGTGAAAATATCAATGGTAACTTATTTAATGCTTTAGAAGTCGTTTCCTATTCGCTTGTAGAGTTACTACTGTGTTTTACCCCGGTCAGAGTATACGAACACCTAAAACATTTACCCAATAATAAATAAACACAAGGTAACGTTTGTGGATCATGGGCCGTCTTTCCATGTGTATATTATAGTCCAACTCTGTATATCCCGACTCCTGATTCAGTGTATGTACTCTAGGACCGAGTTTAGAATAAAAATAACAATAGCCATGATAACCTGTTGACCTAAATGACTTATTTTCAAGTTCTACATCAGAGATGCATCAATCAAAGATAAATAACAACCCCCTAGCTATTTAACACCCCACAGGCCATATAACAAGTCATTTAGATGAGATTCACTTCAAAACTACAGAGGGTTTTTTTTTTGGTATATCCAATAGCACAAACTGAGAAATGCAAAAAAATACATGTGAACTGAGATGTGTTTTTTCTCACAATGATTGCCAGTTATCCAGTTTGCTCTCTGACAGAAAATGTTTTCCTGCCACTTAGCAGCAAACCAAAATAACAAAGCTGTCTTAACTATGGAAGCCTAGTTACACCAAAACATACAGCCTATTGAGCAAAATCCTGCTTTGGCCCAGTCTGTAAAAGGATTTGCTCCTTATTAGTAATTCTGTCATTTCACACTCAAAGACAAAGCATTTATTTAAGTCAACAATTTATATGAACATACACAGTGGTATTACAGTCATTGGTAAAACATGTTGAATAGTAAATCCCCAGGGGAAAGACTGTCATCATCAATTTCCTTCTTTATTTGTATAACTGCATAGCCAGGCCTTCCTCCCTCCACCCCCTTTAATCTGTATTATTTTCTCCTTCTCTCTTTACTACTGAATGGCATAGTTTTCAACGGAACTTCCCCCTAATCTTGATTGATATATTTTCATGTTATGGGGGGTAATATTTTCATATAGATCCCTGCAGAACTAAACCTTTAAACAATAACATAACCCCAACCTTGGTGATAGTACTGAAAGCCAACCAATGTAAATGTAGAACACAGTAAAACCCCGTGTATAAGAATCTAGATTTTTCCAAGTCAGCCTGAACAGGTTCTTATATAAATGGTACTTTTAACTTGAAATCAGGCTCTCTAGGTTCTATTGATGTGGTACCCCGGATGATGCACGTGTAAGGCATCATGGGGGACTCGAGGGAGAGAGATAAAAAACACACAAGTGTAGTTGTTTTACAGTTGTTAAGTCTTGTAATTAGTCTATTAAATAAAGAAAAAACCTGGGCCACATTAGCATCACCCATTATTTATTTATTTAATAACAAAAACCTTTCTTCCTATTTTATTTACATACAGGTCAATGCTTTTGCACATGGCTTTCTTTTTACAAAAAAAAAAAAAACAAGTGAAAATTTCAGCCTGACAAGTTCTTAAATTTTAGGTTCTTATATGCAGGGTTCTTATATTGAGTTGGAAGTGCACTTTTATTTTTGTATAAATTTAAGTTTTGTATAAGTTTAATTGTGACGCAGGGTTTTACTGTATATTAAATGAGTATTTAGTTGGAAGTGCACTTTTATTTTTGTATAAATTTAAGTTTTGTATAAGTTTAATTGCGACGCAGGGTTTTACTGTATATTAAATGAGTATTTAGTTGGAAGTGCACTTTTATTTTTGTATAAATTTAAGTTTTGTATAAGTTTAATTGCGACGCAGGGTTTTACTGTATATTAAATGAGTATTTAGTTGGAAGTGCACTTTAATTTTTGTATAAATTTAAGTTTTGTATAAGTTTAATTGCGACGCAGGGTTTTACTGTATATTAAATGAGTATTTAGTTGGAAGTGCACTTTTATTTTTGTATAAGTTTAATTGCGAAGTGCAAATAAAAGTAAAAACCATTTGATCCTGATTCAGATGTCAGTAAACCTTTTTTAAACAGACCAATTTTCTATATTTCTATTTGATGGACATTTTGATTTTTGAGGGTCTAACCACAGAGCTACTTGTGAATCCCAGCTGACATCTGTTATATAGTTTGCTAAATTACTATAAGTACTTATGCATCCTGTAAAAATAAAAATGTAAAAATGTTAACATGCTTATAATAAAAGTCCCAAACTTTGTTTCGGGCTTTTCAAATCCAATGGTATAAAATTGTTTAGTTAACCACCACATTCATCATAGGAGTGACTACTGAAGTCTTCTTGCAAACTACAATATTTTGCAAAATAAATGAAACTCCCAAACCCTATCAACAATATTGATCAGAGTTGGTTTCTTCTTGTTTGCCATGGCACAGTTTATTTTACATAGGATTGTAGCTACTATGATCTTAAAAAATGAAAATTGTTTTATTTGTTAAAGCAGGCTATATTTTTTCAGCTTAGCTGGTGGGGTCTGCTGTCTCTCACACACACTCCACACTACATTCTGTATTTACAACCACACTACATTCAATCTCACATGTTGATTTTTGCGGAGGGAGGAAAACCGGATAACCTGGAGAAAAACCCTTGTGGCATGAGAGAGATCAACACCCATGCCACCCATAATCTTGATTGTTATACCGTGATTTTTCTTGACTAATAAAGTGTCTTTTTTATTGTTTAACAGCGAGAATATTACATATTATTAATAAAAAACTGGGTGAATAAATCAATAGAGCATCTAGCAAGTATTAAAGGTAACATGTTTTATATAATAACAATTATAAGAGAAGATGGTGTCTTTTATTCTTCTTCTCTTCAACATAGTTTCATTTAGTGATATTTCAATTCTTATTCTAATCAAAGTCAATCAAGTCTTTCAATTCTTATATTTAAAAATACAAGATTGCCTGTTTTTAAAATAAAAATAAATTTAAAAAATTTATATAGTTCTAAATCATAGTTAATGTTAACTATGTTCTAAATGGAGCATTTTCATTAGCTTCTATATAGTTTGCATACTGTACAAGTTGAACAGTATATCATATATCATTTTACACCTCATCCGTTGAATATTTCGTTCTTATATTTTGATCTAGACATTTTGAATGATGTTATTTTTCTAAGTATCGTGTGTTTGTGATGTACTATTTGATACTTTGCAGACGAGCTTGAGATATTGGAACATATGGAAAAGATGAAGACGGGGAAGGCAAAGACTGAGGAAATCCGGTCACCAAGAAAGGTAGATGAAACAAACTACTGTAAAAACAAAGTGTGAATTCCGCACGTATATTATTTCTTCGAGGTAAAAATGGTAACATATACACTCTAAAAAGAGAGTGTTACTTACTGACGTTTTTGAGTGTTATAACATCTTTTGTCGGTAAATGAAACCCCTTTAAAAGAGTGTTATTTAGTGATGTTTCGGGTGTTTTAACGTCTTCAAATCCTTCGTCGGGGTAAAAATGGTAACTTGTACTGCCAAAAAAAAGAAGGGTTCTTTCGTTTTGTAATGTTTGTTACACAGCAAACGTTTATTTCGGTAAATTATGTCAAATTAGTCGTTTTAAAAGGTTAAAGCAAATCAAAAGTGGCTGAATGAATACAGGATTTTGAATATCTGGTTACAGCCGAAGAGGGGAAATCCTCTTCTTACAGCGACCAACGGCGTCGGTCACAAGTCGGCCACATGCAGCAATCACATTCATTTATTCAAATGTCAACATGCAAAACGCGTTTAGGCTGCTGTAAATAAAAAATAATGAACCAAAAACGCTCGTTGGTACTTAATATTCGATGGCAATGTAGTTCAAATAGGTTCTATTTTGTTCATAACTATATGAATACCGAAATCATAGAATGTATAGTATAAGGAACTAGTGAAATATTGAGTATTTAATCGAGGAAGATTTACTATATTTGAATATACCAATAATTAAAGAATACTGAATTGCAGGAAGGATGATGAAATATCGAATGAATGGTTGAACAAATGAAGAAAGATTGAATGGATGAACGCGAACAAATGAATGAATTCATGAAAGATTTTATTAAAAGCAAAACAAATCTTAATGGAACGCTTAGTTAGAAAAAAGCAGGCTTTAATAGAATTGAAATTATTTTTGTAGACAATTATTGACGAGATCGATTATCATTATTATTATTATTATTGTGTTTTCTTATTTTATTGTATCCTAGACGATCAGCCCACTATGTTTCAAACCATGTATCACCTCATGCACTTACTGACATATTTTACGACGAGGTTCGGTTGTGAAGCAGCATAACAATTATCAGCTGAATATTCTCATTAGTTTTGTATTAATTTGTACTTTTGCCTCGATTAGATTACTTCTTTTTACAGATAAATATAATTGTTTCTTCTGGCGCTGATCTAGTCGAAGTTACTATCTACCGATATTCATAGAGACGAGAGTAATTGTTTTAGAAAATGAATGAATGAAATAAACAAATAAATAATACTATTGCTACAATCAAATATGATTTCTATTTGTATAATAAAAAACAAAAAAAACAGGAAGCCCACTCAACTAAGAGTTTTTTTTAAGGTGGCCCTGCAAAATACTGAAAGGTTGTACAAAGTGCTTGTATATGGTATCTAAGGTCTTTTGATCAACCATACAATTAGGAATGATTTCTAATTCGAGCTCCGGTCAAAAAGCAGACTTCGACAGTCCAGCTTTTTCTGTTATAGTGTATATGTTGTTCGTTTGATTTTGCTTGTTTGTTTGTTCGCTTGTAAAACAGTTTTATTGTTGTTGTTTTTTCCTTTCTTTTTCAGCCTATGAAGCCAATTCTAATTACGAAGGAATCTCTAAGGGTAAGACCATGTTCGAGTAATGATGCTACAAGGGCCACAAATAGACCGGATTTTGTATGTTTCGCCTTGTCTTAACCGTGTTTGTGTCGTGAGCTTTTGACAGTCATATACACCTATTTCAAAAATCGTTGTCGCAGCCGAAGCTACAGTCCACACTCTGAAGCACAAAGGATGTCGGTAATATGAACATAATTTCTGATTTATTGCACGTTTTTTTAAAGAAAAATTTGTTTTATCATCTACCACTGCAACAACTTGGTTATGGTCATTTAACACAAACACGTACAACCAAAATATGTTATGAATAAATCGATAACAAGAGAAGAAATACCGACATCCTTTGCATGCTTCATTGTGTGGACCGTAGACTGATTGTGACAACGATTATTGAAATAGGTGTATACGAAAACAGCAAATGCACGACAAAAAACAAAACAAAAACATTATCGTAAATGTACAAGACTAAATTATGCAAGTCTTGATCAATATTAGAAGCATGCAGGGCTGTAAATGTGTTTCTGGCCGGCGAATATGAGATTTAGGCTGAACGTTTTAAAAATGGCATATTTGGCCTTGCATATTTAAACCCATGGTCACTTACCGGCATGCTTTGCGTTGTTTAGTTTGATTTGGGTGTTTTAGTTAATTCTTAGTCAGTCAAATTACGAGAAAACAAAACAAATAAAACAAAACGCTAAACGATTTAGTAAGAGCATAAATACCCACTCACATCGTAAAAGTTATTAAAATGTCTGAATGTGAGATTTTCATGGTACACGAAATTTAGCCATGGGTCTTTAATGATGATAAATATCAATGATATGAAATAAGGTTTCATATCGAGCTATATCTATAAGGTTTTCAGGGGAAAAAGTAAGTCTAATAAAGTAAACGTTCATTTTTCCTGGAATTGATCTATAAACATAAATGACGGCCGAACAGGATTTATAGTCAGCGTCAGATTGTTCCTTTTGCTCTAAAACATGCTAACTAATTTCTATACTAATCAAAATTAACTTAGTTTTTTAATTGAAATGGTGCAGAGTAATATGCAGATTTATTATATAATTGTTAATGAAATAGCTATATTTCTCTGTTTCAAAAATTTGATATTTTCACCTAAAAATATTATGTTATCACTATGGTTACACAGCTTTACGAAAAAAGTTTGGTTTGGTTCAGTGATCATACACAAATGAATCAAATAAAGGCTACATGGAAAAATAAGTCTCGTTTTGATCTGTATTGTGTTTGATCACTTCGGAAATATCGAAAAAGTGGAATCGATATACCTATACTAGTTTATTCGCTAGTTTCTATTTATATTACGCATACCGATGATCGAATGACTAAACTGCGTCACCGTCATACCTCGTTAGGGTATTCAAAACCTGTAAAACCAGTAGTAGACCACGCAGATGTTCTTAGCATTGTGTGACGTCACTAAGAGCGTCTGCGTACTTTGAGACTAAAAATAATGTACAATCGTTCCGATCGATTCATTTTCAAAAGCTTAAAATGCTTCATTAGCATATGTATCCATATAAAGTCCAAAGTTCAGACAAAATCTAACGGGGGATGGGTGAACGCCTAAAATGAAGGGCTAAGCCAAAGTCCATTTCTATATATTTTACTATATTTTATTTCTTTCCTTTTCGTGTCACTTTTAGGCGAAAGTCTTCGGGGGTGGTTATCCTAGCTTGCCGACGATGACTCAAGAAGAATACTTAGAGAAAGAGATCCGGGAAGGAAAGGTCGTTCTAGATTATGAACAGTGAGTATTACTTGCAAACTATTTACAGATACATGTGCCCAAATGTGCGCTAAAACGATGCCGTGGTTGAAAAGTTCCTTCCTTTGATATTTAAAAATAAAACAAGTGCGAGCGTAAGACTGTTTCTTGCGTGATGAAGCACATTAATTCACCTGTTGTCAACTTATTTCATGTTACAGACAACCAACTCAAGATACAAGTGAAGCCCAGAAAGAAGAGGACGAGGATAAAGACGAGGACCCCGAAGAGCTACAAAAAGCGCGAGCAATGGATGATTGGAAAGACGGCAAGTCCTTTCATTTAGCGTTATACTTCTGGGGCCGGTTGTACGAAGCATGAATAGCGCTATCCACCGGATAAATCCTTATCCAGCGAATAAAATCTATAAACGCAGTGAATAAATTTCATCCGCGGATAAATTTATCCAACCTTCGTACAAGCGGCCCTAAGAGTTAATTTTAGCTAATATTGTCATTAGATAGCTGTTTTTAAAATACGGTTTTCTATTTTAGATCATCGTCGTGGATGGGGTAATCGAGAAAACATGGGCTGAAGACCACATTCATTGACATGGATCAAGAGACCACATTCATTGGCATGGATCAAGTGTTTACAAAATACAATAAACAGCTTTATATAACACCCCATGGGAAAACCTCAATTATTCTTACAACACATCAGAAAAACAACACATTTTGATTTCAAATATCTTTATTCAAAGTTACAACACCTACCAATCACAAACTCTAAATCACAACACGTGGGAGTTTGTCATGAATATTCATGTATTGTCGCGTTATCTGTAAACAAAAGAATGCAATTAGTATTGTTGTATAACACCCTATCTATTAAATAAAAGTGCATCTGTCAGTATGTAAATATTTAAGTTATGGAAATGAGCAAAGGACATGACAATTATATTCTTCTTCTTGTTAAAAAAAATAATTCTAGTTGAATATAAACCCCAATATCAAAGGTACAATAGCATTATGGTATTGCAACATATTAATTAACATTACATAAATTTTAAAACTAAAAATATATTAAAAACAAAATAACATTCTAGAATATTTAATACGGATATTACTTCACCCAAGAAAGATAAATGACTATCAGATTAATAAAAGCCAATGCAATATAGCCAATTTACTGCATTAAATAGAATATACTATAAACTACAGAATTGAATGACAAATCTTAAATGATAACCATCAATAATATTGGTATGATGATGAAAGTTATTCTAAACTAAGCAAATACATTGCATAAGAAAATCCTATTTTGGTAGAACACCTTAAAAATACAGATTTTCGGGGACACTTTGTAATACAATTATTTAGTTGCCCACAACAATCATCATCACAATAACTTATAACATTACGTTTAGCAATTCATTAGTGCATTTCATATGTAAATAGTTTGTATTAGCTATGAATCAGAGATTAAACCTTTTAACAGTTCTGTTCAGTGACCACAATTAATATTTCAAAGTCGATGCTAGAGTTGCTGCACATAGCAAAACTACATTTTATCATGCGCAGCAACTGGAACCTCAACTTTGAACTATCAATTGTGGTCACTGAACAGAACTGTGAAAAAGACTATTGATATAAAAGCTATATATATTCTTATACAAAATATCTTCCGACTGATGTACTTTCATCAATTGAAATGAACATTTTGCAATGGAACAAGTCCAGTAGATAACTACCATTATCATTGAAGTGCAACCTCAAAGTTTGATGTCTAGTCTGCAAACCAGCATTGTGTCAGTCTTCAATCAAAATACTAGGAACTAGTTTGATCGAGTGATTCATAAATGGTGCTTGATCAATCAATGAATACAGTGAAATCTCATTCCTTGCTGGCACACGTTACTTTATTCACTGCACATGTCAGTCAGTACATCGTACAGTGGAAAAAGTATCCTCTGGCTAGCATAAAATGAGATTCAGCAATTGATTAATCAGACACCATTTTAGATCAACTGGTCAAGCTTGTTCTTAGTATTTAGAGTGACGCCCGACAAAATGCTAGTTTGCAAACAAGACAACAAACTACAAGGGGTTACACTTCAACAATAACAGTAGAAGGCTGGTACATATTTGAAACAATTTTTTTCCTGATAGTTTTGATCATCTTCTTCAACTAGAAAATCATAACACCTTTGTGAGCATTACTCAATTTGATAAAACAGCTTTGAACATCAAAACTTTGGTCATATTTTTGAACAATTCTCAGACAAGTTCTTCAAAAGCAATATTGAAAGATTTTAAATAGAAATTGCAGACAATACAAAAAATCAAAAGTAGGTATTATTCACTTTCTTCTCTGATCTCATTCTAGTCTTTCAAGTTTCATACAAAAACATTATAAGGAAAAAATATGAGCTTCCTGACATCATTAGTTTTTTAGCACTGAAAATATCTTGCTTTTTAAGATGATTATCCATGTCAAGTGGTACTAAATATCTTACAACCATTATTCCTAAAGTGTGATCCCCAAAGTTGGATGTTTTGTTTGCAAACTAGCATTTTGTCAACCACCAATCAAATTACTAAGAACAAGTTTGACAGAGTAATTCAAAAATGGTGCTTGATCGCTGAATACCAGAAGAATGAGATTAATCATTCAATTTACTGGTATTCAGTGAGCAATCAATAGCCATTTTAGGGTCACTGTCAAACTAGTTCTTGGTATTTTTCAATTGACAGTCTACAAAATGCTAGTTTGCAAACGAGATATCAAACTTCAGGGTCAACTTCACAATGATTGTAACATCAAAAAGCACCCTCCACATTTCTCAGTCTAGTGCTTAGTCAGAGCCTTCAAAACAAGTGGATAAGTTTTTTTAAAGTGCCAAATACAAAGATAGAACAAAATAAATCCGTTTAGTTGCATGAATGTTGGAAACCTTGTTTAAAACACAAATGAACTTTTTGTTGCACTAAAGATAATTGTACTTAAATGATAGCAAACCTAATAAATCTATTTTCCATGCACTGAAACAAATCAACATTTTGAGAAAAGCCAATCTAGACATTTCTTTGACAGAATCAAAATTTTTTTTACCGAGTTTTAATTTCAATGCAGGATATAGAAACCGAATGTGAAAAGTTTAATTCAAAGCTAACGAGCCAAACAACAAAAAAGGAGACCACGTCTAAACCTAGAATAAAGAACATCACAAGTAAAATTAATACTGGTCACAATACATGAAATAACGCAGAAACTATTTGAACCCAGCCCTTGCCCAAATCTACTTCTCATTTTTAAGGAAACATGAACAGAAATACATCAACACTGCTCAGACTAGTTATCTCTAATAATAAAATAAGTTCAATAGGGCAAACAGGGATGTGGTATATATTATCATATATAATGTAAATCATAAATGTGTGTACTTGCATTTCAAAACAACATTTTACTAAGTTTATTTTCTATTTGAATTTAAACATTACTTGCACATAAACCACCTAAATAATAAACTTAAGCTTTACTAGCACTCACCTTTTAACTATTTTGAAGCCAATTTGGCCTCAAGTTTTCACCTTTTATTTCATTTTTTCAATTATTTTATTTTATTTTTTATAAATACATTACCAGCAAATAATGCAAAATCTGAAAAGATACATCAAAGATAACAGCTGTATGATCTGTATGATACAAACAAAGCTATTACATATCTTTGATATCTCTTGACAGATTTTACATTAACACACTCCATCCTACAAGGGAAGCAAAACATGTTAAAGCAAATAAATAATTCATCTAAATAGTACTAGATCAATTTGGCTTAACTTAAAAATAATACTTATGGCTAACTTTAATATGAAAATATATCGCCATAACCACCACCACCATTGATTTGGATACCCTAAGCCTGTTATAACACAGTTTCACTTCTTTGCTGGTGCTCTTCAACACCTTTACTTGTTCTTGTACATCGGCCTTTGCCAATTTCATATACTTTAGTTAGTACTCTGTCAAGAGGTGCAAGAGAACGTGTCCATTTGGGTGCCCATTCCCAGTCTCTAAGAGCTACAGGTAGTAATGTGGGCTTCTTACGTTGAAGCAGATTAACAATGATGACAAAGAGTATTAAAACCAGAATTGGGGTAGCAACACCTACAAGTACTTTCCAACCAGCTAACGATAGGCCAAAGACAGCAGCAGGTAAGAGGAAGAAACCAACAATAAGATAGGCAACAGCAAACCATCTGTACTTGGCTGTAGTGTTTCCAAGGAACTTGGCAAAGTTGATTGGGACACGACGCATGCAAGCAAAGGGATACCAAAGTAGAATACCAGAGATGTTAAAGAACAGATGGCATAAGGCAATCTGCAAGGCTTTGGGGAGGGACTTCTCATCACTTGCCAGGGCGGCTAGGATACCAGTACCAGTTGTTCCAATATTAGCACCAAGGGTGAGTGGAAAGGCTCTTTCAATGGATACAACACCAACACCAATCAATGGAGTCAAGGCTGAAGTGAAGATGGAACTGGACTGTACAAGGATAGTCATACCAGCACCAATGAGAATGGCAAAGTACCCTGTAAAATGATGGAATGGCTTGGGAAAGTCAGAGTTAACAGTTCTTTTGATGACAACAGCAATTTGACCTTTGAGAAGTGAGTGAAGGATTTTCACTATCAACACCAGGCAGGCACATAGGATGAATAAGGAGATTATAAGAAGTATTACACCAATTGTGGTATCATCCATGCCAGTATCTGACAACAGGAAGTCACATTTCACAGGGACTTTGGTAGAGACATTTTCCATTTTTGTTACATTCATCAGAACACCAGAAACATTGGTTAGTTTGGTAACATTGGTTTCAATCAATTTGGCTTGAGTACAGACTTTGATTAATGATTGATCAGCAGAAACAACCTTCTTCAAGGCGATGTTCTGAATGATTTTCTTGTCTAACTGGACGACTAGGTTGGTGAAAGGTTTGGTTATCTTTTTAAGGAACTCTTTCTTTTCTGCTTTGGCATTGTCAAGTTTCATAGCACCAATAATCTCTTGTGTCAGATAGAACAGATAGTGGGAGACGACTTCGAGGGGAAGGAAGACCAATACGGACAACCAATTAAAGATGTCATGGACAACAGCCCCTGCGAATGCTCTTCTGAACTCATTTCTTTTTGTCGCTTGAGCCAAGGACACTAAGGTGTTGGTTACTGAAGTTCCAATGTTGGCACCCATGATAATAGGTATGGCAGGCTCAACATTTATAACTGAAAAGGGAAATATCTAATTTCAATTAAAAGAACAATCACCTCCCCCCAAACCTCTCGAAGGGAATTTGTGCCCACAATATCTAAAATTAATGGTGGTAATAAAAATGGTGGTGTAGATTTAATATAACTAGTTTAGCCATAATATTACATAGATTACATATTTAGAAAAATATACGTACTGTCAGCTGCAACCATAGCTACTACAATTGATGTAGTGGTAGAAGAACTTTGGACAAGGACAGTGGCGAGTATTCCAATCATTAACCCGGCCACTGGGTTAGCAAGAAGAGTGTTGGAGCTGAAGGCTTCACCGGCTGCTTTTCCTCCAAGAAGACGGAACGCACTGCTCAGGAAACTCAGCGAACAGATGAACATGTACAAAAGACATAAGAACAGAACAATTCTTGCAGTAAGCCAAGTTACTCTTTTGATTTTTCCAATCGTATCCAATTCTGTAAAAAAATACATAAAAATACACGTGTGAACGAAGTAGAAAGAAAACTTGAAAATGGCGCGCAAAACCGGCGTTTTGGCGCTAATAAAACAATAGCTGTTTACTCAAAGAAAACGGTTGATAACATTGAAAAGCAGTAAAAATATTATCGAAAAACGTTAAGAAATATTTACCTGACCACTTTGGCCCAGTGTGTTGGAGAGTCGGCAGTGCCCACGGGTCAAAATCATCGCTTTCAATGTCCTCTTCTTGAAGCGGCTCGGGTACCTTCACAACGGTTTCCTTTTTTATCTGAATAAAAATCATGGATAGAAATAAATATTTATGACAAAAATGAACGACACTATTTCACAAAATAACAATAGTTAACATTTTTCAGTAATTTACCGGCTTCTCATCAGGTGAACCTTGAATTTCTTGACTAACAGATTTTGAATAAGCATACTCAAGGTCGGCCATCTTGGAGACTGATTGATCTCTATTGATCGCTGGGAATATCATGGGCGTGCAGTGACGTCATGACATCATTTAAACCAATCAAAACCAAAATCTTTTCAAGTTCGTCGAGCTGTGATTGGCTGAGAAATGTCATGTTTGTGAAGGCCATGAAGTGTTCACGTGGAACGTTTTAGACTTTGAACTTCAACAGGAATCGGTTTCCAAGGTAGACTGGTCAAAAAACCGGTTTAACGAGTTTGTAGTTGATATTATATAGTCTTATATAACGCGAATGAGATCTTTTATATATATTTTAACTAAAATCTACAATAAAATAGACAATTTAATATTTTATGGTCAAAAGAGACAAAAACTCTTCCTTCTAATCGGTCGCAAACTACTATTATAGTGTAAAGCTTGACTGGAGTTAAAGTGTCAGTCAACAGTTAAAACACTGAACAACTTCCGAACTTATATTAAATTTTCAGACAATTTTCATAAATTTAGCTTTTATTCTGTTGAAAGTTAAAAGCTAGCTATTTTGTGACTGTAGTAGTAGGTTATTTTTTACAACTTCCTATCTGATAGAACTCGACCGACAAGTTCGACGTGGCAGGTCGATTCATCTGCAAATCAGTGATGTGATTTCACCTGCAACTGAAGATGCCGGCTAGTAGCCCACGTGGTGTTGCTTAGCACCAAAATAACTTGAAATGTTAAAAAGGGTTTATACAGAACAAATTTAGCGGCGAAACTGAATATGGTATTTCTACTAAAATTCAATTTTGCGCACCCGTTACGGTGTGTGTGTGTGTTTTTAAACTAAAATCAGATCGCGATACTGAGTTAGTAGGCCAAGGAAATCTTTTTAAACTCACGCGATATTGAAAACTATACCGTAATATACTTAGAAAATGTTGTATTGGCCTGCTTTCGAGGGGGAAGGAGGAGCGAAAATGAAACCTAGTTGAACTATAGGTGGATTACAATCGTTCCTGAGCGAAAGTCACGGCGATGGTTTTCTTTTATTAACGATACACTCTCCTGTGATTAGGTTGCATTCAACCAGTGTATGCTCCGGCTTGATAATATTAAAAACGAAATTTTCTTAATAGTTTAGACTGATCGAAAATACTGTAATTCTTATTTGATCAGTTGAGACTGTAAAGTTCAGTTTGCAATTCAAGATAATTACAAAGTTCAGTAGCGAAACCATTGTGACCGGAATACACTAGTTCTCTCAGGAAATTCCGGTACGTGGCAACATAAACATTCTTTACAGGAAAAGGGGTCACTCTTATCGATGAAGACAAACACGTTTTTGGCTTTTGATAGCCAAGTTTACTGAAGTTTACTAATGTTTCAGGGTATACCCCAGGGGGTGGGCCTACCGTCGGGCGAAGTTTGAACACTGTTTAAAGGTCTTTAAAGGAAACTATTTGTCAGGATTCTCGCGTTGTATACACCTATTTCAATTAACGTTGTCCATCTGAAATGGTTAGTTAGGATTTTTCATGTTGTAAATTGTAAATTTTATAAAGCGCATTAGATCATATACTTTATAATGAATTTTTGCGCTATAGAAACATTAAAATTATTATTATTATTATTAATGGTCGATCTGAGACCGATAGGAATTGTGGGAGCTCGTTAAACTGCAAATACACTATTATAACCACGCTCGAATATTAATGTTTACTTCTGAAATACTGTTATCCATAATTCAGCACCATTCAAGTGTGATTAAAACAATGAATTTGAAATTTAATGAGCTCCCACAATTCCTATCGGTCTCAGATCTACCATTCCAGATGGACAACGTTAATTGAAATAGGTGTATAAGTTGTACATGGTTGTACTCCAGGTCTGGAGCTCGGAGCGGTCTTCTGCTGAATTTTCATTTGAGGTCAAGGGAGATATTTTTTAGAAATTAAATGTGCCATTACACAGAATCCTGAAAGGGTACAACTCTGCTCCGGTACAGTAATATTGACTATCATTACCGAACTTACATTTATGCAAAGTTTGATGCTTTTGTCCGCTCTGTATAGATCTCACCAACATATTGGGGACGGCTATGATTACACATAACACTCTCTTCGTCATGAGTTGAGATCTTCTCTGGTCTTTCTTGGGTTCCCTGTGTTACAATACATTTTAATTTGGTCAGCAGTTTTCCTTGTGATCAACAAGAATCCAAGATGGCGGGTATGTCAGCAGTGAGCGCAGGAGCAAAGGGTCGTCTTATAGCCGTCATCGGAGACGAAGTAAGCAACAAAACACGTAATTTCTAGTGTCAAATACATCTAATATTTACTTGAAATATACTTTTTATTTCAGGATACGTGTACAGGGTTTCTTTTAGGGGGAATAGGCGAGATAAATGCCAAAAGACAAAAAAACTTCTTCGTTGTTGGCAAAGGTAAATGTTATTAATAAATTAATGGTATTAAGCCTCTCATCTAGGCATATCATGGTATTTAGAAACCATTGTATGGACAGTGATTAAATAATGGTAATACTAATTGTGAACTACTAAGAAGAGTAATGAACCAAGAATACTAGTGTGAAGCTTTTGGTAATTCAGTTTTTTTAGCTTTAGTGATTTGTGTGATTTCTATACGCTCATCACTGCACACGAAAATCCTGTTTTTAGACAGATTAAGTGTGAGAATTATTTATTTATTTATGGAGCAAAAAAGATAGTTTTTTATAATCTGATCAATTGGAAGAAAGTAAGAATACCGTTACAGTTCTTTTCACCTAACTTTTGACCATAGTGTGTTTTGAAGTTCCAAAGTTCATATAATAAATTAATTGTACTTTGGAAGTTTACAAGAACTTTGTCCATGAGCTTCAAACTTAGTTCACAAGTCGTGGTTTACAACTGAATATCAGTACCTAATATGTAATGTAGTGATTTTGTACTAGAAAAGTTGACAAATATAACTTAAGCTCCTTGGCAGAATCTTCCATTGCTGCTTACTCAAAATCCAACCTCAATATTTCTATCATATTACTGAATTTGTGTGGGAATTAAGTTTGATGAACTTCCAAAAAAACCTTTGCTAATCAACCACCAAAGATTGAATGAAATGCGTTAGGGGTGGACCATTTAACTTTTGAGGGGGGGGTGGATGATTTTGAAAAAAAATTTATGCTGAATGCCACTGAAATCTTTGCTTTTCTATAAAATAAATTGCGTGCACATGCCAGCGGGCTAAAAAAAATTTCCTGCACGGACAAAATCATCCACCCCCCCCCCCTCAAAAGTCAAATGGTCCACCCCTTATGAAATAATTTCAAGTCCAGTGAACAGGGTTCGTACGGGTTTTGGAAAGTCTTGGAAATTGATAATGCATTTTTCCAGGACCTGGAAAGTTTTGGAAAATTCCTGCTGGGCTATGCAAAAGTTATGAATTTTTTGTCTGAATAAAATTTAAGCCTGTTTTCGTTGCAATTAAAAAACGGCTGATGATTTTTTTGCCTGCCGTTGGCACTTTTCGCTTGTGTGGTTTTGGAATTTTGAGTAATAGGCTTTGAAAAAGTTTTTTGAAAAGTTTTGGAAATTTTCTCTGAGGATTCTGTACGAACCCTGAGTGAATAATCATTTCTCTAGAGACAAGAGCATTACTGCTTTATAAAAGAGTGAATTAAAACATTTAAAGGTAGCATAGCTTAACAGCCTGGGTTATAGGTAAATTAGTCATAAAGTAGAAAGAAGATTTTGTATACAAATGACAGGTACAATTGTATCTCATCACACAAAGCTCAGATAGATCGACAAGTACAGAATTAATGGAACACTGGGCTAGTGATGTTATACAGTGAATGAAATGTAATAAGCTACTGTGCAATACTTCATTTAATTTCACCTCTCTCATCTCAAAGTTGATGCCATATTTTTACACATGTCAATGTTGGCCATTTGGTTACTGGGCAGTCATGTGGAGAACATGATCTAGGTGTGACTCTTGACCGCCACCTGAAAATATTATCTCAAGTTAACAATACTTGTGAATCAGCCTAAAATTCACTGAGACATATCAGTCAAATTTGAAGATACCTTGATCATGCCTTGACAGAAAAATTAGTACATGTACATGCCTTCATTACTTCAAAGTTGGATTAACGTCCTTGTTATCATGGACTAACTGAAAATGACTTCAGCAAGTTGCAAATACCACGCACTTACCAACTGTGCCATCCTTGCTTCTTAACTTATTCTCAGCTGCAAGGCTAGTTGAACATAAACTTTGCACGTACCTGGGGCTGCTCGATGTTTTTTGACAATACAATACAATAATTTATGCGTCCACAACAGTAAATATATGAGTAAGTTTATGAATTTGACATCCCTATTGACAAAGAGATATGAAACATGTCAATAGCCCCTGAGTATACCCGCTCTCCCCCCGTTGGAGCAAGACATTGATAGGTGCATTACCACTAAATTCTTTATTTCCAGAAACATCTGTTAGTGAAATTGAAGAGAAGTTTCATGAGTTTGTGGGTAGGAAAGATATTGCAATTCTTCTTATTAATCAAAATGTAAGTATTATAAACCAAATAAAAAAATAGCAACTAATTAGAATAACTATTGTTCTTGACTGGCGATTTCCATGCATGATGATAATATTTTAGACTTGCTTAGTTTTTTAACTCTGACTGTTTTTACTGCATTTCCATAGTCTCCGAGTTAAATTAGCTTAAATGGCCTAGTAAAAGCTCAGCCATACATGTGAAAACTGGATTGTGTTCCAACACAAGGCCAGCCAGTCAAGAACAATAGTTGCCTGAGATAGCAGAAGTTCTATTGACTTTCAAAGGGGGAAAAGAAGTGAAAGGATGTCAGTTTTCTCAGGCTTTTTCTCAAGTCAATTAAGAGCCGTTCCACGTAAGCTTCGAGTAATTTCAGAAATGGTCCGATACAACCCCACCTGAAACTTTGCATGGTGAAAGGTAGTCATGAGCAAGTAATCATATGGGCATTATTTAGTCGTTTCATTTTAAAGTGGTCACGTGACATCCGTTCAAAGTTTGACCTATTTTCGGCCTAATTTTGCCGTCTGAATTTTCGAAAATTTGTAATGTTTGTAAATCTCGTGCGGCGTTTTCTCTGCATATTTTATAATCAAATTTACACGGTTTATAGAACATCATTACAGCTTTTGAACAGTATGTTTTATTTTGATATAGCTTTTTATTTTAATTTTTTATGGATATTTGAAGTAAGAGCATTTTCGGGTGGTTGTGAAAACCGTAATTTTGGTACTTTTCATAATTATTTTTTTCATACAAGAGTTCTGATTTCCTAATAACTATTTATACCGAAATGACGAGGAATAGTTATACTTCAACTCCAATGAAAAACATTTCTGAGCACTTTGAGTTTTGGCTACAAAATATCATCGTAAAGTGCAAGAAATATCAAAATCAACAAAATCGATGGACATTATATACATCCACATTACATTGGTTTTAAATCATAAAACATACATTAACTGGTTCAAAAGTAATATTAGAATGAAATAAAACGCAAATGCATAGATGAAAAGATCATTTTTCCAGAAAATTTGAATGTAAACACTATTTTATCATCAGGATATACAAATTTGCATTTCACAGCGAGGTCACACGCTTACTCACCTCCACTCCCACGGGATATGGTAGATTGTCGAAAAGCTTCGATTTTGCCAATATAATCACCAAGAAAAATAGTTTTTGATTACAATTCAATTTCAATTTAATAAACATGGAAAACTAGCCTTTGAAATCTTGAATATTAAGGGACAATTACTCATGTAAGCAGTGACCATTACTTTTCTATGTGTTGTAGATTTCATCACTCTTACCTGATTATTCGATTTGATTTGATTTACAGCGAATAATCAGGTAAGACTCACGATGTAAGACTGATGAAATCTACAACACATAGAAAAGTAATGGTCACTGTTTACATGAGTAATTGTCCCTTAATATTCAAGATTTCAAAGGCTAGTTTTCCATGTTTATTAAATTGAAATTGAATTGTAATCCAAAACTATTTTTCTTGGTGATTATATTGGCAAAATCGAAGCTTTTTGACAATCTACCATATCCCGTGGGAGTGGAGGTGAGTAAGCGTGTGACCTCGCTGTGAAATGCAAATTTGTATATATGATAAAATAGTGTTTACATTCAAATTTTCTGGAAAAATGATCTTTTCGTCGATGCATTTGCGTTTTATTACATTCTAATATTACTTTTGAACCAGTTAATGTATGTTTTATGATTTAAAACCAATGTAATGTGGATGTATATAATGTCCATCGATTTTGTTGATTTTGATATTTCTTGCACTTTACGATGATATTTTGTAGCCAAAACTCAAAGTGCCCAGAAATGTTTTTCATTGGAGTTGAAGTACAACTATTCCTCGTCATTTCGGTATAAATAGTTATTAGGAAATCAGAACTCTTGTATGAAAAAAATAATTATGAAAAGTACCAAAATTATGGTTTTCACAACCACCCGAAAATGCTCTTACTTCAACTATCCATAAAAAATTAAAATAAAAAGCTATATCAAAATAAAACATACTGTTCAAAAGCTGTAATGATGTTCTATAAACCTTGTAAATTTGATTATAAAATATGCAGAGAAAACGCCGCACGAGATTTACAAACATTACAAATTTTCGAAAATTCAGACGGCAAAATTAGGCCGAAAATAGGTCAAACTTTGAACGGATGTCACGTGACCGCTTTAAAATGAAACGACTAAATAATGCCCATATGATTACTTGCTCATGACTACCTTTCACCATGCAAAGTTTCAGGTGGGGTTGTATCGGACCATTTCTGAAATTACTCGAAGCTTACGTGGAATTAAGTAAATATTAATATAAAACAGGTTCCCATTTAAATCTATACTTTCCCATTTAAATCTGTTCTTATGCAAATTTTGTTGATGTGTGCTAAACACACAGATCAACCAATCAGAGAAGTTCACTTCATAAATAATATACTCTGATTGGTTGATCTGTGTGTTTAGCACACATCAACACAATTTGCATAAGTACAGATTTAAATGGGAAAGTATAGATTTAAATGGGAACCTGTTATAAATATAAATATTTACAACCCTTACTCCCCGTCGGGGCTCTTCAGTGAGGTTCAAGCACACTCACTACCTCTACATTCAATATTTACAACACACAACTCTGCTCACATTACGGAGGGAGGAAAACCAGATAACGCTGAGAAAAACCCTTGTGGCATGAGAGAGAACAACACATCTAACAAACTCTATTCACTTGTCACCCGAGCCGGGAATCAAACCCAGATAACAGTGGTGAAAGGCCAGCACTCTCACCGCTAGGCCACCCATGCCACCAGTAGCAATTATGGTTTGTACAACTTTGAGTTGGAACCAAGTATTGTAAGAAGCAGAAAAGACTGTTTTTAGACACATGATCTAGTGGTTAGTAAATTAGATTCTGGGCCATTAGGTCTGAGTTTAATTCTCAGACCAGGTGATTACATTTTGTGGCAATACACTTTTAATACTCTCTCCTTGCACATGGTATTTTCGGATGTTAACCCCTTATAAGGATGTAAATGTTTGCACAGAGTAAAAGATTGTCTTCTACTACAACAGTCAATGTTCAGATGCACTTTGCACATTTGGTCATCACGTCATGCTTTATAAGATTTATATATATTTTTATTTACACATTTCAATATTCATTGTACTTATTAATTATATTTTGCTATTTGCAGATTGCAGAGGAAATCCGTCATGTATTAGATGCGTATGAGAGCGCTATTCCTGCTGTGTTGGAAATCCCATCAAAAGAACATCCATATGATCCATCAAAGGATTCCATTCTTAGAAGGGCAAAGGTAAAATTAGATAAAAATCAAGATTCAAACTATACATGAGAATTCTTTCATAGTGCAGCACTTTATGGTAAAAGAAAGGTTGTCAGAAATCCGAAGCGAATGTTTGGCCAAAATAGCGATAACATTATCATGTGTTAGTCATAAAATAATAACGTGTGTTTTTAAAACAACTTCAAAGGCCTGAATTGAACGCAGGACTGTTTGCAAAACCTTTCCCCCACCTGTCTGCCATATTGAATTGCCCAATGGCTGTGAGCGAAGTTTTATGTTTTGATCGGTGACGTAGACCTATTGTTTTCCTTTATTCCAAAACTGGTATCATCCCGGACTGCTCATGGGATATTGACTTGTAGGCCATTCGGGCTGTGGGTCTAATTGTTAAATAGGCTAGTTAAACATTAGAATGAAGCTAACAAAGAATACAATAGGTTTCCAGTACATGGAAAAGGAGCTGAAAATTAACATCTTTTTCTTTCTTCATTTCAACAGGGACTGTTCAGTGCTGAAGACTTCAAATAAATTCATCAAAACTAGAATCTTATTTATGAACATTTTGAAATAATTAGAGATTGTTACATTATTCACTGAATCAAAATATGGCATCCAAATCATGTGAAAATACAAGAGGCTAGATAGACTAAAACAATTCTATACTTTCACATTAACCTCAATGCCTTCTATTTTGGGGGGATAGCTATTGTAATTCAAATCATGCACATTGTAATTCAAATCTAACAATTTTGAATTTCTACCCAAAAGCAGAAGGCATTATGATTGTGCGAAAGTATAGAGAATATTATAGTTTTTCATCGAGCCAGAGAAGAAGAAGAATATCTGTTATTTACAGCTTAGTAGATGCAAACCATTTTGAACAATGGATTCAAGTTGATGCTTTCAGGCCTAGTTTTTGTTTTTGCTCATGAGCCATGACTTGAATCCATTGTTTGAAAGCATTTGAAAATAACTGTAGTAACAGCTATTGCTTGGGCATTCAGAAGATGTCTGTAGGCCGTGTTTAGTTTCATCACATTTTCCTTCATCAGCTTTACAATAACTTTATTCACAATCTTTATGCATGGTTTTACAAATGAAGTTTAAGTAATATATACAATATGAGCACCAGATCTGTATGGGATATACAACTGGCAGTCGAAGACAAGCCATTGTATATCTCATACAGATCAGATGCAAATATTGTATAGTACTAATAAACGTCCAACGTTAGTTCTCTCATATTTTACTAAAATTGTCAATAATCTAAAATACAACCTTCGTCACAGACGTTATTTCTTTTGTCAAATTCTCATTAATTATTCATGAATTTTATAAATGTATCTTGTAATTGGGGCAAAAATATTAATAATAAATAAGTAATTGGGGAATCAAATTTTGCTTGTCGTAATTCCATTAGTTTAAACTAAATTCTTGTAATATTACTATTATAGGCAAGTAATCTTGTAAGGTAAAAGTAGCAAAATATGGATTTATATACCTACAACTATTACAAAATTTCCAATTAAGTTTAGAATAGAAAACCAACTGTAAAAGTGTTTTTATGGAATATCCAAAATAAATTGTTAAAATCTCTTAAACTTTGTTGAAGAAATCTGAACTTACTCGATCATTTATTTATTTGTTTATTTATTTTATTATTTATTCATTCATTTATATATTTGTGTATTTATTCATTCATTCATTAATTAATATATTTATTAATTATTTATTTATTTATTTGGACCGATTTAACAAATAACTCTTATACACTTGTACACGTAAATATCTAACTATGTTATATATATCTACGCGAAAACTCAAATCTATAATTCAAAGCACTATTAATTCTTATCCCAATTAATCATGTTGCCTCAGCAATTCGATACTTATACTATTCATTACTGATTATTTCAAACTAGCACACATCTAAGTGTTTGTACTCTGTTCTAAAAAGGAAACCATCCATCCACCATGATATCAATGACCAACCAAATTGTAATCAAATATAGGACCCCATATGCTGGCCTCGTTCAAGCTTTAATATTGACACATTTTGCCCTGATAAGATTGATACGCACTTGAAAATATAAATCAAAGCGTAAATTAAATTTCCGGATAGTTTATAATAAGGGCCACCTGAAAATTGAGGGCCACTTGACAATTATCAGGAATGGTTATAGTGTCACCCTGTCTAATAAAGTTGTTATTATTATTAAGGGCTAATTAATTAGTTGTATGCAATGTCCACTTCGAGAATTATTGCGAAGACTTACAGACCCAATAGGGAAGCAAAGATTCAGAACCAGAACTCAAGATTTTGGATCGTTTCTCCCGGTCTCAAGATTTCGGCGTCAAATGGCGGAAATTCGGAAATTATCGAACAAAATGGCGGAAATTTTCGAATTATATTATCAATCTAAAAATATAACTGAGTAGCACACAATGAATCATGCTAAAACAACGTCTTGGAAAATTTGATTAAACTTGATTGAAAACTGAAGCTAATATGGGAAGTTTTTCAACAAATTCTCATATAGCCTTAATTGCTTTCTCATGATTATATTGAGCTAAAACTTTCAGAGAATGGTATATAATTCTGACTAATCATAAGTTCTTGCAATTCGTTCCTAGAATTATTTTGGAATACTCTTAATTTTTTTTATTGCCAAGGTCACGTGACCATGTCTTCCAAATTGGCGGGAAATGTCTTTCGTTCAGCGCGCGCGCGCCAGTCGGGCTGCTGGGCTCATCCAAAACTACTCTAAGATACCTCAAACATTTCATAAACCAAACAAAAAGGTTCGCCAATTACGGTTCGTCCTGTATTTCTGGACAGTTAAGTTATACATAAAAACACTGTTTCTCATTGATGCGAGTTTTGAAACGCAGATATCAGATACACAAGGTAAGCTCGGTTTACAAACATGCTTGAAACTTTGAACCGCGTGAAATGTTCTTTTAAAATGTAGCAGTAATCTTTTTTTACAGTATAATTTACATATTAATGAATGAGTTCTCTCAATGCCATTTTCTGAGATGAACAAAGTCATTTGTGGAGTCAGTTAATAAGATCAGATTCAAAAGATAACTGATCTAAATATGACACATAAAAGTCGTTATTATCAAACTAAATGTGATAGCTAGTTTTGAAGAGCACTTGACCTGAGGCTTCCGTCATCAATGCCCTTGTAATTTCTGAATGAACAAAGTCATTTGTTGAGGATCCGTTAAAAAAGATGGATGCAACAGATAGCTGGTCAAAATATAACACATGTATAAAAGCCGTTAGTCGGTCTATAACCTTGGAAAGGACTAAATAACATTTAGAATAGAATAAGATACTATACAATACAATACAATGGAATAGAATGCAATGCAATGCAATGGAATGGAACAAATAGCCGAATGAATGAATATTATATATATATCTAAAGTACAAATAATTTGAACACAAATATCAAATGGACCGTCCCTAAATGTGGTAGGTTATGAAGAGCGCTTGACCTGATATTCTGGTACCACAAAACCCGGCCAGGATAAACTTATCGATAGTAAAAAAACAATAAGACGGATTGAATAGACGGTGAAAACTTTGAGACCAGGATGCTTTAATATTAAACAGGATACTCCTGAAAAACACGATTAATATTGGACAAGGTGTGGTGTGTTGTTAGAGGCATACACACCTATTTCAAAAATCGTTGTCACAAACAAAGCCACAGTCCACACTCTGAAGCCTGCAAAGGATGCGGCAATATTTCTTAACTTGTTATCAATATATTCATAGCATATTTTGGTTTTACGTGTTTGTGTTATAGGACCAGTAACAAGTTGTTGTTGTGGTAGATATAAATATAAATATTTATTTAAAAAACGTGCAATAAATCACAAATTAAGTCCAATCATATAACCGACATCCTTTGCAGGCTTCAGAGTGTGGATCGTAGCTTCGGCCAGCGACAACGATTTTTCAAATATGTGTATATTTTGCACTTGGCATTTCAGGGCTGTATGTTAGTGTCATGATCAGTAATCATTCTGCAGCTAGAATATACCAAATATACATTTGATCAACATCCTAAATCGTAGGTTCATTTATAAAATAATAAATTTAAAGTGTTCAATGTTTTCATTCGTTCATTCGTTTATTCCTTCCTTCCTTTATTCATTTTTTGTTAATTTATTCATCACCATCATCATCATTAAAGCTCTTTTTTTTCCCTATAATCATCAAAACAGCAACCTCAGGCAGCAACAAAAACTGTATTGTATCAAAAGCCTGATCATGATATTCAAACCATTTACGACATATTTATATGTTGTTGTAACCGTTAAAGTATTTAGTTGCTATAATGTCCTCCTTTTAGTGGTTTCTTAGTCTAGATTTACATCCGATGTCTGCAACAAAGACTAATTTAAATATCCAGACTAAATTAGAAATCTAGTCAAAAAGAATCTCGGGCGCTGTCGGAAGTTGTTTCGGCCTATTGACGAAATCTGCCGAAGGTGTGTCGATGACGTACCGGGGAATTCCTCGTAACGCAATCCTACCCACCGGGTACGGACGGGCCCAAGAGTCACAGAGCTCCAACAGTTGACCTGAATTATCTCACTTAGATTTATCTATAAACATTTGATTCTTGATAAGATACTAATGACCTCTATATCTGCATCATGCTTTGTATTCTTTGGTTCAGTGAAGCGGGGAATTTCGCTGATTTCGGTCACGATGGAATGTTAACAATGACGTCACGAGGTGTGGATCAGTCTGCGTTGCGTGACGCTAGCGCGGTATTTCCTTCCGTTTTCAAAATTACAATAATGAATGGCGTTATTCTCTACAACCGGACTTTATTTTATTTGTAAAGTACCATGAAATAATGCAATACTGACAATAACATATCAAATGTGATGTATTCTGCAGTTTGCGTATTGGTTGTTTTTGGTTTACTAATTATTGCCCCCATAATACCGGGATGTAGTACGTTTTCTAGTATTCAAAATAAGGCCAACCCGTGGTGGGTGTACGTCTACGTATTTGCATATTATTTACGGTTTAGCGTGTCAAACGTCATTAGGGCAATTGAGGTATCATTGATTGGCCAATAGCCTTTGTCGCTCTGTCATCATACAGCATTACTACTAATCAAAGGTAGTATAGAAGGGCCCGTATTGAAGGTCGAATTGACTCTCGATAAAAACTCGGTCAACCACGAGAATCATTAACAATACACAAATCAACCAAAGAGCACAAGCCATTTGAATACAGATCAGACAGGCATTCAACCTTAAACACCATCAATCCAAACAAGCCTTTCTACCATGGGGAAGTTAGTTTTTGCCGTCTTTTTGAGCATTTCTTGCAGTTTTATATTTGTACGCTCATTTAATTTGGATTTAAAAGAAGCAATTGTCATGACATCTGGGGCTAGTGGGGAATATTTTGGATTTACAGTGGCTCTTCATTCCTACGGCCATCAAAAATGGTAAGTTACAAAAAAAGAAAACTATTTATTGTTTACATAATACTTATTGAATTTCTTGATATAACTGTTTAAAACAACAAGAGATGTTAATATACTATAACTAATTGTTTACGGTACATTTGTACATTTTTACAAAGTTGATTTTCTATACAATATAATTTTTAGGTGGAGAAGCTATTTTATTTCCTTCTTATAGCACGAGAATAACGATAACAACGAATACGAAATTTCCAAAAAGTATCACTCTTTTGAAATATTTGCATTTAGTTATAGTAACGATATAAAGGTGGTCTTTTAACTTACTATTAAACATATCGTGAGTGTACTCAGAAGATATGTCATCGAGGGATAAAATACACTCTCACAAACTGAGCTGATTGACAAAACGATACTGAATTAACGTTTACGCTCTATTTTCAAAGATTCTTTTAACGGATATGTACAAGATTGTTAATTGTTTAATATAAGGTCACTTTATATCAATTAGTAAATCAATCTAATACAGATAATAGAACAATCATGTTATACAATATGTATTTTTTAAGCGAGGGCAGTGGGGGGAGCGTGACTACAGTCATTCTAAATTTACTTTTTTCAAATGTCTATTTTGCGGTTAGAAAGACGCGGCGCCATCCTCTTCCTTCAGTGAAAAAGCTGAAACACTCAATATATTGGCCCTATACTCTTCTGACTCATTCTCCTTGTTCTAGACTGTTCACCACTATTTGAAATGTTTTGAATTCCAGTTTAATAGAAATATGAACTGAGTGAATAGTTTAGGAATGGGAACTTTTGAAACAGTATCCTAATCCTTACGTAATACTGACATAATTCACTGCGGTTTTTTTTGGTTTTCACCAACAACCCGGAAACTATTACAATTTGGCTAGTATACTTGGGAATAAAATGGGCAATTTACAATACATTACAGAACTTGTACAAACTATATTGGAGCTAAGACTTTTCAGCAATTATTCAGTTATTAAATTGATACATAAAAATAAAATGAAATAATATATGTGTATAATAATGGCAATAATAATAATAATAATAATAATAATAATAATAATAATAATAATAATAATAATAATAATAATAATAATAATAATAATAATAATAATAATAATAATAATAATAATAATAATGTAACTATGACACACCAAAGAAAATAAAACTTGCCATAATAATAATTACATTAACTTCTAATTAAGGGCAAGAGTTTAATTTATATAATGAGTAAATCAGTATGTCACACTGTAAAACGAGTAAAACTAACTAATCGCTGTTCGAAGTAAAAATGGAAACTTCTACATCGCATCAAACAATGGTTTAGAGTAAAAATGTTTAATTTTGAATATTGTACAAATAAAGTGTTACTGACGTTTCCTACGTTAACTTTCACTTAAATTCATTTTGATTTCTATATTCATTCATTGATATGGCTTTTTCACTTCCGTAAACAATTTAATTTGGTACAACTTCTTACGGGTGTAGTACCGATCTTTCACTTGCGTATAGTGTCTGTTTGCTTCTGTTTACATATCGTGCATTTTGATAAAGTTGTTCCATGAAAACATGCTTTTAACGGCATGAAAGTGAATAATCACATTGTCACCTAAAAAAAAATCCCCTAAGATTATCCTCATCTATCTATATCCCCTGATAAACTTATAAATAAAGGTCGATTAATCTCTGTTTTATTATCTTATCCTTACAAAACCTCTGTGGGAAAGATTTGCGCAAATTTTCAACTGCTTTTCACTGTGACACACATTAAGAACAGAAAACAATGCGAACACGTTTTTTTCGGTTTGAATTGTATGCCGACTAAAAAACGAAAATATTGAAAACATATATGATGGAGCAGAAGAAAGTTGTTAAACGACTCCATACTGACGCGCCAGAATTTAATCAATCAATTATTTTCTGAGTTTACCAATTACGAATTAACATTTGCTTTGCCAAATGTGTGAAAATAGCCCGATTGGCATACAGTTTTTGGCTACTTGACAAGTTGTTTTAGCTTTCGTTTCCTGACTATTGACCCTTTGAGTACCAGAAATGTTTCAATTTTGCACCCTGGTCAGTGATACTGGTGCACCTGCAGTTGTATAGTACCTATTGATTGATATGTTTTATGGTTGTCGTATCAAAGATATGCCTATTGTTCTGTTAAAATCTCAACCTGTTAAAAACAAGAAAAAAAACTCGCGCGCTATTCAAAGTCTTTTGTTACTTCTCACCTACAATACCATATATGGTAATGGCATACGTTTTGAACATACACATAACATTACTATCATTAAATGAAAAACAAAAAGATAAAAAGATAAAAATCAAGAAATTATAATTTGTTAAAGTGTAAAGAGCCTGGGGATAAATAAACCGTAAGGTTTTCTCGTTTGGTTTAAAGACCTAGTATTCTAGAATGTCTGTACAATCCACTATATGTGACACTATCTTGTTAATCGGTCAGGTCACTAATGCTGTCATCTCTATTTCAGGGTTCTTGTGGGTGCACCGCTGGCTAACCAGACCGCACCGATCGGATCACGGTATGACGTACATGAGCGTTACGGTACGGTGTATAAATGTGAACCGAGAAAAGGAGGTCGCTGTGAATCTATACCTATAGATATAACAGGTACTGATAAATAATAGTTAATGATATATATCAGGTACTGTATAAAACACCTAGTCTACATGTATGGTAGTTTATACACGTAGTCGTCTTTATGCCGGGGATATGCCGCGGATATGGCAGGTATATGCCGGGGACATACCGGGGATATGCCGAGGTCGGGAATCGGGAATCCGCGTAATTTCTAATTTGAGACGGGGTGGGGTCAAGGATCAGAACTGAGGTTCAAAGTTTTTAATTTCCCTCTCTATTGTCGCCGATTCAACTTTTAGTGGCTAATTAAATCTGTCAGATTAACACACAAGATGGTTGTAATACTGGTTCTAGAATCTTTGATCGGTTTGGTGTTTGATGAGTAATAGCCAGGTGTCTCCTCCCCGCAGCCGTATTTAGTTTCGTCACGCGACACTAAAAACAGTTATTTCGTCACACGACACTATAAATGGATTGCAACCATTTTCAGGAGGCTAGAGTGGTGAATTGAACAAAAGCACCACCAGTCACGGTGATGGTTTTCTTTTGTCAAGACCACCAGCTAGCATGGCTGCCGTTTCTTTTGTTCAATTCACTCTCCTGGAAATGTTGCAATCCATCTATTAATAAACGGCCGGCTACAAATGTGAAAATAAAAATAAATGGCTGTGGGGGAGACTACTGAATCAGTAGAGAGAGAGAGAGAGAGAGGAATTATTATATTAATATAAATGGAAATGTACTGCTGATTAAAAGAAAATGTTACTGTATTTTAGATCCTAGATATCAAATGCACGGAGATAAGCCTGTGGATATCGAAACAAAGACAGGACAGTGGTTAGGAGCCACTTTACACACCATTGGAAATAGTGGCAAAGTTGTGGTAAGTGAAAATTGCTCACATCTCCATCACTACATGTGACGTAACGGTCAGCCATCTTGGAATAAACCATGCATCAACATGGCGTCTTTGTGTTTTAATGGTCAATATTTGCATCTATTGTCATAAACCGGACAAGACCAGAATGCTTTGCCTACTTTCTTTTGTGAAATAATTAGCGCATATTGTTCAATTATTTTACACAAGAGATTTTAACAGAAACGTTAACGTAAAGCATTCTGGTACTGGCAATAAAATGACGCCATCTTGGCTTATCCTACCGAACTGCATTCTGGTACTGGCAAAATAAATGGCGCCATCTTGGCTTATCCTAAGTGATAAATAAAACCAAACTGCATTCTGGTACTGGAAAAATAAATGACGTCATCTTGACCTATCTTAAGTAATAAATAAAACCGAACTCTGAACTATTATAATGATAATTGTTCATTTCTAGGCATGCGCACCGAGGTATAAACTTACTGGCACCTTTACAAAGAGGTCACCTGAGGTCAGAGCTCATCGAATGATTGGACGATGCTTCCTGGTATGGGAGAGTCTTACTGGAATGTACCAAAAAATAGATCCTTGCCATCACAGCGGTAAGGCACAAAACAGACTTCGCATCTCAAATGTGCCGAATCTAATGCAAATGAATTCAAACAGATTTTGCTCATTTGCATTAGATTCAACACATGCAGGATGCAACGTTTGAACTAGGCCTTAGATAGTTCGATATACTAGTGATGCTAGTACTAATTAGTACTAAACAATGGAAAATAATAGAATTAGCTTGCATAAAATTGCACTTATAATATCGCTAGGGCGGTTCCGGGCTCATTAACCCGTGAAACATTCTTTAGTGTATCACTCTTTAATGCACCTTAGAGTGAAGTTATTTAACCCGTGAAATAGATATTAGACTAACACTCTTTAGTAGACCCTAGTTCCATTGTTTTCTTTTGAGTCTATTTGACTATTACACTTTAGCAAGCAATTTCTATTTCACGGGTAAAATGCCTTCACTCTATTATTTGCACTCTAATTATCGCAACCCTAGCTTATCTATATGTTATATCTATTAACAGACGACACCAGGGATTACATGTATGCATATGGACGAGATGGTACATGTCAGGCAGGTTTTGCGGCGTCACTCTTTAGCGACGGACAGACGCTTGCTTTGGGTGCTGTTGGTAACAATTTTGGGAAAGGTAAGTCATGTTTAAAACCACGCATGCGTGAATGTAGTGTTCCAATTTGTATAAGATTATGTTTATAGGCCACTATGATATCCATTTTTAGTATAAATACACAAGTGATTATAGAAAATCGCGCGAGGTGATTGGTCGAGAAATTCACAATATTTCTCGATAACCACCTACAGCGTTTTGCACGCTTTTCACCGATAAGAAATCAATAGTTTTTCTTTAAAAAGCTGGTTTAATTTTACTTTTTGAAATAATCACTTGTGTATTTATACTAAAACAATTATTCACCTCAGGCTCAGTGAATATCGGTGAATAATAACCTTGACTCCGTCTTGGTTATTATTCACCGATATTCTTTTGTGTAATTGAATAATTGTTAAGTATAATTCTATTATTATTCCTTTTGAATTTGTTTCTTTTTCGTAATATAGACGTTCTGCGAAACTTAGCAGCCGCGCCTTTATAGCGCACGGAAATGAGGCTTATTATGTAAAAAGAGCAAAAACATTCCGTCGCTAAGGGCAAAACTATAGATATGATTGATCAGATAAAATAATACTTGACACATGTGTGATATCTTGTACAGGTACTGTTGGAGTTTATTTCTCTGATACTGAGAGAACAGTTTTTGCTCCGAAGGCCGAGGTAAAGATGGACTACTGGGGCGATTCTATGGGTAACTATTGCAACATGTGACGTCAATGAGTATTATTGTATGTGTTCTAACGATATGACGTCATTTTACAGGATATTCTGTTACGACTGGTCGCTTTATGCCATTCAGATTGGAACGTAAGTCAATATGCATTTATCAATCGTACCTCTCCCGGACATTTGACCACACCGTCCCCCACGGGCACTTGACCACCCCTACCTAGGCCCTTGTCATTTACCCTCTATGTTCTAATAATGGGTGGACGTGCAGTGACATATTTTGTTATGGTTTTGTTGCGAACAGAAAAAAGGAGAAATATAATATTTATTTGAATATTACAAGAAATAAGCAAATACCAATGCATTTAATATTTTATAAAAATGCATTAGTTTCAATTCTTTGATTTGATTGTAGCAACCTCGTTCTCAGAGCTTCTCCCTTCACATGGGCGGGGCGAAGGGAAATGTCCTGGAAACGAGTTAATTGTCGATTGTACATGTAGGTATATTTGGCGAATAGGAAAGACAAAATATATATACCACTTGTATTGGGTTTTTTTTGTCTTGTATTAAGCTCTACAACTGAAAGATTTCAAATATAAACTTGAATCATTTTTTTTTCTTGCAGAGCTCGTAGGCAGTTCTCCGAGGGCGGGAAATTTAAAAGGACGAGTAAGTAGAACTGGACATTCTTTGCGCAGTAGTTGCTATAAGTCATGCAAGTTAAGCTAATATTGAATAACTTTTTCTTGTGCTTTAGGTCATGGCCTTTGATGTAGTTGGGCAGGAAAAGATCAAAGTCAGTTTTACTCTCCCACTACCTAAGGACGCACAGGTGAACATCATTTTATGTTCTTGCTTATATAAGAAAGAGTTGAATTATATTCATACTTATAAAAGAAGTTAGAAACTTCTGAGGTTCCTATTTGGATTCGAACCCATGACCCTCCTTCCTCTAGTTTACTGAATTGGATACTTTATTGCTATTTGCAATAATTAACTGTTATTTGATTGGTTTACAGATTGGAAGCTCATTTGGACATGTTGTCACTGCAATAGACTTGAATAAAGATGGGTAGGTAGCCTGACGTAACAATTAATTAATCAAGCAAGCAAGCAATTGTAAACACACAAGCAATTAATCAATCATGCAATCAATCATGTAATCACTGGTCATGTAATCAATCATGTTATCAATCAATCAATCAGTCAATCATGTAATCAATCATGTAATCAATCTATCAATCAATCTATCAATGAATCAGTCAATCAATCAGTCAATCATGTAATAATCTATCAATCAATCAGTCAATCAATCAGTCAATCAATCAGTCAATCCATCAGTCAATCAATCAGTCAATTTATTATAAAGTTAACAATATTTCTATCAATATACTTTTCCAGCATGTCAGATCTTCTGGTCGGTGCTCCAAGATACAGCTATGACGTTGATGAAGGTCGTGTGTTTGTTTACGTCAACAACGGTTTGGTAAGTCATCGTCATCATACTACCCACTGAAGCAATGTTTCTTACTGATTAGTACTCATTGTGTTCTCAGGGTGCTCTCAATCTCATGGATAATATGATTCTCGATGGAGACCGACAACCTAAAGCATACTTTGGATTTGCAATCGCTTCAGTTGGTGATCTTAACAAAGACAATTACAATGGTATGTCACGAGATCTATTTTAGTTCACTATTCCCCCATCTTGAAAGGTAGCTGGGCTTGTGTATTGAAGCGAGACGAACGTTGAGCTTGCAATGATAGAGACACGTGAATAATTGTCCCGCAAGATGGTAAAAGGTACCTTTCATTGCAAGCTCAACGTTCGTCTCGCTTCGATGCAAAGGCCAGGCTACTTTTCAAGATGGCGCAGGGAACTGTGAAGGAGACTATTGTTACTGCCAATTCATTAGTCTTCAATTGTCATTAATAATTGTGTTTCTTATGTGGATAGATTTTTTGACTGATGCATCTCGGCCGTTTTTGCAATGAGTAACAAACAAAGCACTAATATGAGTGTCATGGAATTCTTGCAATAAATGATATTGATCTGATCTACTAATATTTGTATGGTTTGATTATTTTCAGATGTTGCTATTGGTGCACCGTATGGCGGTGACGATGGTCGCGGTGTAGTTTATATCTACCATGGCACAAAACAAGGGATTGATACTAAATATAAACAGGTACTAAATAGAAGACAAGTAAATACCAAAAATAAAACAATAAAATAGATAACTCTCCAGCTAGGTATAGCAAATATATGGGAGCATCTCCTCCACCCCCCTCTGGCCTGGACTCTTGACCACACCGTCCCCCACGGGCACTTGACCACCCCACCCTAGGCCCTTGTCACTGACTCTGTATATTCTCATAATAGTTGGACGTACAGTGACGTAGTTTGTTATGGTTTTGCCAACCGACCATTGTTATTAGAACAAAGAAAATTAAAAAAATCTATTGTTAAAATGGTTTGCCGGTAAATTAGCATCACAATACCAATACTTGTAAACACTACGCGCACCTATATAACGTTGTATTTTGTTGTGAACAGAAAATTACAGCATCTATGATAGGCGACAGCAAACTGTCAACGTTTGGTTATTCATTGACTGGTGGAGTAGATATCGATGATAATAAATACCCTGGTAAGGAAACGTGTTAAGGTTTTAAATAACTATTATTGTTATTACATTTATTATTATTATATCTATTGTTATTATATTTATTGTTATTATATTTATTGTTATTATATTTATTGTTTTTATATTTATTGTTATTATATTTATTGTTATTATATTTATTGTTATTATATTTATTGTTATTATATTTATTGTTATTATATTTATTGTTATTATATTTATTGTTATTATATTTATTGTTATTATATTTATTGTTATTATATTTATTGTTATTATATTTATTGTTATTATATTTATTGTTATTATATTTATTGTTTTTATAGATATTTCTATTATATTTATCAGTATTATATATATTTTTTTTATAGATATTGCTGTTGGAGCGTATTCTTCTGACCGTACCGTTCTCTTGAGGTCAGTATTAAAATAGCACATTGTTTTTATTACATAAGATTTCTTGTGCGCTTGTTTGGGATATGTCCTATCATCTTATACAACCTTACAACACAGGGTACCCAGATTGATGATAAGAACTGTTTTAGTATATACCAACAAAATAAGATTGCAAAAATGCAAAAATGATTAATTCCTAACTGATCTCTTGTTGTTATTTAAAAATAATTAATAAGATATTAATAAAATAACTATTTCTTAAAAAATCAGGCTTTCTTGTTGATTGGAGGCCGAGCCTCTCCACCTTAAATTTGCGTCGTGCTTCTCCTAACACTTCTCTCGTGTATGTCAATCTCCGCGTGCTTCATAAATGCACACATAGCGTGTTTTCCTTGTCTTCATTCTTATATCACTACACTCTTACAAGATGCTTATTTTGCATTCTCTATAATACAGGACAAGACCTATCGTAGAAGTCCAAGGGAAAATCATGTTAAGCCGAAATCAAATCGTGCTTGAGAACAATAAAACTGCTATGTGTACGTTATCTAATGGCTCTAGGCATAAATGGTGAGTTTGATCATAAACTGTAAATAATAATAAGAAATTCACTTCTGGTTAGAAGACTGAAAGAATGAAGCTAAAATATTTTATTTTTTCCTTACAGTTTAAATGCGCGAATCTGTTTTAAATATTCTCATAAAGCACCATCAAATCAAGGTATTTTTGTTTGCTTGTGTTTTTTCATGTTAATGTATCTCATGTTTACTTGTTCGTTTGATTATTCGTATACTCTTGTTGCTTGATTTGTTCCCTTCCTTGTTTTTTCTGGTTGATTCCACTTTTGTTTGTTTTTATTTGTCCATATATTTTGCATGCTTGTTCATCCGTTTGTTTGTTTGCGTGTTTGTTCATCCGTTTGTTTATTTGTCTAACGTTGTTGTTTGTTTGTTTTTGTTTCTTTCAGGAATTGATTTAACTTACTCTCTAAACCTCGATCAAGACATGCATTCAGACTTTCTACGAAGAATGTTCTTTTTGGGCAAGAACAAGTCACATAAAGCTTTTATTTACATGAGCAACATTTCTTTAGCCAAACCAAATAAATGGATTTGCGATGTGCCAGATTATCAAGTGTTCTTGAGGGTAAGAAAAAAAAATGCAAATTCAAAAATATCCAAACGTGTATTTGTTCGATCAGTGCTTGCTTGTTCCCGTGCTTGTTTGTTTGTTTGCTTGCCTGTTTTTCTGTTTGTCCGTTTATTTGTCTGTTTGATTACTAGTCTGTTTGTTTGTTTATTTGTTTGTTTGCTTACCAGTTTGTTTGTGTGTCTGTGTGTTTGTTTGTTTGTTTGTGTGTCTGTCTGTCTGCCTGTTTGTTTGTTTGTTTGTCCATTTGTTCATTCATTCGTTCGTTTGTTCATTCAGTTTGTTAATTTGTTCTCTCAGGAAAAGGGTCATATTGGCGATCTATTGTCACCGCTCACATTCGATCTCAAGTACGATCTTCAGACAACATCGCCATGTACTGTTTGTCCTATATTGAACGACTATCATGATGAAAGACGGCGATCTGTCAGAGCAACGGTATGTAATTCATATTATTATTAACTACAACTATGAATACATTTAAGCGTGAAACGATGAAGAAAACTGTATTAAACACAAACAGAAGCCATAGCAATATCATCAACAACAAGAGCAACATTAACTAAATCATCAGCAACAACAACAGTAGAGTGACATCACCATGAATAGCTGTAGCAACAGTGCAAAAACAACAATGCTCAAGTCAGCAACAGTGCAACATTTAACAACGTGTACATTAACAATCGCAGCAACATACTTTCGAAATACAACGTTAACAAATCACAAAATAACAAAAAACTGAACATTCGTATAAATTCGAAAAATACTCTTCTCGATCATTAACTGAACATTATCATCATTATCACCACCATATCAACAGCATACTATACCGTGGGTTCCGGAGGCTCTAGAGGGGATTGGGGAGAGAGAGCAATCCCCTTTCAGCCTCTGGAACCCAGGGTAACAGCATACGAGCTAACTAGCACGAATTTAACTCCAATGCGAAATCTTATTGATTCAATTGAGTGAATACATTTTATATTCAACAGCTTCAGTTCCAGAAACAATGTGGTAAAGACCAGGAATGTGTCCCTGATATGGCTGTTAATGGTAGTGTCTCATTTCACGGGTAAGTCCCATCCACATTACTAACGCACATGCTGCATTTGTATAGTAAATTACACCTATGTTCGAGAAGAATTAATGAAAAATACCGCGCGTATTTGATGAAAGTGAATTAATACCACGAGTGCACACATATAAAAAATACGAGTTTCTGAGAGTCCCCAGGGGCGGATCTAGCATTTTGACTGGCTAGTTTCCAACTCGAAACAAAAAATTTCCAAGCCAAATAATAGGATATAGCATATATAAATAACAGCTTACTCTGTACATTCTAAATATATACTAGAGTATAAACACCAAAACTGTGCAACATAAAAAGTACAAATTGCTAAAATTTTTGATGTTTTTCATTGTTTAATTAGCAATAGTTAGGAGTAACTAAACAATGTAAAGTGTTGCTCATTTTAAAGTGTTTGTACTTTAGGATCACCTTACAATTCAATTAATTACATACCAAGTAAGAATAATGTTGCTCCATGTAGCTATGTCAGTCATTAAGTGCAGGGCAATGATCGAATCAATTTCAAAGCAGCAAAGCTCCCGGATGTGTGCAATTAATTAATTGCACGGTATTAAAAAAAATTCACAGTTCGTCAGCCAATCGGAATCGAGTATTTATTAGTATAGGAAATTACACCGTTCGAGAAGAATTAATGAAAAATACCGCGCGTATTTGATGAAAGTGAATTAATATCACGAGTGCGTAGCACGAGTGGTATTAATTCACTTTCATCAAATACAAGCGGTATTTTTTATTAATTCTTCTAGAACATAGGTGTAATTTCCTGTTAATATCACATCTATAAAAAAAATACGAGTTTCTGAGAATAAAAGTGCAGCTATTTGAAAGGTATCCAAAAACAAAGTTCCCGGATGTGTGCAAGTATTAAGAAAAAATTCACAGTTCGTCAGCCAATCAGAATCGAGTATTTTTTATAGATGTGATATTAAACTGGTTATTCAGTATTTCCATTGATGAAGTTACTGTTTTTAATAATATTTCATTTCTGATTTTTTTTTGTTTCTTAAATCAAATAAATATATTGTTCTTGGTTTTATACAGTGGTTATAAAGATCTTCGTATCGGTGTCTCCAACCAGATGAATGTTATCATTACAGTCGGTAATAAAGCAGATGACTTTGCCTACCCTGGAAAGGTTTTGGTGACTTACCCCTCCCTCCTAGGGTATATTGGTACAGAATCTAAGGTAACAAAACAAAGATTGGAAAATAGCCTCTAATTTTGCGCGAGAATACCCAAAATTGAGCTAATAGGCAATAGAATGAAATTTGATACCGATAAAAATGTTAACTTAACTTTATTGACGTTTCCGACTAAGGGCTAAAGCTCGAAACGCCAGTTTTAAAAGTTAACATTATACATCGTTAATTGACAACACAAGTGACAGACAGACCGATATGATAGTAGTGCTAGTATCCCAGTGAAGCGAGGTTTCATAGATGTATATTTAGTAATCCATTTAATGTGTTTTCCAGGGAGTGCAATGTAACAGACTGACCACTAGCGGTAAAGACACTGAAACTGCTGACTGCATTGTTGGAATGCCTTTCGTTGGAAAGAGTAAAGTATGTGTCTTCTAAATCCAGTATTTCGTTTAGTGGATTTTTCTCGAATTAGTTGCATATCTATTAACGTTTGTTGCTTATTCGTTCCAGAAAACGTTTGTTTTGAAGTTCACAACATCAGAAATCAAAGGAGACATCAGACAATTTGACATCGAACTCTTTGCTACAAGGTAAATATATCGGGGATAGCTATCCTTACACTAGTGTAGGCAATTCAGTCTGTAACATTTTTACCAACAATTTCCAAACAATTCGCCTGATCAGAGAGACGTGGTGGCCTAGCGGTCAGCGTGTCGGACTCCGGGCCTAATGGTCTGGGTTCGATTCCTGGCCCGGGCGATTACGTTGTGTCCTTGGGCAAGATACTTTACTCTCTCAGTGCCTCGTCTTCTCGGATAAGGACGTAAAGCCGGAGGTCCCGTCTGCCTTCACTATGACTATGTTACAAGGTGGACGTAAAAGAACCACTGAGGACGTAACCAAATCTCTGGCCGTGACCACCCTCAGTGACTGCCTCACTCTCATCTCCTTGTACTAGTGCAAACTATCTTAGGAGAATAAACATTGAAGTATATTGAAGCAAGCCAAACTCAACGCGAAATGATCCTCAAAGGAGTTTAACGAACTGTATACACCTATTTCAATTAATGTTGTCCATCTGGAATGGATGATCTGAGACCGATAGGAATTGTGGGAGCTCGTTAAACTGCATATGCACTATTATTATCACGCTCGAATATTAATGTTTACTTCTGAAATACTGTTATCTGTAATTTAGCACCATTCAAGTGTGATTAAAACAATGTATTTGAAATTTAATGAGCTCCCACAATTCCTATCGGTCTCAGATCAACCATTCCAGATGGACAACGTTAATTGAAATAGGTGTATAAAGACCTAATACCATTCAGTCGACCCATCGCCTGATGAAGACTAGCAGTAGCATTCAAAACTTCGCGGTCCAAACCTCAGGAGGGAGAGGATGTCTCTATAACCGTCGATCAATAACTTTCATAATTATATTCTTGTTTCATTTATAGCCCCAGTCGTGATGCTGATCCAACCAACAACAAAGCCAAGCTGGTAGTCAATGTTAAGTTTGAAGCTGACTTGAGCATTTCAGGGTGAGTATGGTGCAACTAGTAATGTCTGAATACTCAGTTACGTCTTATAGCTGTAAACTCTAGCAAAAGATTTAGAAGTTTAGAGAATAGAAAAAGATATACTCAACGGCACTTTTTGTTACTGGAATATTTCATACATCATCCAATGAATATATTCCGTCACTAAAATTCATCTTTGTGTAAAAACTATACAAATAAATATTGATTATTGTTAGTTATTATCATCATTATTTATATTCTTACAGATCGTCAATGCCAGATCAAATTGTGTTCGATAAGAATGCTGCGGTGGAGTTCAAAGACACAAAGAAAGAAAAAGATATTGGGCCTGAAGTCACACAGATCATTATTGTAAGCACCTCTGGTTTGTTAATTACACGATATGTTATCTGATGTCAACCATGCCAAAAAATAATATCATAAAGCTACAATCATTGACAAAACTGTTGGCACGAATGTGATAAAGTAATCTTAGCACTGCTGAAATTCAACAATATTCTCTGAAGAGATAGACCTTATTCACTTGCCTCAATATTTCAAAATACAATCCGCTTTAAAGATAATTCTATTTGTTGAAGATGGTTCTAAAAAATGGGAAATAGAAAAAAGATCATCTAAAATGAGGCTTATTTTTCAACATGGTTTTGAGCAAATGCAACCGATGTACAAATACCCAATGCTCTAAAGCTGTTGCACTAGTATATTGCTCGGAATTCTTGAGTATATTAACGAGTATTTGTTGTTATATACGCAGGTCAGAAACAACGGTCCCAGCACTGTTGATGGGTCAGTTGTAAAAATCAGTATTCCATGGCGATATAAGAAAGCTGATCCGAAGAGCTATTTGTTATATCTACTTAACGTCAGGGTATGTAAGAAATATCATCATCACCATCACTATCATCATCATCATCGTCATCGTCATTATCGTTATCATCATCATCATCGTTATCATCATCATCATCGTCGTCTTCGTCGTTATTAACATCATTATCATTATTTTCATCTTCATTGTCTTCATCGTTTTCATTATCACCGTACGTAATTATTCATCACAGCATCATTTTAACATCATTATTATTATCATCATCATGCACCACCCTCATCATCATCATCTGATACTGTGATTAATTAATTTTCATCTCAATATTCAAGGTTCTTGGTAGTGCAGCTAGCTGTGACGTCACCACTAACCCCCTCAATATCAAGGTAATTACATCATCGCCATCACCGAGTCTGCGCAACAGAATTATAGAATTAATATGAAATATTGTTGTTTTAGACTAAAAACTCTACAAGTGAAAATCCCGCTGCCATCGGCACCGACCAGCAATCGTCATCGAACAAAGATCAAAGAAACAAAAGAGATAGCAAAGGAACTGTAAGTGTTGTGATTGGTAACCATTATAATTAACCCTCTATCTATCTCCTCCATCCATCCATCCATCTACCCATTCATCCATCCCTCTATCCATTCATTCATCCATCCCTCCATCCATCCCTTCATTCATCCATCCCTCCATCCATCCCTCCATTCATCCATTCATCCATTCATCCGTTTTTCCTTTTCATCCGATCTTATTTATTTATCCGTTTTCCTTGCACCCATTTTCATTTATTCTTATTCAAATCCTTTATTCAAAGTATTCATGTATCTATTTCATCCCTTCCATTCATTCATCTTTGAATCTTCTCCTTTAATTGGTCGTTCTTTGGCGGGTAATTCAATATAAACAAAAATGAAAAAATTACATAAGGAATTATACTGTATCTGCAAGATTTAATTGCTAGAAATTGCGACGATGAGTGATACTGAACTAATTGTTGTTCACAGCTTTGTAACGCAGAGGAGTGTCGAACATTCACATGTCGTCTTGGAAGACTAGATACTGGAGATGACGTAGAAATCAGCATGACGTCACGAGTATGGCAGGACACACTCGTCAAGGTAATCGTCACTGTTACCATGACTGCGTAAAATGTCTCTTGACTGCCCACTATATAAGGGGGGTGTTAATACGTGCGATATTTACCGTGCGACAGTCTCACCCAGTCTCACTCAGACCCCGTTTACACGGATCCGGATACTTTTGAAACCGCATACTTTTTGATGCGAATCGGCCTATTGTCCACACGAATCCAGTGAATCCGGTCACCGAAACCGCATACTTTTACTTGAATCCTCCGGATACAAGGATTCGTGTGGACGTATACGTAAATATTTCTATGCGGTTTCAGCCGGATCGGATTCGTGTAGACGAGGCCTCAGTGCACCGTGCAATAAAACGATTTTAACATGCTTAAGGACATGCTCGTGAGAGTAGCGTTTTTGCGAATATTTTTAATTATACTTCGAATCAATTTCACATGGACATACATACCTTCGCTCTTCTTGTATACTGCAAGTCATGTTCGCAACTAATTACGGCGTTAACAAGTCTTTTACGTGAACTAGCCGTACCGCGCAATGAAATGCGTTATCCAGAATTACCGTCACGATTACGATTGTTCATTTGAACATGGTACGAATAAATTGGGATGTAAGACAAGACCCTGTTCTCATTACCATGATGAAATGTATTTTGTATATACGCTCTATGTACTTATCAAATGTTTCTATTATATGATCAAACAGTGGTTTAACTGTACGTAGACTAACCGTTGTATTTCATGTCTTGTATAGGCTGGAGTTGGTGCTATTGATCTTCTTACAGCAGCATCGGTAGAAGCTCCTTCTTCCATTACCGAGCCTTATAAGGACAAGAGTAATCACGTCACAGTAAGTGTTCTTGTTCTTATTTTTGTGGCAATGCATCGCGATTGGGTGAACTTAAAGGCTGTTACACACTAGGAGACATGCTGAAATTGCTACAGGTTGTAGCGATAAATCCCTTCGCGTGACACGTGAAAATCTTTATCTCCGTAACAAAATTCATCGTCTGCAACAAGTAGCACACATTCATTCTGTTTGAATTCGTGAATATAGTCGCAGCAACAAATAGAATTAGTTCAAACGAAACGACCTGTTGCATGCAGCGACTTGTTGTCTTGTATGTTTCGGCCTTTGTGGGTTGTTGCATTGCTTGTTTTAATTGGTTGAGATCAGCAACAAAGATAAGAGTTAACTTTAAAATTAACTTTTTCACCATTTGCTTTCTTCAGATTTTGCTTCGAGCGAATCCAAAAGAGATCGAAACCCCTCCCGAGACCACCCCTGTGTGGGTGATTATTCTCTCTGTGCTGGCTGGTCTGATACTTCTTGCGTTATTGATATTATTACTTTATAAGGTGAGTTGTAGTTTTCTTTACGAGAACCGTGATATAAAAAAAGGTCACTTTCAAGCGTTGATCTCAAATACACTGAAGGATCGAGCACCGACCGATTAGTTCAGTGGATAGAGCTTCGGATTACTATGCGGAAAGGTCTGGGCTCAAACCCCGGCCGGACCATTATTCAGGGTCTTTAAATAATTGAGAAAAAGTTCCTGCCTTTGTTTCTTAAAAATCTACAAATGTTTAGAACTTCGCGTCCTCTCGGATTGCGACGTAAAATGGAGGTCCCATCTCTCTCTCTCTCTCTCTCTCAAAAAAAAACAACAACTTAACAACATTGAGTGACGTAAAAAAACTCCGTGTTCAGACATGGGTTGTATGGTGGCAGCTTAATACGCCTTGATATACCTTCAACTCGAACACGTTGAGTAAGCGCATTGAGCAGTTATATAAGAACTAGTCATTATTATTATTGAATAACCAATATTTCCAAATCTAAACATTATTGGATGTATTCCTTTCACAGTGTGGATTTTTCAAACGAAATCGAGCCGTGGATATCAATAATGACGAGGAGAAAAGTAAAGGAAGATATGACGCATCATCTCAAGAAGAAAGCCCACAAGTAGACGGAAAATAAACACTTTCGTGAAGACAACAAACAAAGAAAAGAGCACACTATTCATAGATCCACAATTTGCTTGATTGAACATGAAACAATTGCGCAGTATTCCCACTAGAATATAGAATGTCCGACAAACATTGTAGATTTCAGAAAGATTTACCGCATTTACTGTTCAGTTTTTCCTAACGTTATCTTAGAATACTGACATAACTTCCAAGACAGACTTACGTATATTCGTGCTGTATATTGAGAAAAACGTATTTGGCTTGTCGGACGTAGCACTGACAGAAACTAAGATATATAGAACACAATGGATAGTGGATCTATGAATTTTAACAGAGCATTATCATTTCAACGTATTTACACTAGATGGTAATTCAACGAAAGAAGAGAAACGATAAGAAAAAGTAGAATAAGTTAGTGAAAAGGAAGTAGAAGCAAAATCATGAGAAAAGGAAAAGAAAGGGAAAAGCAAAATGGAGAAATGAATGGAAACAAATATAAAAAGGATAAGAGTGAAATGTGCACTAGTACAAGCGAATAGTTAGTTAAATAAATATAGAGCCGATTATGTGCAACAGACCTCTTTACCTCCGTATGCAAAATTGCCCATTTCAGACCATGTGTCATTCCCTTGGGAATTGGTCTTTTTATGATGAACGTGTTATATCCTTTACATGTGAAAGAAACAATTCCCAAGGGTTGCATCACGTGATCTGAAATGAGACAACAAACAAGGAAGATAAAGAGGTCTATTACGGCTTATCTCCAAGACCTGCATAGAGTATATAGCAGGAGAAAAATAACAGACAGAATTCATGAATACAGCTTGTCAAACGCAGCTGACCACAAACTCTTCAAGAACGTGCAAAAAGGCATCAAGCAATCATGTATTTGACTATCCAAACTAGAGTTAAAATCTGTAAATAACTTAATATTATAAATTATAACAATTAAAGCTATTTATTGCCTACAATATATATGGCTATTAAAGGAACTGTGGAATGCATATTTGTGTCTTGTAAGTTCAGTCTTAGAGATGTCGTTCATATGGTCTCTCTGTGGACAAAAAGCTCAATGTTACTTCGAGATATCGCATCATCATCACTACTACAATCATTATCATCATTAATCATGATATTAGCATCATCATCACCCTTATATATTACAATCATTACCATCATTTATCATCATCATCATCTTTATTACAATCATGCATTACCATATCAATAATAATCATTATCGATATCATCATCACTATTACAATCATTATCATCATTTATCATGATATTAGCATCATCATCATCCTTATATATTACAATCATTACCATCAATTATCATCATCATCATCCTTATTACAATCATTACCATATCAATAATAATCATTATCATCATCATTATTACAATCATTACCAGCAATTATCATCATCATCATTACTACTATAATTATCATGATTAATCTGAAAGCAGTAAAATTATTGGATCATAAAACTGTCCGATAACAACTGTCCGATTACAGCCAACTGTCCGATTACACTGTCCGATTACAAAAACAAGATTGATTAGTGGAAAATAGAGCAGTCTGTCAACCAATCAGATTCGAGGAAATTGTAATAGTTATGATTAATCATGATATTACCATGCATCATCACCACCACCATCATTATTATAATCGTTACTATCAGTTATAATCACCATCAATGTCGTTTTTGCTGTTTTTAAATAGTTTAGTTTGAAAAGCGCGGTGAAAACAAATCGAACAAATGAAACTTTTAGATACCTGCAACATTGAAGCAGATATTCCATTCTTCCAGTTTAATACCAGGCTTTCCATCTACCATTGCGCATGACTTGACGAAGCCATATCCGCATGGTTCGTATCACGTCGGGCTAGAATGGGTCTAAAATGTTTCATCTGGTTAAAAATTTTAGAATTTTAATGGAATTTCTTGAAACTTGGTAACGTTGAAGCCTTTGCCAAAACTTAAAACTCTATCGTTTTGCTTTTTTGAATTTCGACTTTTTTGGCGGGAAAATGACGTCATCATTTTCGAGAGAAATTGAAATATTGCTCAATGTAAAAAGTAAGGTAGCGCATTTGAAAGAGCTGCGTGAGAGGATTTCAAACATGGAAGAACAATTCCATTCCGATATCGGAACCGAAAGATATGATTTTTTGAATACTTATAAATCCGCCATTTTGTTACTATTTTTAACAGAAAAAATGGCGGATTCATGAATGTTCAAAAAATCATATCTTTCGGTTCCGATTTCGGAATGGAATTATTCTCCCATATTTGAAATTCTCTCACGCCGTTCTTTCAAATGCGCTACCTTAATTTTTACATTGAGCAATATTTCGATTTTCTGTCGAAAATGATGACGTCATTTTCCCGCCAAAAATGTCGAAATTCAAAAATGTAAAACGATAGAGTTTTGAGTTTTGACAAAGGCTTCAACGTTACCAAGTTTCAAGAAATTCCATTGAAATACTAAAAAGTTTTACCTAAATGAAACATTTTAGACCCATTCTAGCCCAACGTGATTGCATGGGAACCAACAAAACCTTGATCTCTTCGTCATCTAACAGGCCGTTCTTGTCATGGTCATGTGTAGTAAACCGCCACTATAGATAAATATTAAGTACATTATTAAAAACAAATCAATACTGTCTATTCAAATATTTGAGTTATTATTTCCTGATGTATGCAAACTTACTGCAGCAATGACGGAATAGTAGCTAATAGTGGTCGTTACTTACCGCGCGATACATTGATTTACTCGGCCATTTGAGTAACCACTACTCAGTGGTTTTTGCAGTGAGTAACTGTGGATGCATCGATCGCGCGATTTACGCAGTTATTTGAGTAACCACTACTCAGTCGTTTTTGCAGTGAGCTAACTATAGTTACATCGATTTACTCAGTCATTTAAGTAACCATTACTCACAGTCATCCTCGGGAACCCAAGGGTTATATTCTGTCACTCGTTTATCGCTCCCTGGGTTCCCGAGGATGTACTCACAGTCTGTGGATCCGTCAAATTTATCAGGTATACGTGTTTCTGTAGTTTCAGTTTTTAATGCCGCGCGCAATGCATTCTGGGTTGGGCTCACGAAAAAGTGAGCATCAAAACATGACAAGCCGCCCAACCAACTTGAGCCCAACCCAGAATGCATTGCGCGCGGCGTTGAAAACTGAAACTACAGAAGCACGTATATGAATAGCCATTTGAGCAGCTTTGAATGTAGTTGCAAAGAATAAAGATGAGTGTTTACAGAATTGTACAATTATTTTAATAATCACACTAACCTTGATAGCATTGATTTTCTCTCTGATGGAGAGTTGATGGACTCTCTTGGTCAGCTCGACGGAAGTATTGTCTGTTTTTGTCTTAACAACCACTATCCACTCCATGTAACGTTCACGGAATTGTGTCATGTCACCAAGGCTATGGCATATCTCCGACTTGGTCACTGAAATAATATGTTAAAACTGATTGTTTGACGGTAGAGACCTGGAAGTCTTCCTGTAGTTAGCGTCAACATTGCTAAACTTTACATCGCACAAGCTGGCTTTCTGACAAAACAAGATAATTGGACAAGGGGCTCTAGTCAAATAGGCTTTTTGTTCTGCCGGAAAGCCAAAGTGCAAGTCCAACGTTAGGTGGCATATTTACTTGGACTCTTAGCCGAAACTGTGCCGGCTGTCATTGAGTAATACTGAGATACTGCTTAAAGATTTGGTGCTCTGGGAATTCTATTGTTTGATGTTTGGCACAACAAGACATTCCTTCACACCATTTGCATGATTTCACCGCGCTTGGCTGCCCTACGAATCATTTTGCACACAATTCAGCTCACATGTTCATTTTTGCGAAGGGAGGAAAACCGGATAACCCGGAGAAAAACCCTCGTGGCACAGGAGAGAAGAACACATCAAACAAACTCAACTCACATGAATCCATGCCCGAGCCGGAACTCGAACCTGGACCACAGCGGTGAGAGGCCAGCGCTAGGCCACCAATGCCACCCATCACTTACCATTTATATCACACTTTCCTCTGTTTTTTAGTGAAATACTTATAACATGAGCACAAGCAAATCGATGCATTTCACAGGCACTTTGAAACTCCACTCCATAAGTTGAACAAACCACATCGGTAGAATAAGGGCAGCTTAACGGACAGATACAGACTGGGAAACCAAAACTATCTGTCTGACACATACCACCCCATTTACACACGATATTTGAGCATTGATCTAATAGAGGATAAAAATATATTGTTAGTATTATAGTAAAGTATGTACTTCATTCAAGACTGGTTGGACTTTCTTGGTGAGCACTCTAAAATTCAGCATTCATCTAACAAACTAAATAATATCATGACTTGGCTGTGACTACCACTCTTTTCACGATGTTTATAGTAGTAATAAACTTGGAAGAGTTACTGCAATAATTGTGCTACGTACCTGTATATCCTGGTACTTCTGACTGCGCCTTGACTAGATGTACCATTTGGATCAAAACAGTCAATTTCTGTTGAAAAAAAACATAAATGTCTCAATATTAGCTCTATAGCTAGCTATAGATCATGAACCGAACTGGAAGATATTTGCCAAATGATTTAATATTAGACGTTTCAGTCATCTTTGTCATGCCATTGCTTCCTAGAGACACGCCAGCGCGCGTGCCAACTACGATTTCCCGCCGATTTCCCCCCCCCCCCCCCCCCTAAATAATTTCCACAGGGTACCCAACCAAGCTAAAAATGAGTCATCTGAAGTCAAAACAAAATTAAATTTGATATACAAACAGAAAATTAAAATAGCAAAAACAATACAGATAAATAACAGCACCAATAATATAGTATATGAAAAAGAGGAATTGTGTCAAGATTTTTGAAAGGATATATGATGTGAAACTATTACGAGTTTCCTGTCATTTTTTATTTTTTTTTATTTTTTTTTTATTTTAAATTTTTTTTTTTATTTCAATTAACGACACACACAAAATTTACACTTAAAGAGTGTCGCAATAAATGTGACACACTAGAAGACACACACAAAAAATATTTACAAGTAAAGAGAGCCACAATAATTGTGACTCACGAGAAGATAAAAGTTTTTACAATAATTGAAGTTTCAATGAAATAAGTTTATAATTAACTATATATATATACACACAAACAAACACAATCACTCAATAACTATATATTACTATACTAATGGCATTTAATTAACATACATATAACACAACTACAACACAATTCTACGTCTGCTACATAGGACTTGTTCTATCTAAGGCAATAGTTTTTTCAATTTATTGTACTTTTTTAGATGTATATCTATTTTTCCATGACTTTTTGCAATTTCGTATTCGATATTTTCGTATTCTTGCAATTTTGATTTGAAATTTGCTATATTGGGAACCATTCCTCTGGTTCTACAGTTAACTATTGTGAATTTATATAACAAAAATAGAAATTCTTCCATTTTATCGTTAACTCCTCCTACTCAAGGGTGTTAAGGCCTGGGTCAGACGCCATTTTTAGCTAAAATCACTAATTCTAATTTTTCAACCGTTGCTTTAAAAATGTTGTCATGTAACTTGACCAAATGATTAGTTTTAATGAGTTTTTGCAATTTTTGCTTGTTGAATGGCATTTGGGTGGTCACGTGACCATACATGAGGTTTAGTATTTATCAAATATTCAATGAAAAATGGGGTGAATAGAGAAACAAAATAAAAAGATCAAAACTATGTCATTAGAGGACTTTCATAAATAGCTTTCGACGTAGGCTTAGATTGGATGACTTCATCTGAACAATGGGGAGATATATGGATATTTGTAAAAAAATAGTCTGGTCACGTGACCTTTTTTGCCAAATATCTCCTAAAGAACCAATGATGGACAACCAATCTAAGCCTACGTCGAAAGCTATTTATGAAAGTCCTCTAATGACATAGTTTTGATCGTTTTAATTTGTTTCTCTATTCACCCCATTTTGCATTGAATATTTGATAAATACTAAACCTCATGTATGGTCACGTGACCACCCAAATGCCATTCAACAAGCAAAAATTGCAAAAACTCATTAAAACTAAACATTTGATCAAGTTACATGACAACATTTTTAAAGCAACGGCGCAGGCAGCCCAAGCTCTGAATTACGTCATTGAATATGCTTGTATATTAGTGAATAAAGACTCGAATTACAACAGTTTGAGTGTCTTCACTTTATTCTTCAGTATGTTCACTTCATAATTTGAATAAAATACAATTTTTGTGGCATGCTGTTCTATGAATGTTATATTGTCTATGTGTGTCGTTTTTTACGCGAAAAACGACTTATTTAGGGGGGAAATTGAAGTTTTAGTTTGATCTACCTCACCACTTACTATTACTACCACTCTTATTAGTAAGTGGTGAGGTAGGTCAAACTACTAGTGATTTTGGCTAAAATGGCGTCTGACCCAGGCCTTAACACCCTTGAGTAAGATAATACTACTTATATTTAATTTTGGTAGTTTTATATTCCCCGTATGTAACCAGTTTCTTATTTCAATAAAATAATTCTTTGTTAAATAACAATCAATAAAAAGATGTTCCATTGTTTCAATGGAAGATTTACAAAAAGTACAACTCGGTGAATCAATTAGTTTAAATCTAAAAAGGTCTTTATTCAGAAAGAGGGAATTATTTAAAATTTTATATTGCAAAGCTCGTAACTTAGTGTCATTAGTAACATGATACATTTTTTTGTAAACTTCTGACCACTCAATGTCTGGGTTATTTAATTTATTAGCTATGTGTTTTTGTGCTGTCGGTTTGGTTAATTTATTTTCGATCAATTTCCAATAAACCATTCTAGTTTTCACTTTAGAAAGAGGAACATAAGTGTTAGAGATATTCAAACCTTTGCCAGCCTCGTTAGGACAGAGTACGGGTTTCTCTTTTTGAGCATTTTTTAGAATTGTTTTCCAGTTATCTGGTAGAGCTGATATAATACCTCTCCATGTAAAATAGTCGGAATCACACCACTTTCCTTTGGCTTTAACCGAGTTCCAATTCGGCCCGTCTGTACAATCCCAAATGTCCTTAATTATTATTATCTCCTTCTTTACGAGTTTCCTGTCATATTAAATTGCCTCTAGTCAAGCATGTATGTTGTCTTTATCCCTTGCATCGTGCGGCGTACGATACCCTTTGGCCTAATTAGGTTAATCCTTAATCAGTTATATAAACAAATAATTGTCTAAACATATCCATATTGTTCAACTTCAAGTTCTATTAAATCTTATATGCACCGACTCAAAAACGAGACTATATGCTATATTCTACTTTTCTACACAAACAACTTTTTACTAAAAATAATTGGATTAAAGACGTGCAACAAACTGAACATTGTATTACTAGAATTGCTTTTTTGTCTTATAAATGAAGCACATTGCTATAAAATCAAGCCATATTTATTTAGAAAATACAAAATCTCCGTTGAAAGTGAAAAGTAAAGTTTGAAGGCGTTTGTAGATATCAATGATTGACCTTTCACTGGTGTAGATGGTTTTGCCATGAAATATTTTAAGCTGTATTAAGTTATCCAACTATTTCAGTACATACAAAAATGTATGAACATGAACACGCAACTACTGAATTACGATAGAAAATCAGCTGTAAAACGTAGCATATATCACAAATAATGAGAAACATGTACAACCATTTCAAAAATATCGAAGTAAACTGAAAAATACGAATATATTGGACATGTTTTGTCGAATTTGAACAATTAAACGAAAATAGTTTTTGAACTTACCCAAGTTAGTAACAAAGCAGTTTTCGCCTTCATGAAAAACATTGTTAGTTATAACTGTAAAGATAAGGACTTCAGATTTGCCAAGCGTATTTGTGTGAAGTAAGTCTTTACCGTCTAGAGAAGATCACTTTGCTGTTAAATGGTTTTAAAATGTAATGTTAGAAGGCTGGTTGTCAACTGCTAAGGGCATGACTTTGTTAATTAAACAAACCTTTCGACTAGACAGTCCTTACACATCTCTTGTGGGAAATAGAATGCACGGAAAAAATAAATATTCCCCATTCCGACGACTAAGGAAATCGCAACTTTAAACAATATATATTAAAGATACATTTTGAATATACTTCAATTTGTATATTCAATTATACAAATATTTGACATTCTGCGAGCTGTCTGATTGGCTGGCTAGCGTGTTTTTATCCGAGGACATACGGGAAGACGACGTGGTGGCCGAGCGGTTAGTGGTTGGGATTCTGGTTCGACAGGCCTGGGCTCAATTCCTGGCCCGGGCAACTACGTTGTGTCCTTGGGCAAGATGGTTCACTTCCACATTGTTTCTCTTCACCCAGGAGTATAAATGGGTACCAGCATTGCTGGGGTAAAGTTGGGAGAGGAGTGGCGCCACCCACTACATTCATGGTAGAAGCTAACGGAAGAGGAGCCATTAGGTTGCCTCCGACTGCGACTGCGGTCGACTACCTCTTTTATTTATCAGAGCCTGATATATACGCCAAACCGCGCGTCGTGCTTAATTCTCTTACACTTCTCTCGTGTTCTGTCATATATAACTGCACACAGCACGCGCGCGCGTTTTCTATTTCTTCAATAACACAGTCTACAAAGCTGACAAAACTTAAAATAGCCTCAACTTATATATATACCAAAGAAACCATTATTATTATATTTCTAATATAATTCCAAAATATTAGATTTTTTTGTATGCGTTTTTTTCCGAGCTGTAACTGCTATTCAGTAAAAGACGTATGTTTATATTAGTGTTTCAAATGCTAGCTTTTCTTGATCCAACCGAGCACATGACCTTTATCTTCCTGTACATTTTATATGTATGTTTTTATGTTGTGCAATATAATTAATATTTTTGTACTTGTGGTTTGTGTGACATTTTTTACTTTTTGTCAATGAGTTAGTCAGGTATGTGATCAGTGCTTTCATCAGTATCGATTCATGCGTGACAATATCTTGAGTATGTTTGTTGGCATGCAGCTTTGCATGCAGCAAATCTACACGCAACCTGAAAAACACGCGACGATAACAAACCGGCATGAAACGTCTAGATCCTTGTGTCTGTTGGCTTGTTTGTTTGTTTGTTTGTTTGTTGATATCTGTCTGTTTGATGGCTAGCGTGTTTGTTTGCTTGTCTGTCTGCATGTTGGATTGTTTGTTTGTGTGTCTGTATGTACAAGGTATGTTGACAAGGTATGTATGAGCCCTTTATGGTCTGTTTGTTTGGTTTTTGGTGTGTTTATTTGTTGGCTAGTGTGTTTCAGTGTTTTTTGGGTAGTGTATTTGTTTGTTGGCTAGTGTGTTTGTTTGTTTGCTAGTGTGTTTGTTTGTTGGCTAGTGTGTTTGTTTGTTGGCTAGTGTGCTTGTTTGTTGGCTAGTGTGCTTGTTGGCTAGTGTGTTTCAGTGTTTTTTGGGTAGTGTGTTTGTTTGTTGGCTGGTGTGTTTGTTTGTTTGCTAGTGTGTTTGTTTGTTGCCTAGTGTGTTTGTTTGTTGGCTAGTGTGTTTGTTTGTTGGCTAGTGTGGTTGTTTGTTGGATAGTGTGTTTGTTTGTTGCCTAGTGTGTTTGTTTGTTGGCTAGTGTGTTTGTTTGTTGGCCGGCTAGTATGTTTGTTGGTGTGTTTGTTTGCTTGTTTGTTGGCTAGTATGTTTGTTTTGTTGGCTGTTGTGTTTGTTTGTTGACTAGTGTGTTTGTTTGTTGGCTAGTGCGCTTGTTTGTTGGCTAATATGTTTGTTTGTTGGCTTGTGTTGGCTTGAGTGTTTGTTTGTTGGCTAGTATGTTTGTTTGTTGGCTGGTGTGTTTGTTTGTTGGCATGCGTGTTTGTTGGCTAGTATGTTTGTTTGTTGGCTTGTGTGTTTGTTTGTTTGTTTGCTTGTGTGTTTGTTTGTTTGCTTGTGTGTTTGTTTGTTTGCTTGTGTGTTTGTTTGTTGGCTAGTGTGTTTGTTTGTTGGCATCCTCGGGAACCCAGGGGTATTCTATATTTGCTTGTGTGTTTGTTTGTTTGCTTGTGTGTTTGTTTGTTGGCTGGTGTGTTTGTTTGTTGGCATGCGTGTTTGTTGGCTAGTATGTTTGTTTGTTGGCTTGTGTGTTTGTTTGTTTGCTTGTGTGTTTGTTTGTTTGCTTGTGTGTTTGTTTGTTGCCTAGTGTGTTTGTTTGTTGGCTAGTGTGTTTGTTTGTTGGCTAGTGTGCTTGTTTGTTGGATAGTGTGTTTGTTTGTTGCCTAGTGTGTTTGTTTGTTGGCTAGTGTGTTTGTTTGTTGGCCGGCTAGTATGTTTGTTGGTGTGTTTGTTTGCTTGTTTGTTGGCTAGTATGTTTGTTTTGTTGGCTGTTGTGTTTGTTTGTTGACTAGTGTGTTTGTTTGTTGGCTAGTGCGCTTGTTTGTTGGCTAATATGTTTGTTTGTTGGCTTGTGTTGGCTTGAGTGTTTGTTTGTTGGCTAGTATGTTTGTTTGTTGGCTGGTGTGTTTGTTTGTTGGCATGCGTGTTTGTTGGCTAGTATGTTTGTTTGTTGGCTTGTGTGTTTGTTTGTTTGCTTGTGTGTTTGTTTGTTTGCTTGTGTGTTTGTTTGTTGGCTAGTGTGTTTGTTTGTTGGCATCCTCGGGAACCCAGGGGTATTCTTCTGTCGCTCGTTTCTCGCTTCCACAACATATACCCCTGCCGGAACGTAGTCTGTTGGAGCTTGTTCCGGAAGTCAAAATTCAAACTTATTTAACGACTTTCTTTGAATGGTTATCATGATTTTCATTGGTCGACCTAATAAGGTCGACCAATCAGGAAAGAGCTGAATTTTGACTTCCGGAACAAGCTCCAACAGTATACGTTCCCAGGTGTATATGTTGTGGAAGCGAGAAACGAGCGACAGAAGAATACCCCTGGGTTCCCGAGGATGGTTTGTTGGCTACTGTTTTTGTTTGTTTGTTTGTTAGCCAAATTCAGTTGTTTTATTATATTTCCCTGTTTTTGCATCAGTATAAGTCTCTTGATTCCTATTCCAGCAATTTTATTAGTATATTCAATTGGTACCATTCAATTCCATAGTAATAGAACTGCCATTTATTGTTAGCATGCAGTTTATTAGTACAGTTTTTTTTTAGTATTACGTAAACAATCAAGCATTATGATATTTATTGGTCGTTATCAAAGTTATTTTAATCTATTCTTATGATATAAGAGTTCTATTTCAATCCTTTTGAGGTGATTTCATCTGTACGACTCCAAAACTTCCACCAGTAACTTTCTCCACTGTATAATCCCAGTCGTCAAATGTTTGCAGTTTCTGAGATGTTTTCATATCATCTTCAACAAGTTTAGCAGGAGAGCTCGAACCAACATCACCTCCATATTTCTCCATTGCTCGGTTGTAGATTTTCTCAGTTAATTCCATCAATTCTAGCTTGTCAAATGGTAAATCGTGCGCGTACGAAAGCTTTCTTCCTAGGGCTAAATCTTTGCAGTGCAGATCAATGGTAAAAGCAGGGTCATAGGTGCCTTTGAAAATGAGTGGGACTTCTGTTTCGAAGACGAACGAGTTCCCTGCGCTGAGGCGAACTCCATCAAAAAAGCTTTCCATGTCGAGACCGGCTTTTTTTGCTATCATAAGCGCCTCCCCAGCCGCTATCAAATGAGCTCCAGCTAGCATGTTAGTTATGACCTTTGCAATTGTAGCCTTTCCAACGGAGCCAAAGTACAAGAACGAACCAGTGTAAGTATTTATCAAAGGTTTGCATTCTTGGACAGCTTCTTGTTCTCCGCCTACAAACACCGTCATATTCTTTTTTCTTAGAAGTGCCATACCCCCTGTCAAAGGAGCTTCTATTGCATGCACACCTAACTCTTTGGCTAATTCACACAGTCGTATTGTTTGAGTATAGTCGGTTGTCGTGTGGTCAATCCAGATGCAGTTTTTTTGAAGGCGATTCAGGAGTTTACCATCCTCCATTACTGCTTTCACATGGGGAGGTTTAGGAAGCGCAGTGATCAGTACCTCGGCATTTTCAGCTACTTGATCTGGTGAATTAGCAAAGGTTATTCCAGTATTCTGCAGTCGGTCGTAGTTACGGTTTTGTTCAAGTCATACACCGTGACCGAGAATCCAGCTTGATTTATTGATGAAGCAACATTGACACCAACATTTCCAGTACCAATAATACCAATGTGTTTACGAGTAGTTGAATAAGCAGCTCTAAGAGTATGTACTCCCTTTGCGGTGAGAAAACCTCGATTTGCAGCACGAAACATGTTTATCTAACCTTTCTTTTATACGGTCCTTGAAAAATTACGCAAGGCTTCATATAAGATATCATGCCACAGGAACCCCAAAATTGATGTACAACGATTGTGTTGGGCTCCCTGTGGAAGGACTCTATAAATTCAATATGGCCGATCGAGGCAACGTGTTTGAAATTGTTTGAATAAAAATTCAAATTAACACGATAGTTTTGATTGTTTCAGTGATTAGAAAATATCAGTTTTGGTTTTGGAAACATGTCTTCAAACGTTCGAAAGGAAAAACGGCATCTGTAAGTATATATCCCGTGAAAACATAAGATTATATTAGTTAAAAAATTGCAAAACGTGTTTTTTTAATAACCTTTATTTAGGTCTTCACGATGGTATACTAAACGCTATAATAAGCTTGTTTATCTTTGACGATATATCTAGTCAATTTAAGAATACATTTTTCGCGTCTTTTCTTATCCTAATAAGACAATAATTTGTCTTTTTTGTTTCTAGATGGTGGAAGCAACATGGAAAACAAGTTGATCCTGAAGATGTCAACGAAAATCCAACTGATTGTAAGCTTAAATTTAAGTTAAGCTTTCACTTGAGTTGAATTGTCCTAAGCCTTTTTAGTTTTTAATTTATTGATAAATTGTTTTTTTTTTTCTATATAAAAGACAAGAAGTCTTATCAAAAAGAGGTATCTAAAGCAAGCAACAAAGAACAGCCAACACTGACAACAACAACAACAACAACAACAACATCAACAAATGAAAACAACAACAAGAAAACTAGATTCATTGTCTTTGTAGGTAAGCTTTTAGTTAAGCCTCACTACAGGTTGTTCATGTGAACTTGTGCTGTGTGCAAATCAGCATCTGTAATACCTCTATTACTACAGCTATATACATCCAAGTGATCTGACATCAAAGCATGCAAAGGATTGTTTGTCAAAACTAACAGTTCCAAAATGGCACCTTAAGACAGCTACAGATTTCGGTTACTTTTAGGCATTTGCTTTTTGTTTTTATTTGTTTATTTTACTTGTAGAGTAGCAGAGAGCTTTTGTTGTCCAAGTTACATAAATTTTTTAATGTAGAACTATGTTAATATCGTATTTATAGAGGGTTTTAAAACAACTCTCTCAAACGATGCCATTTTGGAACTATTGTTGATATGCAATTAAAATGCTTCTGATTGCTTATACTAACCACAAGTGCGTGCGCGAAAGCACCTGGATTGATCTTTTCTGGAGTCAACTGTGCCAAGTGTTGACCATGCATGTTTGCTCATAAGCATCTCTTTTTTTTTCAACATTATGCAGCCTGTCTACAAAATCATTATCATAGCCAAATATGTGATCTTTTGACAGCTGTCAATCAAACTTCCTATAATTCTGATTGGCAAAATACAAAACAAAATGTTCAAAGATTCAAGGACTTTTTTATTGATGGCAGCCAAAACAATAGCTGCAGTGTTATCCCCCATGGTTCAACTGCACTTTACAAATGTGTTTGGGAAACATTAACTTTATTTGAACTAAAAATCTCTAATATTTTTTCATTGATAAATATTTTTTACTCTTTTCCTAGGAAACCTGCCTTTTGATCTAAAAAAGGAAGATATTGTTCATCATTTTAGATGCACAGGTAGGAACAATCTATATTATTTGCAGATAAAAAATACACAGTAAGTGTAATTTCTAAAAACATTATAAACATCTATTTTCAAATTTGTTAAGATGAACATCAGAGCATTTTGCTGTGATAGGTCTATTAGCTAGTATTCTATTTGTGCTGCAACCATACAACAAATTCCAACAACATTGTGACTTGTTGCAAAATATTTTCACATACATCCAATGTTGCCCACAATGGAAAATGTCTCTGCAACCTGTCCGAGCAACAGCTTGTTGATCAGTGTGGTTGATCAACCTTAAAGCCAAATAAGTCAGACTTTTGTACATTGTTTTTATGTATCAAATAGAAAGCATTTCTTTTCAAAGTATAATTTCTTTCTAATTAATAAATACATATGTTTTCATCTGTGTATAACAATGTTATTTTGTGTAGGTGGAGTGACTGATTTCCGACTGATGACCAAAAAAGATGGTGGCAAATCTAAAGGTTGTGGATTCCTTGAACTTGACAGTTTTGTTAGCTATGAGGTGAGGGCTGCTATTTTTATATTACATTGTAACAGTAGAGCGAAAACACTAGAACCATGAAACAAAATTAAATTGTTAGTGTGTAATATTTCTTATTTAGCGACTATTAGTTACTATAAAAGACAAGTAAAGTTGTAATGAGGTATTGTTTCCTTTTGTATTTGATGTTTCTGGTTGAGTGATACTGACTAAATATCACTAAATAAAAACTACTAGTTAGTAACTATTTTGTTTTTATTTCATGGTTCTAGTGTTTTCGCTCTAGTGAACACAAGTGAAAACTGTATGCCATTTATAAACAGAATTGGAAACAGAAGCCTTAATTAGATGCACATGGGTTTTTTTTTCAAATCTGATTCAAAATGGCGGATAGAAAGATGGCTTTGTGATATATTGCTTGATTGCTTCCAATTCCAATATTCTGGTTTTCACTCAATGGACATATCATAAAAAAACCTTCTGATTCTTCCCATTCTGACTGTGAGTAATGGAAATAATAATTTTTTAATGTGAAATTTAATCACTCATGCTGATTCCAAATATGAAAATATAAATCAAAATGAGGTGCCTCTTCTGGAGAGCAATAGGAAGCGAGAGTACAAACAAGATATAATATGGATGGCATCAGAATAATAAGTACAAAATGTGGTAACAAACATTTTTTCTTCATTCAGAAAGCACTCAATCTTCACCATAGTCTTGTGGGTGATAGAAAGATTAATGTTGAGGTAACCTGTGGTGGTGGTGGCTCAGGTGAAAAACGTGCTGAAAAGTTAAATGAAAAAAAGAAGAAATTCAGGCAAAAAAGAGAAAAGAAATCAAAAACTGAAAAAACCAAAGATGATGCTGCTGTTGAAGAAAAACAGCAAGACTCAAGTATGAACAAGAACAAGAAGAAAAAGTCATCTAAAGAAAGTGAAATAACAAAAGATACCAACAACTCAAAAATGAAATCAGAAACCCCAACAAACAAGAAACGAAAAAATACAGAAGACGATGATAGCAGTCAAATAAATAAAAAGTCTTTGAAACAGTCTGATGTAATGAGCTCCATAGTTAAAGATCTTGAACTTGAAACACTAGTGAAAGAAAAACAAGATACAAATTCAAGAGCAAAAAAGAAAGAAAAAAAGAGAAAACGGAAAAAGGAACTCAGTGAAGAGGACAACGATTAATACGAAAGCATTATTATTTACAAGTGCTTCTGTGTAATTTGAATAACATGATTTTCAAGAAATAATTGTACTGCCTACAACAAGACATACCACAAAACTTTTGTTTATTCATATCAATTTCGTATTGGTCAGAGGTCTGTGTGGTCTGGTCTTTCATTCCACAAAACCTTTGTTTATTTATATCTATATGGTCATATTTGTCAGAGGTCTGTGTGATCTGTCTTGCAGAAATGTGATAACTATTTTGATAAAGAATGCATACATTTTTAATTGAGACATGTTTCAGCTGTTCTACAGTAAGAATTGTGTGTACTCTTCATCTAAATAGTTACCATATCTATAATGCGTGCATATCTATAATGCGTGCTGCATGTCTATGACTTTGACTTTTTTTTAATCAAAACTTTCTAGCTGTCAAACCATCACTCTTCATTGACGGATAAAAGACAAAACATGTGCCAGATTTAAAATAGCTCATTTAGTTGGCGCTGGTGTCAGTTTTAAGTTCAATAGCATGATATATATATATGATTTTAAATAATTATTCTTTAACCTTTATTGTTTTACTCATTATACTTAGGATATTTTTAACATACAACATTGCTATTCATAATATTGATAATGAATATAATAGTTGCTAAAATATGGTTTGGAAGTAGCTTTACACATTTACTATAATCACTTATTTTTTACAGCACACAACATTTTAACTGGCTTGACTTTGCTAGTGGAAGGAAAACTGGAGAAAATACCATGTTAATTAAATATGTTGTCATACATATTATCAAACCCACTCATTTCATAAATGAATTATTGCCAAGTTAGCTGATACTAAGTCATATCATTTGATACTACCAACATTTACCTTGAAAGCAATTGAAAGATGTGTACTGAACTTAGACATTTGCCTTTTTTTCAATATACAATTAATGTCATTCAATATTGTCTACCAAAAGAAATGCCATGTGAAATGCCCACATAAGGTCACTCTAACATACTCAATACTAGCATTACAGCGCGGCACGCAAAAGTATTACCATTTTAAATATATTTGCATACCTCTATGCACAGACTTTATGCAGCGAAACGCGTTTTTACACACGTTATTCTGTAAAATCAGACAACTTCACATCAAATGTGTCTGTTTAAAGTACAAACTTCTGTACATAGAAGTATATGAATACATTAAATGTGGTCATACTTTTGGACGTCGTGCTGTAATTGGGAACATAGATTTCATAATTCCCATTCCATGTACACAGTTACTCATTATAATTGAAATTTCCACTGTTGAAAACAAATAAACAAAGAATCACTTGTTATAGTGTCAATCTCTTCTTTATGTGGACAAACATTAATGACATTAACCGAGTTTTTACAACTTCTGAGAAACTACTTGGTGGGATTACAGGTAAAAAAAATGTTTTATTTTGATAATATTATTTTGAGTAAAAACATATATTTTGTATAAAGTATATTATTCAGTTGTACATTACTGTACTTGGAATCAGCTTAGCTATAACAATATTGCTGTCCCTTTTGATGGTACCACAATATTTGTTTAGTGTATAATTAATTAATCTTATCTTGTTTTTTTTAATTGTTCTAGTTTTTCATTAATTTTTTTTACTGTAAAATGATATAAGACTCTTGCGTTTAATTAGCATTTGTTGTATTTCAATTTCCTGATATGGGTAAGAATCTTTAGTATATAATCTTAATTAATGAATATAAAATATCTTATCACTTTTATCAGACTAATGACCCTTGAAAAAAAAAATGTTACAGGAGACAGGTACTATATAATTCAAATACCACTCTATTGTGACATATGAAAGAGAGATTTATTCATTTTCATTTTCAAATTTTATTTTGCCTTTTTGTGCGAATTTCTCTTTCAGCTTTCCTGCATGTCTTTCGGTTGTTATTTGTTGTGAGCAGTCGGCTATATAGTCACGTGACTCGAATCAATTGTGCAGTTCAGGATGGCTTCAGAAGAAGGTGTTGTGTTTTGTGTTCCCGACTTTCCATCAAATGTGTTTCTAACTCTCAATGAGTTGAGAAGCGACGGGAAGCTTTGTGATATCACACTTGTTGTCGGTGATCAGCGAGTAAAGTCACATCGTGTTGTTTTAGCAGCAGCAAGTCCGTATTTCAATGCAATGTTCACGGGATCCATGGTTGAAAGTCGTCTGGATGAAGTTGTTCTACACGGTGTTGATTTCTCCGCTCTTGAGGAGCTTATCAACTTTTGTTATTCCGGACGAACAGAGATCTCAGTTGATAATGTACAAAACTTGATGTGTGCCTCAAGTCTTCTTCAATTAACAAGTGTAAAGCAAGCTTGTGTTGAGTTTCTACATCGAGTTCTTCATCCTAGTAACTGCCTGGGAATACGTAGTTTTGCCGACACATTTTGCTGTGGCGATCTTGTCGAAGCAGCAGGTGTTTTCGCCATGAAAAACTTCTCTGACGTCTCTAAGAGTGAAGAGTTTTTAACGTTAGATCCTGATGAGTTAAAAGCACTTATTTCAAGTGATGATTTGAATGTGAAAATCGAAGAGGAGGTTTTCGAAGCTGTTATGAGTTGGACGGAAAAAGACATCGACGAAAGAAAAGACTTTCTACCTGAACTTTTAAAACATGTTAGACTACCTCTAATTCGTCCTCAGTACATATGTGACTCTATTGCATCGCATGAACTTATCAAAAACAGTCTTACTTGTCGTGATCTAGTAGATGAAGCGAAGGACTTTCTTCTTCTTCCAGAACGACGTTCAGAGCTCCAATCACCCCGCACAAGACCAAGGCGATGTAGCGAGGCAGCTGGGTTGATATTTGCTATAGGTGGTCTAAATTCTTCAGGGGAAGCTCTATCAACAGTTGAAACGTTTGATCCAATTACTGGGCAATGGTCCCCTGCTGAAAAAATGAACTCCTTACGTACCCGTGTTGGAGTTGCTGTTCTTGGACATAAGCTGTATGCCTTGGGTGGATTTGATGGACATAAAAGATTGAATACTGTTGAGTTTTATGACCCTCATATTGGAAAGTGGATCCTGACAACGCCTATGAACACACGCCGCAGCGCACTTGGAGCAGTGGTAATGAATAACAAGATCTATGTTGTTGGTGGTTATGACGGACATATCTCCCTTAGTACAATGGAGTGTTTTTCTCCTAGAACAAACTCATGGAACTTTCTGGCTCCAATGGAAACATTGCGCAGTGCATCAGGGGTTGCAGAATTCATTGGCAAGTTGTATGTAATTGGTGGTCATAATGGGTTATCAATATTTAGCACCGTAGAAGTATATGACCCACAAACAGACAGTTGGTCGGTAGGACCATCAATGAATATACGACGCTGTAGAGTGGGTGTTGGTTCTCTAAATGGATGCCTCTATGTTTGTGGTGGCTATGATGGAAGTGCCTTCTTGAATACAGTTGAATGTTACGACCCTAGTGTGGGTGCCTGGAAGTTTTCTACACCAATGAACAGCCGGCGTAGTCGTGTTGCCGTAGTAACAATTGGAGGGAAGATCTTTGCCATTGGTGGCTATGATGGTTTGACAAATCTGAATACTGTTGAATGCTATGATCCTGAATCTGATAAATGGACATTTATTACTCCCATGTGTAAACATCAAGGTGGAGTAGGCGTTGGTGTATTGCCACGAGGACCTTACTCATAGAATTATACTGGTAATATTTACCAATTCTTTTCGCACCTCATATCAACTAAATCTAAAATGAATTGTGTTTGCTTCACTGAACATGAAACAACAGTTTCAAGGTGCACCTGTGGTATATGAAATATCAATATATAGATTTGTCCACTTCAGCCTTGCACTGAATCTATTCCAATAAGTGATCAGCCATGCTAATCCAGGAAAGGTACATTGCACATTTTTAATAAAACAATGAAATATTACAAATAAGATAATAAAATAAGTAACTTGTTTCTCAAGCAATACATCTGAACTTAGTATATACACAATTCACAACCTCATAAGAATGTGTACTCTCATTGGTTCGCTATCTCGGGATATTAGACCATATCTACCGCTGTTAGCTTTGTAATATTGCGCACTAAATTTTTATTTTATACAAGAATTTTCTTTATTTTCTTGTTCGGTTGTGAATTGTTTATATACTAAAACAATTTATTAAAAATTAAAGTAAATCTTTGCCTGATAACCACTTCGCTTTCGGCAAATAATTGTTAATTATTTATAGATAACTGTTATATATTAGAACTCTTTGTATACAGGGTTTATTGTAATGGGTATAGTATGAATGGGGCCTAAAATGTTTCGAGTAAATCCATATTGGTTTTTGCCAGCATTTTAATAATCTTTGTTGATTCCCTAAGCTAGTAGACTATTATAGAATTTAGGCAGTATCGGGAAATTGAAATCAAATTTTGTAATGTGTAAGTCACATTTATTGAATTTGATATTACAGCGCAACGCATAAAAGTATGGCCACTGATAATGTATTCGCATACTTCTGTCTCGCAATCGATCCAATCAGCGTTGTAGGATTGTGTTGTCTTGTCTCGGATTGGATCGATGGTGAGACAGAAGTATGCGAATACATTATCAGTGACCATACTTTTACGCGTTGCGCTGTAATAGGGAATTTTTAAATCATGTAAAAAGTTTGTCATGAACAATTATTAAAAGTGTAATTAGAATATATATTTGTGATTTACTTTCATTCCTGTTCTCTACAGTATCTTTGTGATTTTTGTCAACTCAAAACATACCAAAAGCCATAGAAATAAGAGACTACTGCAGGGGCGGACGGAGGGGAGGGTGAACTGGGTGACTTTTCACCCCTCTTTTTGCAGTAAAGTCCCATTTTAGCAAAGTGGGAACATTACGATCTTTGCGCTTGTGTCTGCCGTTATCCGCCAAAAGGATATCAAAGTTCACCCCCTTGTCAAATTTCTGGATCCGCCCCTGTACTGATCAGCTTTATTTGGCATTGGGATGCCTGGGTTGGCATTGGGTAGCCTGGGTTGGCATTGGGTAGCCTGGGTTGGCATTGGGTAGCCTGGGTTGGCTTTGGGTAGCCTGGGTTGGCATTGGGTAGCCTGGGTTGGCATTGGGTAGCCTGGGTTGGCATTGGGATGCCTGAGTTGGCATTGGATAGCCTGGGTTGTATCCAGAAGTTTCATCGTCAAGTCAAAGAGAATTCTTGATACGATGCAGGCTAATGTGACAAGTCTTCAGAAAGACTGTTCTAGTGTTTGATATGACAACCTGAGAAATTTTCTTAAAAGTAAAGACTAAAAGACTACAAAATCCCAGATTCATAATACAGTGGTACCTCTATTAAGTAAGAGGACTTTCCAAAGTGGTCGCTTAATAGAGGTTGGCCACTGAATAGAGGTATAGAATAGGTATAGGAATAGAATTGGGACTTTTTATTGTGCCCGCCTAATAGAGGGTGACTGCTTAATGTAGTCCCTTTCACAGTTCTTGCGTCATTAATTTTGTAAAAGTAAACTTTGCAATGATAGACATGAATATTTGTCCAAGGTGTTAAACAACATCTCTATCATTGCAAGCTCACCATTTGTGTCGCTTCAATGCAAAAGCAGGGCTACCTTTCAACCACTAACTTTTATTATTTATATTAGCAACAAAAATCTTTCATCTTTTTCATTAACTTTTATTATATTGATCTTTCATCTTTTTTCAATTTTGACTACAAGTAAAATTTTCAGCAAGTACAACTTTCAGCAAAGTTTAAAGATTTGGGGGGGGGGGGGGGGGGGATTTGATATAAACATTTAAGGGAACTTGAACAAATATTTTACCATTATTATATTTTAAATGTTATGACCTTTGACCATGAGTTATTTAAAAAAATAGATGTTTCTGATAAAACATGATATTACCTCGTAGAACAATAACATAAGTACCGGTATATGGTATAAAACATTTCCTATCCCTCCCCACCCTTGTTATTTTACACCTCCACAGGGAGCCCAAATGTGGATCCACACAAGGGAAGTATTACAAATGTCTTCTCAATTAAAAACAATTGCAACTTGCTTTTTGAAATATGCATAAAAGTTTTCAAATGTCTGAAGTCCTTGACCTCCAAGGTGTTCTAATTTGATGATACATTCATCACCTTTGACCACTGAACACTTGTTGACCATCAGTCTAAAAACCAAACATGGAATATTGACAATTTTACTTCCACCAGCAGAAACTTTGTCAGTTGCAGCAGAGCTGTTGGCTTCATTTGTTACTTCTTCAATGGTTGTGTTGGAGTCATCATGCTTCAATGCTTTATGTCTCTCTCTTCTACTGTGAGTCCAAGTGTTAGTATTGGCAGTGCACACTGCACTGTAACTATCCTCGGCTTGCTTATCTGAGCTTAATGTGCATTCAACATTTAACTCATTTTCCAGATAACGACAGAGGCTTTCAAAAAAGCCCTTGACAGAAGAGAAATTAGACATAATTATGCCAGGATTGGACGTACTATGTTGTTTGTTAGTCAGACAAACAGTAAAAGAGTAACCATCTTTCTTGTGTTTCTTACTCACAGTTCTTGGTTCATATTTAAACAGTTGCACTATTCCTCTGTCTGTTCCTGACAAGTTCATTTGGCCATTAGTTGACAATCTTTGACAGATATTTCTTCCATCTATCATATACTGAATAATATCTCTAAGTGATGAGACACCAACATTTTGAGTTAGATTATGTGAGAGTTCCAAGGGATCTTGCACACACAAAGGAGTCGTCTTCCACTCTGTGCCAAGCTCTTTTGTCTTCACTGTGTCCTCCATGTTTCCTTCTGCATTTTTATTCTCATCTACCAATTTGCTTGCACATGTTTTTTGTAGTTCTTGTTCCAGTGATGAAATTAAGAAGTGGCCTCCTTTTCTAATGGTAACAGCACAATTGCCGTAGTCAAACTTGCTCCCATAGAAGTCAAAGAATTCTTCAAGCAGAGTTTCTGGAGGATGGGGAAGAAATACATTTGTTATTGATAGTACAAAACAATTAATTATAACACAATGTACTCTATGTGTACTCTGTTGCTCTACTACTAAGGTACACTTTTCTTTTCTGAAAGCCCCCCAAAATAGAATGTTATTTGAATGTGAACATAGATTTGAGCTTTGGTGCCTAATTCAAAGTATATTATATTGTTTCTTATCATAGCCCAATTTGGGCTCTTCTGTGAGGTTCACTCACAATCACTACACTCACATGTTAATTTTTGATGAGGAAGGAAAAACAGACTCTCTCTAAAACATCAGACAAACTCAAATCCATAAAATCCATATCCAAGCAAGTGAACACAGCAGAATATAATAATATATTAAACAGGTCCCCATTTAAATCTGTACTTTCAATCTGTACTTATGCAAATTTTGTTGATGTGTGCTGAACACACATATCAACCAATCAGAGAAATTCACTTCAGAAATAATATACTCTGATTGGTTGATCTGTGTGTTTAGCACACATCAACACAATTTGCATAAGTACAGATTTAAATGGGAAAGTACAGATTTAAATGGGAAAGTACAGATTTAAATGGGAACCTGTTATTTAGTATTTATATTTTGACTTTTTGTTGGCCATTTTACTTTTTTTCCATTATGTGTTGACCAAACATACTGCTGCATCCAAGCCAATTATCCAAGATTAGTGACGAACAAACAAAATGAGACTTATTTACCAAAAATTAATGGCAGACAAAAACTAAAAAAATCATTATAGTGAAGAAAAAATCTAAAACTAAATGCTTGATCCAGAATTAAAGGTGAACAAATTAACCATTAACCACCCATGTCCACCAGCATAACAAATAAACATCTACAGTTAAAACAAATACTCACCAACCATAGGTAATATAATGAAATTTGTAACACCTTAAAAAATGTTGACTTAACCTTACTTACGTTTTGAGCTTTAGCCCTTCGTTGGAGTAAAAGAGTTACTCCGACGAAAGGCTAAAGCAAGTAAAGTTAAGTCAACATTTTTTTATGGTGTTACAAATTTCATTATATTCCTCCTTGTTTATATCAAACACCGACGCAGCCTATACTAGTTAACTCGCTAGTTTCCATTTTTACTCACCAACTGGTTTGATGTTTGAACTAGGGACAAGATTACAAACATCCTTATAAAAGCCACACTCCCATCCATCTACAAGCTCTTGTTCAATAATAATCTTAGTGTTATCCCTCATTGGCCAGCCAGACACATCTTGTAGGGAAGGAATGACAGGGGGGTCAGTGGTCTGAAGGAAGTGAAGAACCATGACAGTCAGAGCATAACTTGTTAACTGACCACTGCCTCCCCCTGAAATACCTATAGCTTTAGCCCAGGTCCTCACCGTATACACTAGCTGGGAGACCCTGGGATCTAATTCCATGTAGCACTTGAGAAGAGCTGTATTGTGAAGACCAAGCCTAAAATAAAGAAAATAATGTTATGTGACAGTTTGAACAAACATTGATTTGATAGTTCAGCTACATGTACATGGTATTCATGAGGGGTGGTGAATGGTAAATCCGAGACACCGAGACTGAGACTCGGTTGATTTCTAAATTCCAAGACCAAGATTTTCGTTTCTCAAAATCGAATAAAAATTTGAGAATCCGAGATGCAAAAAAGCAAATAAAAAACGAGACTCCAAGACTAAGTGTACAAAGGGCGAGATTCTGAGACTTGGCCATTTTTTCCGAGACTTTTAATATTTTGGGGTACCATTTGCCACCCCTTTCATGTAAAGCTTTTTCCGAAAAAAGTTGTAAAAATTAGAGCAGTAGAAAGGTAATACTGAGTAAAAAGTGTGACAATGGTGAAGTGCAACAATCGGCCATACAATTAGTTGAGCCACTCCTAACAATAATACATGCATGAAAAGGATATGGCTAATAAACTTTAAATTCTTCTCTCCCCTCATCCTTGGCTTAATGTTTTCCGTCATTTTTGTCATTTTTTCTCACACTGTAGAGCTTTGAGTTCAGAACAGGGATCTTGTTTAACACCCAGCTCATGCATTATTTCAACAACATTTACACCAAGTGTAGCCAATTTTGGTATTTGCTTTGGCTGTTCTTTTTTCTTCCAGTCAATCACTCAACACTACTTTTGTCACAATAATTAATAACTTCATCTTGGATCATAATGTACCTATTTCTTTGGCAATTGATGTTTTGGAAACTTGTAATGTACAAAAGAGAAACAACCAACAACCAACAAAACAAACAAATAAATGAACAAAAAGTTACAAAAATTAAAGAAGCAAAACAAGACAAATTATTCTCATATTCTCATAGATAAATATGTACCTGTTGTTAATAGTCAAATCACATGAAATGGATGTAGTTTGATGGGTGAACTTGATGACAGGACATTTAGCAGTAAATATTGGAATAACATTGGAACAACCAGGTACTAAAGTCCTTAACACTTTCACTACAAAACAATGCACGTCTTTAGACACATTGGATTTCTTTGGTTCTTTATTGTCATCTTTACTTGTGAAGTCTTCTAGATCTATATTCCATAGCTCCATGTTTGTATCAATCAGTAATGTGATATCTAGATCAGAGCCTTTGCATCCTAAACCATTAGCAGACGAACCAAAGAGAACAACTTCACAAGATGAAACAAACTCTTGGAACACTTCTTTTAAAATGTTACAGATTAGAGACCGTAAATGGAGATCTTCACTGGTAAGTTTCAGTTCATTTATAAGGTGCTCCATTTGCTCTGATACCTTAAATAAAGAGATCAAAATTGGGATTAATGTCTAATGTATGATGTTGCTATTCAAATATCTATACATTATGTTTATTAAATGAAAACTTACACTTCATACAAGGAGAACAACACATGAATAGCATGTGTCTGATCCCTAACTCAAATCTTGATGACAGGGAACATACATGTGATTATCCAAATTCTCATGAGAATATGAACAGTAGGATCCTTACAAATGTTTGATGTATTTTCCTTTTTAAATGCTAATAATTTTCATTAAATCTGAACGGAATAGATCAAGATTGAATAGGAAACATCTTAGCCTGTGAGAACCCTCACTGTAACAATCCATGAGTGAAGAGAGTCAAACAATATAATTGTAATGTACTCACAGTTGAAGATTGATTCATCTTGTTAATGACCTCATTCGACAGCATACAGGACAGGGTTTCACTGTGCTTTTTCTTTCTTTTCTTAACATTTATGTTTGCTGTTTCTTCCCTTTTCTCTGGATTTGGTTTATGACTTGGAAAGGTTCTTTTCTTGATTCTTAAAACCTTTTCTTTAAACACTACAGGTTCTTTGACTCCTAATATAGCAGCCACGCTATCCTCATGTTCAAATTCCACAATTGTAAAAAGCCCCTGAATAATACAAAAATACTTTATAAATATCACATAAAACATTTAATCATAAATGATATTGATTCTACAAGCTGGTTTTAAATTGCAAAAAAAAAAAAAAAAAAAAAAATGAAAAAAAAAAAAAAATGCAGAAGTTGCATTGCAAAATAACCTTTACTTTTAATTGAAAATTCCGACAATAGAGTTTAGTAATAAGACCAAATGTAGATACAGATAAGGATAGTGATAATTACTCCTTCTGGGGTTTTCAGTGATTTCTTACAATTATATTTTATGTTATTGGTTTATTTTTGAAAGAAATGTCCAGGACTTATCAGACTGCTTTTAATCAGCAGTTCACAATCATGAATATAGGTACTAAATTCTATTGAGACCTGATTATTGTACTGGGAGGCAATCCCCTACTTTTTGCAAACAGCACAACAGGATTGTTAACGTCCACCTTATATACAGCATAAGGCGGATTTACACAATACATTTTGACCTACAACTGTAGTATACGATTTGCCTACAACATGTAGTAGGTACCATTCACACGCGCACGACTAGTCGTATACGATTCGTATACGCCATTGCTAAAATCGTGAGTGATTGGACGAAATACTAGTTCCTGTCCTATATAATATGGGGCAAATCATGTCATTTTCCTATGACAAGTCGTACGGTTTTGATCCTTGGTTCAAAATCCTACTACAAGTTGTAGGTCGCATGCGTCAGTCGTAGGCAAGTCGTAGGGGCATTTACACGGCACGACTTGGAGCTCATTTGAGTCGTATACTACAAGTCGCACACGACAATTATGCTGTGTAAATCGGCCTATAGGATGTATTCATCCTTTGTACGTTCCTTATCCAAGAGACATGAAGGTCTAACCATTTTCAAATGTACTGTTGGGTTCAATTCCCGCCAAGGGCATATGATATTTTCCTCATGTATCTGTGTTTTCAAATGTAATTACAAAGACAGCACCTTTTCCTCAAATATTTTAAGACCCCGGATATTGGTCCGACCAGGGCTTGAACCCCAATCTCCTACTGGATACTCTAGTGCATAACCAACTAAACTAAACTATGACCAAACTTAACCTGCCTTAATCCAGATGTGCAGTCAGACTAAATGTGGACAATGGTTCTTTGTATTTCAGGGTTAGTGTGCTATGGTGTTGCAAGCTGTCTTTATTAAACCACCCCTACCACCCACTTTCCAATATCGCCCCCCCCCCCCCCCCGATATTGCAGAGTAAGCCAAAATGCCTCCCCTCACAAAGTAGAAACTAATAATCAACAAGCAAACAAATCACGCAAAGAAAGAAAGAGAAATAAAGGAACATATAGAGACCTTGTTTTTGTCAAAGTAGATTTTCTTGACTGCACCATATTCACTGAAGAATGCACTCATTTCATCTTCGCTTGTCTCACAACATTTGAACCCCGTCACATACACGCCAAGTTTACTTGCTCTTCCTTGTTCTTCTCGCAATTTAACTAGCTGTTGGTGCTTCTTGCCTTTTATGTGTGTTTGAAATAATCCAGCTATATGTAAAAGAGAAAGTCGATGTTATTGGCACTAATGGTCGCACATGCAACTACTAGCTAGCTGCCATTCAAGACTGTAGTAGTCCGATTTAAAGGCGAATTCAAACTTTAAAAACTTACGAGAAGAAACTTTAACATCGCAGACGTTACAATGAACTTGTCCAGATGATTTGACATCATTAGTTTCAGCGTTAGACATTATTTTCTGCTAGAAATATGGGTAAGGTAGACGTAAATCAACATGTCTGTTGTAAGTTGACACGACCTACGTTGGGCTCCCTGTGGTAGTAATTTTATGGCGCGCTTTTTTTCCCTCTCAGAAATAACTAAAACATAAATATAAAATCATTTTCTCATTAAAATCAGAAAAAATGTACCAAAAAAACTTAAATAGTCATTTGACAAAAAGTCATTTGACCAAAATGTGCAGTAGTTAATATTTTGACAATTTTCACTATTTTTAACTTTTATTTTTGATATTTTCTTTCTAAAAAGAAACACGTTGAATGAAACACCTTTTAGTATAAAAATTTATACCGAATTGGAAAATAATTCCAAGTAAGAATTTGTTATCAAAATGATATGTCTGATATGAATGAGGAACAGAAAAAGAGCACTGGAGACCACGTGACTCATGCTGATAGAGCTTTGACGTCATTGAGGAAAGTGCTTCTTTCAGTTCGTTGCGTTTGACATTTGGAAGGTTGGAGATAAATGAAATCAAACTATTTATGTCTTAGCTGCACTTTGAAGACTTGTATTCGTCAATGTAATCAAAACAACCCGAGTGACACAAAACTGAGGTTGACTTTCTAGACAAGAATGGCATCGAATCCTACTTACAATCATCAATTTGGCGACCCAAGTCAACAGCAACCTCAAAACGCATGGCCACCTGGCTATTCCAATCCATCCGCTCCATATCTTCCACAACCGGGCTATCCTGCAGTTGATAATGCAGCCTATCCTCCTACCAACTCTACAGCAGCTTATCCTCCTCCTCAAGTAGGTTTTTATCCACCGCCATCGTCAGTGCCGATGCAAGCTCCACCATCGTATGACGAATCAACAAAAGCTTCAAACAACCAATTCGAAAACGATCCTTATGGCGGGCAAATCATTTCTTTCAGCAATAAGTCTATTCGCATGGGTATGTCATAATGATATTTAATACATATTTCTTTATTGTATGTTTATAAAATCCAATATATAAACTTTTGGTTTTGTTGTTCTTGGCGACTCCAAGAATTCCGCAAATCAAAGTATAGGGCTTTGACTTTTATTTCACACACTTCAATGATTTATGAAGTTTAGTTTGACATTGAAACTTGTAAATATAACATGACTTGTTATAGTGAGCCATATGAAGAATTGGATGTTTTTATTTTGTTTGAATTGAATGGGATTTAGAGGGATATTAGAGGGATATTATGATTGAATTTTGTTTATTGAAAATATATTGTGCTTTTTTGGTATTGGGGTTTCCATATATGTTTTACTGTAGCACATAAATAGTTATATAAAACTAAAAATGGACTATGTTTGTTATCTATGTTATGCGTGCCTAGAGCTTACAGGGATAGGCACAATAAATATATTATAGTATAAAAATTTATGTCCTTATCACTTCCTGCAAATCTGTCCAGACCAAACTTTGAAATTGGCTCTCTTTGGTTAATATAACAGAGACTCTGGTAGAGTGCGGGAAAAAATTGAAAAAGTGTGAAAAAGTGTGATTTTGTTTGGAAATAGTGCGAAAAAGTGTGAATAATAAATTTGCATAAATTAAGATATAAAACAATATAATTCCTTTGAAATACAATTTTTATTGTAATTTCCTGTAATTTTAACATGTTTAAAGTACATATATTAAACACCATAAAACACCACTTATTTGCATTCTTTAAAAATTTTCTCATGTATGGGCTGTCAACTTTATTGAGAGGAATGTTAGATGCAGTAAATACTTTAACTAGCTCTTTGCAGGAACAAATCTTCTCCTCTTGAGCCTTTGAGTTAAATTCCAAAGTCGTTTTCAATGTCTGCTGTTTCGAGGGTGTTGTATTAACTTTTGAAGCAAGATTCTTCTTGTGCTGTGAAGACTCGAGATGTCTATCCAAAATAACTTTTCGTAGATGATCGATAACCACATTGCAGGTTGAGCAGAAAAGGAAATTATCATCTGCATGGAATGTTCCTTTTGGTAGTGATGCACCCGGTCTTTCGGACTAACATTTGTGGGCAAATGTGTGATGTTTTGTTGTTTTTTTTCACTGTGAAATTATCCATGAATTTCTCAAATTAAAACTACAAATTTCACACAAAAAAATCCAAGGAAAATTCCCGCTCTTTTAAAGAAGAAACACCTTTTCTATAGATGACTATCATTGGTCAAAAGTTAGCCAATCAAAGACCTTCTTAAATAAAAACTAGTGTCAAGGCTCTTGCAATAGTAGTTGCAGGAACGCCTAGAACATGTTATCTATCAAACGTATTTTGGACGTTGAAATGAGCTGTAAAAGCACGTAAATCTCCCAGGAAACGGTAGAAATGCAAGTTTTTTTAGTCAAGAAGAGAATGATTTTAATATTAATTTGGTGTATTTTGAGCAAATAGTGCGCACTTCGTCAGTCTCTGATATAAGCTCTTGCAAGTCCTCTTCTGAGTTGTTCTAGTTCCTGCTGTTGTTGTTTCAAATAATCTTTGAGATTCAGTGGACCAAAAGGTTCACTTTTACAATTACTGAAGGGAGAATCAACTGATTAACTGAATTGGAATGCTGTTGTTTCTATTTACTGGTTATTCATTCACTTCATTGGTCGGACATAAGCACATAAGCACTGAAACGGATAATTCCCCTATGATGTCGAATTTTCTATCTTTCCATCAAATTATTTTGTAGATCTTACTTTATATATCTTGATTTTAAATAAGAAAAAATGGGGGTCACCGTGATCGTTTCCGAGACATTGCACTGCAAACTTTCGATATTTGGTCTCCATTTTGTTTTCGTGGAATGCCAGGATGATTTCTTTAATGAAACTAAATCATCCAGGCATTCCATGGAGGGAGCACAAAGGATACGCAGAAACAATGCCTGCGAACCTCCTTAAAGGCCCAGTATCGACCGGGGTGCTTTGCATGCCTCGACCTAACTTCGTGTATCACAAAATTATCAAAGTTCATAATGCCTTCTCAATCCAAATAATCCTAAGTTATCCTGCTAATATCTCAAAACATTTCACTGCATTTAAGTTCCTCAATGTATTTTACAACATCTGTGCCGCAATATTTTGTATATTTTCCGTAAATAGATGTAAAAAAACAAGCTTTGATGTTTGAGTAGATTACAATCAACTCAGTCACTTCGCAGGCATCTCATTCCGATCCACGGCCTAGCAGTTAAAATATGCCATAGAGCTGCTCAGACGAGACGATAATATACTATGGACATTAAAAATACTTATAAACTTTATATTTGGAGCTCCACTTTCTTAAACATATTTTTACTACAACGATTGCTTAATAACAAAGCGGACAAATCGAGTTGATCAATATCGTTACTTTGATAATACAATAGAAATACACATAACATACCATGCCCAATCCTTTATTATATTCACCGCATACTATTACACGATAGTTTTCTTCTCAGGGATGCATTTAAGGATATTCAGAAACACTCAAAAGCTCAAAGATTCGTCGAAAGAGTTCGCTACTTTCATGTATGTTGATATGTGATATTTATCGTATCTCCGTACGGCCATGGACTTTGAACTCACACGGTTTTTGGCCAATTAGAGAGAGCCATTTAACAATAACGCTATTTCAAAACAAAAACAAACGGCCGCAAAGCATCACGGTCGATACCCTTTCTATACCCTTCTATACCCTGTAAAGCTTATCTTGATGTCATTCAGGGTTCGAAATTCCCTAACATCAATTCGCAAAATTTAAATTTTGAGTTTGCTGATAGAAAATAAATAAACTCAAATTTTTATGCGAGTTCAGTTTTCTTTTGTAATTTGTGAGAAATGCTTCACCTACCAGGTGGATTGAGATCTATTTTATGTTTATTTGTTTGTTTTCCTGACCGGGAAGGAGATTTATGCACGAACAAAAATAGCGAACACAAAAATCTCAGATGCAATCTTGAAAACATTGGCAACCGGTCAGTTGACCAATCAAGGAATGCCTTGCTGTTTTTTGTCCCTTGTGGAAGCAAATGGCTGACTCGAGCTCTGTATCGAGCTCTGTAACCAAGTACTTTTCAAGAACTACAAACGAAAGTGCTGAGCCACAAGCTAAGAAAAACAAAGAAGCAGAAGAAAAGATTGCTGATTCAGATACAAAGAAAACTAGAACGACTGCATATAGAAGAACATAAATGGATAAAATATTTCAACATCAATCTCCAGTTTGAACAAGATGGCGACGTTGTCACGAAAATGTGGTGTGGGACGTGATATTATTTACACCTTATTCTTCAATAAATCAATCAATATAAACAACAAATAAAGATGTTTTCATTCAGCTTGTTGGTGTTAAGTTTTGCTTGTAGGTCTCAAATCCACAAGCATTTTTTAGCTTGTTGCTTTAAAAAAGAATTTCGAAAACCCTGTCATTAGTAACAAAATGTTCAGAACAACATAATTTGTTGTTGACACTTAAATTCCTTGTTTCAGGGCAACAAAGGGACCCCTATATAGTACTTCATCCTAGCATAAGACTGAGACCTTTGCTGTGCATCTTTTTTAAATACTCCCCGAGTATAATACCCCTTTGGAACAATCTACCTATTCAGCTCAGACAATGTACCAATCTAAAGTTTTTTTAATGAGCAGCTCTTAAGGACATTCCGTAGTAATAGATTTTGACATAACTTTTTATTGAAACTTTGTACAGTTATACTTTAAGACATGGGCATTTCAAAAATGAAATAAAAAAGGGGGGTCACCGTGTTGGTTTTGGCACTAGATCACGTCAAAGTTACTCATTTTGACGGCACGCGAGAGTAATATTTCGATGTATAAAATGAGAAGAAAAGGCGATTAATGGCACTCTTTTTTGATATTAGTATTGAAATATTAGGTTTAATTACATCTTAGCATCCCAAGTCTTCATTCACACACAATACTTGGATAGTAAAGTGGACCTGTTAAAAGAAAATAGCGATAATGCAATACACGAGCGTATTGATCACGAACACCTGGATGACAAAATATTACCACAATTCTGAAATATCTCTAAATCTGGACATACATTTTTATTCAAACTCGGATATGTGTTTGCAAACCTGGATACCATTAGTTTAACACCACAAAAAAGATAGGTCACCGTATTCGTTTTGGTGCTATGGCACTTTGAATGTACAAATTGTGATATTTTAGTAATACCGACATAGCGCGCGCAAGGTGCGCGAGCTGTAGCGCGCTCTCGCTGGTCAAAATTGTGCGCAGTAGAGCGTGCGCAATGCAAAACTACGGAATGTCCTTAAATTACTATTATAATTTCTTTTTAACTTCTTTTGCAACTAGTGACACCTGTTCTTGGGTTACTATAGTTACTTTGTAACTTTTTCCTTTTGTTTATATTATTAAGTTTTATATGGATGTCTAGGCTATAGGTGTAATAGCTGTTATTACAGTTATATGCAAATGATTTCAAACAATGGATTCAAATCGAGGCTTTCGGGCAAACTTATTGTTTTCGCCCGAAAGCCTCGACTTCAACCCATTGTTCAAAATCATTTGCATATAACTGTAATAACAGCTACCGGTATTCCACCTGTTAGACAATCCTCAACTTTGTTTGAAGTTTAATAAAAAAAATAAATAAATAAAACTAGAAACAATAAAGCATAATCTCACTGTTTTTCACTTTTCAAGCTTCTTTGTTCCAAAATGTATACAAATCAACTTTTTTTTGATACTGTACTTAATCAAATTTAACCAATTCCATGTTCCTTATGCACCAAACACATGTCCGTGGTAACCGTATTTAATTTTGTCATCCTCATTTGTCATTATACTACAGTTTTAAAAAGCTTACCTTTTTTCTTTGTTCTTTTTACAGCTTTTATCAGAAAGGTATGTGCATTATTATTATTATTATTATTGTTGTTGTTGTTGTTATTATTATTATTATTATGTATTTTAAAATTGTGCCAACCCAGTGGACCTTTCACGTTTGATCTTTTTTCTACTGATAATGATAAACAGGTTCCCATTTAAATCTGTACTCATCAAATTTTGTTGATGTTTGCTAAACACACAGATCAAACAATCAGAGAAGTTCACTTCAGAAATAATATACTCTGATTGGTTGATCAGTGTGTTTAGCACACATCAACATAATTTGCATAAGTACAGATTTAAATGGGAAAGTACAGATTTAAATGGGAACCTGTTGATAATAATCATGAAATATACTGAACATTACTGAGCAATGACTCCCTAAGATTGTGAATTGGGATACGGAGATGTGTCAGTGTTTCCACAGTGCTAAAATGATTTACAGTGGAACCCTATTAATCCAGCCACCAAAGGGACAGCCCAAAGTGTTCGTATTAACAGGGTTGCTGTATTAAGCTGGTAAATTTTATAGAAATGTATGGGCATGCATATGGTCGGGACCTAAAAAACTGGCCGCAAAAACAGGGTGACCATATTAAGCCGGTGACCGTAATTGTAGATACAATATATGTTACCAACACTTAGATTGCTTGCCTCCCTTTGTGGTCTTTAGGTTGCTTACTCAATGTGATTCTAACGATGATGTCTTCTCATTTTTAGGTATTCTTCATTCTTTCTTTACAACTTTCAGTCACAGTGGGGACAATTTGTCTCTTTATATTCTGGTAAGGTTTGAGTTCATCATGCTATGTTATCTTCTTTTAAGGTGATATGTTTGCCTTTTGATGAAAATATACATCACAGGAGCCAACCAAATTGTTAGTAAACACATTTTTACTATGGAAATCACTAGAGTGGTAAATTGTGGATTTATAATACTACCTTGGAGGAGTGTTTTGTTTTAATCACATAACTATTTTTGAGCAAAATGATTGACAGGGAGCAATCACATGTTACAGTTAAGACAGAATTCAAAAAAAAAATTGAATCATGTTAAAAACTTGGTGTTTGATTTGTCTTGACCACATGTACTTTTAAGTGACATTGTGTAGTTCCAGAAAATATCCATATCCCCTACGGAAGGAATCGGAAATTCAGGAGGGGTGGGCGTTTAAGAGGCCTAGGAAATTCCTGGGGGGTGGGGGGGTGGGGGTCAAACAATATAGTATACAATGGAAACATCGATGTGAATTTGAAAACTATGGCTCACATTTAGATACTTTCAATTAATTTTTTACTGATTTTAGTGCAAGATATTCATGGAAGAAACACATTTTGCAAAATAATGAGATTTTGCTCTCATTGGGGGCGATAGGTGACAGAAAAAGTCAAGAAAAACGTGAAGCGATACGCGAAGCAAAAACCAATGGCCGCTTCAGTCTTCAGGCTCAACCAAACAAAATGTACCACAGGGAACCTAAATTTGAATAAACGCTTAGTTGACGTAAATTAAATCGCAAAGAATTTTCATTGAACTTTATTGAATCGCGCATTTCAGCAAATATTTTTTACGTGGAAATTCTGGGGGGTACAGGGTTCACCATTTGTCCCAAAATCGGAAATTCCATTTTATCATCACCATTGACACCATTGATGAATTATTGTTGATAACAACATTATGTTTCAGTGAGCCAGTCAAAAAATTTGTGCAGAAGGATGAGAGGGGACTTTGGATCTACATATCTTCATAGTAAGTAATTTCATTATGTCAAATAACAAGCCTAATTCTATGCCAAGTCATGAATGAATGAAACTTTATTATACACAGAAAGTCAGAAAGCTAATTTACAATGATGCTGTGTGAAACATAGGGGACTCAGTGGTTAAAATGAAATTAATAAATTATTAATATAAACACTGGCCAAAATGACTATGGAGGTGAAAAAACCACTATGGAGAGTGTGAGTTTACCCGAAAGGTTAAACTTTACCGTTTGTCTCAACCAATCACAGTCGAGTATTTTAAGCTGATACTCGACACGGTAAACTTTGCTCGTCAACAACCAATCACAACGAAATCAACAAGTAAACTTTAATTCTTCCAGTAAACTTTACTGTCTGGGTAAAACATATGTTCGTGAAATATCAAAGAATCGTTAAAATCGAAAAAAAGAAAGAGTGTTCTGGCTGTGTTGATAGTAAAGAACTAAAACGAAATTGGTACTTTATTCGATGTATATTGCAATCCACTGCGATTTCTGCTGTCTTCAGTCGGTCACGCAACATTCCGGAACCGCGCTTTTTTGCATGAAATATTCTTAGGCTCATCTTGTTTTTTGTATTTTTCGTTTTTTTATATACTGCCATATGTTCGTGAGTTTTCTATTAATTATGGACCAAATTGAAAAATTGCAATCCTCGTTAGTTCACGTTGGAAAACAATTGAAATTTATCCCACATGTATAAAGTCTAGATTATAATCTATCAAGATTTAACAAATTTACGATAGTTTTGTCTTGTGCAAAATAGCAACCGTGGTATGTACCGGTACTCTTATTTACCATGGCTCTCTACCAATCAGAAATTGAGAAAATTATCAAATGTGGTAAAAATATTAATTCATGGTTATTGTTTTCAACAGTGTGTTGTTCTTCGTCCTCTATTTCACCTTGATTTGCTGTGACAATGTCAGGTTAGTATGGGTTAAGGAAATAAACAAAGAACTGTATATATAGTTATCTTATTGCCCACTTGTTTAAAGGCTTATCAAGACATAAAGTTAAATTATTATTTGTTATCACCATCATCATTTAGTATGTTTATTTGGGCATACAATTTGAATATAAATAGAGAAATGAGAATCAACATATGTGTATTTACTATGGTAAATATTTTGGCTGCTATCCAGTGGCCATCTTCTACAAAAATCAGAACATCAACTTATTTTTAATTTTTAATTATGCTTATATTTTGGCCTTTGACTAACGATGAGTTAAATAACTATTGTGTAAACCATTAATACATTCTTCCTTAATCATGGGATTTGGATTGAAAGCTGAAAGTTGCAACATTATTTTAACTCTTCCTGATGATATTTGTGAATTGCTTAGTGCTGTATATTGATAATAGATGTTTTTAATTGGTAGGAGGAGCTATCCATCCAATGTTATATGCCTGGTTCTCTTTGTAAGTTGATCAAAATTTAATTCTTTACTATCAGTTGAAAACCAGTATCATATCAATCAAATATTTATCAAGTTTTTGAATTTAGAAGTGATAATTTTTTTCTTTGTGCTCCGAAACCTTTTATTTTATCCATATCATAATTATACAAACCTCTTTGTTGGACTGAAATATGTGCTGAGCCTTGGTAGCAAAGGCAATTAAAACTTATATTTGCCAAAAAAATCAAAAACATGTTGCATGGCTGTTTTTTAAATATAGATAAATACATCATCTGCTGCAATATCAGACTAACTATATTGCCTTTTTGGAGGTAAGGGCAACCCCTAAAAAGACCTAAAAATGAATTGAATTGCAGTGTGTCAAAAAAAATGTACACACACTCATTTGTACGCAATAAAATGACACCCTTAACCCAAATTAAAATTGCCTAACAACTCCAGTCCGGCCTCCCATTGCAGTATGGGTAAAATTACAAATGGTGCTTGTTTGAACATATAAAATCTTATTTTTTTGGTAGTAAATAATGCATTTCTTTTATTTTTCTTCCATCTTTGTATATTTTTTCATTGACAATTTGTTATAGGTGGGTTGACTATTCTATTTTGATAGGGTAACGAAAATTTCACAAAAATATTGAGCAAGAATGTTTCCATAAAAAATATAGAAATTATTGACTCATCAAAAATAAAATGGTAACTCGCTTACAATGAAATATTTCTTGTTTCAGACCTTGACTCTTTCCTACCTTGTGGCGACTATCTCCAGGTGAATATACAGTCCATTAACAATCAACAATGTGGTATTTGCTATCTTATCTCTAATCTAATGAATGTATAATATATTAATATATTTTATAATTATTGGTTAAAAGCTATGAATTATTTCCCAATGGCTGTGCACTCCCACACTCAAACTGTTGCATGCTTCTTTCCTAACTTTTGAATGGATGGTGTCGGGAACACATGCACAAACATCTGCAATACTTATGTGTGATTGCCTGAAAACCTATGAGCCATTTCATTTTCTCCATACTAAACCTACTCAAATAGAATGTAAATCAATTAAACAACACAAAGTCACACACCCATTATGTTATAGACACACTTGAATTCTAAACAAGCCAGAGTCGCACTGGGATACGTTTTGTTCTACTCCAATGCTTGCTTTAAATGTGATATATTTTCTCCCAATGGTGCAGGCCTTTGTGTTGTCTACTTCATAAATATCGTCAAATAATTGCTAAGAATGATATGCTTCTTTAACCCTCAGCTTCCATCAGACCAATATAGTACTGATCTTGATGGGTGTCACTGCAGTGAGTAAAAATACCTCTACATTTAAAAAATATATCAACTTTTTATGATTATTTTAATTAGTTTTTTAGCTTCTGCATGTTTAGTAGATGCATCCTTGCTTCCATGACACACTCATCAATAACTGCATGGATTGTTATCATACATGTGTAATAAAAAAAAAACAAGATTGATTGCTGCAAATTTTCAAGCATGATATCTCAAAAACAAAGTTGGTAAACACCACTTTTCCTTGCAAGATATGCTTGTAAATCCACAAAGAGTCTACTTTTTATGCTAGGGTGTAAAACACTTTTAAAAAGCATGCAAACATTATTTATGCACCCTTTTAGTGTTATTACTCTATTATATATTTTAAGTTGTTTTCCAGATAATTAATGTACTACATTATTTCTATTTTTCCAGATGGTTTGTTTCTCTGTCATGCTGTTTGCCTGTCAAACTAAGGTGAGCTCATTTACACTGTCCAGGCCCCTGTCCATGCAGGTTTGCAAAAGTTTACAGTCAGATTTGGAGATTTTACAACAAGATCAATTTGACAGAACAGTGATCTAAATACTGGGCTCTTTGCAAGCCTTCTTAGACTTTGTTGAGTTAAAAAACTGGTCAATTTTTGGTCTAGATCCAGTCCTTATGTATAATGGTTTTATTGCTACATTGATAATGCTGTCCTTATTGATGTGGTTAGACTCTCTACCCTAATTACTTCATAAGGGACAGTGGAATCAACATTCCTAATAATACAGAAATATATATGCTGTCATGCACTTTGTAACCATGTGGTTAGGGAATGCTTCTGAGACCAGACTGTTGCAATGGGTTAGAAACCTCCATTCTTTTCAAACAACGCCACACCATATTTTACATTCACTTTATGATAATAATTATTGTAGGCAGAAAGGACCTATGGTTTTACATCCTTATCTGGATAAGACAAGGCACTGTAGAGTAAAGTGTTTCCCAAGGGCACGATGTAAACTGAACTCAGATCATTCAGTTCAAAATCTAACTAACACTAGATTATTCGTAACCGGTCATTTTGCCGAGAACCAGTTTGCTGACACTCGAGTTGATTCGTGGACACTCTAAAACTAGATCATTAGGCCATCCCTAGTTGACAAGCATAAGTTAGTCAATGTTAATATTATCAATGTTTGTTGCAGTATGACTTCACCAAGTGGGGTGGTGTTCTCTTTTGCTGTGCTTTGGTTCTCATATTCATGTCCATCTTTACTCCAGTATGGATGCTGCTCAACACAACGGTATGACAACCAGTGTTTTACCAAGTTTTATATTCCACATTAGTATGTTAAATCATTTTGTCCAATTGAATAAACAATGCATGTAATATATACAATATATTGCATGCAGATCGGATGTGATTAATTATTGTATAGTTACTGTACTTATGTTCAAACTCCATTGTTAGTTCTTTCATATTTTACTAAAACTGTCAACTGAAGATAAAAGTAAATTTGGCTGAAAAAAAATCAAATTGAAACTTATGCAAATCAGGACGAATCTTAATGAGATTCACTGTACTTGTCACGGACATAATTTTGTTTTGCCAAATTTTCATTAATTATTCATGAGTTTTAAACATCTAATTTACAAAGGGTTAATTTTGGACAGGGTTAGTGTCTGTAAGGAATACCTAATGATATACACCTATTTCAAACATTACTGTCAAAAACAAAGCCACAGTCCACACTCTGAAGCCTGCAAAGGATGTCGGTATTTCTTCTCTTGTTATCGATTTATTCATAGCATATTTTGGTTGTACGTGTTTGTGTTATATGACCTTAACAAGTTGTTGTTGTGGTAGATATAAATAGAAATATTTCTTTAAAAACATGCAATGAATCACAAATTAAGTCCATATAACCGACATCCTTTTGCAGGCTTCAGAGTGTGGACAATAGCTCCAACTGCGACAATGATTTTTGAAATAGGTGTATATTAAGCCCAATTTGTTTAGTGATCCTAATGATCTTTTAAACTGATGATGTTGGTGATGTTTTTGATTGAATGTTACAGGCTGGTAAAATAGTACTTGGTGGCGCACTGGCCCTCTTATTTGCTGCGGTAAGTTGACCATGATTGTTCAGTTTATAATTCAAATATTCAATTATTATTCTTTGATTGTTGTTTTCAAAGATAAACATTTTTCTTTTGTTGTTTCAGTTCCTTGCATTTGATGTCCAGCTAGTCATGGGAGGAAAGAAATATGAGCTGAGCCCCGAGGAGTACATCTTTGGTGCTCTGACACTCTACATGGATATCATAAGGATGTTCTTGCTACTCTTGGCAATCTTTGGAAGAGGAAATAACTAAACCACTAGTAGTCATGGTAGAGTCATCCCTTCCGTATGGCTTGTTTTGCCCACTCAATAGTAACTCAGAGCACTTTTTACAATAACAATAGTGCAATATAATATTATATACATATAAAAAAAGAGAACTAGTTGATAACTTTGATGTTTGTAAGAGAAAAAAATTGTGTAGAAAAAGCTTATTTTATGTAACATTTTGCAAGTCTCCTCAATACAATGGTTTATCAGTTACTATACTTGATAAGAAATAACATTGAAAACATAAATTAGCATTGAAAACACTATCTTATATGATGTATAATAAGTAACCATTTATAGATTGAATATATTATTACTGGTAATGTGAAATGGTTTTATTTTGCTAAGGAGGCCTCCGCCGACACATTATTTTTTACTGGATAGTAACAAAAGAGGCATATACAAAAGAAACCAAGACCATGATGAGTGTTGTAAATCTTCATACAGCACTAGTGTTGTATATCCTGTTTGGCATAAGTTTTAACTTGTAATTTCTCGGCAAGATTTATTTTAATCTTGAAAATTTATAGTCTTGAACTCGTTATAATGTAAAAGACTATATATATAATATGGAAATCAGTAGACTGGTAATCATGCCCAAAAAATTCCGTCCACATGACCAATTTTTTTTGTACCATGTGATCTCTTCTGGCCAATCATTCTGCTCAAAATTGGTCATGTGGTACAAAAAGACACACCCCCCAAGGCCAAATTTTCAACGTACATTTGACCACTCTAGTGATTTTCATAGTAATTCAATCAAGTAATAAATTTAAAAGTGATTATGATCCCCCGACTGATTTTGTTTTGACTATCGGGTTACCCTGGGTAACAAAGGTTATTTTCTACTTTCTTTAGCAAATTTAGTAAATTTGACAGTTTGTGATCTCAACCTCTGGCCCAAAGAGCTTAGAAACTCACTTCTATGTTGATTTGATTAACACTCAATTATAGCTATATTTGGAAACTAATCTCATCAAGTTGTCAAATTACGTCCAATCAAAGGTCTTCATAGACATCATTGGTATCAGAAGGCCAAGTAAGTATATGTGCCTGTTTAGTTATATCTATATGATATTTCCTATTTGCAGATGAGTTTGTTTCAACCATTTTTCCAATGGCTATTTGATATTAGAATAACTTTATAGGGAGGGCATTGTGGCACATTTTGTGGGCTAAAATATATTTTAGCCCGCTCACATTAAATCATTGCTGTTTTGAATGAAAATGACCTTTTTTAGCTTAATAAATGCCCAGGCTATAAAGTTCTTCTGAATAGAGTTCATGTTTTTGGGCATAAATATGTTTTTGGCCCTTCTCAGGATGCATTTTTGTGCTCAGGCTAAAATGAAGCTGATTCCAGCCAAAAACATATTTATGCCTGCAAACCTCAACTCTATTGTTATAATAACTAAATGAAAATGCAGACAAACACAAGAATATATTTGAATTTAAGTCTTTATTAGACATTGAAGAGACAACTTAACAGACTTGCTATTGACCACCTCTCAATCATATTCAACCAAGTCACAATTGACAGTCATTTACATTACAAACAATAGAGAATAGAACATACAACTGCAAAACTACTAGTTGCTACAGTGAAGGATGGAGCAACATTTCACAGGGTAAAATCTACAGAAACAAGGATTAAAATGTATCAATTTTACTATGAATTTTCTGGTCTACACCAAGTGATGAAGAAAAAGCCTTCTATATAAAGCATGAAAAAATTAAATCAATTTTTTTAATTCACATAGATATGTAATAATTTTACATGATTAAGAGGCTTGTCACTACAGTTATATATGCCTATTTCAAAAACAATTGCCACAGTCAAAGCTTCAGTCCACACTGACCAAAAAGTATGTTGGTATGTTGAGTAAAGGTTTTATAAAGAAATAATTGTTTCATTATCTACCACTGCAAAAACAAGTTATGGTCATATAACACATAACACGTACAACCAAAATATGCTTTGAATAAATTGATAACGAGAGAAGAAATGTTGACATTCTTTGCAGTGTGAGTGTGAACTGTACCTTTGAATGTGACAACAATTTTTGAAATAGGTGTAGCTATTTGCATTGTCACACCTTTTACTGTACTTGGTGTAGACCCTAATTATCTGCAATACTTCAAATATTTATTTTCAAACTTTTGAAACATGTCCTTGATAATACTGTTGTGATAGTACTGTCATGATAATACTGTCCTGATAATACTGTCCTGATAATACTGTCCTGATAATACTGTCCTGATAATACTGTCCTGATAATACTGTAGTGATAATACTGTCGTGATAATACTGTCATGATAATACTGTCCTGATAATACTGTCCTGATAATACTGTCCTGATAATACTGTCATGATAATACTGTCCTGATAATACTGTCATGATAATACTGTCGTGATAATACTGTCATGATAATACTGTCCTGATAATACTGCCGTGATAATACTGCCGTGATAATACTGTCATGATAATACTGTCCTGATAATACTGTCCTGATAATACTGTCATGATAATACTGCCGTGATAATACTGTCATGATAATACTGTCCTGATAATACTGTCATGATAATACTGCCGTGATAATACTGTCCTGATAATACTGTAGTGATAATACTGTCGTGATAATACTGTCATGATAATACTGTCCTGATAATACTGTCCTGATAATACTGTCCTGATAATACTGTCATGATAATACTGTCCTGATAATACTGTCATGATAATACTGTCGTGATAATACTGTCGTGATAATACTGTCCTGATAATACTGCCGTGATAATACTGTCATGATAATACTGTCCTGATAATACTGTCGTGATAATACTGTCATGATAATACTGCCGTGATAATACTGTCATGATAATACTGTCATGATAATACTGTCCTGATAATACTGTCGTGATAATACTGTCCTGATAATACTGTCCTGATAATACTGTCATGATAATACTGTCCTGATAATACTGTCCTGATAATACTGTTATTACACAGGTTAAAAAGCTAAGGACGATCTACTATTTTAAAGAGAATGGCTTAATGTTAAAATACCTTATGACTATTATTGATAATGTTTCATGTGTTACAAGGTTAAGTGTCTATATCATGCTGCGTAATGAACACACATGAAATTCATTTACTCATGATTATTCTATGACTGTTCTGAATTCTTCTCTTCATTATCATCATCATCTTCACCTTCATCATCCATTAGCAGTGAGAATTTACTTTGCTTGTGAAATACCTGAAATAGACAAAAGATATAGTATAACATTAGAGTAGTTTCACATAAGCCGACAAGAAATAAAACGAATTTGCATGCATACATTGTTACAATAGAAACAATTACTGTTTTTCTTAGAAAATCAAGAAATATGTTAAGAAATCAGTACAGAATGCACTGCTGGCTTAAATAAAGATTATGTTGTTACTTTTGTTTATTATAATAAAAAATTACAAATGAAGAACACGCTTTCTATTGTAACAACGTATGCACAAGAATTTGTTATACTTTTTGTCAATGACTTCATTAGCATATAAGAAACACATAAGCATACGAGAAGATTAACACCATAATTATAGAAATAAGCTTCTACAACAATAGATGTTATTACAGTTTGATGTAAATGTTTTCAAACAATGATTTAAGGGACAGCTTTCAGGCAAAGACTTAACCTGAAAGCCTCAACTTGAATATATTGATCAAAATCATTATTTAAATCTGCCTTAAAAACACATTTTTCAAGGCTGCCTTTTCATGTTAACTTATTATTTTAATTATCTTATTTTTTTTCATAATTTCTTTTCAGCACCTAGAGCAGTCCTGGATAAGCGCTATACAAATTATTATTATCATTATTTCACTAGAATGACAGCTGCTATCACAGACTTATTAGCCCTGCAATAAGGAGAGACTGTTGCTGAAATTACTTTGCATATTTCTGTTAATTCAATGTGAAAGGGGAGAAGAGAGTTCAATTTCAGGCATAATGTTTATGTAGGTCCCTACTATTTATCAACCCTTGAACTGCTGCCAAAAAACTATCATTGCTAAAACGTAATTATCTATCCTGCAAGTGTTCAAATGATAACATCATGAGAGACTTACAGGTGGTTGATCATCTATTTTCTTAGGCTCTGCAGGTTTTCTTTCTTTACGTTCCTTTTTTTCTTCTTTGTTTCTTGTCTCTGTTGGACCTGATTCAGGTGGTGGTCTGTGTGAATGTTCCCCTCTTCCTCGTCCTCTGCCACGCCCTCTGATTCCACCCCTCTCTCCACCTCTACCATGTGGTCTTGAAGACATTCCTCTACCTGATGGTGGACCACTAGGAGATACAGGTTTGTTTTCTGAAGGGCTTTTCATTAGGGGTTTTTCACTATTTGTTTTATCTTGTGTTTCATCTGTTGTGGGCTGTTTGTCTTCTGGTGTAGATTTCTGGGATTCCATTCTTTGTTTCCATACGTTAACTGGGGGTTGTTTGGTGGCTTCTTTTGGTGCTGTATCTTCTTTAGAAATAAATTTCTCTTCCTTCTCAACAGATTTCTCACTGTCTCTTCTACCTTTTCCACTCTTGTCACCATCACTAGATCGATTACTATCCCTTCTGCTTCTAAACTCTCCATCCCCTGAATGTGCCCTTTCTCGCGAAGACCACGCATTTCTTTCACCAAATCCATCTTCTTTCTTCTTTTCACTTTCAACTCTCAGTTTTTCTAATTTTTCTTCTATTTCTTTTTCCTTTGCTGCTGTGTCCACTGGTTTGGCACCACCAAATATTGAACTTCTAGTTGGTGCTGGTGCTGGTGTGTCTTCTTTAGGAGCTGTTCTGGGCTTTAGTTGTAGCTTGGGTCTTTCTCTTGCTAAACCAAAACAAAAACATAGCAACTTTTAATATTTTATACAAAACAGATAATGCTGTCTGGTAAAATAACTTCATCAACACTTTAATGTGTGACATTAAATAATCAAAACATATTATGTGTCTTACAAAATCTAAAAAAAACCTACAATCTCCAGCAAAACTATTAAGATACTTTTACAGTTTCCTGTTTTTTATTGATACCATTTGTTCAGGTCTTCAACAGGGATTCGACTCGCCTTCCATGCAATACTGGTTTTCAGTGTACACTATTCCTTATGGCAGTTTGGACAACATTGTTTGGTAGAGGGAGTGCAAGCAATTTTAGACAAAAACAAACCACACACATTAACATAAAGACTTGTGTGCTCTTAAAACCAGTTGTCTTACACTTTTTGCTGAAATTATAGCCATCAGCATGAGCAAAAAATATACATAAACACAATGTAAACCATTTCAATTGTCTTTACACAATAAAGTCAGTTTCTCACCTGGTTCTGGGTCACGTCCTCTACTCATTTCACCATCAGGATTTCCTCTTCCATAGTCTCGTCTATCTCTATAACCGCCTCTGTCACCTCCTCTGTCACCTCCTCTGTCACCTCCTCTGTCACTACCCCTTTCCCAACCACTGTCACCACCTCTGTCGCCTCCTCTGTCGCCACCCCTTTCCCAACCACTGTCACCTCCTCTGTCACCTCCTCTGTCGCCACCCCTTTCCCAACCACCGTCACCTCGGTCATTGCGATCACCTCGATCACCATAACCTCTATTACCACGGTCACCAAAGCGATCACCATAACCCCTGTTGCCACGGTCATTATAGCCACGATCACCAAAGCCTCTATCCCTATCACGTCCAAAACCGTTATCCATTGATCCTCGGTCTCCATCACGACCTCCTCTATCTCCAAAGCGACCCCTAAATAGTAACACAAACACACAAAATTAAACATACAAATTAGACAACACTTTTAAAAAGGTTTAAATAATTATCAATGATACATCATCACGCAGGTCAAAGTATTATTAGTTTTTAACAAATGGCCTATGAAATAGAAGACTGCAATATAGAGCATGCATGAAATGAAAACACTTCTTTAGAAAAGAATGTTATAGGAAAGGATTGATAGCATGACACACAATTGCATCATAATCTCATGTTAACCATACCGGTCATACATGTATCTATCTCTTGGACAACTGTAACAATCTCCATGGTCATTACTTTCATAGCGATTTCTTCGTCGGTGATCATCATAACCACGGCGATCATCATAATCATTATAATAACTCCTAATAGGCAAGAACACATACACTATTACAACTGATCTATCAAACCTTAAACTACTCTTGACTAATAGATAGGTAATATAATGAAATTGGTAACACCGTAAAAAACTGTTGACTTATTTTTACTGACGCTTCAAGCTTTAGCCCTTCGTCGGGGTTATTATAATGATCTAAGAGTAGTTTAAGGTTTGATAGATCAGTTGTAATACTGATTACTACTCTAAGATCATTATAATAACCCCTAATAGACAAGAACACATACACTATAACAACTGATCTATCAAACCTTAAACTACTCTAAGATCATTATAATAACCCCTAATAGACAAGAACACATACACTATCACAACTGATCTAACAAACCTTAAACTACTCTAAGATCATTATCATAACCCCTAATAGACAAGAACACATACACTATTACTCAACTGATCTAACAAACCTTAAACTACTCTAAGATCATTATAATAACCCCTAATAGACAAGAACACATACACTATTACAACTGATCTAACAAACCTTAAACTACTCTAAGATCATTATCATAACTCCTAATAGACAAGAACACATACACTATTACTCAACTGATCTATCATAACTTGTTTTACAAATACTTACCTATCATTATCTCTTCTCTCAAAGCCACCATCTCTTCTCTCAAAGCCACCATCTCTTCTCTCTAAGCCACCATCTCTTCTCTCTAAGCCACCGTCTCTTCTCTCAAAGCCACCATCTCTTCTCTCAAAGCCACCATCTCTTCTCTCAAAACCACCATCTCCTCTATCAAAGCCACCATTTCTAGAAAATCGGTCACCATTACGAGCACTTTGTCTTGCAGGAGGGTCTTCACACAAATCTCTCCAGTTACCAGACAAATCCACTGCATCATCTCTGTCATTTCTGTCTCTTCCACCTTCACCACCTAGAACAATGATACAATAACTTATAGATCTAATAGAAACAAAAGGACTAACGATAGTTCTTTTATCTATTGTCTCATACTGTGTATGTGTGTGTAGTTATAAAGCACGCAGGGATTGTCAGAACACGAGAGAAGTGTTAAGAAAGGTATGATGCAAAGCTGAGGGCTTCTCAACATGTGTCAAATGTTCAGACAATCCCCAAGTGCTTTATAACTGAACACAGCACAGAAAGAGGTTTTCTTTTTCTTTTATAAAATACAAATCAACATATTTGATCAACATGCAATTTTCATAAAACGCCCAACCCAACTGATCAGAATGCATCTAATAGTTATTAGGTTTTACGAAGCCCTCTATAAGTGACATTACTGGGATCAAGAAAATGTCTGGTTTACTAGAGATTTGGGTTTATCAAGTGTCAAGTGTGGTTCCACTGCAGCAGAGACTAGACAGACTAGTACAATAGGCAAATTGGTCATTATATTCTGAATTAGTATATGATTCACAAGGAGTATATACTGGAAATCATATTAACAAGCAACTAGGTCTTTATAATTAATTATGTTGATATTAATAAACAAGAAAACTGAACCATTTTGAACATGAATACACCCATTTATATGCATACATACAAAGTATACTCTTAATGGAAGTAGATTTACGATCTGCCATCACTGTATAAACAGGTTTTCCCTTTGTTTGATCAACTTGTATTATTGGTTTTAGATACAACTGTTTTCAAAAATGTTGTCCAAAATGATATCAAATAATAAAGAATTGAAATGGGTTTGGTGTATAAGTGAAATACAGATACATGAGAAAAATATCATATAAACTTGGCAGGAATTGAACCCCACGGTTTCGGCTTTCTAGTCTAATGTGTTACCACTACACCACAAATAGTAAAGCATTGCTAGGAATTAATTATCCTGCTAAGTCTATAAAAGACTATCATGTTAAAGAAATTAAAATAATGATAAGTTTTGGGTGAATTATGCCATCTTTGTGGTTGAATAATAACTAATTCTTAATATCTTATTATTTTTGATTTCATTTGGACAACAATTGTGAAAACAGTGCATAATTTCACATAACTGTGATGTTTTTCCCAAGTCCACAAGTTTGTATTGTACTTTGGAAGTTCAAAATATATTGCATCCTCGGGAACCCAAGGGTAATCTTCTGTTGCTCGTTTCTCACTCCCAGAAAAAATACCCCTGGGAACGTAGTCTGTTGGAGCTTATTCCGGAAGTCAAAATTCAAACTTATTTAATGACTTCCTTTGAATGGTTATTTTGATTTTCATTGGTCGACCTCAGCGGGTCGACCAATCAGGAAAGAGCTGAATTTTGACTTCCGGAACAAGCTCCAACAGACTAAGTCCCAGGGGTATTTTTAATATATATATAATATATAATATATGAATTATTATATATAATAGATTATCAATCACATTACCTTGATTCTGTCCAGCTATGTCTATTCTAAGTTTCCGTCCTCTTAAAGTCTGAAAAAGTACAACATGAACAGTACATTAGACTAAAAGATAAAGTGGAATTGCTTACTACAGTAATAGCCTATGTATAAGAACCTGGGTTTTAAGAACCTGTTAGGCTGAAATTTTCATTTTAAGCCCCCTCCACATAAGATCCTGTTAAGGTTTAAGTACCATTTATAAATGAACCTATTTAGGCTAAATTGAAAAATTCATGTTCTTATACGTGGGCTATTGTCCTAGTCTAGTCAAATATTATGATAGATTTAGTATTGAAAGTAATACTTACAACTAGACCTCTCAAACAAACTCACTCCACCGATGGTTGTAAGTTACAAAACTCTATATTAGATTCAATAGATTTGAGTGAATGGTTTGAATCCAAACTTGACAAACATGTGAGTGATGTTTGTGAGTTGGAATCATTGGGGTGTACAGTCTTGAGCAGGATTGTTGGTGTTGAGGTCTGACATTTTGACATCCTGAGCTGAAGATGTTCTATTTCTTGGGTTTTCAGAACATCAGACACCAACACCAAATATCAAGGCTACACCAACACCACTCATCAGATTACCATGTATTAAAACTATAAGAAGAAGAAACATTGAAACCTATTTTACATCCATGTTATCAATATTACCTCGTTATTCATTTTCAATGCTTCAACTAGTGATTCTTTGTCGGCAAATTCAGCATATCCAAACCCCTTAGGCCTTCCCCCTCCTGAATCTTGGGGTAGCCTCACATCTGTTATCTGAAGAAGACAGGACAAACATGATTATTACATAAATCTAAAAAAAAGGTTCCTTACATCATACCGTTTTACATAATCCACTGTACGTTATAATTGTAATATTAATGGACCTTTCCGGAATTCATGAGGAAACTGGGGCTGAGTAAAAATATTAATCTAATTAAGAAATGGTCCCTGCCATTTAGTATTTGCCGCATCATTCTAAAACTTGGTAAACTTGATAATGTTAGTGTGGTCTTTCATATGTTTGTTTCTTAATTAGATTAATATTTCTACACTCGTTTTCAGTCCCTTTCTCAATTCCGGAAATGCGAATTCTAATTAACATAGTATGGAGAGGGAAAATACCTACCTTAACCGACTCAAAGAATGACATGATGTCAGATTTCTCTAGATCATAGGGTAGATTCCCAAGAAAGGCTGTGTAAGGAGGTTTCTCAGGAATCTTACTATAGTCCACATCTGAAGTTTGTGATGCCACTGGTGCTGTTGGCAATGCTGATAAGTCAATTTGCCGTTTATGGGAGCCAAAGGAAACCTCTGGCCATTTGTTGTCAACTGTAAGGAAATAAAACAGGGACATTTTGTAAGTACTACAAAAACAGTGTGTTTAAAAGTGATATAGCCTGCGTAGCAAGCGTTTCTTTTGGGGGGAACGGGAGAAAGTTGTTTTTGGTTGTTTGGGATAGCTGTGTTACAGATATGGCCGTGCGAAACCTAAGACGAGTACAAAACATCAAGTTAGGGGGAGGGGGAGAGGAGGGAAGGAAACGCTTGCAAACAAACCCCTGGTTTTTGAAAAACTGCGTTCGTCCACGAACGCACCAATCAAAATGCTGCGTTTCGGTACTTATGACAGCAGATTGACAGTGAGGTATGCCAGAGCACTTAAAGAGAGCATTAATATCGTCAGATCGTGTTCGTTCAATAACACACGATAAATGGAGTCGCCTTCGTTTAGTGAAATCAATTTTGAAGACGTTTTAACAGACATTATATCACAATTAAGAATAGTTCTCAAGCCAGAACAGAAAGAAGCATTGAAACAACTTGTTTTCGGGGGAGATCTGTTCGCCCTCCTGTCAACAGGCTTTGGAAAAAGCTTGATCTTTCACTGGAAATCTTTAATGGTACTCGTGCTGGAAAGACTTAGCAAATGAAAAGTGCTGCGTTTTAATAAAAGAGGCAGATCACTTTGGAATCAAGGCTCAATCGAAAGCAGAAAGTGAGATAAGCGAGGAAGGACTTGCAGCGGTTCTGCTTCTATTTGGTTCGGCCGTGGAAGTTTTGAGCGATAACTTTCTATCTTGTCTATCTGACGGCGAAAGCTTTCGCCATTCCTTGCCGTGATTATGGACGAATCACACACTATAGAAACAAACTCAATGAACTATCTGTTTATTATTTAGCTATTCTTTGTATTAAATACTATCAACTGTTTATTAAAGATGAGAATGTTATCTACAATTTGCGTTGGATTCGAAATTTTCTATTTTTAACGGCTATAATTAAGAGTATCCGATATCTGATTGCTTTTTAAAACTGTTGATAGACGAGTGCCGAGCAAACGAGACAGCGGCGCCCAGCTGTGAAAGGTCATAGGGGCGTTTTTCAGAATCCTGGGGTTTGTTTGCAAGCGTTTCCTCCGCTCTTCTCCCCTCCCCCTCCCCCACCCTTGTTTTTTTGTACTCGTATTAGGTTTCGCGCGGCCATATCGGTAACACAGCTATCCCAAAACAACCAAAAAAGCAACTTTCTCCCGTCCCCCCCAAAAGAAACGCTTGCTACGCAGGCTAAAGTGATAAAATAACATCAATATTACAGTGCAAATCGAAAAACTATGGGCACCCAGAAATATTTTAGAAATCGTTTATTGTTTGTTGAGCAACTCACAAACAACTATACAAAAAGGTTAACATACTACACATTTGTCAAACTTCTTGCAGTGATATAGTTGTTTCTGAGTTGTTCAACAAATAATAAACAATTTCTAAAATATTTCTATATGTAATATTTCACGTTTTTTTGATTCACACTGTAAAATGGACTAGAATAGAAGAGCTGTTGATAGTCTCCTTTGCATTTAATCACTTATTGAATTGCACCTACTACTGAGACATTTGAAGTGAAACTTGATACATTCTTATTTGATTCCTAAGTTTTTGTTTGCTCTATTTGCTATTTTTTTATTAGATTATTCATACTTCATAGAATCTCACTTGAAATTTTTTGTAACTTCTTTAATAAAATTAAATCAAAACTATCAGACATATAAAATGATTGCCAGGAGTATTATATAAACTAATAGTATGATACATTAGTTTGGTAACATTAATATTCAATATTTTTGTAATATTTCAATAAATCCACAAAATAATTTGCACTAAAATAGCTCAAATTACAACAATTATCCCTTGGTATTTTCAAAGGCATGTCTACAATGAAAGTATTTCTTCTCGGCAAGTTCATATGGTTTATTTTATTCTTATTTTGCTACTTCTAAAATGATTCATCATTCAGGTTCAAACAATACTGCTACTAAAGAGTTTTAAAGTCACTCCAAATAGAAATTAATTCGGCCAATTATATCGATATTAGGTTATTTTAGTTTAAATTGCTACCAGGTTTGTAACAAAAGTAAAGACATAAAATACTAAGTCAAGTGATTTTTTTAAATAATTATAAGTCTTTAGAAATATTCAACAATCAGTCTTTAAACACATGGGTTAGCGAAATTCAATTATCATAATTATTATTGTTCCATTGACCTAAATAGGTTCGTGTTTTAAGCTATTTCTACTTCAACAAATACTCATTTATTTAACCAAGCATCTCGCAAAACGAATACTGATAAATGAGTTCAACTTTTAACGTCAATCAAAAATTCATCTTATTCATAAAACAGTTTCTCCAATCATCATGCAACACATAGCAAAGAACACGAACCACGTTGACGGTCTTGCTTAATAGTTAGCAAGTTTCCATTTATCTCACGAGCAATAACTTAACTCAATAACAATGAATAATACAAATCTTACCATCGGTATTGAGTTCTTCGCTCTCGTCTGCCCAACTAGAAGTAGGTCGAGCTGCAAATACGGGCCCAAGTGATCCTGAAGAAGCTTTAGGGCCATCAGTCAAGAATTCAACTAAGTTCAGTGTCTTTCCCTTCTTCTTTTTGCCTTTCTTTGCTACTAGAGAAATTAAGCAAGAAACTTTGTAAACACATAGTTGAATAGTTACTTAATATATTAGATCAAGATCTACAGTGCTATAGTTAGTGAGAAGTTGTAAAAATTCCATCGTAAAATGGCTTGAATAAAACTAAACTCACCTGTTTCCGCCATCTTGAACAACGTGATACAAATAGTGCCCGGATGTCGCAATACCATCATCCTACGCGCGAGACTGGTGATGAGAGAGATGGGAAAAAATAAAAAACATATATTTATAATATTTTTTATAAGTTTGCTTTTTTGTGTAGAGGTAAAATATCCAAAATATATTTTAGGTATATAAGCTTACTCTTGACGAATTTAATCAATTTATTTGTATTATTGTTAAACTCTCCAGGAGCCCATTACTCTAGCCTGCGTAGCTCGGCCCTAGGGAAAAAGGAGCGGAGGGGAGAGGAGGGGAGGGGGACTCTCTGATAAATATAGAAATACTTTTTTCATGCATTTATTGTTATATTTTTCCACATTTTGTTATTTCATAACTAAATGCAATAAAGTAAATGAGGCAGCCTTGGAAAAGTTATTTGACTTTCAGGAGTAAACGCTGATCGTTGAACAGATGTATCGCTGGCTCGTGTCAAACAGACTCACTCATTTTATAACTTCAACTTCAATTCTTCTTCTAGCCTCCTCCGCAGGCAACTCTTTTCCTATTATTTCCGTTTTGGGCTTCCTGTGTTAACTACATGGTAGGACGCGAGGAGACTGGAAGCCAATAAGAGGATTAGGATGGAGCGGAGTTGCCTGCCAAAAATCGAAGTGTTTGGACCGGAGACTTCACCTCATGGACCAGTGACTGGACCGAGGGTCCCCTGGGGAGGTTTTGTTGATCGGAAATAATGACGGTAGTCCCCTCGGGAATACTTTATACACATGTTCTTTTCACTTAAATATAGTAAAACAAAAGCGCCAATTTTAAGTAATAATTACAGACAAACATTTAGAGAAGTTAAAGAAAAAAACATCGAGATTGAAAGCAAGGAAGCAGAGCTGGTATCTCTATTACGACAAAAAGACCAAATCCTTCGATCGAACATTTGTGCTTAGCCGATGGTAAACGAGACACGGCGGAAGAATCTGAATTACAAGAAAAATCCAAAGAGTTAGCTTATAACAAAGGCATTGAACGATGGTCATTACTACTCCTGGAGGGACAAGATCCACAAGATCGTTGGTAATGGCGCCGGCCGGTTATGACGCTCAAAGTTCAAACTCAAAGTTCGGGTCGAACTGACTTCATGCTTCGCTTATTGGCAACGCTACCGAAAAACACTGCTCAAAAATCATTCTTTTTGAACTTCTTTTTAATAAAACTCCATCGCAATGGTTTATTAAAAATACCTATGACAGTTTAATTGAGTAAACTACGATATTATTTAGATAGAAGTTCGTGTGTATTTACAACTCAAAGTTCGGGTCGAATTATAACATAACGGCTTTTCATGATCGCTTTGTCAGACGCTTTTACGACGATCGACCCAAAAATCATTCTTTCGATTACACGAAAAAAGTATAATCACACAATCTTTATTAAGTCTTTATTAATAGTTCACTAGTTCAGTGGATCATTTGGAATGTATGTTAGAAGAAATCATATAAGACATATAATTCGATGCGGGTTGAACTAGCGGATACCATTCCTTCGACGAAGCTAACCTCGCTCGATGCTTGGAGGTGTATTTCCCTCAACTGAACTCCTTTCCATCCTCTCCAATTCTACTTTAACTTTAGGTCCACTTAAAGATCGGTAAGGTACTTGTTCGACTCAAGATCTCTTGGCTCTATGGTCGACCATTTCTTCTCGTCTAGTAACAGTTGTACACACAAAGTTTACGGAACGTAAAAAAAACCCTAAATTTACGGCGGCTTCGAAACTGTTAACGGCATTGAGAGAAGATTCGATACCGCAGCCCTTAACGTAAAAAGTTTTAGCGTTACTTAAGTCGTACGAAGGTAAAGTAGCAAGTTTTTCTAGTGTTAATTTTCGACAAGAGTTTGTTCTGACGCCTTCATGTTGTTGTCAGCTTGTCAACGAACAACTCAACTCCCACCTATCCCCCCCTACGGCAGTCATTTGTATGCGCGGCCATATGCGCAGAAGGTCAAGACCTTGTCGAATTTCGGCAGGCATCCCCTCTCTTCTCTTCTCTCCTCCTCATTCTCCCTCGGCCCGCCCGTTGACACAGGAAGCCCAGAAATCCGAAAAATCCGATAACTTGGGAAGGGATGCCTGCGGAGGAGGCTATTCTTCTTCAACTTCCAACTTTCACAAATTATTAACACAAGAGAAAGAATATAGCCACAAGATAAAGTCGCAGCCATCCCAGCCTATTCCATTAAAGCAGTCCATTATCGACATGGGGGTTGTTTACTAATCTAGAAGTGTATCTTCTGGTGACGTGTGGGCTCCCAAAAGGTCGACGACAAGTTCCCTAACCGATTTCAAGCTTACAAATTTCTTTGTGCGTACAAATTTATATATATATTGATATATTCTGCTGTTTATGGGAACCGTGGATAAACTTATGGTAGAGGAAGCCTCAAGCTATCAATAGCTGTTGGTATATGCTGTTTGTGCATGAATGAATTAATTTTACACCATTTGCATTGATTTAATTTTATACTCTTCAAAGATTTGTATCATAGAAAAATGAGATTCACGCTTCGAAAAGCTGTACAAATAACATTCTTCCTATTTTCATGCTACGTACTGTATTTTATCATCACTTTGGGACACTATAAGTCAAGACTAGACACGGCTATTGAGAATGGCGATGAATTCGATGCCGGCGAAACCAAAATATTGATAGACAAGTTTTGGACTCCGGAAAAAAAGAAAGAATACAGAAGTGGACCTGGTGAAAACGGTGAACCGGTGAAGACCAAACCTGCTGATGAAACAAAAAAACAGGAATCTTACACTGAATATGGCTTTAATCAGTATGTCAGTGATAAGATTTCTTTGGAAAGGTCTATAGTAGACACTAGAAATCCGCTGTAAGTATATAAATGGGGCTTTGCTTAATGTGTTTACTTATTGATGTTGTATACTTTGCTTATTATTTCTGTATTTTATTAGTATTTTATTTTGTTTATAAGCAAAATATGGTATATAACTTGTATACAAAATGTATTTATATTACTAGTAGTTACTGGTAATAGTATACTATATTAAGAATACCAATTTCCATTTAAATTAACAATAATTAAAATACATGGAATAGAAGATACATATGATAAAAAATAGTTATAAAATAAATCCATAATACTAATATTATAGCATATGGTGTTTACTGAATTGTTGAGTAGAAAATTTGTGACCTGTGTGACAAACCATGAATTAGCATACCATGAATTATTGATACTAAGCTTGTTAAGGGAGCAATTTAAATGACCCTATATACCTACCATGACCCTCAAGACTAATATAAAAAAAAAACACATAGAGAGCTACCTTTTATTTCTATGTAAAAACTTATCAATTACTAATTTACAATATTTGACAAAAGCCGTTGGCATGAATGTGATAAAGTCAATTTAGCACTGCTAAAAATCTACTATATTGAAATTCTACTATATATACCCCTTCTCGCAATGTTGAGGAGGGAGTCATTGTTTGGTGCTTATGTGGTTGACCTGTCAATGCGCTATCATTTCACACCAACATTGATGTGTGGGGAATTTTTTATACTTAAAATAAATGAAGTAGTCACTATGAGATAAAATACTAAAATTGTGCCAACTACTTTTGACAAAGATTGTAGGAATATATTGATTTTCTTTCTTTCAGATGTAAAAATCTCAAATACCGTACAAACTTACCCAAAGCAAGTATTGTAATAGTATTTCATAATGAAGGATGGTCAACTCTTTTGAGGACTGTTCATACTGTGCTGCTAAGATCACCTCCACAGTTAATCCAAGAAATTGTGATGGTGGATGACTTCAGTGTGAAAGGTACATATCTGTTAGCCTTCTTCCATAGGCGTTTCTGTGATCTAATTTGGATTTGGGTTTCCTGTGCTGCTACAAGAGAGGGAGCCACACAGGAGGCCCAAAAGCCCAATGATGAAAGAGATGCCTGCCGAGGAGGCATATCTGTAACTTGTAGTATAGATTGTGAAGTGATCAAAGATGTTAACAAACCATGGCTTTGACCACCCTCAGTGACTGGCTTATACAAACACACTACACTCACTAACCTGCATAGGAGCTAGAAGACCACTGAGGAGTGTTCACAACCTTGGCTGTGACCATACCACTCATACCTCCCTCTATGCTATGTACTGGTTGGCTATACTAACACACACTACACTAACTAACCTGCAGAAGCACCAAAGACCACTGAAGATGTAATAAACCAATGCTTTGACCACCCTCAATGACTGGCTTTTACCAATATACACTACACTAACTAACCTGCAGAAGCACCAAAGACCACTGAAGATGTAATAAACCAATGCTTTGACCACCCTCAATGACTGGCTTTTACCAATATACACTACACTAACTAACCTGCATAACCACCAAAGACCACTGAGGATGTTACAAACTTGACCATGACCAATCCCATTTCTCCTATGTTTTTGCATTTACTAACACACTACACTCTGACATAGCTTAGGAGTTGTAACAACCATACACATGAACACCACTTTCCCCCTAGCTATGCCATGTACTAGCTTACACTAACACATACTACACTTACTGACCTGCATAGACACGGATGAACTCTGATGAGGAGTAACAACCCTGTCCATGACCACTCCACCCCCTAAGTCATGTAATGGCTTGTACAAACACATTACACTCACTAACCTGCATTACTCTGATGAGGAGTAACAACCTGTCCATGACCACTCAACCCCCTAAGTCATGTAATGGCTTATACAAACACATTACACTCACTAACCTGCATTACTCTGAGAAGAAGTAACAACCTGTCCATGACCCTCCACCCCCTAAGTCATGTAATGGCTTATACAAACACATTACACTCATTAACCTGCATTACTCTGAGAAGAAGTAACAACCCTGTCCATGACCCTCCACCCCCTAAGTCATGTAATGGCTTATACAAACACACTACACTCACTAACCTGCATTACTCTGAGAAGAAGTAACAACCTGTCCATGACCACTCCACCCCCTAAGTCATGTAATGGCTTATACAAACACACTACACTCACTAACCTGCATTACTCTGAGAAGAAGTAACAACCTGTCCATGACCACTCCACTCCACATTTGTAAAAATATAACCATTAGTTTTCCCTGATGATGGATTGTAAATCCGAAAGCTAGGAATAAAATTACATATAATTTAACATGGAAGAAACGACTTATTATTAATTATGATTCCCAGGTACAAGAAAATATTGGATAATATTATTATTGATAAATAATTTCTACATGTATGTTTCAGATCACCTTAAGGACAAACTAGACGAATACACATCCAAACTTGGCAAGATTAAAGTAGTGAGGACCAAAGAACGTGTTGGTTTGATCAAAGCTAGGGTGATAGGAGCAGATAATGCAGTAGGGGAAGTTGTAATATTCTTGGATGCGCACTGTGAAGCTAATACGGGCTGGTTGCAGCCATTACTAGAGCGTATTGCACTTGATCCACAAACAGCTGTTTGTCCAACAATAGATTTTATTGATCACAATACTTTCCAGTACAAACCAATGGATCCTTTAATTAGAGGAACGTTTAACTGGAGGTTTGATTATAAAGAAAGGGCTCTTACTCCTGAGATGTTGGCCAAGAGGAAAGATGCCACTGAGCCTGTCAAGTGAGTCAAATGACTATGATGATGATAATAATAATAATTAATTTAAATCAAACAAATGTTTGTAGGTTGGATTTTGATTCATAATAGTAGTTGTTGGTCCTCAACCTTATAATTTTTAATTAACTTCTCCTAAGCTTTTGGCCTTCGCGGCCATCTTCAGAGGAATGAAAGATTGTTACAAGTCCTAAGAAAAAACAAATTAATTAAGAGAGTGCACGTAAAATGCAATGATACAAATTACAATGTGCTTGCGTGAATAATAAAATTCTTCTTCATTCAGACAAACGTAATGTCACAGTGTTCAATAATTGTTCAAGTATTGAACACTGTGAGTCATCGATTTATAATGCTTGCCCATAGAATGAAAGTAAGAGTATGCCAGTTTATTTCAACCAATCACAAACAAAGAAATATATTCAATGAATAATAATGATTTTAATACACAATTCAGCACTAGGGCTGCTAATGTGATATTTAATGATAAGAACTCAACTCATCTCAATTAAATTTCCATAAGGTGTCAGATTCCAGAACGCTACTTTTTAGTTTTTTTATTACAAGGTTTTAGATATCCTGGCCATCATTAGAACATAAAAGAGTTTTCACAACATTTTACCAAAAGCTTGGCAATATAAACAAAAAAAGTGTGGAATTGATCAATTGATAATTGAAAAGCTCAGTATAAAATGTTATAATTATAATAATGTAGTTTTGATAAAGTCATAATGCTGCGTGCTAGTTGTTTGTTATGGTTGTCTCTCAACTGTGTCAAATTATTTATCATTTTTGGTTAATTATTGTCAGGTCGCCGGTGATGGCTGGAGGTTTATTTGGCATCAATAGAGAATACTTCAAGAAGATTGGTCAATATGATCCTGGAATGTTTATATGGGGAGGAGAACAATATGAACTATCTTTTAAGGTGCGTTTTCTGTATTTATCTTCTGTATTTTATCGTGATGTTATCTAGCAGCCAGTCATTAGAGACATGTAGATTTGAGTACAACTACGCCTACACATTTTCATTTTTTGCGTTAGTGACAATATAGACTGTGACAATATCATGCTTGCTTGAAAAACTTCCTCCAGGGTTCGTGCTACTCCTTAAACTCCTTGAAAACTCCTTAGATTTGATTTACGTTTTTAAGGGCACTTGAAAAGCCCTTGAATTTTAGAAAACCAGTAAAAACTCCTTAAAAACTCCTTAATTCTAGCTAAAGTAGGGTAAAAATTCTAGTATTGCAAACTAAAGTTAAGTAAAAATTCTAGTATTGTACATCATTTTCGTAAATGCGTAAATTTTCGAAAATCAAAGTTGTCGCAAAAAGTGCTTAAAAATTACTTTTTGGTCCTTGAAAACTCCTTGAAAACTCCTTAGATTTTGTTTACTGACATCAGCACGAACCCTGTTCCTCGCACATCCTCGTACTTGATTCTAAATGTCTATCCGTTACTTGATATAGAGGTACCGAATGGGATATAAACACAACCTATTGTTTTTATTAGTTTTCTTACTTGATTATTGTGTAACGTTTTTAAGGGGGTGGCTCAAAGAGGGGGGGGGGGGGTTGACTGGAAAACTGGACACATCCTTTTTAAACAGCCCACTTTATATTTTATTAGTAAGTATGTTTTGTTAAATACTGTGGTGATTATCCAAAACAGAAAGTTCCCTCTCTTCCCCTCCTTGAATTGTACCAGACATGCTTAAAACGATCTTTCGCAAAACTACACATCATGAAAATGACATTAATTTCACCATAACATGTTGAAACCTTTCAAATGTTAGTTACCAATAGCAATCTTGGAATTACGTATTGGCTATAATTATATTTTTTAAGAAAGTTGGGTAGTATTAAATTATTTAGCGATGTATATTTGTTTACATCTAGCTTTGGCAATGTGGTGGTCAATTAGAAAACATCCCATGCTCAAGAGTTGGACATGTCTATCGTCATCATGTTCCATACACATACCCTAAACATGATGCTACTTTGGTTAACTTCCGCCGAGTTGCAGAGGTATGGATGGATGAGTATAAAGACTGGTTATACGATAAAAGACCAGACCTGAAGGCTGTGGAACCTGGTGATATTAGTGATAGAATATCCCTCAGAAAGAGACTTAACTGTAAAAGTTTTAAATGGTATTTAGAGAATGTGGCTAATGATACAGTCAAGACAAAGTATGAACCACTAAGAGCTAATGGAGAAGTAAGTTGACTTTATTTATTGTCATAGTTATTCATATTTCTTTCCTTTTCGGTTGAAACAGTAACACAGTGGTACCTCTATAAAGTGGTCACCCATTTAGCAGTCACCCTCTATTAGGCAGCCACAATAAAAAGTCCCAAATCTATTCCTATACCTATTCTATACCTCTATTCAGCGGCCAACCTCTATTCAGCGGCCAACCTCTATTAAGCGACCAATTTGGAAAGTCCTGAGGGTGACCGCTGTACTATTAAAATTCATGAGATAATTTATGATAATTCATTTGTTGGTTAAAAACATTTTTGATACATCATCCTTTTTTAACACTTGAAAAGCTTAAGACCACTCCACTTGAGATTTCCTTGTTATCTCTCAAAATCTCATGTCACTGTTCAAACTAGAGCATTATAAACACAAGAACTATTCAAAAAGCCATCATTAATTTTATAATTATTACTGACCTATCAGGTCAGGGGCTGTTGTCCTTACTACTGGTAGCAGTGTAACCCAGTACAACCTGCCACAAGGACAGGTGGTCAGCATCTAAACCAGCTGCCCCCACCAGTGAACACTGGTGAGGGGTGTGGCTTGTCACCCAGAAGGACTTAAAACAAGACATGTATAAAGAGCAGATGAGCTTCTTTGAGCACCAACTGCCAACATGCAATATTTGGTTGTAGATTTGTTGGATCACCACTTAACTCACTCAGCTACTCGAAAACACTAACTGTCATCGACTGTTTCAGATAAAACTTTTGGAATACAGATTGTCATGCTAAAAGTACCATTGCCATGAATGTTTTGTTTTGATTTCAGATTCGTAATCCTGCCAGTAAGCTGTGTATTGATAGTGTTGGCAGGAAGACTGGCAATGTAGGTATGCACCCGTGTCATGGACAGGGAGGTAACCAGGTAAATAAGTCTTAAGTTTGTTTATAATAAACTGATGGTAAAAGATGATAAAAGATGATTATGATGATAATGGTGGTGGTAATGATAGTGATGGTGGTGACTATGATGGTGGTGATGATTATAATAATATTATATTATGATGATAAAGATGATGATGATGATAATGGTGGTGGTAATGATAGTGGTGGTGGTAATGATAGTGATAGTGGTGACTATGATGGTGGTAATGATAGTGATAGTGGTGACTATGATGGTGGTGATGATTATAATAATATTATATTATGATGATAAAGATGATGATGATGATAATGGTGGTGGTAATGATAGTGATGGTGGTGACTATGATGGTGATTGATGATGGTGGTGATGATTATAATAATATTATATTATGATGATAAAGATGATTATGATGATAATGGTGGTGGTAATGATAGTGATAGTGGTGACTATGATGGTGATTGATGATGGTGGTGATGATTATAATAATATTATATTATGATGATAAAGATGATGATGATGATAATGGTGGTGGTAATGATAGTGATAGTGGTGACTATGATGGTGATTGATGATGGTGGTGATGATTATAATAATATTATATTATGATGATAAAGATGATGATGATGATAATGGTGGTGGTAATGATAGTGATAGTGGTGACTATGATGGTGATTGATGATGGTGGTGATGATTATAATAATATTATATTATGATGATAAAGATGATGATGATGATAATGGTGGTGGTAATGATAGTGATAGTGGTGACTATGATGGTGATTGATGATGGTGGTGATGATTATAATAATATTATATTATGATGATAAAGATGATGATGATGATAATGGTGGTGGTAATGATAGTGATAGTGGTGACTATGATGGTGATTGATGATGGTGGTGATGATTATAATAATATTATATTATGATGATAAAGATGATGATGATGATAATGGTGGTGGTAATGATAGTGATAGTGGTGACTATGATGGTGATTGATGATGGTGGTGATGATTATAATAATATTATATTATGATGATAAAGATGATGATGATGATAATGGTGGTGGTAATGATAGTGATAGTGGTGACTATGATGGTGATTGATGATGGTGGTGATGATTATAATAATATTATATTATGATGATAAAGATGATGATGATGATAATGGTGGTGGTAATGATAGTGATAGTGGTGACTATGATGGTGATTGATGATGGTGGTGATGATTATAATAATATTATATTATGATGATAAAGATGATGATGATGATAATGGTGGTGGTAATGATAGTGATAGTGGTGACTATGATGGTGATTGATGATGGTGGTGATGATTATAATAATATTATATTATGATGATAAAGATGATGATGATGATAATGGTGGTGGTAATGATAGTGATAGTGGTGACTATGATGGTGATTGATGATGGTGGTGATGATTATAATAATATTATATTATGATGATAAAGATGATGATGATGATAATGGTGGTGGTAATGATAGTGATAGTGGTGACTATGATGGTGATTGATGATGGTGGTGATGATTATAATAATATTATATTATGATGATAAAGATGATGATGATGATAATGGTGGTGGTAATGATAGTGATAGTGGTGACTATGATGGTGATTGATGATGGTGGTAATGATTATAATGATAATGATGATGATGGTGTTGATTATGTTGGGGATTATGGTGATCATGGTGGTGATAAAGAAGATGATTAAGATGATTATGATGATGGTCGTGGCCATGGTCATGGTCATGGTGGGTTAGAAGAATATGATGGTGGTGTTGATGATGAATAATAATTATGATGCTGATGACAACTATGGTAATGTTGGTGGTGTTGATGGCCATGATGATGATGATTATTTGTGGTGGTGGTGATAATAGTAGTAATGTGGGTGTTGGTGATGGTGATGGTAATGTTGGTTGTGGCTGTGGTGATAATGATGATAGTGATAGAGATGATGATGATGATGATAAAAATGATGATGATGATAAAAATGATGATGATGATGATAGTGATAATAAGAAATAGCCATTGATCCAAAAGCAATAATTTACAAATAGGTTATGTGTGTTGCAGGCATTCCAGTATACATTCATAAAAGAATTCAGGACAGACGAGACTTGCTTTGATGTCCATGACTATGTGACTGGTGCAAAGGTGGATCTTTTTCCATGTCATGAACTAAAAGGCAACCAAGAGTTTGAATACACTAAGGTAAAGCTGTGACTGCATGTTGTTCATTATCATCAATATGACCAGCATGCATTCATCACCAATGCATTAATCATCACGTGGGGTTCAATTCCAGCCAAGGGCATATAATATTTTTCTCATGTATCTGTATTTTCACTTATACACCGAAATAGCTTAATCCTTATCATTATTTATCATCATCTATTACCTTTGACAACCTTTTTGAAATAGGTGTATGCCTCCCGGGGGGGGTACTCCCTTATATTTACTATACGGGGACGTTCCGCCAAATAGGGTATGGTTTTTTGCCTTGGCGTCTTGAATAGGGTATACAATTTAGCCTAATTTGTCTTAAATTGCCTTACCTAGGGTATACAATTTCCCACTTGAGTCTTGGATAGGGTCTACTTTTTACCAATTTGTCTTGAAATAGGGTACATATTTTTAGGATTCTGCTGTCTTAAATAGGGTCAGGGTTTAGAGGTACAAGCGGAACGTCCCCGTCAGAAACTGGGTCAAGTACCCCCCGGGGTATGCCTATAATTCCTTTACAACTTGAAATGTCCTATCGCCTTTTACAACATTTTTGAAATAGGTGTATGCCTATAATTCCTTTCCATCTTGAAATGCCCTATCGCTGTAGACAACCCTAAATAAAATCGAGAAATTTAAATAGAAACTAGCGAGTAAACTAGTATAGGCTGCGTCGGTGTTTGATATAAACGATAGGTAATATAATGAAATTTGTAACACCGTAAAAAAATGTTGACTTAACTTTACTGACGTTTCGAGCTTTACGGTGTTACAAATTGCATTATATTATCTATCCTAAATAAAATCGGTTAACGTTTGTAATATTTGATTGCAGGACAAGCATATAAAGCACCTAATATCTGATATGTGTGTGTCAGCTGCTGGACACAACGACTACCCTATCATGGATACGTGTCAATCCTCAGACGATCAGATATGGGAATTGCAATTGGCCGATATGACATATATACCTGAACTATATCGAAAATTTATGAGCAAAAATAAATAAATTAGCACTTTTTATAAAAATTTATATTCATAAAATTAGATGTAATTTTATCATGCATCTCGTTTAAGCTGAAAGAGGTTTGAACTTGATTTGTTACTGATCATTACTCTGCTTGGTAGAGACTTTCTTATTTCCCCTCTCTAGAAGACAAGAACATGAAACCTGAGTTATAAAGTAACGTTGCAATGTCGCCATGCATTCGCGCATGCTCGTTAGAATATCTATCAGGTCCGTGTAGAGGTTTCTTTTGAAAGAAGTCTTTGCCAAGCGGAGTTAGGGCCCGAGTAAACATTTGCTCCAACATTGGTTCGATTTTGTTAAACGCTGTAAAATGGTTGCTGCAATTGAACGATGTTGAACGTAGGGGGATAAACGGTTTTAATGACAATGTTGAAATGGGGTGACAAACGGCTTCAACATTGCCATTCAACAAAATCAAACGGATGTTGAAGCAAATGTTGAAACCGTTTGCCCGGGCCCTAACGGCGGACTAAGAACTTTGAGAACCTAACTTTACAGGCTACAAAGAATAGTTGTTTACCTACTTATGTACTTTTAATTTGTAGAAGTTATCTTATTAGGCCTTAATTACAATAGTTTCTGTCTTTTATGACAAAATTATTATTTAAGTAATTTAGTTACAACATCCGGTTTTGTCATTTTATATTTACATGTGAACCTCTTTTTCCTAAATTGGCCTTTACCTAAACGAGCAGGGGACTGGGTACTAGTTTTCTAAATTAATCTAATTACAAAATTAATTAATTAATTCCATCCAATCCATACATTTCTTTGTAAATTTTCAAGGTTTTCAAAGACTGCCTCTAACCCAGTATTCAAGAAAATTCAACCAAACTTTGGAACCTTGTATATCTTGATGTGCTCTTTCCTATGATATGCTTAATTTTGTAATTAGATTAATTTAGAAAACTAGTACCCAGTCCTCTGCTCGTTAGGTAAAGGCCAATCTCTATTTTACGACACTTAGCTGAACACATAATGTCCAACTATCACTTTCTATTGTTTTAACCTAAGCATCAGTTAAAATAAATTTTATCTAATATTGAATGCAGTCGTTTCTTGTTTTGTGATAATGCGTTTTGCTCACACTTTAAATCCTTTATATCAATCAACACAACTATATTTCAGCGCCTGAACTCTGGAACTCTCTATCGATTAAAACTATAACTTCTATTTCGTCGTTCTCAGCTTAAAAAGTATTTATTCAAATCAGCTTTGAATGCATATTTTTCTTTGAAATAGTTTTTATAATTTTGTATTACAACGCCTAGAACAACGATGAATAGGCGCTTTATAAGTATCATTATAAATATTATTATTATTGCATAAGGAAATTTTCCTCGCCAATAAAAACCTACGTGTAGCAATTTTACAGTGCGAATCACAAAACCGTGGGCACCCACAAATATTTTAGAAATCGTTTTTTGTTCGTTGAACAACTCAGAACCACTATATCACCGCAAGAAGTTTGACTGATGTGTATAGTATGATAAACCTTTTGTAGTTAGAGTTGTTTATGAGTTGTTCAACGAACAATAAACGATATTTCTAAAACATTTCTGGGTGCCCACGGTTTTTCGATTCGCACTGTAATGAGCCTTAATTTTATAAACTTTCAGATTATTTTTTTCAGACATTAATTTCAGACATCAATTGCTGCTTCCGCAGTTGAACCAGTGTTTTGCTCCGTAACACTACCATGTTGTAGTTCACAACTCTAAAGTTAAAAGGATACTTAATCAATTGTCTCACGATTGAGGTCATTGGTAGAAATACCGCGACGTTTCGACTGCAATCTGCTAGTCTTCATCAGGCGATGGTGTAGACTGGATGATGGTTGTCTTATATACTTTTCGTCTACACCATCGCCTGATGAAGACTAGCAGATTGCAGTCGAAACGTCGCGGTATTTCTACCAATGACCTCAATCGTGAGACAATTGATTAAGTATCCTTTTAATTTCACATTCCACGATGAATAACTTATTTCCTTCTAACTCTAAAGTTGTCTTAACGGATATATTTTAATTTAATTCACGGTTTTATCAGCCTCCTATGCAGCCGCTCCTTTGTATCGTCACGCATAGGAGGCTACGGTTTTATTGTTCGTATTGGTTTAGATATTAATATAGAAGAGTTTGTCGATCCAATCTGCTGTCACTAATGCCAACTGCAGCGTTGAAATTAGAATTGAAAATAGATATTACAAGGCGTGCTTTGTTACATTCATTGTAGGAAATTAAACGGAAACTCGAGCGTAAAAAAATGCTTTGACTTGTCTTTCAAAATTCCATGAAAAATTACATTCTTTTATATCTTTTAAGCAATAAAGATAAAAGGGGTAAGATTCTTAGTAAAATTTAATGAATAAAGTTACTTTTTTGACAAAAACATCATTTTAAATTAATGGAAAATCTTCGGAAACTTATGTTGCTAAGAAACCAACTAATTTCATTCAGTTTTTCTTGACGTCATTGTGAAGTCTCTAGTTACACAAGTCACAGATGAATGTGGCCTTTAATTTTAGTTTTTTTACGTCGTATTAAAACGTTTTCGTTAAGGAACAAGCTTGTTTTGTGATTATCTGTACTTAGAGATTTGAGTTATTTGTCGATATAAGTACTTACAACGCCCTCATTAACACTGAATTTTCTTCCCTAACTTCCAAAAATAATTAGCTAAAACATAGTCAATATCAACTATGCATGCTAAAATCATCAAAATCCGTGAAAATAAAATACCCCAAAAGTTACAATTTTTACAATAATTTTTTAATATGAAGAGTGATTTTTACATGAAAGAAAGTTAGCAAAAAGGAAAAGGTTTTTTTCAAGACAATTTATATTTTGGTATCTAAGGGTTACGTAAATGAAATCCTTTGCAAGTTATTGCGATCAATAATTGATGTCATCAAAATTAGCATATTGATAGAATTAATGCAGCTAGCGAGCGAATGTACTAACGAAATAACTAAAAAAAATAACGTCTTAAATTCTGAGTTGAGTGGAAATTATTCTTGGCCGGGTTTCGAGCGAGATTTTACAACTTTCTCTTCAAACGTTGCCTGTTCTCGGCAAAGATGGCTTCTTATAACTGGATTTCTTTATGCGTTCTGGCGGTAAGATTTCTTCAACACTCAAATACTTCTTCGTTGTTGTACCGGTAATATTACAATCTGAATCTTTGTTTTCTCGATGTATTTCAGGTTTTCATGTCTTTAGTAACTTGTGAAAAATACATAACACCCAGAGGTAAGTGAAATCGTGAAAACATGTTACGCTCTGCTTGTGTCGTTATCGAACAGCGATAGGTCATTTTTGAACTGAAAATTGACTTTATGGCTGAACTCGTTTTCCCATTTATATCGTTTAACAAGAAAACTAGTTTATCATTATTAATAAAAACCGCAATTCGACTGAAATTTGTATTCTGGAGATAATGGTTGACATCCGTCAGATACAATGTTCAAATTTAAAGTTAAAATTTCAAGCGCAATTTTGATGTACGTGAATGACACTAGAATCGTTTTATTTCTTGAAGTATTTTTGTTGCATCGATTATGTGGACTATCCATCGTGAAAATATCGTATCTAATGTAATTCGGAAAACTCACTTTTTAGGTTTAAAATTCAAAAGAAATCTTTAAACATATGTCTTTAAAAGCAAAGCAGGAGATTTTCTAGTCTCCTAGAAAAATGATTTGTTCTCATATCTCTACTATTGTTGTACTTTCTTTCTTACACCACTTTTAAACCAAAAATTATTGACATTACCTAAATAGCGGCGAGAAAACACATTTATGAATATTCCTTATCATCAAATACATCTTGTAAATGAAAAATATTCACCACTGTAAGAATTTCCACTGCAAACTATGCTAAAGTGTAGCTAAAATATGTATTTTTTCTTTTCTTTTTTCTTTATTTTTTAGTTTTAGTACAAAGATGTTTTCGCTGATTTTATCCGAATATTGAAATTTCCTATTTTTGCCCGTTTGACAGGTGTTCAATTACTGGATTCTGATTGGCTGTAAAATAAAAACAATATATATACATCTCTATTGCAGGTGCTAGGTATAATATATTTATTGATGGATTTTAATTATAATGAAAATAAAAAATAGATATATTTATCTCGTCTTGAAAGTATAATTTTGTTGGAATTTTGTAGGTTATTGATTTTGAATTGAAAACCCCAAACTATAAATATAATAAATTTAAAACCGACAAATTATGCCATTAAAAATTAATTTGTTAGCGAACCATGCAGGAAAAAATACCTTTATCGGACGGAAATCGCCGATAGATTTAAAGCAAAAATCTCCTTTTCAAATCGATAATGATGGTGATATGAGACTTTTCATAAATGATAAATAATTACAGTCATCACAATGATCATAATGACATGATACGTCGTTGAGCTTCCTGAAATGGCGCTATATAAATGCAAATTATTGATATTATTATTAATCATTATTATTATAACAGGGTCTGAATGGGGGGGTCCCAATATCAGTTAAACAGCTAAATTTTAGCAATTTTCTCAGTTATCAGTTAAATTTTTCGGTTCTTTTAAAAACAAAGAAATATTTCTTTTCAAATTTATTGATTAAAAACAAAGAAATATCAGCTACCAGTTATCCTAAAAAGACACGGAATTCTCAGTTAACAGTTAATTTTTTAGCCGTTTCGGTTAACCCCATTCAGACCCTGTTATAACTATGACGATTTGATCATGGTCGTGATCACAATAATATTAATGATATCGATGAAAATGGTGATGATGATTACAACAGATTATCATTAACGTAGATCGAGTTATACTTTCAAATTGTCTTACAGGGTTATATAAAACAACTCTGCTTCACAAATTCAAATAAATTATATATTTATATATATATATATATATATATACGCTGAATTGCATTAGTTGAGCACATGCATGTATGCGTGCAGAAAGACGAAATGTTTATGGATCACAGTTTGAATGACACATACTTATAAGACGATAATATATCTAAATATTTCTCGATTTAGCTTTCTTTTTAGACGGTCTTCACAAGGAAAATTATAACGTAAAGAAAAATGTGAGAGCATTACTCGAATATATACTTTTACTGTTTCAAGTTCTAGTTATAGACATATATTCAAAAAGAATGTGTGAAAGTTGCCGCTTATAAAATTAAACATGCATTTACGATAACTCATTTTTATACTGACTTTGATAACATTCAGAATGAATAATGAGTTCAATTTTTGGTGGTAACTATGATACAATGATTAGCCTGAGAAAACAGACGTTGTTTCGCTCCTCGTCCCCCCCCCCCCCCCCCCCCCCCCCCCCCCCCGCCAAACTAAGTCTGTTTTCTCAGGCTATACAGTGATCAATGTTAAAATGGATTGCTTAGCTAAACTATGAAAGGGGTATTTTCGATGGCTGATCGAAAATGGCGTACACGGCGCGCAAAGCATCGTGGTTCAGACGGCTTTAAAATTTATTATGTTTCCTATTTAAGTATTATTTTTCTTTCTTACTAAGGCTGCAAACCTAAACCACCCCTGTTTACCGCTGACAATGGTGAGTTCACAAGCCCTGGCGGGTCTTCTGGTTACGGCAACAACTCTGATTGTACATGGAACATTCAAGGCGCTCCTTCTGCCAGAGTCAAAGTGTTTTTCAAAGATTTCGATATCGAACCAAGCAAAGACTGTGTCCACTATGATAGTGTTATTGTGAGAGAAAACTGCAACGGTACATGGTCAAATAATCTTGCTTCTGACCCAAACATTGGAGGTTATTGTGGAAACAGAACGGACTTTGATGTCTCCTCGAACTGTGGTCGAGTAAGGATAGAGTTTAAATCAGACGATTCAGTAACCGGGCGTGGATTTCTTGCATTGTATGAAATACACCGAGACAACAGTAAGTGTTTACAGTCCTAACATTTCCTGGTGACGTTCATTCTTTGATTTATTCATTCATGATCCTTTCATTGATTCATTGATTTATTTATTCATTCATTTATTCATCCATCCATCCATCCTTTCCGGCATTGATTGTTTGATTGAATGATTTGTTTATTTATTAATTCATACATTCATTCATTCATTCATTCATTCATTCATTTATTCATCTATTCATTTATTTATTTGTGTATATTTATACGCATGCGTCTATATCTATCCATTTAATTATACATACATTCACTTGTTTTTCATTTATACAAGCACTCATTAAATCAGATTCTCTGTACCGCCGGTCATAGATAGCCATAGATAGCGGTTTTGTGTTTGGCTGCATGCAGGCTACCACATAGATTCTATTGTTCTGTTCAGTGCAATCTCAACCTGTTAAAAAAAAAAAAAATCTCGCGCGCTCTCACCTACAATACCATATATGGTAATACCATTGTTTTCAAGATTGCATACGGTATTTCTGATACGTAATTATCTGGAAAAAAAACCTTCAAGCATGCACCATTTCCAATTCCAGAGCCTCCAGTGATCACTTGTCTCGGCCATGGCTGCAACACTACTCAAGAACAAATCGCTGAGGATAATGTACAGATCGACTGCCACATAGAGGGCTACCCACCACCAAAGATTTACTGGACTCGCTTGAATGGAACGATGCCTGGTAACATCCGTAAGGAATACAATGGTACCCTTCGCATGTATAATGTCCGTGAAAGTGATTCTGGAAACTACCAATGTTTTACTAATAATACACAAGGCCATGCCGCTGAAACACTTAATCTGGTCGTTAAAGGTTAGTGTACCACTTGAACTCATCTCCCAAAATATAAAAAAATGTATGTATGTATGTTATGTATAACTGAGGAAATGTTGTGCTTACGGGACCAATGAGACGCGGGTCAAGTAAATGAAAATAACAATTTGTAATTTTTTTTCACAATTTGTCCGATAATTTTTTGCTCGAATGTGTATTGCAAAGTCACGAATGACTGTTGCATGATTAGGTAGAACTAAACCCCCACCCCCCCCCCCCTTCCCCCCTCCCGTCCCTGTGCTTGTATAGCGTATTTCATACACGCCTCAATGCACTTTACAATTATCAAGTGTACGGACCGCTGGAGGCTTCATGAGGAATTAGTACACTGCAAAAACGGCTGAGTAGATACAACAGTATATTGCGTTAATCATGCATTCAGGATAACACTTTATAGTGAGTAAACCCAACTCATTATTGAGTAAAAGTGAGGTTAAACTCAATATATTGAGTACACTGTACTCAATGGCACATCTACATTTATGTTTACTCTCATTAATGAGTTGGGTTTAAAAATCCGATGTTCCACCAATAAAGGTCATTTAGCCAGCCGGGATGCAGTTACAAGAAACGCCAATTCGCTTTTCTTGTTTCCACAGAGAAATGCAAGTGCCCCAAGTACATCAAAACTAATTGGTACGCGCTTTCACCTTATATGAGAGAGAAGGATGACAAGGTGTTCACTACCAGTATCTTCATGCTTCTTCTCGAGCGGACGTTCCAGAAGTGTTGCGGTAATTGCTCCAACGGACACGGCCCGTCAAAGATACTTTTCACAGAACCAGATTCCATGAAAAAGAGTTTAGTTGATGTGAAGGACAACGTCAAAGCCAAAGACACCATCTCGTTCCCAATTCCTGGAAAACTAGACGATACCACATATCAAAACACCTTTAAATTTCAGTCAGTCGTCAGCTCGCCTGGCATTGCTTTTATTGTTGTGAGCGATGAGCCTGGGACATCAGCTAATGCTGTTTTTGAGTCTGTACTTGGTGGCTGGCCTATCTTACTTCTAACTTTGGTCATGGCACTTTTATCTGGAATGATCATGTGGGCATTGGTATGTACAACTCCAATATTTTACTGGTCTTTTACTGTTTATACATGTAGCTATTTTAAAAACGTTGTCTAAGGTCAATATGACATTATTACTCAGGCTACCCCGCAGGGGAGCCTGAGTCTAGGTTTACCTTTTCTATATATGGGTCTATCGTTGTGTCGAGATTACACATGCATGACGCCATGCCACAGGTTAACCACCTATCAATTACTACTCTATGACGTAGCCTGAGTAAACGCACTAAGTGCGTCTAGTCTAAGGTTAACCTGCATTCTGGATCATTTGATCATATCTAAAATTGAACTGATAGATCTTGGAATCCTTAAATTTTCAAAAGATTTAATATGCGAATTTTGTAGAACTGCAAAATAGAAGAATTTAAATCCTGTCTTGTGACATTATTTTATAAAAAAAGGAAAACTATTCTAGTGGTAACATGTGATGTTATAATATAGACCTATTTCAAAAATCGTCGTCGCAGCATAAGCTAAGGATGTCGGTTACATGGACTTAATCTGTGATTTATGGCACGTTTTTTAAATAAATATTTCTATTTATATCTACTACAACAACAACTTGTTATGGTCAAATAACACAAATACGTACAATCAAAATATGCTATGAATATATCGATAACAAGAGAAGAAGTACAGACATCCTTTGCAGGCTTCAGAGTGTAGAAATAGGTGTATAAAAATAAATATACTTTTTATATCCATCACTTGATAAATTGAATACTTTCTTCTGTTTAATTTCTGACCACTTGTTACCATGCAGGACACGTGGTATAACCCGGATGAATTTCCTCGCTCGTTTATTAAGGGGTCTGGTGAAGGATTTTGGTGGGCTTTTGTTACCATGACAACTGTAGGGTAAGATGCTTCAAATGGATAGATAAATATAAAAAATGAAAGAATGAATGGTTGATTGATTGATTGATTTTTTTTTTGATTGATTGAATAAATGATAGAATGAATGATTGATTGATTGATTGAATAAATGATAGAATGAATGAATGATTGAATGATTGAATGATTGAATAAATGAAAAACTGATAGAATGAATGATTGATTGATTGATTGAATAAATGAAAAAAATGATAGATAGAATGAATGAATGAATGATTGATTGATTGATTGATTGATTGAATAAATGAAAAAATGATAGAATGATTGATTGATTGATTGATTGAATAAATGAAAAAATGAATGATTGATTGGATAAATGAAAAACTGATAGAATGAATGATTGATTGATTAAATGAAAAAATGAAAGAATGATTGATTGATTGATTGATTGATTGATTGATTGAATAAATGAAAAAATGAAAGAATGATTTATTGATTGATTGATTGATTGATTGATTGAATAAATGAAAGAATGAAAGAATGATTGATTGATTGATTGAATAAATGAAAGAATGAAAGAATGATTGATTGATTGATTGATTGAATAAATGAAAGAATGAAAGAATGATTGATTGATTGATTGATTGATTGAATAATTGAAAAAAATGATAGAATGAATGAATGAATGATTGAATGAATGAAAAATGGTTGGATGTGATCGATTTCTCCTATACTACAGATCAATATTGATTAGATTGTCTTGATGTCCCTAGATATGGTGATCGTTCGCCTCGTGGATACTTCGCTCGTATTTTCGCCATCATCTGGATTCTTGTTGGCATTGTTATCACGTCTATCTTTACTGGTGTTGTTACTACATCTTTGACTGCAATCACATTATCAACAGATACCCCTCTTTATGGTACCAAGGTACGTATTAATTACCGTCCTTTTGTTGTTGTTTAATATTGATATAAGTCATATATATAGACTTGATGAGAGAGTAAATATCACAATATCATATTTTGAAGGGACGTACGATATATATTTGAGGGGGGAGAGGCGGGGAACGGTTGGGTTGGGCAATTTTTCGGTGCAAAATACCTTTTTGTACTCGAGGCTGTGTGGGATATTTTTTCCAGCTTTGCACAATATTCTTTTCAGGTTTTCCTGTTGTACACAATATTTATTTTTAGAAAACAATGGATTCAAATCGAGGCTTTCGGGCAAACCTATTGTTTTCGCCCGAAAGCCTCGACTTCAACCCATTGTTCAAAATCATTGGCATATAACTGTAATAACAGCTATTGTATAATGATATTCGTATAGTATTTTGATTGTTTATCCCTGTCTTCGTCACTGATGGGCTATATTATTTTCTTTGTAGGTTATGGCCATAACTAATTCTTCTGAATACAAATTTGGATTGAACAAGAACGCCAATATGACAGGTACGAATTACAAACTTTTTGCTATATTACCATATACTAGTTATACAATGGTTTCGAATAGCCTGATACCGTGGAATATCCCACAGTTACTTGTATTTTCTAGTATACATGCACATGAGCCTTTAGGAGATTGTGTATGCAAAGAAAATACAATGTCAATGTCTCATGGGAAGAGGCAGTTGAATACCGCCGAATATACAACGGCTTTCAAACACTCTGATTGGATGAATTTTATATGATGTGGGATAAATGTAGAATGTCTTTCGTCGTAGTCGTAGTCGTAGTCGTAGTCGTAGTCGTATTTATTGTCGATCGTAGTATTAATCGTGGCTCTTTTCGTATTCGTTATCGATATCGTAACCATAAGTGATCGTGAAGTAAATCAATTACAAAATACATGATCGTAATAATCATGATAATTTTTGTATGTAATATAATGTAATTTAGTTCTTGCTGTTATATATATATTTGTCATACAATGCAAATCTAATTGTATTTTTCGTTTATCAGCATCTCACGATCTACTCTCCATTGCCAATATGCTTCTTGAACGCAAGGCCAAAGGTGCCTTAGTAGATACGTATGTTGCGGGCGAAGAAGACAAATTTAATAACAGTATTTTGCGAGTTAGCAAGATCTATGACTATGATTCTCACTATGGCATCGTATTTGGTGATGATCCTGGAAGCCCATTAACCAAGAAATCCTTCCAGACCTGCATGAGAGATTATGTGGCGGAGAAGAAAGCTGACTTTTATAAGATTGTTGAGACACATACGAAACCATTAAAGGTGATTATGTCAGCATCCTTATAAACTTATCATCATCATCAATATCATCATCATCAATATCATCATCACCATTAATCATTATCATCATCAACATAATCATCATCACCATAATCATCATCATCAATGTCATCATCACCATCACCATTATCATCATCACCATAATCACCATCACCATTATCATCATCACCATTATCACCATCACCATTATCATCATCACCATAATCATCATCATCAATGTCATCATCACCATCACCATAATCATCATCACCATAATCATCATTACCATTCCTCTTGCCATCATCATCACCATCATTATTATAAACACCATCATCATCAAATTGTCCTTTAACGTCAATCAAATCATTGTGTTTGATTTTTACAGAAACCCAAAGAGAGTCAAGCAGTGGAGCGGTCATCTGGTTTGTTCGATGCTGGTTCAGCTTTGTTCACGAATTCAGTGTACATATGTCTTGGCATGTTCTTATTCTTGGCTGCCTGTGGAATCATCTGGGACTATGGCTACATGAGACACTACAGAATGGCACATTCAGATTTTGGTGAGAACATTATCACATCGTAATATGCTGCTGGCTGGCTGGCTGGCTGGCTGGCTGGCTGGCTGGCTGGCTGGCTGGCTGGCTGGCTGGCTGGCTTGGGAAGCCTTGACTCATTTCATGGTTGTGTGACTAATACCAGTGTTGTGTGACTAATACCAGTGTTGTGTGACTAATACCAGTGTTGTGTGGCTAATACCAGTGTTGTGTGACTAATACTAGTGTTGTATTTGACAGAAGAGCTAGAGATGTCAGGCACTGCAGGGTACGAACTCGCCAAGAGAAACATGGATTCCATTGAAACTATGATGGATCAAGTCAATCAATTCTACGACATCTGGAATAAACGGCTAGACGAGATGTCAGACAGACATGAACACGAACAAAAATTAGTAACTAAACGTCAATCCAAATAGGTAACACCATCACGTCACGCTAACATGTACATGTCACGCTAATTGTCACGGACACACGGGAACAGCTCGTTCTAGACTGATATTGGTTCATTTTGAGGATCGTTCAAATTTTCCTATTGCGTGATATCCAACCAGTATTACAACGAGCTATTTCCAAGAAGCACAATGCAAAACACTGTGTTAATAAATTAAGAATCCTTAATAATATCACATGGGAATCACAGAGTATTCTTTCAAAATACAGAAAATGGTAGTATTTAGGTTTAAAATCGTGGCATAGCTGACCATTAATACACATTGGTGAACAAGATAAAACCTTCATTTCACAGGGAGGGGCCACGCCTTTATTCCAAGATGTAAAGATGTAAATATTGATAATTGGTTATCGGTTTCACCACTCACAATCAGTGACTTTTCAAAGAAGTCCTAATGCGCTTAATAGAAGTGCCCTTTGGAGAAGAAGTGGTCTTTGGACAAAAAGGCTGTAGACGCGGTCCTCTCGGCTTTCCCAAAGACAGAGGGCCATAACACGATAGGACACCTGAATAGGATAGAGATAAAACACTAGATGCACATGAATACATCAGTAAAACAAACACATGAATGTAGCATAAACATAACACTAGATGCACATGAATATAGAATAAACACATAAATATATAGAGTAAACACACTGAGAATATAGAACAAACGCATGGATATATATATATATAACATTAGATGCACATGAATATATACCGGATTACAAACAATTCTTTTCATTAACACAAAGTAGTAAGTTATCCCTTAGTAAGTTTAGATATATATGTACATTGCATATTGATGAGACTTTCATATAACATTAATAAGAAAGAAAAACAAGTTACGATGTTACGACGCCGTCATTATCCAGTGAGGTATATTGTAAATATAAGAGTTAACATACTTGTAATATACTTGCATATTTACTCCTATATTTACTATAACCCTCACTTGATAATAACCTTGGACGACGTCGAAACGTCGTAATTACATTGCACGTATATTACGTACAGTGGCACCTCGCCTTACCGGCCACCCGCTTAATACGGACACCCCGTTATTGCGGCCAGTTTTTTAGGTCCCGACGAAATGCATGTCCATACTTTTCTATACAATTTACCCGCTTAATACGGCCACCCCGTTAATACGGCCACTTTGGGCTGTCCCTTCGGTGGCCGGATTAACGGGGTTCCACTGTTTATATATATTTACAACTTATTATATTTACAACCATCACTCCCCATCGGGACTCTTCCATCATGGATTCACACTCACTACCGCTACATTTAATCAGTTTACAACACACAACTCTGCTTACATGTTCATTTTTGCGGAAGGAGGAAAACCCTTGTGGCATGAGAGAGAACAACACATCAAACAAACTCTATTCACTTGTCGCCTGAGCCGGGAATCAAACCCAGATAACAGTGGTGAAAGGCCAGCGCTCTCACCGCTAGGCCACTCATGCCACCCATGCGCTTGTCAACTCACACAACCTGTTATAACGGGTAAAGAAATATGCTGATTTTTCCTCTATTAAGCAGATTCATTTTTGCAAACGTTTGTTGCAGAAGTACTGCTTTTATTTAAAACGATAGGGTATTCGTATGAGAACGCCGTCCACAAAAGTGCATGGTTTTCGGGGGGTACTCCTTACGTCCAAGAAGTAGGTGTGATCGGCGGTCGAGTTTGATGCCTAAAAGGACGTGTAAATTATACAAAGCTTGGTTGATTTCAACCCGTTTAAGGTATATACGACTGCGTCGATGTTCTTGGCAGCTAAGCTTATTTTAAATGATAAGGCCAAGTAAAAATGACCCTTACAAATACGGAGTTATGTATATATGCACAGGGAATATTTTAAGGAGCACCGAACACTCTTCTACTTGGATAAAAGGAGTACATACCACCAATGGTACATGGTGTCCACTATAATGCATTCAATGGCAATGTTGGTATCTAATTACGTTAATGATAACTCACAATGATACAAAACTATGAGACGCGCCTCAAAGTATTTCAGGATTTTTCAATTTAAGAATTCCTCAAGGCATTGCAATTCTTTTTGCGTAACCAAAACTAGTGTGAACATGATCTTGTGATAGTTGTAGGATCTATTGGCACAAAAGGACTGCAAGGGTCTCCCATCGTCTTTTTCAGTTGACCTTGAGTAAGCAGTAAGCTTTTGTAACAGTTTTTACCATTTGTTTCTCACAAAAAAGGGTTTTGCGTGAAGATTAACGTCATCTTTTCTAAAACCGCATTTTTCAATTCCACAGCCATCAGTCTGGATTAACACAAACTTAGGATTTTTTAAATTGAAAATCCCAAAATCCTCCCAAAAGCGCGCTAATTATGTTATAACAGCGTCTCTGTTTCGTCGTTAAAAATCATACTTTCTACTGAACATAAAAAAATCTCAACATTGTAAACAGGACCACTAGAGTTATTATAGTTTTTAGCGCACACAAAGAATTGTTCACTACGAACAGAATGAGTTTGGTATTGTAATATGATTACTTATTTCTTAAAGTACAGTCTAGGCTACAGCTCGAACGTCGAACTTTCTGTGGTACAGTGGAACCCCGCAATACGGCCACCCGCTTAATACGGCCACCCCGTTATTGTGGCCAGTTTTTTAGGCCACGACGAAATGCATGACTATTCATTTTCTATAATATTTACCCGCTTAATGCAGCCACCCCGTTAATACGGCCACTTTGAGCTGTCCCTTCGGTGGCCGGATTAACGGGGTTCCACTGTACATAATTGTGAAACTATACACGATGGTGCGTGATAAAACCCATGTACAAAAAAACTTAAAAACTGTACAAGTTGTCTAGTTCGTTCGGTATCAAACCTTTTCATGAGACTAAGCATAAGTGCCAATATATCACTATTTTCTATCCTGAGCTTTGCAATGCATGGTTCAGCTCATGAACAGACCCATGTTTTATGGAGCTCACTTAAAACACTGAACTTTTCGGATAAAATACTCACATCAAACGAGACAGTCTAACGGTTTTTCAATAGTTTTTCAATATTGATACGACTCAGAGAAGATCAATGTTACACTTGTAACTGTTTCCTGTTAACAATGGGTTCGACAAATGAGAATTTCGACGTTGGAGCTGTGGCCATTTCTGACTGTGCCTTTAATTATAAAGTTAAAATAAAAATAAAGTTTATTATTATTATTATTAATTATCAATAATAAATCCACTTATTTCACAATAAAATATCACGATAAAAACTTGCTTGCTGTGTATTATTAGTGATAGAGTATCCACAATCTCGGCAAAAACTAAGTGAGACAACTGCTTCAAAAAAGGGACACTAGTCTTTACCGCAATGCACGTGCTTTTTGGGCTTCAATAGGTCTTTTGCAACAACAGGTCACGTGACCCAACCCCTTTTAAATCGAACAGCTGTGTCAAAATGAATATCAGAAATGAAAAGAGCACCTCCATATTAGTAAGAAAGCGAAATATCAGCTCATAAAATGTAACACGAGGGAAATGGCATTAAATTTATGATTTATGATTTGTATGGAAAACCTGCTCTGGATTGCCAGCTTTGCCATCCAGTGGACATTTCCCATACAAGTCCTCATAAATTAAATATTGAATTTTATATTTTATGCTATTTCTCCTATGCTCAACATTATGAGCTAAAACTTTGGTTTCTTACTAATGGAGGTGCTAGCTCTTTATATTTCTGATGTTCATTTCTTTAGACACAGCTTTTCAATTTAAAAGGGGTATGGTCACATGACCTGTTGTTGCAAAAGGCCTATTTGAAAAAACACTCCCCCAACTACACAATGTTGGCTTGGCAGTCATCAAGGAATCATGTTAACTGAAAACCAACATTGCATGGAGGGGGAGGGGAGGATTATAGCGAAAATGTATAGGTAAAGGTCAAATTCGAGAAAACATTAAAAGTGTCTCACTATAGTTTTTGCCAAGATTACAGTCATTTATTGGGTGGAGTAAGAGAATTAGCCTGCGTTACCGGCGGTCTGCGTTGCCTTGGGCTGGTCAAAGGGACCACGGTAGTTATGCCTTTCCCTTCCTAAGGAAATTAAAAAACCTTTTTCTAAGGGTCGTTAAAGCTTAGAGGCTATACAAACGATGCAGCATAATGGTTTAAGATTTATACCCGAAGTGGGCTCTTTCTGTGTGTACTGGAAACCTGTTGTATTCTTTGTTAGGTTCGTTCTTTGTTTGAATTAAGTCTTTTGTTATTTCTATTGAATTACGTAGACTGTGTTCAGTACACGGAGAAGGTGCCGAAAAGTGGGGCAAAAAACATTTTCGCTTAATTGCGTCAATGTTTTCCAATACAATCCTTTTGGGAGATAGACCTTATTCACTTGCGTCAATGTTTTCACAATACAATCCTTTTGGGAGATAGACCTTATTCACTTGCGTCAATGTTTTCCAATACATCTTTCCAATTTCTCTTGGAAGAAAAACCTTAATTATTCACTCGCCTCCATGTTTTCAATACAATACTTTTGAAAGATATATCTTGTTCACTTCCTCTTCCGGATCGATATCCTCATGCAATGTTTTCCCATTACAATCCTTCTTGAAGATAGACCTTATTCATACGCCTCAATGTTTGCACTATAATACTTTTGAAAAATATATCTGGTTCACTTATATCACATATATCTTGTTCTCTTCCGGATCCTCATGCAATGTTTTCCCAATACAACTTCTTCTGCGTATCAAAGATATGCCTATTGTTCTGTTGAAAACTGAACCTGTTACAAAAAGAAATTCGCGTGCTAATCAAAGTCTTTTGTTACTTCTCACCTACAATGTTTCCAATAAAATAATTTGAAAAATATACCTTGTTCACTTCCTTTTCCGGATCGATCCTCAATCATTGTTTTCCCAATACAACTCCTTCTGGGAGATAGACCTTATTCACTGTGCCAAATGTTTACAGTACAATCCTTTTGAAAGATACACCTTATTAACTTGCTTCAACTAATGTTTTGGGCAATTGTTTTGGCGCAGGATATTTTTCCCTGCGTGGCTGTGAAGGATTTGTTTTCGCTTTGCACGATATTCGGTTCATGTTTTTATGCTGGTCACGATATCTTTTTTTTCAAGGGCAAGCTGTACGTGCTCGAATGTTGTTTTTGTTTTGGTATAATTACTCAATCCCCAATCAAATATCTGATGGTCCATCCCTAAGAAAACACTTTCAAGAAGGATATGTATTAGGTTTTAGTTAGGTTTTCTATGGGATAGCGCAGATGGGGCGTAAATCTTCATCATACATATGCCGGCGGTAAGGCGATTCGATGCTTCAGATTCATAGAATTTTCGGAGCAATCGTCCCACTTTTTTTCTTTTTTTACCTTTCTCTCTTTGCTTTGTTTTTATTGTTTTAAAGCGTTTTCTTGAATTCAACTTATCTCCAATCATTTTTTTTTAATTATATGGCTGAAAAGCTTTATTTAGGAGTTGTCCTCGCATAGGATAACCGTTTATCAGCGAAAAACATAAACCATTAGCGTTGTTTTTAAAACACTGACTGTGACTATGTTTGTTTAGCGTTCTTAAATACGCTTGGGGCGTTATCGAGGCGTTATTTACGAGTCTAGCCTATTCTAGTGCTGAGGATGTATCGATTGTAAACAAAACATAATAATTACAAAAACACTTTAATACCTTGAAACTTGAACCGTAACAATGTTAATCAATTATTTTATCGAGCTATTTTTACTATAGTTGTCCCTAAAAGGCCACCTTATTAAATTACGCTTGTTGGAGCTTGTTTACATACACACATACATATACATACTTTATTAGGTTTTCCAAACAGGTTTTTCAAAACCAATTACACGAATATATAATAATCTATAATGATGTCTAAAAAATATAATAATACAGGGTCTAAATAATATAAAAATCTAATTATAAAGTTTGTCTAGTAATCTGTACTTTAAAGTGCTTTTAAAATTTCTTAACGACTTAAAGTTTATCCACGAGTAAACCTAAGATATTAGTTTGGCAATCAATGAGCTCCACGAGTTAGCCATTGAAAATTACATCCCATATTCCTAAATGAATGTAAATGGCTAGATAGACAGCAAAAAATCCACAAGAGAACACTAAACACTTTAATGACAAACTGTCACTTTTTTAAAAACTTTTAAAGCAACATTTTTGGGAAATTATAATGTAGCGCCATAAGACCCATAATAAAAAGCTGAAAAAAAATGAGCATTTTTACAGTACAATGGGGTTTTAAAAAATGTGTTAAATAACTACCTCTGAATCCAAATACGAACCTTGAATTATGATTGCCAATTGATACACCTAAAATCATTGTGGCAACCACACTCTGAAGCCCGCAAAGGATGTCGGTATTCCTTCTCTTGTTATCGATTTTTTGGTTGTACGTGTTTGTGTTACATGACCATAACAAGTTGTTGCTGTTGTAGATGATAAAATATATATTTAGTGAAAAAAAAAAACGTGCAGTAAATCACAAATGATGCTCATATTATCAACATCTTTTGCAGGCTTCAGAGTGTGGACTGTGGCGATAACGATTTTTTTTTTAAATGTATAATTATAGTATGATATATATAATACAATAAAGTTTACATTTAATAGTTTGCTGGAAAAAAAAAAATAACAATAAAACAAAAGAATCTGCTAATTTGTTTGATTTTTTTCGTTGAATATTATTCAATGAAATATTGCACCATATGCACACAAATGGTATTTGCTTTTGAAAGTTGAAAAAGGCGGTGAGGTTTTAGTAATTTGATATTGGGTTCTTTCCTTAAAGTGAACCTTTTTATCCAATGTACAGGTCGATGTAAAACGGATTAAGGCTTTTATACCTTTATGATAAATGGCCTTTTTGTTGACGTTTTACAAGTCGAAAGACCTCGCTTTGCTTTAACATCTACTTTTAAAGGTAAGAAATTTACTTTGATATTTGATTATTTAAAAGTAATGAAAAACTGACGATAAAAAGCAGTGGACTTCTGTAAAATCTCTGCGATTTTCTGCAATTTAATTCCCTCGCTTTGCTTTAATATCTACTTTTAAAGGTAAGAAATTTACTTTGGTATTTGATTATTTTTCAAAACGCCTTTTAGAAATACTGACGAAAGCCGACTTCTGTAAAATGTCTGTGATTTTCTGCAATTTAATTCCCACAATTGGCAGTAAAAGTCAATCTTTTTAAAAAGGAACAATTGATGTGTTTTTAAAAGGCAAAATGTGTTTTTTAAATCAAAAGCACATTAACATTCAACTATTTTTTTGCAAAAAAATATCTTACTTATACAATTACGCTATTGCTTGCAGTTGTAAATAGAATTACTACAGTTTGACTTTAAAAAATCGTGTTTTATTCATCCATTTGAGTAATTGTAGTTGGATGGTTAATTTAATAATGTAGAGATTAAAAACAATATTTGGGTTTTTCAAGATTGAAAATGCTCTGTTTTGATTGATTATAAACTATACTCTGGGTTTGAATATCTTGATATAGCAGTCTTAATTTTCAAAATTTGACTACTAAAAATTCTATGTTTCCTAATATCTATTTTAGCACTTAATAAAATAATTTTAACGTTGGATGTATATATCGCCCGAGTATAATTTAGCATGAATTGAATGTAGATAAAACGATTTCAGTTTAAAGCACAGTTTTGTCAGAAAATTGATTACGGGGAAACGAGGGGATAAAAAATGATCTTCGCTGTCAAACAATACATCGTTGACTAATGGCGAAGAGCTTACATTGGAAGATATTGAAGTTTATTTCCTCTCCTTGTTGCTGTAGTTGTTCTGTTTGCCATTTTCTTCAAACTAACAAAAAAAAAAAAAAACATTTTATCTCTTCCCTGCTTTTTCTCATATTGGAACTTTTTTTTCTAGCAATTATTCAATTTATTCAAGCTGTTTTCCAAAGTACAGTCATTATATTAGTGTGTTTACATTGTGTTTTATATAAGAGTGTTTACACTTCATATTTGACACCATTTCATATTATTGTCTTACCGTTTTTCATCGCTTTATATTTTGAATTTGGACAGTATTAATTTATGAAAATAAGTATTTTATGCGCACTTTAGTGCATGCGTCAGTTGGTGCGTTATTTTTCGTATTAAAGTGATTCCTTGCTATTGCAGTCAGCGTACATTTCTGCGCATGTTTTAAACATTTCATAATTGCGATTATCAGTCGACACAGTTTAATTAATTAAAGTACTTTAAAAAAATCGGATCATTTCTGAAACTTTAGGGGGAGAAAAAGTGATAATTTAGAAACTCGCACCAGTCCTCTTTCACAGAAAATCATTCATTTAAGCTCGAAAACGTTATCATATAAAATATCTTGAAACCCTGTTTTTTTTTATTTACAAAAATATTTTTTTGAAATAATTAACATAATATAAATAAAAAGATTAATGTAGGAACATGGAAAAATCAACTTTCTAAATTAATCCAGTATTTTTAGCGTGAACGAAAAAGAAGTTTTAAAAACGTACAATACGCACTTCATCAATGTTAAAATAAATGTTTTTGTAAGATATTTTAGTATTTTATCTGGCATACTAAATGTTTGCCAATTCGAATTGCAAGCAACCTTTCTCTGAGATCAACCATACCTTTTAGCAGGAATATATCAAACATTTGCTCTGAATCGCTAAATACCATTGTCTATGGAGCCAATTATTTTCTAAGCAAGCTCTATGACCCCCTCTTTTTCTCTTGTATAGAGATCAACAACTAAAAACATATAATATATCGAATTTTGTGCTACAGTGGAACCCCATTAATCCGGCCACCGAAGGGACAGCCCAAAGCGGCCGTATTAACGGGGTGGCCGTATAAAGCGGGTAAATCGTATAGAAAATGTATGGGCATGCATTTCGTCGGGACCTAAAAAACTGGCCGTATTAAGCGGGTGGCCGTAAGGCGGGATTCAACTGTATTTCTACATTTAAAATCAATTAAAGAGAAATCACCTTAATTTATTTTATAGTCAGTAATATTGTTTTTAATTCTTTTATTCCAATAAAGAGCTAAAAGTTATGTTTTCCATTTGACTATAGATCTTATATACAGTTCGTTATCACAAAAACAAAAGTTGTCCATTAAGTTGTGTTTTTTTTCGTATGTTTTCACGGTTACTCAGGATGTTCATGATCGTATTTCAGTTATTTTATTAACTTAATTCCTTTTAATTTTTATATTTTCGTTTACTTTTTTCAAAGATCATTTATACAGGATGTCATAATATTGTGTTATTGTGTTTTGTGTACATTCGGTTTTTTACCATAAGTTAGGTAGCTCAATATACAATATCTACCTCAAAGGTGCCGAACTGAAGCCGAACTTTTTGTACAAATATATCGATGATCATCTAGGCAATTTTCATTAATTTTGCACACTGATTAAGACTTTATTGATTGGTATGTCCTATGAAAAGAATGGCAGAGAAAAATTACGTTAAAATTAAGGCATTTTTTCATTTGTAGAACGATAAATAAATAAAATTGTTGTAGAACAAGAAATTTCAGACGATATTTTCTGAGAACGAAAACGTCAGAGCGAAGAGATAAAGGAATGTCAAAAAATTCAGAATCAAAAATACTAATTCATGTCCTTGCTTTTAGTCCTTTTTTGAAAGAACGACAATACCATATAGTGCGATAAATATTGATTTCAAATTACTTTTTAGGCGTTTCTTTTGTTTACTCTTTTCTTGATCATGACACTTCACCTCAGTCGAAACTCAACACTTTCGTGGCTCCACTTCAAGTTCCCATTAAGTATTTTCGCCTTGATTAGAAGACGTTTGTCTTAAAAACGTTATTATCACCATGAACGTCTAGTATATGATTCGATTGAAGTTTGATAGCGTTGTTTGCGGCTGGAACTGCGGCGTAAGTGAGGATAGCAATGAATAACCATTCTTAGTATTAATGGTACGTTAGAATATCAGTATCATCATGCTAATCATCGTCATCGTTATCGTCGACGTCGTCGTCGTCATCATCACCGTCATCATCACTACCATCATCATCATATTCATCATCATTAGCATTATCACCATCGTCATTATCATCTTCACCATCATCACCATATTTAATTTATCACTATTAGCATAATCACCATCATCACCATCATCACCAACAACATTATCATCATCATTCAGGAGATCGTCGTCGTGGTCAACATCATCGTCACCGGCCATCACCATCATTCTCATCAACACCGTCATCATTATCCCCGTCATCACCATCACTGTCAATGATCATCCTCATCATCATCCGTCATTAGCATCATCATCATATTCATCAACATTATTGGCATAATCACCATCGTCATAACCATTATCAACAACATTATCATCGTCAGTGATCATTATCACCATCGTCATCATCCTCATCATCAACATCATCATCATCACTGATTAGCATGATCATCATGGTCATCATCTTCATCTTCATTAGCATAAACACCATCGTCATCATCATCATCATCATTATCGTCAACATCATCATCATCACTGATTAGCATCATCATCATCACTGATTAGCATCATCATCATCATCATCATCTTCATTAGCATAATCACCATAGTCTTCAGTCATATTCATTATTATCGTCAACATCATCATCATCAATGATTAGCATCATCATCATCATATTCACATCTTCATTAGCATAATCACCATCGTCATCATCATCAACAACAACATTATCATCATCACTGCTTAACATCATCATCATCATCATATTCCTCTTCATTAGCATAATCACCATCGCGCGCGCGCCATCATCATCATTATTATCATCAGCACCATCGTCAACACGGTTATCATCATCATCATCACTGTCATCATCATCATATTATTGTCAGTCACGTGGTTAGACGTCCATAAATGGCACATTGTCACGTGACATTAAGTAACAGTAAATAACTGACAAAACAAACCCATCTAAACGAAGATTAGCAAGAAAATGAATCATGCAATCTAGACCTCACCACGGTTCTTGATAGCGTCTACTATAGTGAGGACTCTCGAACAGTGAACACTTGACTTTTTCATGATATTATTTTCTGAACCTTCTACTGTTTCAAAACCTCTAAAAATCAAGCAGTAAGTTCAGATATACTAATTGCTCATTTTATATAATTTCTATTCTAAAGATAAACTCTTTCTGAGTTCAAGACTTAAACTGTTCCATAGTTTGCAGGTAGTAACAGCAGACCTTTCTACCGCCTTCAGTCATGGACGGTGGTTTAAAAAAGTAACAAAAAAACTCAAAGTGTTCACGGTTCTCGATAGCGTCTATTAAAACTCTTTAGAATTTATTCAAAGCTCGCGTTTATTCACAGAATGTACACAATATCAAACAATTGAAACACAATTCAAATTCCACGGGCTGTAGTCAAATTCTAAAGAATACATTAAACCGCTATCGAGGCTTAGGCTGAACGATGAGAACAGCCCGTCTATTTGCTTCTATTTGAATTCAAAAGAAATGTACACTACGGAAAGAATTAGTTAAAAATACCATAATACAATTTTTTAATTAATTTAAAGATTTAAAAGCGCTCATAAGCATTAAAATATTCTGTTACATTTTCGTTATATTAATAAAATATCTGACTATACTGAAATCAATTAAAATGTAATTTAAAACAAAACATTAATGAGCATGGCGTTCTTGTCTATTTTTGTCATGCCACACTCACTCATGATAATGGATTTTTAATAGTTTGAATTCTATGTTACCGATAACAAGCAAGGTCATCAGTCATTCTTTTATAAATATAGCATGTCTTGTATCTTTCAAGAATAAAGGTCACTTCTCGTGTTAGATAAACTTGAACAACAACAGACTCTCGTGTCTCAATAACCTCTTGAAATTTTCTCTTCTCTGATAGGTAATCGTTAATGCTTTTTGTTTATTTCATGATTCTTTGTTCATTTATTTATCCATCCATTCATTTATTATGCATTTATTGATTCATTCAATTCATCCAGTCATTCCATCCACCCATCCCTTCATTCATTTATCCATTCTTTCATCCATTCATCCATTCATTCATTCATTTATCCATTCTTTCATTCATTCATTCATTCATTCATTCATTCATTCATTCATTCATTTATCAATTATTTCATCCATCCATCCATTCATTCATTCATCCATTCTTTCATCCATCCATTCATTCATTCATTCATTTATCCATTCTTTCATCCATTCATTCATTCATTCATTCATTCATTCATTCATTTATCAATTATTTCATCCATCCATCCATTCATTCATTCATCCATTCTTTCATCCATCCATTCATTCATTCATTCATTCATTCATTTATCCATTCTTTCATCCATTCATTCATTCATTCATCCATTCATTCATTCATTCATTCGCTCAATCCATCCATCCATCCATTCATTCATCCATTCATTCATTTATCCATTTTTTCATCCATTCATTCATTCATTCGCTCAATCCATTTTTCTAGTCAATCATCTATTCATCTATTCATTCATCTTCATTTAATTAAGAACACATTCAGTTATGTCTACACTACGTCATCACTTTTCATCTATTTGTCTATTACATTTATACCATACATACACTATACCCATTCATTTATTCATTTTCATTTTCATTTCTGAATCAGTTTAAAAATACTAATACTAATAAATCTATTTCTTCAGCACATTCCATAATATCTCAGTGCTCTTACAAATACCAATTACAGAAACAATTTTTTTTAAGACATTGTTCATAAACATTGTTCAAATAAATAAGTTTTTAGAGTTCTTTTTAAAAACTTCCACTTACCTGATCAAGATAAGTTTATCATTTTCTTGCTATCTTGTTGTGCCTTGGTGGTCCTTTATTAAATTATTTTGCTTTCTTTTGTTTAATATAGAACAGTGGCATATATATTTATTATTTCTTGAAATAGAAATTGCAATAATTGATAAATATATATTTATCGGCCAAGTGTGAGTATCCTACTGTTAACCGATAGCAAATGAAGACAAAAAAAATACCACAAAGACTCTAAGATTTCTCATTTCTAGATATTTCTCTTCAAGACTTGATTCTTGTTTGTTTCTTATCTCCAACACATTTAAAATATAACCACTAATCTATTTAAACAGTCTTTAGAACATGTAGAATACAAATACCAATTGTACTACCTTGTTGTCACTAAGTTGCCTTATCTACATTCGTGGTGAAGATAGTTCTTTTCTTGTGGTTCCGGTCCAAACGCGGCGGCTCCATTTTCAAGTCAGTTGTAAAAAGGTATGTGCTTTTTATATTCATATTTCGGTTTTACACGTAAACTACTCAATTAGAAGTCACTCTGACCTGCCCAGCCATCTATTCGCCTTCTGTGGTTTATATTTCATTCATTTGCTATATTGGTTTTAAAGTTTTAGTTTCAAATAGTAAAAATGTCACCATAAATCGTCTATAATTGGTCTAGATTTCTTTAACCACAAAATAAAAAAATAAATGGTTTCATCTCCTTTTTAAATAACTATTGATGACAAACCAAACCAAAATAAATAAAGCTAAAACTTTGTTTCATGACTTATTTACGTCGCTTTGAAAGCAATTTTCACAGTTTTACTTCATACGCAACTACAAAGTACGAAAATGTCTTCGAAACCTTTCTGTATTAAAATTGACATGATAATTCACTTTAATTCATTTTTAAGTATGATCAGTTCACAATTAAGTGTTTATTAAAATAGATATATCTAACTGATAAACTACTCGCCGCGTTGTCTATCAAAATGTGTAATTATCTAGAATAGGGTGGGCAATTAGACCATAGTTTATCTTGATGGAATTTAAATAGCTATCCAAAAACATGCAATTAGCGCGTGCACTACCGATTCCACGCTCATTTAAACACGTATTCTCTGCATCAACACAACCTTGAGAGAAGCCAGCAGAAATATGGTCTATAAGGTATGAAACTATATACATTCTCTTCCAATTCAACCTATCCTAGCGAGACAATATTCATTCCAATAATGTCATCATTTGTCAGCTCAAATAATTTAGAAAACGCAGCTAAATGGCCACGTCATTTTGTAATTCTTAGTGATTTGCAAGTTCTATTCTATTCAATTTATTCAACGGAAGGATCGAAGCGACAAAACTGCACAAATATAAAGGTAAATATATCAATACTTTTTTAATTCTCTTTCAATCTCATTGGTTTTTTGACTAAAGTGTGACTACGTGTTTTAGTCTCGCTCTAGTCTCAATGATACCGTTCTATCTACTTCAGAGTTAGTACTATAAATACGGACTTAAACCTCTAGTAATTCTTATTAGCCGAATTAAAGGCTTATGAACTTGATTTTTACTGCTGTACGTGATGCATTCCATTAGTAAACTGTGTTTAATTGTTTGGAACTGTTCAGTTTGAACAAAGTTGTATAAAAATATCACGAAAAGCCGCACCTTCACAATCAATTTTTCCTTCATAAAGCTTTCTTGCTCGTGTTGGAGATGCATTAGTTTTTCTTGACATGTTTTCGTAATGGTATCGTCGATACAAGTACATTCATTGTCATATTTCTCTTGTCTGTCTATCTATCTATCGTTGACAAGGAAAATATAGCATGCCAACTTTTCTTGTCAAGAAATACTTCTTCATTACAGTCCATATAGACGAACATATGTTCCTTGTTTCTGGGAAGATGTCAGCGAAACTCTATCCTCTTACTGTTTCTACTAGTTGAAGCCAAGTCGCTGACAATAAACATGTTGAAATATCCTACCTTTTATCTGTCATTTTTCACAAATTTCTACGATAAAGTTGGCCTTAACCAGAAGAATTTCGTTTGCTGGTAGGCGCGATGTGATGTTTGCCATACATAGTAATATTAATTCCGTTATCTCGAAACAATTCCTGAACATGTTTCCTGAGAAGAAATACTTATGATTCCAGCTGAAAGGAAAAACTTAGGGATAGTGTATTTTTAGTATAATCAAATATCACCATTCCGAACATTCCATGGAAAACTTTCTCAAAATGTATTCTATTCCATTCCCTTCCGTTCCCTTCCATTCCATTCCATTCCATTCATTAGGTGGCCTCTCACCGCTGTGGTCCAGGTTCGAGTCCCGATTCGGCCATGGATTATATGTGAGTTGAGTTTGTTTGATATGTTCTTCCCTCATATGCCACGTGGGTTTTTTTCCGGGTTATCCGGTTTTCCTCCCTCCGCAAAAATGAACATGTGAGCTGAATTGTGTGCAAAATAATTAATCGTAGAGGTAGTGAGTGTGTGTCTGAGTCTCCCCAATTAGTAGGGCACACTTGTCCAGACTAGGAGAATTGAGACGTTAAAAAGTGATTTATTATTTATTCCGTTCCGTTCCATTCCATTCCATTCCGCTCCATTCCGTCCATTTCGTTCCGTTCCATTCCGTTCTATTCTATTCTATTTGTAATGTCCTCTGTATAGATATGTTTGATTTTCAAGTACTTCGATCCTCCTCGCCATGTGGCACACGTTCCAACCTCTTAACTGATAAACTTTTGACTTCAGTAATAGTAGATTAAACAAAACTCAGTGTTTTTGAAGTTCTTTTATTACTCATTACACATGCGAAGCACTACAGGAAGCTCTTTGACTCGAATCCTTTCACTCAGCGGAAAACAAACTCGTTATCTTTGTTTTGTTAAATTAGAATGAAGATGATATCGCTATGTCGATTGATGAAATCGAGCTTGTTAATTGAGACCTTTCAAAACAAGGGAAGTACTTTGCTGCGAAACATCTAGTCATAAAAAGAAATACATCGATTTGTTGCGTACAGGTGTTGTTTTAAAGCAAAAAATCAGAGTAAGAAAAATAACTGTGGACTGCGTCGGTGTTTCTATGGAAGCTGAATTGTAGTCAAAATGTACGATAACTAGCGGTTAAACAAGTGTTGAGTGCGTGGGTACTTTTAAGGATCGAAATACTTGGAGTAAAAAAAATGCAAGTAAAAACCAATGTGGGCTGTGCCGGTGTTTGTAAGAGCATTATTTTTTCCATTTATTTAATAGCCTACATCACATTGTCCACCAGCTGTCGTACGGTCGTTCGTTGGTTTGTTTGGTCGTACGTTTGTTCGTTGGTTTGTTTGTTCGTGGGTTTGTTTGTTCGTTTGTTTGTTTGTTTGTTGTTTGTTTGGTCGTTTGTTTGTTTGTTTGGTCGTTTGTTTGTTTGTCTTTTTGTTTGTTTGCTTGTATAATTTGTTGTTTGGTTGTTCGTATGTTTGTTCGTTTGTCTGTTCGTTTGTCTGTTCGTTTGTCTGTTTGTTTTTATTGTCTGTCTGTTTGTCTTTCTGTTTTCTTCAGTTGCCGGTATAAGTTTGTTTCTTTACATAATGTATTGTTTACATATACCGATATTAGACTTATATATCGTTTCTTATCCTATTACAATACGAGTAGCCTGTCATCGCATACTATAAATATATACATACCATACACTATATTCCAGTCAATAACCAATTCCTGGCTATTCCTGGCGATACCATGGTCAACCAAAGGTAAAGCTGATATCTGGTGTTTTCCTAGTGGGTATATCTAGTGTTGATAGCTATAGATATTATTATTGCGTGTTGGCATGTAAAGGTTATTTAGTTAGTTATCAGTATGATCAGTTTGAGTGGATTGCTTTTGTCTTACACTCTTTTACTCAACCGGTACTCCATTAACCGTTACTGTAAGAAGCTCCTAGATGTAGAACCATGCAATCAATCACCCAGGTGAGAAAACGTGAATTAACAACCTGAGAAATTCAATAGTAAAGTTGTAGGTAGCGTATCTTCAGTGATGTAACATTGTGTAAGAATATAATCGCTGAGTAATTCATGTAATCGTCGATGAGTACTGTTATGCTAGATAAGGATTATCTTAACTATAATAATAATAATTATATATATGCCTCATTTATATAGCGCTAATTCTCTCGAATAGCTCGTAGCGCTTTACAATCTACTAATGTGTATATGGAGGACTTATCGGACTGCTGAAAACCAGCAGTTTACAATCATGAGTGTTGTTAGTGAATGCCTTCGAGGCCTGACCGTTGTACCGGGAGACAATCCCCTACTCTTTGCACTACAGGATCGTTAACGTCCACCTTATATAGGATTAGAGTGAAAGCAGGCGAGACTATTCCTGGAAAGATTTTATTACGGATCCTCTTCATTGGTTTGGATTCAGTACCAATTGCCGTCCAAACATAGATTTAACTATTCCAAATATGCATGCTACTAGTCAATATCATGCTTGATTTGTCATCGGCTTTTTAATGCACTAAAGATGACCCGTGTTTCCACGCGCTAATTGAGAATTCTTATTAGCATGGTTACATAAGATTTTAAAATTCTTAAACTTTAAAATCTATAATTGGCTTTTTTGCATTATTTTGATATTGAATAATTTAATTATTATAATTTATATCATTATTTAATTCATTGATTAATCAGTTTGTCACTCAGTCATTAATATATCATTGATAAGATTGTCTTTTAGTTACTTATGTTGATATAAATAATCATTTGGCTAAATAGAAAAACATCATGAGCATCCAAAGGGCTGCCAAAATTACAGAGAAATGTATGGCGTCCTTCCATAACCATACATTTCTTATTTCTTTATATTTTCAAAAAAACTTAAAATACCATAATTTCGTTGCAATTTGCACAAACCTGTTCAATCTTTCAATTCTTACTAATTTTTATTTGTTCTTTCGTGCGAAGGGGTTTATTTTTGAATTAAATTAATTTAAAAAAAACTTGGTTCCAGTCCCTTGGTCGATATGAAAAAGGCCGCTAATTTGAACGATATTGTACGTGATCTATCGGGTCTATCTCAAACGAAATAAATAGATTTAACGTCAAATGTTGAGTAGAACGCTTTTTATCTTGTCCATTGTAGAAGGGTTGACAAGATTTTCCTTGTCGCGTTTTGAATGAATTTATATCAGAAACAGAATTATAAATCGCGTACTTACAGATAACATAGATATTGTTTATAGAACTGTAATGATGGTAGTAATCATTATAACGATAATATAATTGTGCGGATGAAAATGACGATGATTAAATTTAAAGAATAGTGATAGCAAAGATGATGAAGCTGATGGTGACGACGATGATTCAGTGTGATAATGATGATAGTAATAATATAAATAACGGAGATAATGCAGTGATACAGATCGAGCAATAATAATAATAATGATGATGATGAGAATGATGATGCTGATGATAGCAACAATCATAATAATGATAATGATAATATTGATGGTGATCGATGATCACTTAATCATAATAAATAGAAAAAATAGAAAAGTTAGTAGAGGACAAACATTAAAAGCGTGAAACATAAATACTTCTAAATAGTGATATTTTATGCTAATTCTATTGTTTTCTATTGTTTAATTAGTACTATTTAGTACTACTGAATTAGTGCTATTTGTTTCACGGGTATATTATTTGCACTCTAGCAACCAAATATCATAAAATAATCGTGACCCTTTTAATTTAGTGGCTTAACGTTATCTTAATGTTTGATCAAGTCAATTGTCTATACTATCAACACACAAGGACATCTATTATCGATGAAAATAAAAACCAACAGTTAATCATTTATCCACCGCATAAGCTGGTACTCCATCTGGTTGCGGTCTAAAGGTTCTAAAAGAGTATATTTGGTCCCTTTGTCGCTGCGCATTGCGGTTGTATTTTAATATTTCAAATGGTGACCAAGTTCTTTTCAAAACAAACAAATATCTATAAGATACGGATCAGTTATTGCGAATGAGGCTGGACAGCGGTATATTGCAAGGATATCAAGGGAAATCTGTCTAGAAAACATTCAGTAAGAAAACACATATATATTTTGATGATGTTATGTCAGCAACCTCCCCTACACAGTAGCAGATTGATGATCTCGGCATCGGGATCAGTAACTCTCCTCTCCCTACCCTACACTGTAACATATGGACAACATTTCCCCTCTCCCTCCCCTACACTGTAGCATACGCTGTAATATATGGACGACATCTTCCCCTCCCTCCCCTACATAGTAGCATGTTTGTAGCTGTATATATCCTTGTATCCCCGAACGATATTTTACTATTAGTAGCAGATTGATAATCTTGGTACCGGGATAACTCTCCTCTCCCTACCCTACACTGTAGCATATGGACGACATCTCCCCTCTTTCTTTCTTTCTTTCTTTCTTTCTTTCTTTCTTTCTTTCTTCCCTGCGCTGTAATATATGGACGACATCTCCTCCTCCCTCCCCTACATAGTAGCATGTTAGTAGCTGTATATCCCTGTATCCCGAACGATATTTCACCATTAGTAGCGATTTGATAATTGATGATGCTGGGTTAATATCTCATGCAGTTAATCTGAGAATTTATTGCTTCCTTAGTTGAACATATTAATCAATTTAATTTTCATCAAAGAGAAAGCTGGTTAAAAACATTCGTTGGATTGATTAATGGTTAATTTGTTATATATGGACATTTTACATAAATTAATGAAGAAGGAAGCCATGTAGAAATTTAAAATTTAAAATACAAGTAAAATGCGCAAAAAGATGTAATTTTCCCGCCAAGAGAATGGTTTTAATTTTTAATAGCTTCATTTTAATGAGTTGACATTACTGGGAAATAATGTATTGACTTATTAACGCAGTGAAGAAAACGTACTGTTTATAATATAGAGTATTCAACTGATAAACCGCAAAGTAGCAAACAAACCATGCATGCATGATTTCAAGTCAGTACTATCAATACAACGCAAAGCAGTAGACAATCATTAATGAAAGATTTCAAGTATACTATCAAACACGAGTTTGATCTGATCAAATGTGTCTCTTACGGACCTGTCTAAGTATATTCTTCTTTTATTCAGACGCAGAAGAACACTCCAAACACAACAACTGAAAAAAATATCTAAACTTGGTGTTCTTGTTTCATCTTTTTAATTTTTAAACGCCTGCGCAAACACAGTTTTACACTAGTTTAATAGTTGTCGTACATTTCACTCCAATGAATGAGTTCCCTATTTGACTTAAACAGCCCACACACGTCCAACCGCTCGTTATTGTACATTTTTACTTCAATGGTGTGCTTAGACGCATTCAACACTTGTCTAGCCGACATATATTCTACTTGGGAGATAATTTTCTTTGTCTGGACATTTTTTTCGTGACAAAAAACATAAAAGTTCGGAAGATTCGAGAGCATTACAACAACGACTAAAAACGGAATGTTTCTCGAAAAACGGATCTTTGCAGGAAATTAAAACGATAAGGAAAACAATCAATAAAGCAGAAGCAAAAAGAATAAGTACACTGTACTAAGATTATTACTAAACCACTATCAAACTTTTATTGGTCGAAGAACAAAAATACAATCACATGATCTGTTTTTGATTGAGCTTCTCCTTAAGAGATAGAAGTTCATAAAGTTAATTTACACGAAACATTTCCACTGTATGAATGCAGGGGGCCCATGATGTCTCCTGTGGCACACCACACTAAGGTACAACCTAAATTGCTTTACAGTATTTCGCTTACAGATGTCAATGATAAGGTTACTTTTTATTAATTTTTATATACAATAATTCTGACGCCCAATCCGTTACATAAAACAACAGGGTTTAATATGTTAACCGCAGACGATTGGGTTTATAATGAAGATATCATCTAGTATGACAGTTTTAGTGTACACTTTTTAGTTTCTGAATTCATAACCATTGACACTTAGTCCTTGGTTAGATTTGTCTATTTGATAGCTATAGTTGCCATACTGGCGTTAAAGTTTTGAATGTGGTATAATTCGATTTGTTTTCAATTCCCGGCTGAATATCCAAATCTGTAACTGTGTAATTCTCATTTGGATGAGTTATTCTGCTACTTCACAATCGCATTGATCATTTCACACTAGAAAACTTGTCCGTCTAATGTTAATTCAACAAGACAAATGGCTTTTTCGTCTCGAATTGTCGTCGTTTTTAATTTCACACCGTCATTAGACGAGTTGTTCGTCTTCTAGTTTGCTAACGGCTTTTGGAGGTGAATTTGGATATACATACTCTCCTCCCTTTAGAGTACAACGTTTTTCATGTGGGCCAGTTTAACTTTTAAAGTTCAATGTGTGTTTTGAGACCGGTTTCCAAGCAAAATTGAACTAAATGAAAGCAGGTTTTATTGTTGAAAATATACCAGAATATGTTGACAATGTGAGTTTACTGTAGGTAATTAACTAGTTGTTTCTAAAAAAGATGAATAGCAGCGCAAGCTAAGCGAAGGAAAATCTCAGGGAACAAACTTGATGACTGCCGTGCACTGAAATCAACACTATAACATTGATTTCTTTTTCCAATAATGGGTGAAAGGATATGATTAACTAAAGACACAATGTAATGTCACCAACGGAACCAGCTAAATCGAGAGAAAAGGGAAAAAAATTATAGTATAATAAACTAAAGATATCAGTAATAATAGCACCAAACAAAGTGAGTGAGTTCTGTCATTTCTTTTCTCAATGAGTGAAAGGATATAATTGACTTAAAAACATTGTAATGTCACCAACGAATCAGCTAAATTGAGAGAAAAGGAAAAAACAATAATAAACTAAAGATATAGTAATAATAGCACCAAACAAAGTGAGAGAGTTCTGTCATTTCTTTTCTCAATGAGTGAAAGGATATCATTAACTTAAAAACATTGTAATGTCACCAACGAATCAGCTAAATTGAGAGAAAAGGAAAAAACAATAATAAACTAAAGATATAGTAATAATAGCACCAAACAAAGTGAGAGAGTTCTGTCATTTCTTTTCTCAATGAGTGAAAGGATATAATTAACTTAAAAACATTGTAATGTCACCAACGAATCAGCTAAATTGAGAGAAAAGGAAAAAACAATTATAGTATAATAAACTAAAGATATAGTAATATAAATAGCACCAAACAAAGTGAGAGAGTTCTGTCATTTCTTTTCTCAATGAGTGATAGGATATGATTAACTTTAAAACATTGTAATGAAAAGGAAAAAACAACAATTATCAGTGTATAATTAACTAAAAAATAAAGTTATAGTTATCCTTATATAATGTATTATTCAAAGTTTAATTAGATATAGCATATGTCTTTTTATCAATATCATTATTTTATTTATTCTTACTTCTATACAATTTATTTAATTTTCTTCCCTAGAAGGCCCAGTGTAAGATTAGCTATGTTAAACTGGTGTATTTTGTAAATACTTTTTAAACCTTCTTTAAATAAAGTTCATCAATCAATCAATCATGCAATCAATCAATCAATCAATCAATCATGCAATCAATCAATCAATAATTATAGCACCAAGCAAAGCGAGCGATTTCTTTTCCTGATGAGTGAGAGGATATGATTAACTAAAAAAAGCATTACTTAAATTCACCACTAGCTGAATGATAACGGCTTTATTGAGAGAAAATTAAAAGAAAATTATGTATAATAAACCAAAAAAAAGAAGTAATTATAGCACCAAGCAAAGTGAGCGATTTCTTTTCCTGATGAGTGAGAGGATATGATTAACTAAAAAAAACATTATAAACTCACAAACGAATGATAACGGCTTTATTGAAAAAGAAAAAAAAATTATATGTATAATAAACTAGTAGAAATAGCACCAAGCAAAGCGAGCGATTTCTTTTCCCAATGAGTGAGAGGATATGATTAACTAAAAAAACATTATCACAAACGAATGATAACGGCTTTATTGAAAAAGAAAAAAAAATTATATGTATAATAAACTAGTAGAAATAGCACCAAGCAAAGCGAGCGATTTCTTTTCCCAATGAATGAAAGGAAATGATTAACTAAAAAAACACACTATAATGTCACAAACGAATGATAACGGCTTTATTGAAAAAGGAAAAAAACAATTATATATGTAATAAACTTGTATAGTAATAGCACCAAGCAAAGCGAGCGATGTCCGCCATAGAGTGACTTCTTTCTTTTGTCTTTTATTTAGTGATATGCCAACTGACCCGAGGCCAAAAGCACACACGATCACTTGTTTAGACTACTGTCTTGTGGATTGTAATATTGCTATTTAACCTATTGCTTAGAGCTTAGAGTAAATCATTACTCTTGTCTCGGATATTGGAGAATACAGCCTTTTCAAAAACGTTGAATACTGAAAACTCAACTACAGAAAACTCAATATAGAAAACTGGAAAGCATAATAAGACAATAAGGCTCTTGTGCATAGTTGCTGGTTTAATTCTACTTATCGTCGCTTAGAGGGCCACAAGTGTTTTTGGTGTATACTATATTTCATGCTACCCTCTTTAAAAATAGAGTTCAGACATTCATTTCCATCATTCATTCCAAACAGACAAACCGAAACTTGAACCCTACTTTAGTTGTATTTCCGCATAGCGAGGCTCTTTGTTACGAATCGAATGTCTATAGTTTAAAAAAAAAAAAAAAGTAATACCCCATACATCTAAGATACACAACATTAAACCTTAGATCTTTTGTCAACATCTACATCCTGTTTAAAACCAAATTTAAAAACGCCCTACCCTATGCAGCGGCACATGTCCGTATGTCAAATAAGTGGGAGTAACCCTGGGGCAGCGAGGACCTTCCAAACTGACATACGGCAAGAACCATGGCCATACACAACCATATTGTAATTTTCCAATTTGCCTTTCAGTTCTCTGTAATTAGATTTCAAAACTTACAAGAATCTCAACTCCATATTTCGATCTTGCAATGTATTTTTCATGATGATGATGATGATGATGGTATATTGTGACGATGGTGGTATATGATGGTGGTATATGATGATGATGGTGATGATGGTATATGATGATGATGGTATATGATGATGGAATATTGTGACGATGGTGGTATATTGTGACGATGGTGGTATATTGTGACGATGGTGGTATATTGTGACGATGGAGGTATATGATGATGAATGTGATGATGATGGTGATGGTGGTATATGATGATGATGATGATGGTATATGATGATGATGATATGATGGTATATTGTGACGAAGGAGATATATAATGATGAATGTGATGATGATGGTGATGATAGTATACGATGATAATATATAGCTTATATAGCGCTTATTCAAGTCTGTTCTAAGCGCTTAAAATAAAAATACAAAAAAATGGATATGATTACAATGAAAAAGCTAATTTAAATAAATGAGTTTTGAGTTTGGACTTGAACGAAGATATGATGATGGTATATGATGATGATGGTGATGATATAGATGATAAAGAAAATGATGATTTAGTTTTCAAGAACGTTAGAATATAAGATAAACTTGAGTGCTATATAAATAAAGATGTTATAGTTTTCATCATTCAAGGTTTTTGAAAAAGCTGTATGTTGTACAAATAGATAATAATCGCACTATTCTAGACAATGAGATATTAAAGTGTGAGTGGTTTGGTTGACATGCAATATCCGTTTCATTAACTTGATTAAAAGGCCCATTAACCTGGCTGTATGGAATAACAAAGGTGCTATAGGGCGTTGTAATTTGGTTATCATAACTTCAATAAGATTAAAAACGTAAAAAGATCCCGTAAATCAAACTGGAGATTTTCATACTAGCTATGCATAAGGCACGATGATTGCGTTGTTGAACAATTGACAGTCACTTCGTGTGTTATAACTCGACACGATTTTATTCAATAACCGAATAAATATAGTTCTTATACATGTTATAATATACTTTTCTAAGCCAAAACATGATAAGTAGATAATTAGAAATTAGAAATTGAAATTGAGTATTGCAATATATATGGCGACAATGAAATGAAATAAAATATAGATATGATAATAGTAGAAAATACAAAGGTGTGCCATAAAAGTGACCTGACTGAAAAAAATCATATCATTTTTCGCAAGGCAAGGTTCAAGGCAAGGCAAGGTTTGCCCACTTTTATATAGAGATTAATAAATGCGCGCGCGGAGACATGGAATTATTATCTTCGAGTGTTCAAATTCGACTATATATCTCACTCGTTCGCGCACACTCAAAGATAAATTACATATCTCCAAGCATCTTTTATTCTGTTTAAAATACGAACAACAATAAGTTTTTTGCAAAACTGATAAAAAGGATATTTTCGATCACATTATTGTATTTTTACATGTAAAATAGAATGTAAAGTACTATATTTCTCAGTGACAGAAAGTCCCTGTAAACCACCGTTATTTACTATATAATAAAATATAATTTATAATATTACCGGCCCTTCCAGTTTCTTCCATATTTTTCAGTAACTTGTGTAACTTAAAGTGATTCTTCCAGCTCAGGTGGCTGTTACATCAAAGAAAGGTTTTAGTTTTGCGAGGCAATGGCAATCAAAAATAATACTAAACTATACTGTGTACATAACGGCCTTACTAATATTAACTGCGCGACACAAAGAGGTCATTTACGTAAGCTTAACCCTATAATTTACTTGCCAAAAGCTTACTGATATTTAAGTTATGAATCTAGCCGTCTTGTATTCAATCTCGACTCGTTTTGTTGACAATCTCGGTTTTTTAATTTAGCATGGTTTCGTTGTAAAACAAAGTAATCTTTTTATGTTATTATTAAATCCTCATAGAGTTTGATTTCTTTCCTGAGCCGGAAGGGTATTTCCTCTTAAGAAATATCTCTCCTTTAGAAATTTAATTAAAAAGGTCGAAAAATCACTCAGGTTCATCCAAACTTCTTGTAACAGCTGACACACAATCATATCTTGAGTCTGATCAATTTTTAAACTATTGAGGTGAGAAGCTTTACTTACACCGACTTTAAAAAGGTTGAACTTATAAAAAGGGCAGTTCAAGACAGTAATGAATTGTGGGAAGGTTTCAAAGACGAATTATCAAATTGTTTTAATACTTTCGTCGACTATAACTAGAACACCTGAGTTTTCTCAACACCCTACGTGCAGAATTATAAAACCAACTGACAAGTTTTTATCTTCTGGTCATAATAATGATATTGTGTGTATTGAATCTATAAAGTATACTACTTGACTGTATAGTCAATGTCATTAACGTTGTCCACGAAAAGTAGAGATTAACACTACAACAAGTGACTAGTGATTCTTTGTTTATTTGTTTGCAGCAGTTGAAATCTCAATTTTTATCTGTATAATGAATAACAGTAAACATGGAATGAGAATTATGAAATCTATGTTTACTATTTGCGCCCTGGTATCAAGCATTTAAAGTGAACTTATGTGTTGTCAGTTTTTGTAGTGTTAATGTCTTTTTGGTGGACACTGTTAATGACACAGCTGTATGTCTAGTGTTATATAGTATAAGAAGGTTGAAGTGCTATACAAATGTACTATCTAGACGACTGTTCAATATATCAGTACTGGTTCAATATTCCGCACAATAATATATCAAGTGATGGGTATTTCTAGGAACTTGAAAAAAGGTTTCCCTGTATGATACAACGTAGTTTACTTTTAAAATATTAATCATATAATAGAAGAATTATAGAATTGCTTTATAATCGATTTAAAACAATTAAAACACAACTGATGTTGTTAGATGTATTCATAATCATTTTAAATAGCGCGTGACGTCACGGCGGCCATCTTGGAAAAACTCCAAAAATCGATTTGTCATGGCCATCTATCGTTGTGCCCTTTTGTTTATTCAAGTAATAACATATCTCAGCAGCCATCTTAAAAAACTTACAACAAAAGGCTGTTTGGATCTCCTAACTGATTAATTTATCTAACAACTTTTTGTCTCTCGGCCATTCACAACGGATAATACCATTCAATACCCTGGGAACTAGTCACGTGTCTGTGACGTCATCAGGTTTCTTATCATATCTTGTAGGTTTGTGTTCTGTTAGATTACAACACTAGGTATCAAGGTATCGAGACCACGAACTTTTCTCGCGCTTTTTGAGGTAAGTCTATCCGATTATAATAGAAGGATTGCGTCAGTGCTCGTAACAATTTAAAAAATAACAACTTAACTTATCTACCACTGTAACAACTTGTTATGGTGTTATAACACAAACACGTACAACCAAAATATGCTATGAATAAATCGATAACAAGAGAAGGAATACCGACATCCTTTGCAGGCAACATGCAGAGCGTGGACTGTAGCTTCGATTGCGAAGACTATACAAACAGGTGTATAAATAACTCTCATTTATTTGTTTATTTATTTATCTATCTATTTATCTATTTATTTATTTATTTATTTATGAACAATATTTAAGCAGAGATGCCCAGTTCAGAATTGCTGGTTTAAATGGGGCTCTCTCCTATCTGATAAATAAGTGGATGAAATGGAATGCTAGGAGTGTGTTTTGTTTAACAATGTTTTTAATAACAACTATAATCTGCACTACAACAACCGTATTATCATTGAAATTATATTAACCGAAATATTTCTAAAAAAAATATTAACAAATATAAAGTAATAACGATAAAAATGTTGATAATGACCATTATGGCTACGATGATAACGATGGTGCTAGTAATAGAAATACGCGGTATTCGCACTATAAGACGGATACATCGTCTGGATAGACAAACTATCTTATGACGGTGTCTATCTTAAGTCGTCCGGTGTGAAACCGGGACGAACACAATTTGAGATAAAAAAAGTCGTGTGATCTTGTTGAATTCACATTGGACGAACAACTTTAAGGATGATATGTCCGTCGACGCGATTTGTCCATCATATCTAGTGTGAAAACATCCTCGGAAAACCCAGGGGTTATATTCTAATTGTCTCTCCTTCCTCGCGCTCCCAGCACTTTTCAGTTTATGACAGAATATAGCCCGTGGGTTCTCGAGAATGGTGCATGAAAAGGGCCATATGACAGCAATGGCGATACTCAGAATTTCGGCAAATTCGCATTTTGTTTTCAATCAATTTTCACGTCACAATACACCGAATCGAAATATGGCGTCCAATTTTAATAACTATTGTTGTTGACTGACTAGCCTCGTGTTTACGTTGAAACACAATGGCGTTTTCACATGTATGAAAGGCTAGTCAGTCAAGAACAATAGTTTTTAAAATTAAAAGCCATATTTCGTTTCAGTGTATGTGGTGGTTATTGCAAGTGAATCGCCCAAAGCGATGCGGATATAGCCAAACACGAGGTATACATGCGGATTTAGTCTTATCTCTCAATAAGACCATTTTACTGACTAGCCGATTATCAGACAAATGCGATAAAAAGGTATTGCTTTTACATGTTTATTAATTATTTCATTTAGGCTACGGAAACAAGCATGGATCCAATCATCGATATGTACTATTATTTGTATGTAAATTAAACCAACAGATTGATGAGAAATCCCTAAATTAAAATAGTTAGAATAAATACTTGCGCATTTGAATATTATATAGAAAATGCGCAGTATAAATAATAAATTATTATCTTTATTATTATATTATTTTTAATTTGAATTGGTCAGGTCTCGACGTTTTGAAGCTAAAGAAAGAAAAAATAAAAGTTGACGATAAATTTTTAAATTAAATTAGTTAGAATAAATATTTGCGCATTTGAATATTTTGTAGAAAATGCGCAGTATAAATAATAAATTATTATCTTTATTACTATATTATTTTTTAATTTTAATTGGTCAGGTCTCGACGTTTTGAAGCTAAAGAAAGATCACATAGAATAAATACTTGCGCATTTGAATATTATATAGAAAATGCGCAGTATAAATAATAAATTATTATTTTTATTATAAATATTATTTTTAATTTGACTTGGTCAGGTTAAAGGTCTTGACGTTTAGACGCTAAATAAAAGTCTCTAACCTCAGCTTTAATATGGAATCTGATTTATAGCCACGGGATTAGATTCTGTAAATTAGTTTACATAACCATATGGTCTGGAAAGCACGGTTTTCGTTGAAACGTCAAGATTTGTTTAGAACGATGTTTTATAACACGGAAACTGAAAGCTCGGAAAACGATAGGAATTACAGAATTTCTTTTTTTTTATATCCTAAAAGAAACCATATCGTTGATTTTTACCCTTAAAAGATACGACAAGCATACCCGATATTAAAATTCCCATTACAGACGCTTTTTCGGTCGGTTTATAATCATGAGAGTTAGAGCGTTAATGTGCATTTAGCCAGTCACTGAGGGTGGTTTGCTACAATCTAGCTCAGTGGTACTTTTGACTTCGTCCCCCCGATGCAGGTAGCTAGCGAGAGTTAGAGAGAGTGTGTCATAATCAGTGGTGATGATGATAATGATGATGGTGATATATGCCATGATGATGATGACAATCAGATGATGTTGACGTTGATAATGGTATTGATAACGATGATGATGGTATTGATAATGATGATGATGATGATATTGATAATGGTGATGATGGTGATGATGATATTGATAATGATGATGATGATATTGATAATGGTGATGATGGTGATATATGCCATGATGATGATGACAATCAGATGATGTTGACGTTGACAATGGTATTGATAACGATGATGATGGTATTGATAATGATGATGATGATGATATTGATAATGGTGATGATGGTGATGATGATATTGATAATGATGATGATGATATTGATGATGGTGATGATGGTGATATATGCCATGATGATAATGACAATCAGATGATGTTGACGTTGACAATGGTATTGATAACGATGATGATGGTATTGATAATGATGATGATGATGATATTGATAATGGTGATGATGGTGATGATGATATTGATAATGATGATGATGATATTGATGATGGTGATGATGGTGATATATGCCATGATGATAATGACAATCAGATGATGTTGACGTTGATAATGGTATTGATAATGATGATGATGATTATATTGATAATGATGATGATGATATTGATAATGATGATGATGATGATATATGCCATGATGATATTGATAATGATGATATCAGGAGGATATATGATGAGGATGACAATGATGATGTTGATAATAATATTAGTCATAATGACGATGCATGATGATATATGATGATGATGATATATTCCAGTTTTTGAATAATCATTAACTACATCATAATCTCAGTTTAAATTAGTAAACCTGTTTTCTATAGTAATACGAATCTATATTTCTGTTTAATTTTTACTGTTTTGTTTTTATTCTCGTAAAACTTGTAGTGACAGTCATTGATCTAAATCGCGCGGATTTCGAGTGGAGAAATGCCAATGAAAACAGTTTCAAATAAATGACTGACAATTTATCATGTACATCTTGACTGAACTTGGTATTGTTTTTGGCTCGTACTAATATCAATCTATTTTCATCGCTTGTCCCCGCCGTAGATTTGATTCAGTTAAGTCATATTTACTTTATAATCTCTTCTTCAACTAATACAGCTGCAGACCTCCTAAAACGTCTCTTTCTTTCGATTAAAGTTTTTTTAAAGCTTTATTAAGCTTGACAGTCAATGTTTTTTCTTATTAGCTGTTTCCATGGGGTAAGTTTCCTTGGCAAAACTGCCTACATTTAAAAAATGAAGTAATTAAGATCTGTAATAACCTTCATTCTTCAATTGGTAGTTGATGAATAGAATAAAAGAACCACATGTGAGACGCTTTCATTATATCCAATCAAATCACCTAAAAACCTTAAGCACCTTAATTCATAATCCTACGAATTTCGCAAGTTTCTATAAAGCAAGCAAACCGTTTTAGAGACTGAACGAAAGCACTCCGGAAATCATTATTCCTCAGCATGTGGAAAAGAAAACTTAGTCTTTAACAAGGTAAAACCACTTTATAGAATTCAGAACTTAGTTAATTGAATTATATTTCTATCTCAGTTTTTATTATTTTTCCACTCCGATAAAATGTTTTCAATGGCTTTTACTATATAAACAACTTAGTTAACAATATGTACAATTTATCCTCTCCGCTGCCGATCAGATGAAAACCACAGTTGAGATGTGCGCGCTCGGAAGATCAGTGACTTTTGTGAATTTCTTGCTCGTTTTGCTCCCAATATTTCAACTGAAATAGAACAGTTTATAATTCTGGGGCCGGTTGTACGAAGGGTGGATAAAGTTATCCGCGGATAAAAGTTATCCACTGCATAGGTTTTTTATAGATTTTATCCGCTGGATAAGGATTTATCCGGTGGATAGCGCTATTCACCCTTCGTACAACCGGCCCCTGATGTACAATTCTAGTACTTTGTTATTTGTGGTAATCTATCCATAATTCTCTGCTGAATTCCCCACAGAGAAATTTGTTTAAGTTCTTTATTTTCAGAAGTAATGCTAGTAAACGAAACTGAAAACACAACAAATTCCCGCTCAAACTGAGCAGTTTCACTTTCTTTGATCAAAGCAATTCAAGCTTTTGTAATGCATGTGAATTTGCCTGATTTAAATCTTAATTAATCTCATGCCAACTAAATGAGCCATTTTCTGTCTGATCACGTATAAGCACTTTATCATTTCAAGTTCCCCAACATGTTTAAAGTGTATATTTTTTGAACTTTCTTTGTTTATTATTTTTGAATTCGGCTAAAAAGAGGCTTTTAAAGTTTAATCAATTATTAATGTTTATTATTTTAAGCAAAGCCCATAAAAATATCATTGTTTGGGTTACTTTTACTCTGCTTTTCTCGAGTTAATTACTGCTGTTTTCGTTGCATGCTGAGAATTATAAAATGATGGCAAAGACTCTTTTTATTATCTTGATGGAAAGACATTAGGCTGATAGCCTGACATTTATTTAGTATAGTGTATCAAATTGATGGACGAATCGTAGGATTCAAAATAAAATAAATCATTCAAAAGGGTCTTCTATCTATTTTGTTGAATGCTCTATCAATAACACAGTAGACTGCAACAATACATTTGTAAAAGGCGCTCAACTACTTGTTTCTCCATGCTTGAAAATATGGCGTTAAGTTGCTTGCATGCTGCAATTCCGTTGCGAAAAAAGAAGTTAGCTCTACTTTATGTAATGCCATTTAGATCTTTTTGGTGTTTTGGTAAAGTCAACACATAATAATTCCTTTATTCGTGTTTCATTCGCTATTTGCGTTTTTCGCGCGCTTTTTATTTCTGAAGTCTTTTCTTCGTTTTCTTTTTTGTCTTGAAAATAATTTTTCGACTTTCATTATATATTTTAGATTTGAAAAAATGCAAGTACACTTCCCAGATATTGCATGCTTTCTTGTTTTCTCACCATTCTTGTTGTAAAATCTTTTTGACTGATGAAGTGGAAAAATATTTCAGTATTAAGACCAAAATAACGTGACTTTTTTCATGTTTTTATTTATGAGGATTCAGGTAAAAATACATTGTGTCATTAATATATCAAATCTACTGTAAGCGTCCATTAAGCAGATATATATATATTTATAATAGAAATAATCGTTAAAATAAAAAAAAGGAGCTTAGCTTTTAATTATTGTCAGTGTATATAGACATATTTTACCAAAATAGCTAATATACTGTGTCGCATAAATTAATTATAAGAAAAACATTGTTGTTATCGATCTTTTTAATTTTTATTTTTTTTAAAATGGAAAACCATTATAGTCCAATTACAACATCAATCGAATATCTTGCCTGTATACGGACAGTTCGGACAAAATGCCCGTTTTATCGGGGTTTTCTTGGACTATGCATGCCAGTTTGATCCGGGGTTTTCTTGGCCTGGCTATGCCCGTTTTATCGGGGTTTTCTTGGACTATGCCCGTTTTCTTGGGCTTTTCTTGGACTATGCCAGTTTGATCCGGGTTTTTTTGGACTATGCCCGTTTTATCGGGGTTTTCTTGGACTATGCCAGTTTTATCGGGGTTTTCTTGGACTATGCCAGTTTTATCGGGGTTTTCTTGGACTAATTAGCTAGTTTTATCGGGGTTTTCTTGGACTATGCCCGTTTTATCGGGGTTTTCTTGGACTATGCCCGTTCTATCGGGGGTTTCTTGGACTATTTCTAAATTATCACCTCAGGCCTAGTTCAAACGTCGCATCTCACATGTGCCGAATCTAATGCAAATGAATTCAAACAATAGGTTTTGCTCATTTGCATTTGCACATGTGAGATGCGACGTAATTTTTCAAAATGTATTTAATCGGCTTTAATTTAAACTCTTTTCACACACAACACCCATTTCTTGTAACAGATGGATAAGTTGTGTTTGGTTAGCTTCACAAAACATTGGCTATGTTGTGGTTGCTAATATAATAACATCGCCTTAAATATATATTTGACTAGCCACCAACTGACGTTGGGTGAGTAATTATCCTTGTTTAGACACTATTCAATATTGATCGTTGGTCAAAGAAGTGTAAAACAATCTAACAGCAACATACCAAACCACACTAGTCGTTTTAACTCTTTAGCACAAAACCTCAATACAAAAGTGTTCTTTTATAAAAAGATCAATCTTCTGTGAAAGTCGAAACAGAGTTGTGACATTCAGGTAACTATTTTCTGTTGTAAATAGTGGTAAATTTATCAGATAAATAAGGATGCAATTTTCGTATTTGTCTTGTTAAATATTTATGTCAGTTAACACCTAAGTCTGCGTGTTTTGTTTTCGAAAATGGAGTATAATTGAAAAAAAGGTGACATTTTGTAAGCGATATAATATCTACCAGCTGACTACTGAGAAAAAAATTTGAATTAAATAAAAGAAAACACATTTTTGGACAAACTTCAAAGCGACTTAAGCTATTTTATCTTTAAGGTCATACGCCGTGTGAAAAGTATCTCGTTCAATGTATAAAGCATTTGTTTCTTTATCTGATTTTATACAATTTATCAATCTTAGAGTTCACATGTAATAACTATGCGATCAGTATCTTAATTGTGATCAAAATGAAGACAATACTACAGATTTTATAGTTTTTTTTCTTTTAGAATCTGATATGATAAGAAATTGTATAGAATAGAGATAAACATTTTTTGTTACTAAGTTTTATGTCAAAGTCAATATTTACGACTCGTTTTCCAAAGTTCTCGTAGTTTCTAAACTGGCCGCGTCATTGTTTCAGTAATCTGTACATGAAGGAGACGAAAAAAAAAAGATAAAGACTGATACTGTAAAAACAGCACATGCTACAAATGATAAAATTTAAAAGAAGTTGAAGGAATACTTTGAATTGAAGGTATACCTTAAATTAACCGTAAACTAGACAAGTTCAATAATTATTATTTTTTTCAAATTGACAGCGATATTTCCGTAAAATGTAATTGTTTTTGGTTGAATGGCGGCCTTTGGACGCTTGATTTGACAACATAAAAAACACCACTCAAAAATATTTTATGCTGTTTTTAAATCTTTTAGAGTTTCATCAGAGAAGTTTAAATTCAATTAGACATATATGGCAGAGTTTTGACTACGTTTTTGAAGTGCTTTTATAGAACTATTTCACTTAATTGAGCATCAAGAACCATAATTTCCATCAACTTCCTCACGAAGAAAATAATAAAAAAATTAGAATAAAAACGAGACATGCTACAATACATGAAATAGCCGTTGAATGGACAAATAATAACCTAATGGAAATAATTCTTCTGACAGCGAAATGAGTAAGTTTGTGTAACTAACTGCCGCTCACGAAAACAAGCAAATTTACGTCACCAGTATTTACTATATAGTATGAATTAACCTCGCTTCCTGACTAACTTTGATGCACAAAGAAGAATAAATATAAACAAAATGATATGAGAATCGTTACCGGAGTACTTTTTGCTGAAGGAAAGATTAGAACAGGTCGTTTGTTTGCGGTTTGTTCGCGCGTAATTTATACCCGGCTAAGATTAAAAGGAAGCTATATCCAAGCCGGCTTTATATGGCTGGTAAGTGTGGGAGTGTTACTGCTCATTCTTCATGGGGTGCACTACTTTTATTTCTCTTACTAATGGAGATGATGACCATATACTACTGTACAAGATTAAAGGGATCTATTTTGAGTTTTTTCATTTGCTCCGGGGTTTATTCGCGTCCGTAATAGTATCACATATGCATTTCCTTCTAAAATCATTAAATACCGCTGAGATGAGAAAATAATATATGGAACATCATTAAGTTAAAACAGTCAGCTTTATAGTCTTTTTATATCAAACTAATTATGAGAATGCGTTTACAATATCAAAAAAAAAAAAAAAATTGGGGGAAATCTTTGTGAGATTATATGTCTTAAGAAAGGGAATATTATTTGCCACTGAGAAGGCTTGAGCAATCTTTGTATAGTTCGAAAGATCAGTGCTGCCGCACTAGTAGGAAAGAACGCAGTGACAACAGTGTCCATTACGGCTTTGAAAACATCGACATATGCTAAACTTATCCGACAGAAACTTATGAGTTTCAATTCTGACTTATCTTAAACTAAAAGAAGCAAAAGTCTTGCTATATATTAAAACGGGAGAAGTTAAAGAAACTGTGTTTTTCTTGAAGTAAAATGCAATGGTGACACCAGCTGCTTTTTGCTTTGAAAGCAACAACTTTTAAAACAACATTTTTGTTATAAACAAAGACGATATCTCAAAAGATGCTCAAGGGCCGATCGAGAGCTGTGTTTTTCTTTCTTGCAGTAAAATGCACAAGTTTATTTAATCTGCAGCTGCCAATGCTTTGGAAACGTCAACTTTTTCAAGCTAACTAACTTACAGTGTTTAAACTATAACAACTTCTGCGGTTTTAATGAACAATATGAAAATCAAAGGTTTGCAGCTTTCGAAACATAATTTTGTTGCAAATAGAATATGTCATGGCCGTGAGTTTTAGGATGTCGGTGTTTTACAAGCAAAAATATTTTTAAATTATATAATTTTTGATTTTTATCGTTAACATTTTGTCGGTTCATAGTTTGATAATTAAGCATCGCCCTTTCTTGAACACGTTCCAAGTTTATCAATGGGGAATATTTTTTTCTTTCTTTTCTTTCCATAATTTCGTGCTTAAAAATGTATAATATGTACTCTTACAAGGTTAAAAATAATCACATAAATATTATATATATAACTGGAAACTAGCCAGTAAAGTAGTATAGTATAATGAAATTTGTAATACCGTAAAAAATATTGACTTAGCCCTCCGTCGTTACAAATTTCATTATATATATAAATTCACTCCGTATCAGAAAACATACACAAACAGGTTAATTGTTTTCGTCAGATTAAGAAAAGAAACGGAAGAACGTTTAAAAACAAAAGTTAAATAGTCACTGAAAGGAAAGCTATTACTAATAAAAGCCAAACAAGTGCACTTGAGATTTGATTTTAGTAAAGAGAAAGTGAACGTTTATTCATTTGTTTCTGTATTGCCAGAAACGTCCGTTCCTACGAAGACTTCCTCTTGTAATTTGACTAATTCAATCTCGTTTTCTTTATACTTTTATTTGTATTTCGACATTTCAACATTTAATTGATGTAGAACATGTTTCCAATTTTGCTCTTGTCTACTTTTCAAAAAGAAATTAATTAGTCTAGAATCCCTTCCATTTTGTCAAGGCTTAAAAGGCAATCAGTGTACAATGCCTGGTTCGTGCGCGCGGCCTATAAACACAAACGATTGTTTATCTCACTGCCTAAGCTCATCGGAACGATCTCTTGCTATTCCCATGGCAACAGATGCATTGATGGCCGGTGTTCATTTGATGTTATGTAACAAAGTTGATGATGTTTCTAATGCTGTGTTATATCTTACAGGGAAATTGGTTTACAAGCTAAGGCTAGCATTGGCCGACGGTGCTTTGAGATTTATCGACGACGATCGTGGGAGTTGACCCGCTTTAAGTGATTCTTAAAATAGTCAGTTAACTAGATTGGCTGGTGGTTCCGATGTATGCAATATATAGATAACTGCCTGTTTAGTTATCAACCTTGCCAACATGACCAACAACACCAGTAACACGATGAGCGTGAATACTGTTAAGACACACCTATTCTTGGCCTATTATGCTATACTTCTAGTGACAACAGTAGCCGGCAATACTCTAGTTTGCTTGGCTATTTACCTCGACAGACGATTACGAAGTTCCACTAACTGGTTCGTTGCTAGTTTAGCTGTATCTGACCTGTTGTATGGTCTAGCGGGGTTACCATTTCGCATTGCTCAGACATCAGGGACTGTATTTGAGATTCATGAATGCTACATTTGGATATGGGTTGATATGGTTTGTGCTGCGGCATCGATTGCCAATCTAGCTTTAATAAGCATAGATCGATATATCAAGATCACTAAACCATTCCAATACCATATAGTATTGACTCAATCAAGGGCCTTTATAGCCGTAGGCAGTGTGTGGCTGTACTCTGCTATCTTAGCATCTTTGTCCCTAGTTCACTGGCCTGGTGGTATGGGCGTTGTTCTAGACAAAAGCTCTTGTTTAAATCATAACCAAGTGTTCTATACAGTGGCCATGATTGTTGCCTTTATTCTCCCACTAGTTATACTTGTTATAAACTACGCTAAAGTCTTCGTCGAGGCATTAAAACAATTCAACAAAATGGCGGAGATGGCGACGCATCATAGTAAAGAGGAGAAAGGAAGGCATAATAGTATAATCAAAGACTTTAAAGCGACAAAGACACTAGCTGTTGTTATCGGGACATTTACTATTTGCTGGTGTCCTTTCTTCATTCTTTTCACCATCGCGCAGTATAAGCCTACATTCCTTACAGAGCTGCCAGTGCCATGGAATGAAATCACCATATCGTTGTTCTTTCTTGTTCTTCCAAACCTGAACAGTGCTCTTAACCCCTTCATCTACGCCTACTTTAACAACGATTTTAGACGAGCGTTCACCAAGATCATGACTCGGTCGTTACAGAAATCTGTGAACAATGCCTCACAAACTGAAGGGTCGGGTGACGATTCGGCGGGACGACGCCGAAGTTCGGTCTTTACAAACTTGTTATTTTCAAAGTACAATCGCCCGGGAATACACGGCGGACAAAGCAATTCGTTGCTAAATCCTCATAATAACAATTCAAGTCATGTCTAGTTGATTAGAAAGAGGCAGGTAAAAAAAAACACGCTTGCGAGTGGGTTATAATTATTCCGTGGTAAAGTTTGAAGGCAGCTTTACCATGATTAAATTAACCATCTCGACCGACATTACTCAGTCTTACCTTCGATTGCAATCGTAGGGAAAGTAGTCAACAAAAAAACTCGCTTGCGAGTGCGATTATTCTGTGGTAAAGTTTGAAGGCAGCTTTACCATGATTAAATTAACCAGCTCGACCGACATTGCTCAGTCTTACCTTCGATTGCAATCGTAGGGAAAGTAGTCAACAAAAAAACTGATTATTTTCATTATTTCTTCAGTGACGCCTTCTTTGCGAAAACATGCTATCGAGGCTAAGGCTGCGCAATGAACACCTTGGATTGCATAATTAATCACCAAGGCACACAGCTAATAAGTATATTGCAATTAGTAGAGTACAAACACTAAAAGTGTGCAATACTTTGTACTATTTACCACTAAATAGTGTTGATTAAACAATAGAGAACAAAAGAATTTGCATAATTTAGGAGTATTTAGTGGTATTTATGTTGCACACTTTTAGTATTTGTACTCTATGCTTGAATTAAGCACTTTACATTATTATCAATAATATCATATAGATAAACAACTAGCTGTATTATTAACAATAATACATCTTGCCGTCAGTTTTCTTTGATATAATGTGAAAACAATGAGGTTTTTAAAAGAACAGTAATTATTGACATTGAACCAAATACATCAGCAGGAGAGGTAGTACTACATAAAGCTATTAGAATGCTCAGCTAGTTAATACAAATAAATACACGCGCTTAATATTAAGAGTTCCCGATTAGTTAGCCTGTTAAAACTGTATTTAGAATACTGACAGGCTTTCTAGATCAGATGAACCACATGACAAACAGAAATAACAAACAGAAAATGATTTAAATCCGCTGATGTAGGCGATGCACGATTTGTGTAGTCATGTGAAAGACTGAGTGTATTGGAGCCTCTGACCTTAAATTTCCACAAGTTCGGTTGAAACTAGATTAGCCTAATTTTCAGAGCGGTCCTGGTTCCTACGCTTTAGGACCCAGACCCGCTCTGAAAATCAGGCTCTCGAAAGATCAGACACCAATAATGATGTTTAAATGATACTGTTTACCGAGGATAACCGCATAGGCGATTTTCAGTATGGCCTATTGCTGGCATCCAGTCTTTCTCAAAACTACACAACCAGGATGGTCACAAGTCACCGACATCATACTAAATCAAAAAGGTGGCATAACATTTAGATATTTACAGTTGCGCATTGAGTGCGTGAAATAAGGTGAGAGGGGGGCAGGACCCCCCTCAGCCAACACAGGAAACCCAATATAGTTTGACATGTATGCATGGAAGGCTGACACAGGAAGCCCAGGATAGATGTCAGCTAACACAGGAAGCCCAGAAAAGATGAAAAATTACGAGACCCCTGAAGAGGTCAGCTAGCACAGGAAGCCCAGAATAAATGAAAAGTAACGAGACCCCCGAGGTCAGCTAGAACAGGAAGCCCAGAATATGTAAAAAATTATACGGCAGTCCAGTTCAGCATGGCCGGAGTTCAGTCCGAACAGACTTGTAAAAAAAATAGCAGAGATTTTGTAAACATATTAAAAGAAGTCCAAAAGTGACAGTAAAATAGATGTACTGTCGAGACGGATTCTGTAAGTCGCATCTAGCTTGCTTGCTCTTGTGGGTAACTTTCGATTGCTTTTCTGAGAATGAAATTGACAAAGAGCGAACGAACAAGGATTGACTTATAGAATCCATCCCAGACTGAATGGTTTTAACTATTCAAACCATTACAACTAAAGTATATAAAACATTAAATGTGTCTATGAAATAAACAATGGTCATTCAAGAAATCGAGTCGTTTTAAATCACTTTTTTAACGTCTCAATTCTTCTAGACTGGACACGTGTGCCCTACTAATGGGGGAGACTCAGACACACACTCACTACCTCTACGTTAATTATTTTGCACACAATTCAGCTCACCTGTTCATTTTTGTGGAGGGTGGAAAACCGGATAACCCGGAGAAAAACCCACGTGGCATAGGAGAGAAGAACACATCAAACAAACTCAACATAAAATCCATGCCCGATCTCAGCCTGGACCAAAGCGGTGAAAGCTAGGCCCATCCTCGAACCAAGGGGTAATCTTCCGTCGCTTGTTTCTTGCTTCCAGAATAAGTATTTATGCTGGAAGCGAGAAACGAGCGACAGAAGATTATCCCTGGGTTCCCGAGGATGGGAGGTCATATATTTCATATGATTTACAGTACTAACATACACGCAAGAGAACCCCTTCTCCGGCTTCCCATCCCCCCCCTTTTCCTGGCCTATCACCTGGCGATAACCTAAATCACTTCAATCTTGCCCTTGTCAACATGGTCAAGCTTACTAACAATATAATGACCGACGTTTTTGCATTCTCCGTGCATGAGCAATAAGACCATCATTATTTCTTGTGTACTATGGAATAATGCACACCCTCTATTCAGTGGTATTTTATTATTTATTAATAAATATACGTCATTCTATACTAACAAATAATGATCTAACCTGATCTACTGAGCTTTTCTATGGGCTTTGAAGGGAGTATGTTTTGATATATTAAAAATACTTTACACAAATATCTTGTTTCACACTGCAAAACTGAACAAGTTACTGTAGCACTTGTTACTGTAGCGCATTTTGTGTTTTTGCATATTGCTCAACTAGCCCAACATTGTCTGTGTACTGTACATGAATCCTACACTCAATCCTTTCCGTTTTGTTTACTGTACATGAATGCAGCTTTCCATGATTTAACTCGGACTTTTTTTTGTTTACTGTACGTGGCTTAACTGCTCTCCATCTTGTCATCAGTCACTGCAGCAGATTCTTCTTCTTTTTCTGTTTTGGTTTCCTCTTGGTTTGATGGTTCTAATACAGCAGACGGCTCACTAGAAGTCTTTGCTTCTTCATCTTCGCTTGGGGGCTCACACAACTTGACAACAGAAACAGAAACTACATGTTAGATGTATTAAATCCACTTCAGAAAGATATGTTTCTGAAGTAGTGAATTAGCCCCCTCCGCAGGCAATTCCTTAGGGATTCCTTTGTTGACGCGATCGGGATTCCTGTGTTGAAATATTTGGCAGGGAAGAGCTGGGGACGAGTGTGATTTTCTCCTCACCACAGGAAGCCCGATGAAAAGAGATATAAGAGATGTCTGCGGAGGAGGCTTGTAGTGAATAATGATTGCCAGCATAATCACTGACAATGGGTGATAAACTCAAACGACCAATCCTATGATCTCTAGCCGGGGTTAGGGGTGGAGTATTGGTTCGTATTAAGATAGCCACATGATCATTTAGAAAAAGATATTAAGACTACCAATTAAAACTCACAAGGGAATAAGCGAGAAAAAAAGCAATTTTCTTAATAGAAATAAGTTACCTTTTTTAGAGCACCATTGAACTTGTCACTATCTTCATCAAACTTGCGTTTCTTTCCTTCAAACTTTTCTTCTATCTGCTGGAGCTCGGTTTCAAGTTTTTTCTGTTCCAATTCATAATAGAAATAGAAATAGAAATCAAACAAACCAGCTACACAGAAAAACGTATAAAAAGGATAAAAAGTTTGAATAAAGAAGAGAGAAGAAGGGTACAAAGAAGAGAAGGCAAGAAGGGAACTGAGACAAGACCAAAAGAGATGGGAATAGGGGAGGGAAAAGAAAGGGAATGGCAGGGAAGAGATATAAAGAAAGGTGATGGAAGTGAAGGAAAGTACAGAGAAGGAAGGGAAAGGAAGAGAAAGGAAAGGCACGGATGGAAAGAATAGTAAAGGAAGGCAAGAGAAGAAAAGGGATGAGAAGAGAAAGATAGGAAAGGATGGGAATTAAAAGAAAGGCAGCGGAATGGCAAAGCAGGGAAAGGAAGTAAGAGAAAAAAGGGAAGATGGCAAGAAAGGAAATAGAAGGGAAGGGAAAAGGAAATGGGAAGAGAAAAGAAGGGAGAGGAAGGGCAGGGAAAAAAAAGAGAAGAGAAGGGAAGAGAAGCAACATCTCACCTGATGGGTTATCAAGGATTGTACCTGACGCTTAAGTACTCCAAGACGAGTCTTTGTAACCACTGCAACCAAAATATAATACCAAGTTAAAAACTATGATATGAAAAAAGATGGTACATTGTATATGATGTTATAATACCAAGTTAAAGCTTATGATATGATAAAGACAGTATGTTCTATATTCAGTATGAGTAGCCAATCTGTATGGAATATACAACAGTGAGTCAAAGACGAGCCACTGTATATCTCATACAGATCGGATATGAATATTGTATAGTACTTATAGACCCTTTTAATAATTCCTGGGTGTGGTATTTCCCACACTCAACATCAAATTTATTCTTTTGAAATTTGTATAATATGAAAGGAATTGAAAATAATAAATTTGATGTCAAGTGCGGAAAACACAACACTTCAGGACTTATTAAAGGGTCTATAAAACTCCAGTGTTAGTTGTTTTATAAATTATTAAAATTGTCAAGATAAAAGTAAATATTTCCAAGAAAATTCAAGTTGAAACTTATGCAAATCAGGACATATCTGTATAAGATTTACAGAACATGTCAAGGGCATTATTTCTTTTGTGAATTTCTCATTAATTATTCATGAGTTTTTGAAGTGATGGTGTACTGACCTGTTCTTACGTCTGGTACAACGGCCTCACTAAACACTTCTGCCATTAACTTATGGTTACGCTGAAATCTTGCTGCAGCAACATGCTTGATGGAGAAACTGTCATCATCATCTAATAAGTAGCATAAATAATAGCTGTCGTTGTCTAATTAAAGGTAACATGATACTCATCAACATGATACTCATCATTGTCATTATCATCATCATATTTATGGGTGGCATGGGTGGCCTAGCGGTGAGAGCGCTGGCCTCTCACCGCTGTGGTCCAGGTTTGAGTCCCGGCTCGGGCATGGATAATACATGTAAGTGAGTTGAGTTTGTTTGATGTGTTCTTCTCTCCTATGCCACAAGGGTTTTTCTCCAGGTTATCCGGTTTCCTCCCTCAGCAAAAATGAACATGTGAACCGAGTTGTATGCACATAGAGGTAGTGTGTGTGAGTGAGTCTCCCCGATTAGTAGGGCGCACTGTGTCCAGCTACAAGATTGTGACGTTAAAAAAAGTTATTATTATTATTATTATCATTGTTTTCAACATCATGGTCATTGTCATGATACCCTAGAAACTAGAGGGTTTCTTGATTTAGTATTTGTATTTATCATTTGTACGTCTGTGTTATCCTCAAGAGAAACCCTCTAGCCAAATGAGCCTAGTCTTTTGAATTCGCTGAGCCAATCAGAAGTGGAGGGTCAGTGTCTGACCCTGGCCTTCTGATTGGTTTAAGGCTATGATTGGACGTAATTTGACAACTTGACGAGATTAGGTTCCAAATATAGCTATGATTGAGTGTTAATGAAATCAACATAGAAGTGAGTTTCTAAGCTCTTTGGGCCAGAGGTTGAATTCTTTTTGCTTCACAAACTGTCAAATTTACAAACGCTAAAACAAGTAGCAAATAACCTCTGAACCCAGGGTATTGTCATGATTACCATCATTGTAGTCCTCGTGATCAACATCATTCTAATTATTTTTGTCATCATTGTCATTATTATCATGGCCATCATGATAATCATCATTGCCATTGTCACCATCATTTTCATCATCATTATCATATCATCCCCAGCACCATCATCATCCATAGCCTTTGTTACTATCAAGCAGATTAGTTATGTAAGGACAACACCAGTGAAATGTTCTTCTGCTGTAGCCTTTAAGCAGTCTTACCATCTTCCTCATCAACAGACTGAAGACTAAACCTTGGTTCATCCATTTTCTGTGAAAGTATCAATAACAATATCAATGATGAACACATATCAATAATAATTATTGTTTTTTTTAACAAATGATAATTCATTTCAATTTCATGATTGTGTCTTACCCCAAATGTCATTGAATTTATCATTGCTCTCTCCATGGACTGCTGGGCTTGAAGGGCTGCTTGGGCTATTTCAAAAAAAAAGTTGATCAACAGAAATATTATAGTACAAATTATTTGTATTTCAGGGATTTACTATTTGCACCCATTAATAGTCATTGCATGCTAATTCTATCGTTTTCTCATGGCTGACAAACACTGTCTATTTTGTACTTTTTAATAATTCATATTTCATGGATTTACTATTTGTACTCTTCAGTGAATCATTAGTAATACTAAATCATGTAATTTTATGCCAATTCTATTGTTTCTAAAGTTTAGTAAGCACTATTTCTAAGTCATTTGTGTTTCATGGATATACTGTTTACACTCTATCAGTCCTACCTCTTCCTTTAGCAGCAATCCATTCCTGGTAAGATGGAGAATTGTGGTACGATTTCATTGACTCATTGTACTCTTGCTAAAAGAGAAAAAAACAACATTTATAATTCTTTCAGGATTCATTTAGTTAAAAAGTCACACATTTGTAAGAGAAATGAGCTGCTTTACCTTTTCAATTTCATATTCTTCTACATATTCCTAAAAATATAAAACAATAAATGACTAAAATAATGCAGAGACAAAAAATTAACACACCATATGGAATCTGACAACTGTATGCCACATACTGTAGTTTCTTTGAAAGGAAAGCAAGGGTTTCACAATGTAACATAGAAAAAAAGAGAAGGAAACGGTCAGAAAACTAAGATAAAGTGAAAGGAATGCAGGTAATGGAAAACAAGAAATGAAAAGAAAGAAAAAGGAAAAAATTGAAGTTTAAGGAGAAAAAGGGGATTTTAAAGGAAAAAATGAAAGAGGAATGGAAAAAAAGAAATGAAGGGAATAGAAAGAAGATAGAAAGAAAGGGGATGAAAGAAAACTGGGAAAATATATATTAAATGGAAGGGGAATGGAAAAAAGAAAGGAAAGGAGAGAAATAAAGAAAGAAGTGAAAGGAAGACTGACCTGTTTTTCTTCTTCTCCAAGATCTCTCCACATCTGTCCAATAATTTTACCAATCTCCCACAGTTTTAGTTCAGGGTTCTGGTTTTTCACTTGGTCCCAGATCTGTTATTAATACAAGCCATACAATGCATAAAGTTATTGTTACTACTTAGTTTTGTAATTATTAAACAAACCATGCATATATAACTCTGTTGGCATACCTTTCTGCTGTATCTCATATACGGCATCAGCGGTTTCTCTGGAGGTTTTGGGGGCTTTGGAACTTGAATATCAGGTGGCTAATAAATAATCGAATCAATATGAATGTGCAGTAAGTATAAATTTTGTATATATAACTAACGTTTACTTAGAGTCTTGATAACCATTTCAGTTATAAAAACTATTACCAATATGGGTCATGTATTACTGTCATTACTAGCTATTTTATTAGCTTTTCCTTTATATGAAGAACAGGTTCCCATTTAAATCTGTACTTTCCCATTTAAATCTGTACTTATGCAAATTGTGTTGATGTGTGCTAAACACACAGATCAACCAATCAGAGTATATTATTTCTGAAGTGAACTTCTCTGATTGGTTGATCTGTGTGTTTAGCACACATCAACAAAATTTGCATAAGTACAGACTTAAATGAGAAAGTACAGATTTAAATGGGAACCTGTTGAAGGCAGGGACACCACAACAGCTTGCAACAATTACTGTGTGTCCTTTAGGTCATGTATGAAGCAGATTGGAACTCAGAGAAGTTATAATTGAACTTAAGACAATGAAATGATGATAACAAATAGCCACTATTGGTTAGAGTACCTGTGATAGAAACCTTTGAGGGAATCTTTGCTGTCCAAATGAAGGAGTATTTATTTGACCACCAGACCACTGACCTCCTCCCCCCTTCAAGATACATATAGATAGACATTTGTATTTTAAAGACAGTTGGAATGTGCAGCTTAGTGGTAGTGAGTGTGAAGTGAACCTATAGGATTGCACCATTTAGGAAGTGACTATTGCATAAATATGAAGTGACTATTGTATAAATATGAAGTGGTGTGCTAGTGCGTTGAGTGAGTACAACTAATGGGTAGTCATTATCATCACATTTTTCGCTCTGCGCATGATCTGCCTTGGGACGAGATTGCTTGGAGCAATTAAGAAACCAATGCTCCAACAACTGCATGACGTTATTTTTGTCAATCATGGATTGTAATGCCTGTTGCATGTACATTGTAATGATTGTACTACTAAGTGTAGTGGTAGCTGGTACATGTATGTGAGGTAAACCTCATGGAACAAGAATTGTCCCAATAGGAAGTGATGGTGAATTATAAATAGTACATAGTGTAGTGCTAGCCTGTGTGAATGGAACAGTCCTGGTGTTAACTAATAGGCCCTACTTCATGTACTGGAAACGTATTGTAATCTTTGATAGCTTTGTTCATTGTTAGTCTTTCACTGTTTATATTGAATTGCATTGTACATAGATTGTGTATGATATATGGAGACGGAGCCAGACTAATGGTAATAGAGCGTCCACTTATCAACATACCTGATTCATCATTTGTTGATATGGAGGTCTGAATCTAGCAGCTAAAGAAAACGTTAATTTTATTTGCATGTATACAATAACATTCGCAATAACACTATTGTTATGTACACAATAATATTAACAGACACTCTTAAGACTACACACACCAACACGATCAATTCACCACCATCAACTTAAAGAATTTACAGACACTAAATGGTTACATTTCTTAGATATATTGTCAATAATTTTCAGATAGGTATGGTGACAGGATTGTACAAATCAACAATGATAATAAGTCATATGATGCGTTAAATAAAGTACCTTGAGCCATGGCTTGCATCTGAGGGTTGTTTTGATAAGAAGCTGACATAGTTGGTCCAAACTGTCGTACTCCCATTCCAGCTGGACTGAATGGCCTCTGGACACCGTAACCCGGTAAAGACATTTTCAAAATAAATTGCCTCTTCTTAACCCAAAACACCTAAAATGCCTAGATGTTTTAAATTAAAGATTATACTTTTGTTTTGTGTTTTTTTTTTTTTTTTGCTCTCTAAAGACAGCAGAATAAACGTTTTCAAGCAAGTAAACTTCGCTTTGTCTATCTATTCAACATTTGGCGTCCGCCATCTTGAATATTAATTTGAATTTAGTGCATGCGCATTGTGCTACTAAACTCACGTTCAACGCGGGCTCACATTCGTTTTTTTAGTTTTTCATTTTCTCAAATACAAACGATTTTCATAGTTTAAACTGCAGAAATTTGTATTTTTTATATCAGTGAAAGTAAAAATGCTAATTAAGAAAACAGAGAGAGCGAGAATGACAAAAAGCCTGATATAACATTTTTTTTCGATATGAAATTCGCTTTATATAAGAAATAAAAGCAATAGCCATAAAAAGCCATTTTTGTGCAATTTTAAAAATAGTATTTTTTATATATTTGCAAAAGTTTTTTTCAAAGCAAGAGCTTTTCGTCTTTTAGGCTCCCTTTGTTATGCATGTAGTGGAGGTACTGGCGCCTACTTTTAGCTGTTGTCCTGTGATTGGCTGTCTGTCACACAACGTGGCTGACGCTCCAAAATGGAGGTTGAACGAACTAGTCGAAGTGACAAAGAGCCGGCAAAACTTGAGGAAAATGAAGTCAAATCTCAAACTATTGGCTGGCAATCTTTGCTAACGTTCACTGTACTTTTTCTGGCGTGGGTTGGTGGTTTTGCAAGCCGTTTGTTCGCAGTGATACGGTTTGAAAGTATCATCCATGAGTTCGATCCTTGGTGAGTGTAGTTCTTCTTTGTACCTTTTTGACCTCATCTTCATAGTTTTTTTACGTAATAAACCTGGACTAAAATAACATGATCGACTTAAAATACCTTGGATGAGTCTAGGTATCATTATTAACTGATCTTCGCGAATCGTCTTACAATTGTGATTGTTAGTCGGTAAAGCAATTTATATAGATTGTTTCGTTCACGCTTCCTTGACTCGTTCTGTTATATGCGATCCTGCTTTATATCTCATTTTTTTTTACAAAAATGCTCATTAATTTTTAGTACTCCAAATATCTGCGCCTTCGCGTGAGGCAATTCATAGGTATCTTTGATATATTAAATTTGTTATTTTGAATGTAAATTATGCCGACTACCACATACTCTTCATTTAGACAAATAAACTCTTGAAGTCTATAACTTTATAAATCCTACATTCCGCTTAAAAGTTTCAGAGAAAAATAGATAAGCAGTTTTTAATGAAATATCGACGAGATAAAAAAGTTATTATGTGGCAACTTTGATATGTCGACGGTTTGCCGGTAGTCTTGTACACTTTATAATAGTCACCTGTTTCGAGAAAAAGCTGATGCTAATTAGGCAAAAGCGCCAATCAATTAATGCCAAGTTTGAAATATAACAACTTTAGAAATGTCTATCTGTGATATTAAATAATACATAGTACTAAAGACTAGATTATTTTTTATTGCATTTCGTTTTGTACACTTACAAATGCAAATTTTGTAGAGCTCTATTGATTGCTTTTTTTTTCAGTCTGACAGTTTCGATTGATATATTGTTTCATTGATAATTCACTTGATGTACATGGACATTATGAATTACTTTCATATTAATTCTCACATTGTTGTGCTAAGGTTGTTTCATTATGATTATCATTAGTAGTTCAATATTTTTAGATTATTAATACTAGTAAATATAGAAACAATTGCAAATGTAAAGAAGTTAAGGAAAAAGCGACAATATCAATGAAGAAAATTTTCCTGATCTTCTTTATTATTAAAAGCCCGCTATCCCAGTAACCAAGCAACAAAAAGAATAATGATAACCCAATTAACTGAAGTACCAATACATCTTACAATAGTTAGAGTTGTATGATCTTAACAAAGATAGGGTTATCTTACATAATAATTTGGCAAAAAGCCTTGTAAATTTGTAAAAGAAAATAGTTGAATCTTTTTACAGTGCGAATCGAAAAACCATGGGCATCCAGAAACATTTTAGAAATCGTTTACTGTTCTTTGAACAACTCAGAAACTACTATATCACTTGAAGAAGTTTGACTGATGTGTAGTATGATAAACGTTTTTAGTTTTTTGATTGCACTGTATTCATGAAGTCTAGTACTACTTTAAGAACACAACTCAACTCTTACATTTTTATTCCACCAGGTTTAATTACCGTGCCACTCATTACTTGGCCAATCATGGTTTTTATAATTTCTTAAACTGGTTTGACGAGAGAGCATGGTATCCACTGGGGCGTATTGTTGGAGGAACAGTAAGTAGAAAAAGTGCAGCATATATTTGTATTTAGATTGTGTTGTCATGAAAATATGTCTTATTTGATTTAGGTGTATCCAGGGTTGATGGTAACGTCTGCAGCTATTCACTCTGTTCTCAACACTTTGAATATTACTATTCATATCCGTGATATCTGTGTGTTTTTAGCCCCGGTATTCAGGTAATGTTTTTTCTTCTAAAAATATGTTACTAGCCTAATTTACATTTAGTGAGTGCTGCCATAATTTAGTTGGGGTTGCTTTCATTTGAAAAGTATGAAATGACACAACACATACCCTTGAAAATGTCAAAACGTTTTGTGATAAGTTTTGCTGTGGTGAAATTTTATCTGAAATGTCTTTCGTACGGCATATGTACTAGCCTCCCAGATTGAGCGTTTACTCGTGCCCTGGATGCATTGATGATGAAAAATGAAATATGAAAGTCAATGTTTGAGTGTTTTTTTATACTGCAGAATACCCCACCACTTTTACGTCTCTACTTGTAGCCAGTGGCTACGGTTACAGGTTAGATATACAGGGATACCAAAATATATGTCAGTAGCCAACTGGCTACGGCTACGGGTCTATTAAGACACAGGGTGACCGATACATACTTTTTGACCTGTAGATAGTCGTAGCCGCATAGCCACTACTAAGTGATACTTTGTTCTATTAAGACACAGGGTGACCGATACATACTTTTTGACCTGTAGCCAGTCGTAGCTGCGTAGCCACTACTAAGTGATACTTCGTTCTATTAAGATACAGGGTGACCAATACGTACTTTTTGACCTGTAGCCAGTTGTAGCCGTGTAGCCACTACTAAGTGATACTTCGTTCTATTAAGACACAGGGTGACCGATACATACTTTTTGACCTGTAGCCAGTCGTAGCCGCGTAGCCACTACTAAGTGATACTTCGTTCTATTAAGACACAGGGTGACCGATAATCACTTTTTGACCAATGAGTCCTGACCTGTAGCCGTAGTCGCTGGCTAAAAAGTGAAGCATTTTGCGTGGTGGGGTATTCTGCAATCGAATTGCAATTGAGCGAATATGCTGGAGTTGACTTGTCTTGTGTCGAGCAATTAATAGAAATAAGAGACTAAATAGTCCCTTATTACCTAAATTCTCCCTCCATTTATTCCAAAGTACGTAGGTTGAATGTTTTAAAGACATTCTCTTGACTTCATAAAATCAACAGAGTCGACTGCAAATCGGCTAGAGAGTAACAAAGGAATATCAGGAGTAACAAAAGAAAGAGTTCAGCTTGAGTGATCTTTTTTGTCTTTTTCCTTTCCCACTAAATTACAAAAGTCAGAACAACGTTCTTGCAATTAGGTGTATATATTTATTATCTATCTACATTTATCTTATTATTTATGTAGTTACTCTTGTCTGCTAATCAGTACTGATTGTAGAACATCTGTTTTCCTTTATAGTGGATTGACAGCCATTGCTACTTACCTGTTAACCAAAGAACTATGGAATGATAGAGCAGGATTACTTGCAGCATGCTTTATTGCAATTGGTATGAAAACTAGACATCTTTCCTCTAATTATTGATCAAGTTTTAATATAGATTTCAAGGTGGTTGGCAATTTTTATATATTTAAGTACTACGAAAACCACCGAACTGGGGAATGGGTCCAAATATTTATGCTCAGAACACGCCCACTTTCTTTTAAAGTCACGCCCACTTTCTTTTAAAGTCACGCCCACTTTCTTTTGATGTCACACTCTCTGTATTTTCTCGCCAGGGGTGTTTTCACTTTGTGTCGATAAATTTGTGCTCGACTTGCTAAGAATATTACTTCTTAGCTAGAATATTCTTATCCAAGTCTTCTATTTGACTCTTTTTATTATGTTGTTTTAGTTCCTGGATATATCTCACGTTCTGTTGCTGGTTCATATGACAATGAAGGCATTGCTATCTTTGCCCTGCAATTCACTTACTATCTGTGGGTAAGTTGAGTATTTTAATATTGGTAAACTTGGTCCATTTCCTACATAATAGTACAGCGCAGGGATGCTAAAAATAGCTCCAAGACTCGGACAAACACTGTGTTCAGTTTTTCTGTGGTGAGCAATATGAACCGATCTTATCATTTTCCTGCTGAAATTAGAATATTACAACGTGATTAAACAAAGATTTGCTTCAGTCGGCATTGAAAATAGTCTGCTGAAAGTTAAATATAAGTTTGTTTGTCCGAGTTAGGCCTTTGTCTCCAATTTTGTGACGTCATTCATACGCTGTGCTATTGATTCTAGTATTGATAATGATGGTGATGATGGTAACTAGTGATGATGATAATAATAATAATAATAATGATCTAAGTTATTTAAGGTTACCGTCCACGTTCGCGGGGTGCTCTCAGTTAAAAATTGTTTAGCGCGTCACTTAACAATAAAGATAGACAAAGTATATATCATTTTAAAGCTTATATAAGAGAGAATAAGACTATGTAAGTTGTTTTAAGAAAACGAATATCTTTAACCAATGCTCCACGAAAAACCTCAAAATCGAGCGCTTTCATTAAAAAAAGTATAAGTCCAAAAGTTCCTACTACTTCGCTGTCATTTCTGCATTATGTCAATCAGCACATACATGTGTTCAAAACCGTGTCCAGTTTTTTCGTTAAAATGCTTTGTTCTTGAATAAATGTGTTTCAAAGTCGACTCATTGTTAAAACTTCAAGTTAAATAACAAAATGGGCCATAACTCTAAAACTAAGCATTTTATCAAAAAAACGGGACACGGTTTTGAAGACCAATATGTGTTAATTGACATAACGAAGAAATGACGGCAAAGCAGTATGAGATTTTTGACGTATACTTTTTTAAACAACTCGCATTGAAAGCGGTTAATTTTGAGGTTTTTCGAAGAGCATAGCTTACAGAAAATTGTTGTATATAACAAAACACACACAGTCTTATTCTCTGTTAGATAAGCTTTAAAAGGATATATAATATGTCTATTATTATTGTAAAATGACGCGGTAAACACACTTTTAACTGAGAGCATGTGAAAGCACACCGCGAACGTGGACCGTAACCTTAAACTGCTAAAACATTGTCAGTTTACAAAGTATGTGAACTTGTATTTAACACATGTTGATGACGTAATGATGACTCGTGATAATAGTAATGATGATGATGACAATCATAATAGCAGTGATGATAATGATGATGACAATGATAATAGCAATGATGATAATGATGATGACAATCATAATAGCAGTGATGATAATGATGATGACAATGATAATAGCAATGATTATAATGATGGCAAATCATGGTACATTGTAGTTATTGTAATGGTGATGATGATGATTGTAATGTTAGTCATATTGATGATGATAATGAATCATGTTAATGATGTTAATGATGACAATGATGATGTAGTAATGTGGGAATGATGTTGATGATGATGCCTATGATGAAAAGTAGCTGATGAAGGCAGTGATGATGGTGATTATGTTGATGATAATTACAGTGATTGATAATGAAAATGAGGATCTTTCAGGAAGGTGATATATTGAAGCTTTTCATGTTATTATTTTAGATCAAATCAGTAAAGACTGGATCAGTGTTTTGGGCCATTTGTACTAGTTTGTCGTACTTCTACATGGTTTCTGCATGGGGCGGTTATGTGTTCATTATCAATCTTATACCTCTTCACATCTTTTTTCTTTTGTTAATGGGAAGGTTTACACAAAGAATTTATGTTGGTAAGGAGAAATGAATTTCTCTAGCTTTCTTGTGACATTATCAACTAGTTGATTTACAATATTCTAGTGTCTATTTTACATTACAGTGTATTTCATTACATTAATAAGCCCTATTTATCTAAATAGCTCATAGCACTAATGTGTATATATGGAGGACTTATCAGTTGTTTGTGAATGCCTCCTTTGCCTGACTGTTGTACTGGGAGACAATCCCCTACTCTTTGTGAATAGCACAACAGGATCTTTTACGTCAACCTTATACAGGATTAGAGTGAAAGCAGATAGGACCTCTGGCTTTACATCCTTATCCGAAAAGACAAGGCACATAGAGAGTAAAGTGTCTTGCCCAAGGACACACTGCAATCACTCGGGCTGGGTATGGAACCCAGACCAGTAGGCCCAAAATCTGATTCACTGACCACTAGACCATCACGCCTCTCTAATACATTACTAATACATTACATTAATAATAATAATAATAATAATAAAAGCATTTATTTATACACGATGATTTACATACGCAGCTTAGCTGATGTGGTCGTGTGACATTACATTACATTACTTTACTTATTAATGAATTAGTTTTACTTTCTAATGTATAATATCAATTTTCCTTACCAACAGCTTACTCTACATTCTATATCGTTGGTCTTGTTCTCTCTATGCAAATTCCGTTTGTGGGTTTTCAGCCAATCAGAACCAGCGAACACATGGCTGCTGCAGGTAATGTGTATTGCTACTTTTTCACACGTAACACAACATTATCTTAATGTTAAGACTGTTTTCTATTGTAAGATGGTTAATTTGGTCATTATTGTTCATTATTGGGTCATTTATTTGGTGGCTGGGATAGCAGGATTTTAAAGAGACACACAGGGAAATATCAGACACCACCACCAATAATCTTTGCAGAGACTTCACACACCCAGATTACACAATTTATCAACATTTTGAAGTGTGTGTCTGTCTGAGTGACTTATTAATAAAATAGCTTTTTATGTTTTACCTTCCAGGAACATTTGCTCTTCTGCAAGCCTATGCCTTTCTTATGTATGTTAGAGAAAAGTATTCCTGGGCGGATATCAAGAACCTTATCGTCTTTGTTGCCGTTTTCTGTGCTGGAATTGTTTTCCTGGCTGTTGTTGGACTCACCTATATGGGTATGTACATGGATAATTCCAAGCACTTCAAAAAAGTGAAAAAAAAGTATTATACCAAATAATGAAAATAGGATAAAAATAGTCTTTTATATTCAAATTAAACATTTTTTACAAGTGACCTAGGTTTTGTATTTATTATTATGTGTAATATTTGCTATATTTATTTGCTATCATTGTGTTGTATAGGTGTTATTGCTCCATGGAGTGGAAGGTTTTACTCATTGTATGATACAGGGTAAGTTTAATACACACGTGTTGATGATGATACCAATACAATACAATACCAATGATAATAATAATGGTGAAGAAGATCATTTAGTACAGTCACAAATACTATGTGTAATATCGTCTCTGAGGAGTACTTAGTAATAGAGCATTTCATGTAATAGAGCAAAAAAGAGTGCGAGTGTTTGATCAGAGGATCCAAACACAAGGCCGTAGGCCGAGTGCTTTCATCCATTTCAAGGTGTTTGGAGCCCCTGATCAAACACGAAGCACAAGTTTTTGATCTGGCTTCTCAAACGAATCACGAAATAAAATATTTTGAACTTTTGAAATCACAAATAATTAGGATCAACCTATGAGCAAAACATCAATAAAATATGACATCAACCAAAAATTATCAACAAATTAGTTTTTAGCTCAGTTGGTAATACATTAGAATTGCAAGCCAGAGGTTCTTGGTTCGAGTCACAGGACGTCCAAAAAATAAAAAAAATAAAAATGTTAGGCAAATAGTTAGGTATGTAAATAAAAAGGAAAGACAAGTAAAAAAGGAGAAAGCGGTGGAGGATAAAGAAAAAAAAAAGAGTGAATTATAATGCAATGAATGAGAAATTACTTTTAAGGTAATTTATACAGTGTCTTGATCAGTGTCTTGATCGGTGCCTTGATCAGTGTCTTGATCATTGTTTGATCGGTGTATCAAGACCTATGCACGTGACTAAAATACAAAGCTGTAATTGGTCCCTGAGATAATGAATTATTAATGAGTTTGAGAAGTTTCTCTTCAATCATCCTTGATAGTATGTAGTATATTATTCCTTAGAATTTTACTACAACCCATGGATTTTCCGTGTTTCAGTTGTTTGATAACGTGAGCATTCCTTAAACTACTACAAGCTGTAAACAAAATTAATTCTAAAGAATATATATGCTATTGTGGTCATGGTTGATTGACAAGAACCGCAAAAAGGACTAGGTTTAGGTCTAGGCTGCAACCATTTAGCTGTGTTACCATCAGTTTTCACTCCAGCTAATGCAGTTTTATTATTTCGTCTGTTAGTTATGCCAAGATTCATATTCCCATTATTGCATCTGTCTCTGAGCATCAACCAACAACATGGGTGTCTTTCTTTTTTGACCTTCACATTCTTACCTGTACCTTTCCTGCCGGGCTGTGGTTTGTCATCAAAAAGATCAACAATGAAAGGGTCTTTGGTAAGTAATAATTACATTTGTACATACAAAGACCATGGAATTTATGCATGGATGGATGAATGAATGGATGGATAAATGAATGGATGGATGAATAAATGAATGAATGGATGGATAAATAAATGAATGGATGGATAAATGAATGTATGGATGGATGAATGAATGGATGGATGGATAAATGAATTGATGGATGAATGGATGGATGGATGAATGAATGAATGGATAAATGAATGGATAAATGAAAGGATGGATGGATAAATGAATGGATGGATGAATGAATGGATAAATGAATGAATGGATGGATAAATGAATGAATGAATGGATAAATGAATGGAGGGATAAATGAATGAATGGATGGATAAATGAATGAATGAAATAATGAATAGATGGATGCATGGATTGATGCGCTGTCCCTCCAGTTTCCTCAATATAATTGTTAACAATGCCAGCCCTAATATTGATAAATAAGTAAATTTAAGGTGCTGTTTTTCAAAACCAGGACTTTATTAAGCATGTGACTGAAGGTTTAAAAATCCTCAATTCATTTCCTGGTGATCCATGTCCATATGTGGGTCATTCCACATGAGACATTGAAATAATGAAAACTTGACAACATTAAAAAGCGTGCTCCAAAAAGAGAGTTAACTGACTAAGGTTCTCAATGTGATTTTACTGTAATATTATCTATTCTATGTGATATTTACTAAGAAAATTAGGCAATTTTCTTATATTTGACTTACTGAATTTGCCATTTGTAATGTCCGTCACGTTTCTTGTAATGTCCGTCACGCTAAATATTCCCTTTTTTAAAAAAATAGAAAAAACAACTAAAAAATATAGATCTTCAGTAAGAAAACTTAACCTATAACCAAATGCTAAAAAGCATTTGTTTGCTATAAACTTCTCACAATTCACAGGAATTTCACTTCTAATTTACCCAACTGGAATTAGTGGTAGTTTTAGCTGTAATGTCCGTCACAGTCCTTTTGGACAAAAAAATGACAAGTCAAAAAATTATTTCTGAAAACTTTTTTCATGCAAATTGTAGACAAGGTTCTAAGACAGTTGTGTGAAAAAATAAATTATAAGATAATGCAACTGTGTATGAAACACAAGCTTATTTAGGTCTGTGAATGTACACCTTATCATTGATTATATAATTCATTCATTTATTCAATTTCTTATTCATTTATTCATTTGTTCATTTATTCATTTGCTCATTACTTCTTTCAATCATTCATGTGTTAGCGATTTATTCATTATTTGATTCAATTCTCCATTTATTCATTGACTGGTTTAGCCATCTATCAATCAATCAATCCATTCAATTTAATTATTATTGATTTTCTCAAGACTTTCATTCATGTACCAGTCATCCATCCATTCATTTATTCAATCATCCATCCATTCAATTCTCTGAGATCATTTCCATTGATAAGTTTCTAATCTTATGCAATATGTTTTCAGTTGTGCTGTATGCAGTAACTGCAGTGTATTTTGCGGGTGTTATGGTCCGTCTAATGCTCACTTTGACACCTGTTGTGTGCATTCTCGCTGCCATTGCCTTCTCGGTTACTCTTGACAACTACTTAGTGGATGACAAACCACCAACAAACAGTGAAGAAGAAGAGAAAAAAACCAATGAAGAGCCAGAGAGAAAAACCAAAAAGGAATCGAATGACAAGGTAAATACATTCAGTACCAATCCAAGCAAAACTGACATGACTGGTGGGTTGTGTCAGTGTTTCTGAGAAGAAATAACAATTACAGAACCCAGCTTTCTTTGAATTGTTTTAAATTAATGTTAGTAACAAATACATAACACTCCTGAGAAGGAAAGCAAGCATGTCAACTTTTCTTTAGTGAGAATCATTAGGCTTTATTTGGAACTAGTCATGTGACCTTGTCAATCAAGATTTATAATTTATATACCTTGACTGGTAAGGCTAGCCAGACAGTCATACAAATCCTTGATATTTTTGATGTTTCAAAAAATTCTCATAGCCTTAGCTTTAAAGATATTGAGCTAAACCATTCAGATCATATTTGTCCTTATGTGCTTTTTAGAAATTATTCTGGAATTCATTTTGTGCTACTCCTAAATTGTTTGATTGACAAGATCACCTGACCCTGTAAAAGGCCTATCCAAGTACATGAGCAAAGTTTTCTTGACAAAGTATTAAACTCAAGTTAATTTTTTTCACAGCCTAGTAGTAAACGTCAAAAAGCCACTAAAAAGCAAGAGTCGACAGAGGAACAAGACGACGGCAGTGTTATTGGTAGCAATCTTAAGGGTATCGTTATCATGTGTATTGTTATGATGTTGATGATGTTTGCCGTACACTGTACTTGGGTGACAAGCAATGCCTACTCTAGTCCATCTGTTGTCCTTGCATCTACAAACTATGACGGGTAAGCAAAACATATACATGGAACTAATATTTTTGTTCATTCTAAACCATGGGGCAATTCAGCACCATATTGAAAGATCAATTTGGATTGGTTTCCAAACAATTGCCCTGAACCTAACCAAATAATAGCGGCACAGTATTAGGGGGCCAACTAAAACACAGATTTTGACTGGTGCTGGATTACAGAAAACATGATACTACAGTAGTCCAGCAGTAGTGTGTGTGTGGAATTGATTGAGAGGATTTGAGGGAGACAGACAAAAAGTATATATATAAATTATTTGAATGTGACATAATGATAATGTATAATTATAATTTACATAATTTAAATTTACTTGAAACTGTGTAAGTTATTACTATTATTATTATTGTTATTATTATTATTATTATTATTATTAACCACGACAATATATAATATCTTTTTTTTTAAATATGATATGTTTTATTTATCATTTATTGTTCTTGAAAGTGCTCTCAGATATCAATGTACATATTTTCCATTTATCTCTGAAGAAGACATAACTTATCATCATTGATATCTTTATTTTTTCAGGAGCCGCAGTATCTTGGATGATTTTAGAGAAGCATATTTCTGGCTGAGGCAAAACACTGATGATGATGCAAGGTAGAAGTGTTTGTATTAATGTGTCTTTTCTGTTTCATTGTGATTCCATACATTGTGTTAGATCACTGTCATTTTGACATCTCGAACACAAGTGTCCTACAAACTGTTTGTACTATCTATAGTTATACCAGTGTGATTGCAGGATTAGTAAGCTATTTACTTACTTACTTACTTACTTACTCACTTATTTACTTATTTATTTACTTACCTACTTATTTACTTGCCTACTTACTTATCTACTTACTTACCTACTTATTTACTTACTTACCTGCTTACTTATTTACTTACCTACTTATTTACTTGCCTACTTACTTATCCACTTACTTACCTACTTATTTACTTACTTACCTGCTTACTTATTTACTTACCTACTTATTTACTTACTTACCTACTTACTTACTTATTTACTTACTTACTTACTTACTTACTTACTTATTTACTTACTTGCCTACATTGTACTTACTTGACCCATAGGTAATATAATGAAATTTGTAACGCCATAAAAAATGCATACTTAACTTTACTGATGTTTCGAACTTTGGACCTTCGACAGAGTACTTACTTGACCACTTACTTACATATGTACTTACTTATTCTTTATTTACTTGCCTACTTATTTACTGCTCTTTTCGGTTGAGCTTGGAACTGCTAAAGTTTTATCGGTTAGTTTAAATGATGAAACTATGCACTTATGAGGTCATAACACAGTGTTAGCAGTTCCAAGCTCAACTGAAAAGCGCAGTACCTACATACATAATGTATTTACTTTAAATAAATATGGTTGCATAGTCTGCTAAAACTATTCTTTACTAAATGCCTTTATTAAGGTAATAATGACCCAAACTGACTACCTGTTGATGTATTTCCCTACAGGGTCATGTCATGGTGGGATTATGGGTATCAGATAGCAGGAATGGCCAATAGAACAACATTAGTGGACAATAATACATGGAATAATAGCCATATTGCATTGGTAAGGACCTCTATATTATCAAATAAACTAAGATAATACACATATTGATGTGCGGTTTCCTATATACTAATTAATTCTTCATTATTTATGTATTCATTCATTCATTTGTTCGTTATTTTATTTATTTATTTATTTGTTCATTCATTCATGTATTCATAAATTTGTTTATGTGTTGTGTTTAGTGTAATGTATCTAGTTGTATCGATAGATAAATAGATAGATAGATGTGCTTATTCAGGCCTCTTGCAGCAGTCTCTGAATTACAGGCTGTGTCACCATTACATACATATATAAATGTCTATAAATGATAATAAATAAATAACTTGATATTAGTTGCAATTAGATAATTACTTAGATTACAATATATTATATTATGTGCATATCTATGCCTGAGTAGGTGAATTTAGTTTATTGTGTTCAGCTGCACCAAGCATCCTATTCATATGTATATATAACAACTTTTATTATTAATAAGTAAATAATACATATCAAAAGGGCTATGTGAGAGAGAAACTTAATTCTCATAAAATTAACATACCCCTCAACTACTATATACAAAACTAGGACAATTCTCAACATTTACACAATACAGTGACATTATAACATGAAATCGAATATATGTTCATATGTATATTTGTAAATGTAGGTTGGTAACAGACCATTAAATGTATATTGTATATGTAGGTTGGTAAAGCCATGTCGTCCAATGAAACAGCAGCATACAAGATCATGCGAATGTTAGATGTTGACTATATCTTGGTCATCTTTGGTGGTGTTATTGGTTACTCTGGTGATGATATCAACAAGTTTTTATGGATGGTTAGAATTGCCGAAGGAGAACACCCTGGAGAAATCAAGGTAAGACCATCTTTGATTTGAATTACAACTGAGTAGAAGTGTAGCTCAGTTGGTGAGTTTGCTGCTTTTGGAGCGAGAGGTCCTGAATTCGATCTCCAGTTGCCTCACGCTTGTTTCGACTTCACTTCATTCTGGTAGCTTTTAGTAGCTTTAAATACACTGAGCATTGATGGAGAGAGGTGGAAAAACAGTGTACCGTTGGCTTCCTGGGAGACCAGCTTACTTTTAGCTGAAGGAACTACTGACACTAAATGGCACTTTTCTTTTCTTTTCCAATTATTGGAGTTATAACTTAGGCTAACAATGCACTGTATAAAGTGTAGTTGACCCACTTTTTTATGGTCGGTAGTTTACTTTTATCCCCTCAAGGTTTTCCTTAGAAACACTGATGTAGTCTTTGTGTTGTCATGTTTTGAACTTTTAAAAATGATAAAGGTTATTCATCCAGAATATGAGATAAGAAGAATGCTGTTTGTCACTGTGACAGCTACTGCAAGTCTTCCTCAGGGGTTGGGTACAATCAATTTAGATTGAAACACTTATGTAGACTAGATTTGAATTAATTTTGTATTTTTTTTGTTTGTTCATTATTTGGATTATATTTATTTGGTGCTTTGGTGAATGGGAAATGATGCATCCTATATTAGTGTGTTATTGAAATGGTTCATTTCTCTGCAGGAATCAGACTACTTTACACCTCAAGGAGAGTTCCGTGTTGATTCAGCTGGTTCACCTATTCTACTCAACTGTCTCATGTACAAGATGTGTTATTATAGATTTGGAGAAATGCAGGTAAGTTTACTGCCTACCTTCCTGTCTTGTATTACTCTCTGTCTACCTGTGGGCAGCCTACCACCTTGTCTGTCTGCTTACAACGTGCTTGGCCTGCATGCTTACCATTTTTATTTCACTGCTTGCTTGCTTGCTTGCTTGCTTGCTTGCTTGCTTGCTTGCTTGCTTGCTTGCTTGCTTGCTTGCTTGCTTGCTTGCTTGCTTGCTTGCTTGCTTGCTTGCTTGCTTGCTTGCTTGCTTGCTTGCTTGCTTGCTTGCTTGCTTGCTTGCTTGCTTGCTTGCTTGCTTGCTTGCTTGCTTGCTTGCTTGCTTGCTTGCTTGCTTGCTTGCTTGCTTGCTTGCTTGCTTGCTTGCTTGCTTGCTTGCTTGCTTGCTTGCTTGCCAAAGTAAGGTTAACTAACTGAACTTATTTCGTTTTATCCAGCTTGACTTCAGAAGTCCGTCAGGGTTTGATCGTACAAGGAACGTTGAGATTGGAAACAAGAATTTCAAACTAGAACACATAGAGGAAGCTTTTACGTCTGAACACTGGCTTGTTAGAATATACAAGTAAGAACAACAACAGGACAATACAATACAATAAATAAATATGCAAATAATTAAATGGAAACTAGCGAGTACATCATGACCGCGAGCCAAATATTTTCCTGTACGGCCCTCCCACTCAGTCAATAAGTACATAATATTTCAAAAATCGTTGTCGCAGCCGAAGCTACAGTCCACACTCTGAAGCCTGCCTGTCGGTAATATGAACTGAATGTGTATTTTATTACTCGCTTTTTAAAGAAGTATTTGATTCATAATCTTCCCCTGCAACAATTTGTCATGTTCATATACCACAAACACGTACAGCCAAAATATGCTATGAAAACTCGATAACAAGAGTAGAAATACCAACATCCTTTGCAGGATTCAGCGTGTGGACTAGCTTTGATTGCGACTACGATTTTTGAAATAGGTGTATAAACGATAGGTAATAGAATGAAATTTGTAACACCGTAAAAATGTTAACTTGACTTTACAGAATGAATATATACTTTATGGATACTTTACTATATGAATATATAATTCACCTTCTATTTGAAAGGCCATGTACTTGTTTCATGTTATTTGGGAAATGGCTGATGGTCTGTTGTTGTTGTTTTTCAGGGTAAAAGATCTCGTCAATAGAGAGAAAAGTAGCAAACCTAAGCGAGTAACAAATACCAAACCGTCACGATATATACCAAGAAAGGTGAGTCAAGTTTTGTGCATTATTGGAAGAAAGAAAGATTATATTTCAACGTGAGATTTCAGGAATCTTACATATCTTGATCTGCTCTTTTATATTATGAGGTTCATTAATTAGGGAAATTAGTACCCAGTCCTCTACTCGTTTTGGTAATTGGCCAATAGGAGTAACCATAAACACTGGCCGATATTTTTGCGCAATATTTCACAGTGGAGTTGTATTTCTGCATACATGTTTTGATTAATTAACAATTATTCGCCGAAGGCGAAGTGATTATCGATGAATATTTACCGAGCGGTGAGTCTTCGAGCTGCGAGGTAAATATTCACCGATAATCAATTCGCCTGAGGTGAATAATCGTTTTAGTATAAATACAAAGGTGATTATTTCAAAAAAGAAAGAAGGAAACAGCATTGAAAGTGAAAATATTTTATTTTTTAAAAGCGCGACCGTTACGCGTAAAAGTTGTACACTTTGTCTCGCATATAATGACAAAAAAACAACGTGAAAATTTACTATGATACCTTTAAATAGCTTGACACCAAACTTAGTAGCTTCTTTTGTCGATTTTGGGACAGCATTTTCTTTAAAGTTTTCAATTTCATCTTCGCTAACAGTGACAAAACAACTACTGGCAGCCATTTTGTCTGAAAAGGTGATTATCGGCTGATAATCCGAGATAGCAAACCAATCAGAGCGCGCGATTTTGTATAATCACCTTTGTATTTATACTAATGTGATATACACATCAATATTTCTCATAACATAATTCATTCCAGTACGCACTAAAATTGTGCTTTCAACAATTACATAAAATGTACAATGCAATTCGGTCTTGGAATGCACTAATTCAACCTTTTCCCAACAGCTGTATTTATAACCTCGTTTATTGTGTAATTGTTGCAGACATCAAGCAAAGGCTACGTCAAGAATAAACTACGTTTCAAGCAAGGCAAGCGACCAGTAAAGAAAGGAAAGAAGAAGAGCAAGAAGCCAAAGCGTAATTAAACACTGGAAGACCAGCTGCTTGGCGCATGCCTCCAAAGCGCTTCCTTAAATATGGAACTGCAAACTCTTTCTTCACCTTTAATTTAGTATTACACCGAGTTTAAAAAGGTTGCCCTAGGCTTTAGTTCAGTCAAAGACAGAAAATAAACATTGGCATTCTTCTAAACACAAATATCAATCGATTTTCGTACATTTGCATTTGTGTAGATCTCTTTATCTCATCAATACCATCCGTGTACATGACGAGAATAATGATTCGTGTTTAGATGGATGTCTATAATATAACCTCCATTTTATTGACAAGAACAATGATTGTAAACTTTCTCCGTTATTCGTGTTTTCTTTTGAATCCTAATAACCTCCTTGTAAATGTAGATGTTGTGTTTCACTCGGAAATGATAATTATTTTAACCTCCATGTTGTTGACCGACGATAATAATTGTTGTAAACAACTGTTCAGATAGAGCGCAAACACTTAATCCGTGAAAAAATCAAATCAAAATTGTTAGTGTAGACGCACTTAATCCATGAAACAAATACTAATTTTTAATACTGTGATAATAAAACAATAGAAAGCAAAGAATTTTTTATAAATTAGTACTAATTAGTATTAATTATATGTCATGGATTTAGTGCGTCTACTCTCGTCTACTCTACTAACAAATAGTTCTTATTTAGTGGCTATCACTCAACCAGAACAATCTAAGAAAAGGCAAATACAAAGGAGACAATGCTTCATTACAGCTTTACTTGTCCAAAATAGTCACTAAATAAGAACTATTAGACAGTAAGAAATAGATTTTATTTCACGTATTAAGTGCTTGCGCTCTAGAATAAATCCATGAACCTAACTTATCACTTCTGACAACCTTCTAAAACTGGGTGTACAGTACATACATCTAACGTAAATTGTTGTGTTCAAACAAGAAAGCAAAGAGATGTGAAGAAATGATATTTTCTGTGTTGTGTGTGCTCAGCACTGCTGAATTTTTGACAACCCTTATATTATAAGCAAAAAGATAACTTAGTGAAATATTTTTAGTTAGTAATTATATTCCAATAAAATGTATGTTTAAATTTCAAAAGTTAATAATGTGTATTCTATTTGTTGAAGTGTTTATGCAGAATCAAAATACTGGTTTGATTCGAATTGTTTTTTGTTTTAACTATTCTTGTAGTTTTATTGATTGATTAAAATTAAGATACATTCGTAGGAGAAAAGATAAGTACCAGTTAACCATAGCGATGCTCGGTTTTGATTCTCTAAAAGTGGGTCTTAGTTATGAGAGAAATTTAAATGGACGCTAACGCGAGTAAACTAGTATAGGCTTTAAAGGCCCAGTATCGACCGGGATGCTTTGCGGCCGTTTGTTTTTGTTTTGAAATAGCGTTATTGTTAAATGGCGCTCTCTAATTGGCCAAATACCGCGTGATGAGTTCAAAGTCCATGGCCGCACGGAGAGACGAAAAATATCACATATCAACAAACATGGAAGTGGCGAACTCTTTCGACGAATCTTTGAGCTTTTGAGTGTTTCTGAATGTCCTTAAATGCATCCCTGAGAAGAAAGCTATTGTGTAATAGTATGCGGTGAATATAATAAAGGATTGGGCATGGTATGTTATGTGTATTTCTGTTGTATTATCAAAGTAACGATATTGATCAACTCAGTTTGTCCGCTTTGTTATTATTAGACAATCGTTGTAGTAAAAATACGTTTAAGAACGTTGAGCTCCAAATATAAAGTTAATAAGTATTTTTAATGTCCATAGTATATTATCGTCTCGTCTGAGCGGCTCTATGGCATATTTTTACTGCTAGTCCGTGGATCGGAATGAGATGCCTGTGAAGCGGCCGAGTTGATTGTAATCTACTCGAACATCAAAGCTTGTTATTTACATCTATTTACGGAAAATATACAAAATATTGCGGCACAGATGTTGTAAAATACATAGAGAACTTAAATACAGTGAAATATTTTGAAATATTAGCAGGATTAGTTAGGATTATTTGGATTGAGAATGCATTATGAACTTTGATAATTTCGTGATACACGAAATTAGGTCGAGGCGCGCAAAGCATCCCGGTCGATACTGGGCCTTTAACACCGTTAAAAATGTTAACTTAACTTTTATGACGTTTCGAGCTTTAGACCTTCGTCGGAGTAAAGCGGTGGTCAAAAGGCTATGATAGTTGAAGGCTTCTCAACTATCATTCGCGCGGTCAATCGGCAAAAACTATCATGTGAAATTTGAACATGTTCAAACTCTATGATAGTCAATGATAGTCGATGATAGTTGGTGGTCAAACGCACATGATAGTTGGAACTGTCAACCGTATCATGAACTATCATTGCCGTTTGACCGGGGCTTAAAAGAATGCGAAACTTGCTAAGTTCTATTTTCGGTCAATGACATCGTATAGGCGCGTGGATTTTTCTGCATTCCAAAGCTCGTTAAATAAGACCTCGTCTACACGGATCCGGATACTTTTGAAACCGCATACTTTTTGATGCGAATCGGCCTATCGTCCACACGAATTCATTGAATTGCATACTTTTACTTGAATCCTCCGGATACGCGGATTCGTGTGGACGCAAATATTTCTATGCGGTTTCAGCCGGATTCGTGTAGACGAGGCCTAAATGCTATACTTTCTATTGCAAATTCAATGCAAAACCAACGGCATCTATACAATCATATTACAATCGTAGTTGCATGCACCTGTACTATAAAACTACAGGTGGTTTCTCTTCGTATCCCACGCACCCTTAAACCAGCCATCCGGTCTTGTGCATCCAGCCAACCGTTCGTCAAGCATGCAAAGAAAACAAGCCAGAATTTCTTGATATTTCTAGATTCACACTCCACAAAAATGGTGCATATTGATTAACTGAAGTTTCTGACGCTGGTTTGTCAGGTTGAAAACACCCAGATGGTACTATTTTGTTTAGTTGGTTGAGAACTTTCCTTTCTGTAAACTTAATATATTTTTAAGCTATTACTTGAAACAATGACGATACCTGACCTGTTTTTGCTGTCTATTTATCTTTAAAAGATATTTCAAATGATCTATTTTATCTTTTTGAGAAGGCGAGAAGAGAGGGGGCAGTGGACGATTGAGGAAAAGATTACTGGAGCATGAGTTACTCGTGCGCGCAATGAGGCATAATAATAGAGTACAAACATATAATTACAAATTACCAAATAGTACAACAAAATATTGCTAAATTAAACAATAGAAAACAATAGAATTAGCAGAAAATTGCACTAGTAGTATTACTAATGTTTAAAAGATATACTGTTTGCACATATGTACACTATATCTATTTGTACACTATCAAATTAAGATACATTCGTAGGAGTATCTAAAAAGATAAGTACCAGTTAACCATAGCGATGCTCGGTTTTGATTCTCTAAAAGTGGGTCTTAGTTATGAGAGAAATTTAAATGGACTCTAGCACGAGTAAACTAGTATAGGCTGCGTCGGTATTTGAAACAATAGGTAATAAATGAAATTTGAAACACCGTTAAAAATGTTAACTTAACTTTTATGACGTTTCGAGCTTTAGACCTTCGTTGGAGTAAAGCGGTGGTCAAACGGCTATGATAGTTGAAGGCTTCTCAACTATCATCAACTATCATTCGCGCGGTGAAACGGCAAAAACTAACATGTGAACATGTTCAAACTTTATGATAGTCCATGATAGTCGATGATAGTTGGAACTATCATCAAGCTATCATGAACTACCATTGCCGTTTGACCGGGGCTTAAAAGAGTGCGCAACTTGCTAAATTCTATTTTCGGTCAATGACATCGTATAGGCGCGTGGATTTTTCTGCATTCCAAAGCTCGTTCAATAAATGCTATACTTTCTATAGCTATTGCAAATTCAATACAAAACCAACGGCATCTATACAATCATATATTACAATCGTAGTTATATGCACCTGTATTATAAAACTACAGGTGGTTTCCCTTCGTATCCCACGCACCCTTAAACCAGCCATCCGGTCTTGTGCATCCAGCCAATCGTTCGTCAAACATGCAAAGAAAACAAGCCAGAATTTCTTGATATTTCTAGATTCACTCCACAAAAATGGTGCATATATATTAACTGAAGTTTCTGACGCTGGTTTGTCAGGTTTAAAACAGGTCTTTACCGGTTAAACAGGTTATTTGGCGCTCTTATTGGATAATAAGAACTTCTTTGTCGAGTCTGCAGTAGGTGAAGTAGAGCCATTTAGCTGAAGCTAAAGCTGATTATTAAATACGTATTATATACAACTGTACTGCTCATTTTGACCTGCAAATGGTCAGGCGACGATCATCGATCATCATCCCTGATTGCTATCTTCGACGCAAACTCTTTTGACGGAAGATAGATTGTACTATTTTGTTTAGTTGGTTGAGAACTTTCCTTTCTGTAAACTTAATTTATTTTTAAGCTATTACTTGAAACAATGACGACACCTGACCTGGTTTTGCTGTCTATTTATCTTTAAAAGATATTTCAACTTATCTATTTTATCTTTTTGAGAAGGCGAGAAGAGAGGGCAGTGGACGATTGATCGGAAAAGATTACTGAAGCATGAGTTACTCGTGCGCGCAATGAGGCATAATGAGTACAAACATATCATTACAAATTACCAAATATGCAACAAAATATTGCTAAATTAAATAATAGAAAACAATAGAATTAGCAGAAAATTGCACTAAATATTATTACTAATGTTTAAAAGATATATGGTTTGCACATATGTACACTATATCTACGAGTAGATAGCGGAATATATTACGCCCCTGATGTGACGTAAATAACACTCTATAAATAGCGTCCAAGTGCAGTAACCATAACTGAACAATCACATTCCTTACGATAATTTACATGCTAAAACCCTTCTATCTTTTATCTCTTTGAGCTAGTCAATGATTCTATTTCTTAAGCCCGTTGCTTGACGTTTTCATTGTTTTTGATTAATCACAATCGTTCGAGGTTTGACTACGTCAATCAGCTAACACACCTGCTAATCCTGGGTTAACTCTTGATAAAACCATAAGGAGTTAATCCAAGATTAGTGCTAATCAAGCTTTCAATAACAACATGGGTCCAGATAGTAGAGATTCTAGAGCAGGTACCATTGATTGTGACGTAAACTCGAACTTAATCCTAGAAGGAATAAAAACAGGCCGTTCCAAAAAAAGCAAGATTGCATAATTGTATCGAGAAACATTCCAATCAAAAATATTGGAATCTATTGGATCGGGAATTACCCAAATCCCACTCACCACATATATAAATATCGTACTGATCGATATAGACAATATGATATGAGATAATATCGTTTAGTGCACGTACAACATTGAGTGAGTGAGTGGGCTGTGTGTGGGTGGATGGCTTGAAGTGTAAGGGAATCCCCCTGGTGAAAAGCTGTCCTGTTTTCAAACATGTACATTACATCAGCTTGTGCAATTTGTCATTAAAATTTATTTAAAGAATTATATAAATATTAATAAAATTTTGCTATTATAAGCTATATAAAACTTTTATGAGCTATTACAAGTATTAAAAGCTATGTAAGCTAGAGTGGTTTTCATTAACCCGTGAAACAAAGTGTAATAGGGAAAGAGTAATAAAGTGTATTACTGTGTAATAGTGCTAGCTATATATTGAACGAATGATTATAAAACACAAAGTGAAAGAGTAATAAAGTGAAATATAGCATATTACGCTAAAGTGTGCACGTGTTTCACGGGATAATGAAAACCACTCTATTATAAGTAATAAAAACTATGTAAGCTACTATAAGTAATATACTTTATGTAAGCTATTATAAGTTATATAAGTTATGTATAGCTATTGATTATAACTGGTTATATTAGCTTATGCTAAACAAGGAAGAGCTCGAAATTGCAGTGTTTGCAATTGTACCAAAATGGATTTTCCGCGGCATGCACGTGTTGTTTGACCACAACTCCTACGCATCCAGCTATTTTTCCTTCATTTAACCACAACATATTTTCTAAATTTGATAATATTAATAAATATAATAATAATGATTTTAAAATTAACAATACTGAATAATTAATAATTTGAATTTCTATATTTTCCCGATATTTCCCTATATATTTTTTAGTTTGCGCGGCTGAAACGTCGAAGTGTGCATACATATGTTGGCCATGCACCTGGAGATATATTTTTTTAACATTTATGTATTCACAGGTGTTGAAGGCGTTCAGCAATTTAAATCGTATTTTTTTATCTTCTAGCAAAATGAAGAAGGTACGAAAATACGCTCGTTCATTGCATGTTGATGCATGTATTTTAAAAATCAATGTTCTAATCTGAAAGCTACAGCCTGCAAAGGATATCGGTATTTCTTCTCTTTTTATCAGCTAATCATAGTTGGATGAATGTGTTTGCGTTATATGACCATAACAAGTTGTTGCAGTGGTAGATCACGAAACAAATATTTCTTGAAAAAACGTTTTATCAAGTTAAAGGATAGGATAGTGTAATCTAACTTGAGCTGAATAAAACATTTTCGTTTTCATTCACAGCTGTTTAAAAAAGAAAAATATTTCAATAACGTCACAAATATATTCTTTACCATGCACATGTTCAATGTAGCTGTAGCTAAAAATACTTGAGAGACTGAGCGATGTAACTAAGCATATTATCATTTCAAGACCGCAATTCAATTATGGTTTGAATAAAATGGTCCCTCTATAGATTAAAATGTTGCAACATCATTAAGGCTGTCTCACGTCTACTTCTGAAGTCATCTGCATTTTATGGACGAATCTGGAAAATTTGAAAATAGATATATTTATTAAAAATTGACTAGTTTAAAATAAGTTAATGTAGTATAATTTCACAACACAGGAAATCGAATCTAAAAAAGGCTTGGCAGTAACGAGCCGCATCTTTTATTAATTACAAGAGAATTTGTAATGATAATAAAATTAATAGATCATCGAGTTCCTGTCCGACTCCACCCAACTACTGCTATAAAAAAGCTTTTTGGCGTTGGATCAAAGCATATCAACCTAGTTTTCACTCTGCGAATAAGTAAAAAAACAAACAAACGTCGAAAAACAAGTTTGGAAAGCAGGACGAGAAAATGAATGTTGCACGGGTAAGTTCTCAATGCAAACTCACAAATACTCTCAGTTTTACTTGTTCTAGTTGATAACTATCACTGATATTTTTGTTATGTTATTGTCACAATTACTTCAGTTAACAGCTTGTTTATTCCTTTCAGATTCTTAGTTACTACATCTGTATTTTACTTCAAGTACAACTGATGTTATTCTGTAGACAAATCTCTGGTCAGCCAATTAAAAAAATAGCCATACTAAAGATAAAACCCAAAGTATCTGTACCGTACTTCCCTATCAGCAAGAAACTAAAGCTTATTACAAAGACTGGACGTTTCGTCAGTGTAGAACAGAATGGAAATGTTGCTGCAGTTAACAACTGTCGACTCAATAGTAGTAAGTGCACTTTAACATTTTAGAATGTTTTATGAATTGTTATTTAGATCTTTAAAATAATTATTTGATCCTACTGCGGAATAATAACTAAAAATAAAGGTGGAAAAACAGGAAAGACGGAAAATGTGTAATAATAAAAGCTTTATTTTGCTTATTTTTTCAAATGTGAACTATATACCCTGTATACATATTTAAGATCAATGATTATTTATGACACCAATATTTGAAGAATATTTAGAAAAAGATGATTAATGCAGTTATTTAATTGTTTAAAGATTCATGAAGGAACTCGATGTAAAACTGAGTTCACGGTATTGAATGTACACAAATTATATAAGTTTTTTTTTCCCGAGAACGTACATTGTTATATAGTTTTGCACTTGTTTGCTAGTTACATTATTTTGATATATCTACGTAATTTCCTTTCCGGAAATTCGTGCCTTTTGTTCTTACTTCAAACAGTTATTACCGTTATGGATTTGTATATTTTTTTATGTTTTTATTTGTCTGTTTATATAAATCTTTTATTACGCATTACATGAAGATACAATATTGTAATATTTTAAAGAAGCTATATTTAAACTGTACTAATCTTCAAAACAAATTAGAAAAAGATACATCAAAATGGAAGGTCTAGTAGCCATGCATGACAAATATATTCAAGTGTGTACAAAATGCATACTTGTGCGCCAAAAAAATCACGAGATTTATATTTAGTGTACATTCAAGTATACTTTTTATGTTTTACTCTTGTTTGGAAGCTAAGTACTCTGCTTTTAAGAGACGTAAAAAAAAAGAATAAGAATTAACCATAACTGGCATGAATGCGAGGTTTTCCTTGGTTAGATGACGCATGGCATCTACAGGGTGCTTCTGCTAAAAATAGCAATTCATGCATACATAATAAAAAAGAAATTAAGACGATCGACGTGAATCTTGAATGGTACGTAAATGCACTACATTATTTAAACTAACGACAGTTTAAGCATCTTAATTGCAGCCTGTGTGGTGCTAATTGTAAGGCCCGGCCACAACGTGCTATTAAAAAACCTATATATAGCTAATTCGTTTAGCTTTGACGCTGAAAAAAGCCTAACGATTTGGTAATTTGTTTTAGTAAAACACATTTGATTATAGCCTGATTTTCAGACCGCCATGGGTGCTACGCTATCACTTCCCGTCTAGGCTAATTTGATTCTCCATGAATCTTATTTTATACCAACCAACAAGAAAATATTAGCTTTAATAGTATTTTATTTATTTAAATAGTTTGTTTGTTTGAAGTTATATCTGTTATTTGTATCAAGCGTATTATTAATCATCATTGCCATGATTGTTATATTGCAATTGTCACCATTTTAACGTCATCATCATCATAACCAAATATATATTTTAACATAATTGGGATTTGTCGTCCTGTAATTTTCACCTGGCCTTTAAAATATTGTTGTGTAATATTATGTTATGACGAATTCTATTAAACTAAACATTTCCTGATAATCATCAATACGTTTATTCATATCATCATGATAAATATCACCATCTTGATCATCATCATCATCATCATCATCAACATCAACATTTACCTATCATCATTTCCATTACCTATCATTATCATTGCTAAAACTGCCATTGATAATTTATTGATCAAAAACATTTAATTTATTATCCGAGTGACAAATTCAAATTACATTATCATGTTTCTTCCAAGATTATTGTATTAATTTACTAATAATCGATTTGTGTGGTTTTTTTTTACAGCTATCCTTGAGAAATCCACAGCTGGTAAATATCTAGTTAGGTTTAAAGGTGTACAATCAGGACGTTATATAGCCATGGGCAGTAATGGAAAAATCTACTCTACGGTAAGCTAGACCCTGACCATTCAAGCCACTACATCACTGTTTGCAGAATTATCGTTATCATTATCGTTATCGTTATCGTTATCGTTATCGTTATCGTTATCGTTATCGTTATCGTTATCGTTATCGTTATCGTTATCGTTATCGTTATCGTTATCGTTATCGTTATCGTTATCGTTATCGTTATCGTTATCGTTATCGTTATCGTTATCGTTATCGTTATCGTTATCGTTATCGTTATCGTTATCGTTATCGTTATCGTTATCGTTATCGTTATCGTTATCGTTATCGTTATCGTTATCGTTATCGTTATCGTTATCGTTATCGTTATCGTTATCGTTATCGTTATCGTTATCGTTATCGTTATCGTTATCATTATCGTTATCATTATTGTAATCGTTAAGATTCATGATCACATAAATAACAACTAAATGTTTTGTTCTTGTAGAAAACAGCAAACGACGATACAGTTTTTAGATCTTTTCATATGGCCGACGGTTGGTTCAACTACGCTTCTAACAAATATTACATGTACACTTATTTTGATTCCTTCTTCGCTTTTAATGATGCTGGCAAAGCAAAAAAGGCCCAGAAAACAAGACGAACACACAGGTCAACTAACTTTCTGGAACTGAAACCCAGTGCTTGTTCGTGAAGTGCTCTACCATTATCACTCAGTCTTTAGATCAAGAATGGCGGGAAACTGGACATAAAAAACTGTAACACGATAATCATAAAAATAATAATAATCTTTATTACTCAGGCTACCCCGCATGGGAGCCTGAGGTTAGCTTTACCTATTCTATCTATGGGTCTATCGTTGTGTCGAGATTACACATGACGTAATGCCACAGGTAAACCACCTATCAATTACTACTCTATGGCGTAGCCTGAGTAAACGCACTAAGTGCGTCTAGTTACTTAAATAGCGCATATACCTATGTGTGTATACTCAAATGCGCATAATACGATATTAAATAACCAATTAACGGCATTTATTCTGCTATATAACATTATATAATTGATATTTTGATATTAGATCCATGCTAGAGTTAGAATCGCAATCGTAACTATATATTTTTCTTTTTGTCGTTATGATTAAGAACAGCAAATAGAACAATTATTAGTTTCCAAAGGAGAGAAAACATAGCACAAGTTTTTTAAGATAATACAGTACAATAAGCAACGACGTCATCATCAACAACAACGCAACGGCATCATCAGCAACAACTTAACAACAACAATAACAGCCACATCAACAACAGCCACAAGAACCACAGCAATGACAACAACAACAGCAATAAAACTAATAACAACAGCAATAACAACAACAACTACAACAACAACAACAGCAGCAATAACAACAATAGCACTAGCACTCATAGCAACAACAGCAATAACAACAACAGCAATAACAACAACAACAACAACAACAACAACAACAACAACAGCAACAACAGAATAACAATAACGGCAATAATTTAACAACAGCAATAGCAACAACATCGATCAATAATAATAATCACTCGATAACATCAACACAATAACATCGTTCGTACTGTTCTTAGACTCTAAATTAAGGCTTAAAAATATATAAAGAAATATTAAACCCAATTAAGGTATGAATTAAGTAAAAGTATCCAATATTGTATCAATATGTAAGCGTTTTCATGTAATACATGTATGGTAGCCATTAAATGGATTAATAAAATAAAACTTTTTAACGGTTAAAGACTAGTTTCAAGTTCTTTATGTTTTAACCTCCTTCTGTTAGGTCCTGTTACACTGTGCAATCGTCTCAGCAACTTGTCTCGCAATGCTTGAAAATGCAGTTGCTCAGTTCCGTTGCGAAAATTAGAACTGAACTCTAAACGACATTGAGAAAAATTGCACCGTTTAACAGTCAGTTCCTTTATATATAGCGATCAAATCATTGTTAAGTATAGTTTGTTAACCACGGGCTGTACCAAATACAGCCCCAAGGGCGGATCCAGGATTTTCCAAAAGGGGGGGTCCCAGGGGAAAATAAAATTGGGTTGGCATAGGATTCCCGGGCGCATTTTACCACAGGAAGCCCAATTCCGTCAAGAAAAATATTTGAAAAAATATTTGAACTTAAATTTGACAGGGGATCCTCTCAACTCAGCTGGATCTGTCACTTTGGTGGGAAGTTAGACCACCCCCCCTTAAAATACCCATTTTGCCTCGAAAATCAGCCAAATTATAGCTTATTTTTAATGAAACAGAAAACCTTTACTATTGACGACAATGATATAACATGTTTCCCTATAAAGTACAGATGTCAGTAAGTGTCACCAAACAAGGAGGTACATTTTTCTTTTAAGCCGTTTCCATGGCAACAATTTGTTTCAGAGCAAAAATTGCCAATTTTGAAATTACTGTAATATCTCTAGGTTTAAAAATAAATATCTCAAAAGTCCACCATGAAAATGTCAAAAATGGCCAATAGTCAACTCAATCTATGTCTTAAATTACCCAAACAAGAAGAAAATCTGCGGGCACTTGTTAACCTTAACTTATATGACGGGTTTGCTCAACCCTACTATGTCAATATCACAAAATTCGAGAACATTCATGCCCGCAAAAAAACTGGTTGACATCCTCCCAATAGCATTAAATTGGCTTCTAATAACCAGGTTGAGTCTATATTATGCTCAATGTATCTTAATTTCAAGGATAATAAAAATTGTAAATGTCAAGTCAAAGGGGAAATATACTAAGTGATACGTTTTCGTCATGAAAAAAACACAACTCACTAAGTAGCTTATATCTCGCAAGTCGGGCGCGATAAACTTTCAATCTTTATTGCAATCTACTAAGCTAAGGTTGTTTAAGTTAGGGTCATACAAACATTTTGCGCTTTTTATCTACTTTCTTTACATCAACCTCAAACTTTTTGTGATTTTTACTAATTAGATGCATGACATATATGCAAATTAGGCTGTGCAAAAATTTAACTATTAAAACATTATTATTTCCTTCAACTTTATTGTATTATCTCACTAAACTAAATACAATCTTGGTTTTGATTTCAAACCTCTCAAAACTAAATAAAACCCAGCTGAAGACAACTTTGGTGAAGTAGATGTACTGTTTTGAAATTGATGCAAATTACTTGTAAATTATGCAAACTTGATTGCCTTTCATTCTAATGATATGATCAGTGTAAATCGTGTGGTTCTACACTGAATTGTTCGACGCTATAACTTACAAAAACCAGAAAGGTAAATACAATCCAGTTAGCTGAAGCAAATAGCTTGTATTTTGGATTTATATCGTTCAGAAGTTCTTTGTATTATTAAAAGAGCACATGATAGGATAATTAATATTCAGTCGTATAGATCATAAGATTTCATTCTAATATCATAGCTTGTTATATTAATAGCTTTTGTCAGGAGCCCATTGCCTGCTTTTGTACCATGATTATAATATATCAAGAAAATCAAATCATTGGCGTCGGCTTGTACCTTGCTTAGTTATCGACAATAAACCGCAGTGAGACCATTAAATCTTACAATGATCTCTTGTCGACTGATCTAGACTGCAAGCAAGTAACAATGTTTCAGCTATAGCAAAGCGTCTTAGAAACTGGATAATTCTGACAGGTTAATTTTGTATACACTTCACTGTTTCAATGTAATACTTCTATGTACTTTTGGAGCTCGGGATGTCATTCTATTCGAATTATTAAACGCCGAATATATCATATACTACAATTGGTCATAGACATCGTATGGTCTTTCGTCAAGATATCCTAGTAGAGATAGGAAATACCGTTTACAGAATGCACAAGAAATACAACTGATGCACTTTCAGAATTTGAAAGTTTTGAGAGAACAAGTATATCAGAGAGTGGTCTTGTTCTGTTAAGATTTGGGGGTTTTGGAAATGGTTCGAATATATAGAATGACTGTCCAAAGCACAGAGAAGTACTCTGCGTCTACTGGCGACCAGTCTATCATTGTCAATATCCTTTGCACAAATTGTGCGAGCCTTATAAATGGGATAGAGGAGTTCACAGATAACTAGAGAGATCAAAGACCAGTAGCATGTTTTAGTAAAAAATGTTTTAAGACGATAGTTATACCCTTATATTTTGAAATTATTTAAAATAATCAGAAAACAAAGTAAACATATCACTGAATAATATGTGACTTTGATGTAAAATGAAATCTACAAGACGCGACAAGTGCTGATATTATGTGAGCATAGGAGACGTTATCTGTTAACCGACAATTAACAGTGAATATTTTTCTACATTTCACTAGCACCAGCAGCAGTGAGATATTCTATCAAAGAATTAAAACAAAGTTAAGTTCGTATTTTTTTTTACCGCAATCCATACTGAAAAAACATTGAGCAGGTTTAAATGGATTGTGTCATCACCCCTCCCCTTCGATTTCGAAACCATTGAGTCCCGTAATTTGCGTTACATGAACACACTGAAATAATACATTTAAGATATTCAGCTACAAGTAAGTTTTTTATCGACTTTATCATATTCCTGATTACAATGGTACAAAAGCTTTCAACAAGTTATCATATCAAAACGAAGTCTTATATGACTACGACTGAATATCATCATGTCATGCTGTCTGACAAAGGAATTCTTCACGATATAAACCCAAAACACAAGCAATTTGCTTCAGCTAACTGGATTTTACTTACCTTCTGATTTTACTAAGTTATCCCGTCGAACAACCCAGCTTACAACACGATTTAAAATTATTACTAGCCGTTTCTATCAAAAGTGAAATGCTGCGAGCTGTTTACATAATATTCCATAGGCGCAGCAGCCAAATCTTGGCCATAACTCGTTCGTATAGTCGACTTTCAACAAAGGAGAAGGGTCTTTATTTACGTTCACTAATAGTCAATACCACTGTTTACCTGATTATTTTGTGCAAAATTTAATAAACAAATGTAAGAATTATAACTCAATTTTCCTATTCACTAACTCAGACTGCGACAGATAGTAAAGGACAACATCTCTGTATCAGGGATGATTCTACTTGCAAGACTCATCCAGATAAAGTCAATTTCCTTCGGTAATAAAGATCTGATCTACGGTGGCCAAAGTTTCATTGACAAACTCTGAGCACATAACAGCGCTGAAAAACTCGTAAAAGAACATTGTCTTTTTTCGCTAGAAATGTCACTAAAAGTCGTTCGTGACCTTGATCAATACTTCCAGCAATAAATAAGTTTGATTTTGAGATTATTACAGTGCGAAAAACTCGGATAATTTGATGAAACTATTCCGTGGAACGATCTGTTTACACAATATTCCACAGGCAGCCCAATCCTGGCTATTAGGTGGATATGTAGGCATTATGTTCAATAACTTGTCGAAAAGCTGACTTTTTATCTTCCTATTTTCAAGAATGTACGAAATTGTATGTTTTTAGTTTATTACATGTAGTTAGCGCTCGTGGATCTCGAATGTGATATGTTTATGTAATCAGTTTAAAATCACACTGATAAGTGTCAATAACTCACTCGAGAAGCCAACTTATTAATTATATTATCTTCCTAGCTATATTCAAGAATGTACAAAGTTGTATGTTTTTAGTAATATTAACTTACATGTGATTAGCGCTCGTGGATTAGCGTGATCAAATCTCGAATGCGATCGAATATGTTAACGTAATCAGTTTGGAATCACACTGAAATTCCATATTGCAAGCGTTGCTGTGTGACTGGCCATAACTCGTTCGAGAAGTTGACTTATTTATATCTTCTTCGGCTTAGGAATTTCCCACAGAATAGTCTCTGGTCTCTAGTATATAAATTAGGTACTTTAATGGCGAAAGTTGCTGACCTAACGTATTACATGTTCGGAAATCATCGCCAGCCGGTCCAAAAATCGAGATGTTTCTCACTATATATAGCCCAGGAACGCTCGTCCACAAGTACAAAGGGATACCGTCGAAATTAGTGTCGCTACTCGCTTCGCTCGCAGCAAAAATGAAAGGTAAATAAAGCAGTCAAAGCATGACGAATTAAGTGCTTATAAACAAGTCGTACCTATTATCGCGCACATTATCATGCTATTCGTAAAAAAATATATATATATCTTCTAAAAACTGTTTCAAAATTAATTAAAACAATAATTGCTGCTTATTCTGTTGCAACTAACTCTTTTGTTCCATATTTTCAATCGCGTTTTACGCAGAACAGAAGATATATATTATTTTCTACGAAAAGTACGATAATAGGATGTGCGCGATAATAGGTACGACTACATTCCATATGTCGTCACAGAAACATCTGCTTTGAATAAATTTTAATATCCTTGAAATTAAGATACATTAAGCACAATAAAGACTCAACCTGGTTATTAGAAGCCAATTTAATGCTATTGGGAGGATTTCAACCAGTTTTTTTGCGGGCATGAATGTTCTCGAATTTTGTGATATTGACATAGTAGGGTTGAGCAAACCCGTCATATAAGTTAAGGTTAACAAGTGCCCGCAGATTTTCTTCTTGTTTGGGTAATTTAAGACATAGATTGAGTTGACTATTGGCCATTTTTGACATTTTCATGGTGGACTTTTGAGATATTAATTTTTAAACCTAGAGATATAATTACAGTAAGTTCAAAATTGGCAATTTTTGCTCCGAAACAAATTGTTGCCATGGAAACGGCTTAAAAGAAAAATGTACCTCCGTGCTTGGAAACACTTTCTGGCATCTGTACTTCATAGGGAAACAAGTTTTACATCATTGTCATCAATATTAAAGGTTTTCTGTTTCATTAAAAATTAGCTATATTTTTGCTGATTTTCGAGGCAAAATGGGTATTTTAAGGGGGGTTGGTCTAACTTCGATCCCCCCAAAGTGACAGATCCAGCTGAGTTTCTGGGATAACAAATAACTTACTAGGACCTACAACTGTACCAAGTTTGAGCAAAAACGGTGAACCCCCATGTAGCACCTACTGCCTGGTCCTATCACGGACACACTCTTAAAAGCCTGATCTGCGAAATCGCCCGCCGATCACCTCTACCACTTGGACAAGGGTGATCGGCGCAAGAAATCAGAGAATTATTGAAGAAAGATATATTTAATCATCGGTAAGTATGTTTTCAATTACCCTCATATCTCTGTATATGTCTATTACCCTCATATCTCTGTATATGTCTAGTTATATGTTTTAAACTACCTTTCTAAGACAAACTTCTTTAATTTTCTTCTTTCAAATAAATCTGACTCCACACTTGCCTCAACCTATTAGGATGTCTGGCTTGTTTAACTCACGTTATTCCAGATATCCTTCACCTGTCTTGTTCTCAGATAAACTTTACCACATAAACAAAATTTTCTCTCATAAATCACAACATATAGAATATATATACTTTCTACTTATGATATAGTTTTCCTTGTATATTTTATGAATAATCACTTATTATTATTTATTCACTAATTAATATTACATTATATAGTATTTAGTAGTATATTGTATATAATTATATATGTTTATGTCAATCTTGTAAATATCATATCATGGTGAAAAAAATAAATGAATCTTGAATCTTGAATCTATCTCTGCGGGGACAACTAGACTGGCTGCGATGCATGCACGGAACTTTGCGTGCCGGCTATAAACGTCCCAGAAAAGCACTTGATGATCACGCAGCAAAGTACATGTCTTTTTGAAGGGAAAGACTTCAAAGCAACAAACATGAATTAATTCTGATCCAAGCACTATATACAAAAGTAATAAACAAGACAATATTTACTTAAAAACTTTAAAAATGAGTGGGTCTGGTATCCTTTGTCAGGGATCAAACTTCATCACCCATCTGGTTGCAGCTAAAAGATTTATGACGTCATTATTCCGGTGTTGCACTGCTCCGCCGTAACATTTTATTTTTAATTTGGAATGTTTGTTATTGTAACAAAATATATTTGCCAGTTTAACATATACGTACTCCAACATTAACTCCAGCTCATAGCGGTATATGTCATTGATAATTTTACATTCATACACAGAGGAGGGTCCTGAAGGGGTAAAATGGGAGCTGTGATTGGCCTTATTTTTTACTGGGTAATGGGCTCCTGGATTTACAAATAAAAGAACAATAGAAAAAGGGAATGGGATTGAAAACTTGAGCAAAACTGATGGGATTATGTGATTTTAGACTGGGATTTGGTCCAAATAGAAACTGGGAAGTGGGACTCGGTCCCCCCCCCCCCCCCCCCCCCCCCCCTCCCCCCCCAAAAAAATTGTAATATTCTTCAGATAAAGTTGTCAGAAACCGATCCACTTTGATGCTAAGTGTCACCTTGTAAAAACAAACTCTGATTGGCTGATCTACCAAAAATATCAAAACAAATCAGGGTGATCAAATCTGATAACAATCCGGACTGATGGGGAGAGGGTACGGTAAAAGAAGAATCCGTCGAGGAACGCCTGATCAAAACCCTATTTATTTAGCGATGACACTCGTGACTTTCTTGTGACTTGTGTTGTTTCGTTCTTGCAGCCATGCAGAATCTTTGCTTCTGCGGATTTTTTGTATTCATCTTTGTTTCTGGGTGCCTGGGGTTTGAATGTGCTAAAAAAGGCGCTGGGAGAAACTCAGAAAAGCTGAATATTCACATAGTGGCTCACACTCACGATGATGTCGGATGGCTCAAGACAGTTGATGAATATTATTACGGTGCGAATAACTCCATACAACATGCTGGCGTTCAGTATATTTTAGATTCAGTTATTCCAGCTTTAGATGCTGATCCTAGTAAGAGATTCATCTACGTAGAAATTGCGTTCTTTAAGCGATGGTGGGATCAGCAAGACGTCAGCATGAAAGAAACTGTTAAAAAACTTGTACTACAGAAACGACTCGAGTTTATCAATGGAGGTTGGTGCATGAACGACGAAGCATCAACGCATTATAATGCAATCGTAGACCAAATGACTGTTGGATTAAAGTTTATTCAAGAAACATTTGGTGATGACGCCCGTCCTAGAATTGCCTGGCATATTGATCCGTTTGGTCACTCGAACGAGCAAGCTTCGTTGTTCGCACAAATGTCATTTGATGGTTTCTTTTTTGGGCGCATTGACTATGCTGATAAGCACCTTAGACTCAAACAACAACGAATGGAGATGGTTTGGCGTGGAAGTAAAAGCGGAAATCTTGGTAAAAGTAGTGACATTTTCACTGGTGTTTTGTACAATGGCTATAATCCACCACCAGGCTTTTGTTTTGACCAGTTCTGCCATGACCCACCAATGATGGCAGATCCTAATCTACAAGACATGAATGTCAAACAAAAAACTGAACAGTTTATCAAGTATACCTGTGAGCAAGCTAAACATTACAAAAGCAACAATATTATGTTAACAATGGGATCTGATTTCATGTATGAGAATGCAAATCTGTGGTTCAAGAATTTGGATATTTTAATGAAGAATGTCAATCAGGTAAATTAAAATAGACATGATCTTCACTTTATTGTTATTATATGTACATTGTATTTGATTTTGTACCTGTTGTTTGATACTTGAGATTGACTGGTTTAATAACAAGAACCATAACCTTACATTGTTTTCAAATTATTACAGTTGAAATAATTATAATATTGCTATTGTTATGATGAGTTTTTTTGAAAAGTTAAGGTTTTGTGTTTTTCAATATTTTTAATAAAATAACCATTATATAACGCGCGCTTTCAGCTCGTGATTCAAAATCTTTCTTGTGTTCTCCCAACAATCCCGCGTGTTTCTAACAGAGAATAGAAACACAGAAAATATCTTCTAATGCTTAAGTATAATTGTTATAAAATCATAAATTGACAATGTCCTGACTTTTTTAATATACTCTAGCTATACTTTCACATAACCTTCTGTTTTTTTTTTAAAGGGGGGGGGGGGGGGGGGGGAGAGATATTGTAACAAATTTGTTTGATTCAGGTAACCACCCAAAAACAGAAGGCATTAAGGTTATTGTGAAAGTAAAGAATTGTGGGAAATTGCAAATTCTTTTTTTTGTTGACATTTTCGAATATTAAAATTGTCTAACTTAATTTTCTCAAACATGTTTAATTTTATTTCAATCCAACATTACATTTTTGGTCATTTTGTTAAGAAAAGCAGATTGATTTGATCTATGTTCTTCTATTTATTGAATTAATATTTTTTTCTTTTTCAACAATCTTCATTGATGGTTTGTATTATGTTTTCAGGATAGCAGAGTGCATGCTTTCTACTCCACACCAACAACCTACTTAGACATGGTTCATAGTAGTAACCTGACGTGGGGATTGAAGACTGATGATTTTTTCCCATATGCAGACTGTCCACATTGCTACTGGACTGGTTATTTTACCAGCAGGCCGACACTCAAGAGATATGTCAGATATAATAACAACTTACTGCAGGTACTACATTGATGGTAGTTAATTAACCATGTTGGTGTTAAGAATACTTAAGAGATATGTCAGATATAATAACAACTTACTGCAGGTACATTGATGGTAGTTAATTAACTATGTTGGTGTTATTAAGAATACTTAAGAGATATGTCAGAAATAATAACAATTTACTGCAGGTCAATTAACGGTAGCTAATAAACCATGTTGGTGTTAAGAATACTAAAGATATGAGTCAGAAATAATAACAATTTACTGCAGGTCAATTAACGGTAGCCAATCAACCATGTTGGTGTTAAGAATACTAAAGATATGAGTCAGATATAATAACCATTTACTGCAGGTACATTGATTGAACCGTGTGATAAAGTCATAAGAAATAAATTTCACAATTCCCAATTTTCGGTAGACAATCAAAAAGACGTTCACACAGGATCAGTCAAGTAGCAGTTGAGATATTGTGGTTTGAATAGACAATTTCCAGATAGAAATCACTGCATTTTTGGCTTGGTACTGAGCCGAAAATGCAGTAATTATATATTCAAGTTGCCATATCTCAGCTGCTATTTAACAGATTCTCATCAAATTTGCTTCAATTTCAATAGACAATAAAAAATATTTTATGCTAGTTTTTGTAAAAGAAAGTAAAAAGAAATCTCCCAAAATAGAAAAGCAAACAAACAAAACAAAACATTCTCTGGAAGCATAAAGATGTAATTACTATTTTCAACAAGTTATTAGAATATTTAATACTACTGAAAAAATAGCTGAAACAAAAAAAAAATGTTTTCATTTTTAGATAAGACTAACTGTTTCAAAAGTCTTTTTCATTTCTGATGAGTTTTCTTCTTTGTTTCAGGCCTGCAAGCAACTAGAGGTATTCAATGGGCTTATGCAATCTGGCAATCCATTGTCTGACCTGCTTCGTCGAGCCATGGCTGTTGCACAGCATCATGATGCAGTTAGCGGAACATCCAAACAACATGTCGCTGATGACTATGCAAAACGTCTTGCTATAGGCGCTGCAAGCTGCCAGGTGAATAAACATGCTTTTGTATGAAAAGATTATTTGATTAGTCTATGTTGGATGACTTTCTATAAATAGACGTAAGCAGCTCACGTGTTGTTATGTATGTTTCTAGCCTCCTTCCTTTGTTGACGCAATTGGGATTCCTGTGTTTTTTTCCTCACCACAGGAAGCCTGATTAAAAGAGATATAAGAGATGCCTGCACAGGAGGCTAGTATGTTTCCACCCATTTGAAATCTTTTGGGAGTAAGATTCTTTGTCTTATGTATTACGAACTCACGTGGAAAATATTTGGAAACAAAAATTTTATTCTCAGTGGTTTTCAATTAGGTGGAAACGTACATAGCAACGCGTTAGCCAATTTAATCTATTAAATTATTATTCATATTAGCAGGGAAATTTCATGGTTGGGTTACCTGTGTAGGGAGAGGAGAGAAGAAAAAAGTGGAAGCAGTGTCTCTAAAGGAAATAATTACGAGTCCTAAAAGGAAAACGTTTACGCTTGAAAAATAAAGTTGTTCTCACAGAAGTTAATTTTTGGTTAGAGTAAGCATTAATAATAAAAATATATCACTGTCAGGAAGATTATTAACAACTTTTTTATTACTTTTTATTGATTTTTTAAATTTTTCTTTGTGTTTTGATTTCAGTCTTTGATGAGTAATGTACTTGGAAAGTACTCTGTTTTAAACAAAAAAGGCGAGGCTCCAAAGTTTACCTACTGTGATCTTCTTAACGTAAGCTCATGCGCCTTGACGGAATCAAGCAAGAACTTTGTGGTCACCGTATACAATCCCCTTGCTCGGGACGTCATTACCTATGTTCGTATCCCTGTGGTATCTAGCTCTGTGGCCGTCTATAGCCCGCAAGGAAAACCAATCAAGAGCCAGGTTCTTACAATTTCAAAGAGAACCAAAGAAGTACGAACTCTTCAACATCTGTCAAAGAGTACGTCAAGTTATGAGCTCGTCTTCCAAGTCAAATTGCCTGCTCTTGGATTTGCGTCCTATTTCGTTAATGTCAGCAAAGCAAAGCACATTGCACGCAAGACTTCAGTCTCCAAACCAAAGGCTAAAGATGAGACCTTATCAGTTGCCAACGAATTTGTAAAGTTGGAGTTTTCCAAAGACAGTGGACTTCTAACGGGAATAACAGATTTGCAGTCCAAAGTCTCTACAGCTGTCTCTCAGACGTTTCTTTGGTACAACGGTAGTGTAGGCAATGAAGAAAGCGACCAGCCTTCAGGAGCGTACATCTTCAGACCAAATACATCCAAAGCTTTTGATGTATCAAAAGATGGTAAAGCGACCATTACAATCATGAAAGGACCACTGGTTCAAGAGGTTAGGCAAATCTTTTCTCCATACGTGAGTCAAGTGGTACGTCTATATAACGACGAAAGAAATGCAGAATTTGAATACACTGTAGGTCCTATTCCTATTGACGATCAACTGGGTAAAGAAATAATCTCTCGTTTTGACACTGATATTAAGTCCAACGGCGTCTTCTTCACTGATGCTAATGGAAGAGAAATGCAAGAAAGAAGGCGAAACTTTCGACCGACTTGGAAACTAAACAACACTGAGCCGGTTGCAGAGAACTATTATCCTGTTAATAGTAGAATGTACATTAAAGATAGTGACAAACAGTTTACGGTACTTACTGAAAGATCCCTTGGTGGTGCAAGCATGAAAGATGGCTCTGTTGAGATCATGGTACATCGTCGTCTTCTGGTCGATGATAAACGCGGTGTTGCTGAACCTCTAAGCGAGCCAGGAATTAGCGGTAATGGTCTAATAGCAAGAGGAAAGTTGGTTGTTGTCCTAGCTCCTCCAACTAAATCTGCCGCTATTCACCGTGACCTTGGTGAAAAGATGCTTCTCGAACCCATCCTTGGCTTTACCGAAAATCCTTCCACTATTGAAGCATGGGTAAACAAGCACAACACAGTGTACAGTGGTCTAAAGCGTGAGCTTCCAGCAAATGTTCATCTTTTGACGTTGGAAACTATGGGTGAACGGGCTATTATCCGAGTTGAGCATCAGTTTGAAGCTGGAGAAGATGCAAAGCTCTCTTCCCCTGTAAATATCTCCTTCAATGGCCTCTTTGTTGACTTTGATGTTGTTACAGTTGAAGAGCTGAACCTGTCAGCAAATCAAGCCATGAAAGACAAAAAGCCTATGAACTGGGTGATCAAAACGCTGAAAAAGTTCAAACGAAACCAAAGTGCAGGTAAAACCCGAGAGGCTCTAAAGTCTGCTGATTCTCCAATTGAGTTGAAGCCAATGGAAATCCGTACGTTTGATGTCTCCATAAAGTACCATGCGCGCCTTAGGCTGAATCGACGTTATCCAAAAACTAACTAAAGTATAATGGATGTTACATTATCAAAGAGGGATTTTGCTTGTGAAATAAAATATATAAACTAAACTTAAATTATTGTGATGTTACATATTGTGATTTGTTTCGTTTTTAGCCTGCGTAGCGGCCCGAGAGGGGATTGGGGAGAGGAAGGGGACAGCTATGCAGGCTATTTCGTGTTCATCATGCAGTACTTAAATTGTAAAATATGATCACAAATGTCTCTATGCAGACAGCTTTTATAATGTAAAAGATTGATTCATTTGCGTTGTATTAAAAACTACAATTACGAAAATGAGGGTGAAGCTTTAGTATTAGTATTGTTTGTGGAGTTTGTATAGATAACGACTTGTAGGTTTAAACGTCACTTTTCATGTACCTCCTAACACGTTATTTTCTTACTTGCAACCATTATTACAAGAGGTGTTATTAATTTTGTTGGTGTTTTTTGGTTATTGTTTATTGTAAATAAGTAAAATAGAGAAATAAATAAAAGGGAAAAGATCTGCGGACTCGACTTTAAACTGTAAATATACTGCACTAAACATGTGATAGAGCAAATGCAGTTAAACCATGAAATAAAAACAAAATAGTTACTAACTAATAGTTTCTATTTTATAGTGATTATTTAGTCAGTATCACTCAACCAGAAACATCAAATACAAAAGGAAACAATACCTCATTACAACTTTACTTGTCTTTGATAGTGACTTAGGCCTAGGTTATACTTCGAATCTCACTTGTGCCGAATACAATTCAAACAATAGATAACTAGGCGGTCTTCTTTGTTGTAATTGCATTCGGCACAAGTGAGATTCGACGTATAACGTCACTAAATAAGAACTATTACACAGTAGCAATTTTATTTTATTTCATGGATAAAGTGTTTTTGCTCTATAACATTTATTCTATTGCAAATAAAAACTGCACAAATTCGCCACTGCACTGCACTGAACAACAAAACACTACGAAACAGCGGTAAACACGCATAAAATAAACCAGCCAGGAATAAAAACCTTCGGGCCGAACATTTGCCATTTGTGAAACTACTTCGATGTTTAAGGATTTAACATACATGTTTACTGAAAACCACAGATTCTTTTGAGTTTTTTTATGGTATTCAATACTATACCTTACAACTGACGTACACCAAACAACAACAGCGCACTCTACACAATAATACATGTTTTCAAAAATATTGTATTCAAAAACCTCATAAACCAAGCTTGGGCTACCTGTGTCTGTGATCAATACTCGCTCAAGCAAAGGGCCTATACTGCTCCAAATGGCTTGAAATTTCACAGGGGGCCGGGGTCACTGTAAAACATAAGAAACTAGACGATCTATGAGCGTGAAGTCGGGCTAGTTGAGGATTATGCAGTTTAGTCTATTAGCCCAGTAGGAGTGGTGGGACCCAGTTTTTGACAGCTAGAGATAACTGGAGCTATAACAATGATGCCCCTTGGATATACTCTGAAGATATTAATAATCTTAATGAATACTCCAGTTTCGAGATCTCTTTTACTCAGTGTTAGCCTCAATTGTGTGTAAGACAAGATATTTATGTACGCTAAATGTGTATTCCCCAGTGTGAAGCTCATTAGCATATTATTTAACTCATTAGCATACTAAAATGCGTTATGTGAAATCGCTCTAATATAGCGTATCATTAGCGTAAATAAAGAGAGAGAAAAATGAAAAGAAACGACAAAAAGCCGGGCTCCCTGTGACAGCACTTGGTTCGGCCGGAGAGCCTATAAATCACAGGGAACCCGCGTTGAGATTTTTGACATTTTTCCGTAAGATTCCTTGACTCCATATTTGGCGTAACCATGGCAAGTGCTGCTGTTTTGTAATTTCAGGGGCTCAAGTTCTCAGTCCACATGCCTTTTAGATCGTTTCAAAGCATATAGTTGGATATTTACACTGGCTCAAAGTTGGCTTAAATCGGAATTTCGTTAATTTTAGGGTCATATTTTGCCTTTAGTCACTACTGGAAGAGCATCATTAAGCTTCAAGGTAGCAAAGAGCTCACTTTCTGGAAGAAATCAGCGAGGAATCTCACTTTGTCAGCAAAAAATGATTGATGTTTGGTTGATTCGGTGTTGGCGGGCTTAGAACAAAGTCAGGTTTGGAGTTCGACTAAAGGCAAATTCTCGGACCTGCCGCGGCTATTTATCGAAGTTGTGATGATAGAGGAACACAACAAGCGCGAAATTTTGGCAGAAAACCGAGGTGACCCTAGACTTCTAATAATTTTTTAAATGGACTAAGGGGGAACTGTATGCCGAGCGCCATCATCGTTACCCACAATGCTTTGCAGTCGTAAATACTTGAAAACAGGTGCGTATCAAAATGGCCGTAATCAAACGACCGCAGCTCAACTGTCCGTGAAGTGAAAAGAAGTGAAAAGCTATAGCGTGCAAAAGACTGAATTTTGTTTTGATAACGGCTATTTCGTCAAAAAATGATTTTTTACAAAAAAGTGTGATTTCCATTATTGAAAAATAAGGCAAAAACAGTCGTTAAAGTTCATATGAAATTTTTGTGCTAAAACCGCTTGTTTGTTGTGACTGATATGCTATGAAAATTTGAAGTGCGAACTTCCCAGTGCTAACTAACATTCAAACGTCTGGGCAAATTTGGCTTGTTTCGCTTACCGTTAGCAAGAACTGCTAAGTACCAATCTTCGCAAAATTTTGAATCTTCGTTTCGCTACAACGGGGCAAAAACATGGAATTCCCTACCTGCCAATATATCCGTAATATCTCAGCTTTGATGCCTTTTAAACAGGCACTTACTGAGTCGTTTTTTCGTAACTAAACACAGTTCTTATATTTTCATTAGTATATATTAATTTATCTATATACATTCATAATCATGTATAGTTATAGTTATATCTTTATGTATGTAATAAACGCAATGTGATGTATGTTTTGTGCAGAGCCCCACTTAAACCAGCTATGTTGAACTGCAGGCATTTTAATTTCTGCTTAAATATTTATTCATCAATAAATAAATATGTACAACATGGGATGTAAAAGTTAAATAATTTGAGTTTGTAAACGTTTCGAATGAGAAAGGCTGTTTTTATCAGAAAAAGAAAAGACACAATTAAAAAAAAGAAAAAACTCACGCGCTCTCCGTTCCCCACACCCAGCTCGTCCGAAGGGAGGAGAGAACCAGCCCCTAAGCTATAAATGGTAATTCCTATACGTAGACTAACTAAGCGTCACTCGATTAATACAATTGAAAAATCCTAGTCTTTCAGGGCAGGTTTATTGTTATGCTAATCTTATTGTTCTTATTCCCAGTGGGGAGTAGGATCAACTCGCGCATTCAATGTGATATTGCATTGCAAGAGAGTTTCATCCAGGACAACCCACACGTTGAAGGGGGTGCTTGTTTTATGCTTCGGATGGCACGTAAGACTGATGCATGTATCACTTTGTATTTAATACTCAGTGATACTTCCACTTGTTGATTATTGCTCTTGCGTTTGAAATGCATGGATGCAGTATAAACACTAGGAAAAAGTACCTAGACAGGTTGCAGAGGCGCGCTGCTGCAATCATTGAAGGCAGAAAAAAAAAAAAAAGACAAAATGAATTAAATCTAACTTCCTCCTCATCCTTTTGGCAGAAATTTTCCGTAGAATTGTATGCTGGTATACAAATGCCTAAATAGTCTAGCCCGGGCATATACCTATTAAATTAATGAGCAGTTCCGATTTTCTAGTCAATTCCATTATTACAATACTAGAAGCAAAGATCTGCAGATTCGCTTACCGTTAGCAAGAACTGCTAAGTACCAATCTTCGCAAAATTTTGAATCTTCGTTTCGCTACAACGGGGCAAAAACATGGAATTCCCTACCTGCCAATATATCCGTAATATCTCAGCTTTGATGCCTTTTAAACAGGCACTTACTGAGTCGTTTTTTCGTAACTAAACACAGTTCTTATATTTTCATTAGTATATATTAATTTATCTATATACATTCATAATCATGTATAGTTATAGTTATATCTTTATGTATGTAATAAACGCAATGTGATGTATGTTTTGTGCAGAGCCCCACTTAAACCAGCTATGTTGAACTGCAGGCATTTTAATTTCTGCTTAAATATTTATTCATCAATAAATAAATATGTACAACATGGGATGTAAAAGTTAAATAATTTGAGTTTGTAAACGTTTCGAATGAGAAAGGCTGTTTTTATCAGAAAAAGAAAAGACACAATTAAAAAAAAGAAAAAACTCACGCGCTCTCCGTTCCCCACACCCAGCTCGTCCGAAGGGAGGAGAGAACCAGCCCCTAAGCTATAAATGGTAATTCCTATACGTAGACTAACTAAGCGTCACTCGATTAATACAATTGAAAAATCCTAGTCTTTCAGGGCAGGTTTATTGTTATGCTAATCTTATTGTTCTTATTCCCAGTGGGGAGTAGGATCAACTCGCGCATTCAATGTGATATTGCATTGCAAGAGAGTTTCATCCAGGACAACCCACACGTTGAAGGGGGTGCTTGTTTTATGCTTCGGATGGCACGTAAGACTGATGCATGTATCACTTTGTATTTAATACTCAGTGATACTTCCACTTGTTGATTATTGCTCTTGCGTTTGAAATGCATGGATGCAGTATAAACACTAGGAAAAAGTACCTAGACAGGTTGCAGAGGCGCGCTGCTGCAATCATTGAAGGCAGAAAAAAAAAAAAAAGACAAAATGAATTAAATCTAACTTCCTCCTCATCCTTTTGGCAGAAATTTTCCGTAGAATTGTATGCTGGTATACAAATGCCTAAATAGTCTAGCCCGGGCATATACCTATTAAATTAATGAGCAGTTCCGATTTTCTAGTCAATTCCATTATTACAATACTAGAAGCAAAGATCTGCAGATTCGCTTACCGTTAGCAAGAACTGCTAAGTACCAATCTTCGCAAAATTTTGAATCTTCGTTTCGCTACAACGGGGCAAAAACATGGAATTCCCTACCTGCCAATATATCCGTAATATCTCAGCTTTGATGCCTTTTAAACAGGCACTTACTGAGTCGTTTTTTCGTAACTAAACACAGTTCTTATATTTTCATTAGTATATATTAATTTATCTATATACATTCATAATCATGTATAGTTATAGTTATATCTTTATGTATGTAATAAACGCAATGTGATGTATGTTTTGTGCAGAGCCCCACTTAAACCAGCTATGTTGAACTGCAGGCATTTTAATTTCTGCTTAAATATTTATTCATCAATAAATAAATATGTACAACATGGGATGTAAAAGTTAAATAATTTGAGTTTGTAAACGTTTCGAATGAGAAAGGCTGTTTTTATCAGAAAAAGAAAAGACACAATTAAAAAAAAGAAAAAACTCACGCGCTCTCCGTTCCCCACACCCAGCTCGTCCGAAGGGAGGAGAGAACCAGCCCCTAAGCTATAAATGGTAATTCCTATACGTAGACTAACTAAGCGTCACTCGATTAATACAATTGAAAAATCCTAGTCTTTCAGGGCAGGTTTATTGTTATGCTAATCTTATTGTTCTTATTCCCAGTGGGGAGTAGGATCAACTCGCGCATTCAATGTGATATTGCATTGCAAGAGAGTTTCATCCAGGACAACCCACACGTTGAAGGGGGTGCTTGTTTTATGCTTCGGATGGCACGTAAGACTGATGCATGTATCACTTTGTATTTAATACTCAGTGATACTTCCACTTGTTGATTATTGCTCTTGCGTTTGAAATGCATGGATGCAGTATAAACACTAGGAAAAAGTACCTAGACAGGTTGCAGAGGCGCGCTGCTGCAATCATTGAAGGCAGAAAAAAAAAAAAAAGACAAAATGAATTAAATCTAACTTCCTCCTCATCCTTTTGGCAGAAATTTTCCGTAGAATTGTATGCTGGTATACAAATGCCTAAATAGTCTAGCCCGGGCATATACCTATTAAATTAATGAGCAGTTCCGATTTTCTAGTCAATTCCATTATTACAATACTAGAAGCAAAGATCTGCAGATTCGCTTACCGTTAGCAAGAACTGCTAAGTACCAATCTTCGCAAAATTTTGAATCTTCGTTTCGCTACAACGGGGCAAAAACATGGAATTCCCTACCTGCCAATATATCCGTAATATCTCAGCTTTGATGCCTTTTAAACAGGCACTTACTGAGTCGTTTTTTCGTAACTAAACACAGTTCTTATATTTTCATTAGTATATATTAATTTATCTATATACATTCATAATCATGTATAGTTATAGTTATATCTTTATGTATGTAATAAACGCAATGTGATGTATGTTTTGTGCAGAGCCCCACTTAAACCAGCTATGTTGAACTGCAGGCATTTTAATTTCTGCTTAAATATTTATTCATCAATAAATAAATATGTACAACATGGGATGTAAAAGTTAAATAATTTGAGTTTGTAAACGTTTCGAATGAGAAAGGCTGTTTTTATCAGAAAAAGAAAAGACACAATTAAAAAAAAGAAAAAACTCACGCGCTCTCCGTTCCCCACACCCAGCTCGTCCGAAGGGAGGAGAGAACCAGCCCCTAAGCTATAAATGGTAATTCCTATACGTAGACTAACTAAGCGTCACTCGATTAATACAATTGAAAAATCCTAGTCTTTCAGGGCAGGTTTATTGTTATGCTAATCTTATTGTTCTTATTCCCAGTGGGGAGTAGGATCAACTCGCGCATTCAATGTGATATTGCATTGCAAGAGAGTTTCATCCAGGACAACCCACACGTTGAAGGGGGTGCTTGTTTTATGCTTCGGATGGCACGTAAGACTGATGCATGTATCACTTTGTATTTAATACTCAGTGATACTTCCACTTGTTGATTATTGCTCTTGCGTTTGAAATGCATGGATGCAGTATAAACACTAGGAAAAAGTACCTAGACAGGTTGCAGAGGCGCGCTGCTGCAATCATTGAAGGCAGAAAAAAAAAAAAAAGACAAAATGAATTAAATCTAACTTCCTCCTCATCCTTTTGGCAGAAATTTTCCGTAGAATTGTATGCTGGTATACAAATGCCTAAATAGTCTAGCCCGGGCATATACCTATTAAATTAATGAGCAGTTCCGATTTTCTAGTCAATTCCATTATTACAATACTAGAAGCAAAGATCTGCAGATTCGCTTACCGTTAGCAAGAACTGCTAAGTACCAATCTTCGCAAAATTTTGAATCTTCGTTTCGCTACAACGGGGCAAAAACATGGAATTCCCTACCTGCCAATATATCCGTAATATCTCAGCTTTGATGCCTTTTAAACAGGCACTTACTGAGTCGTTTTTTCGTAACTAAACACAGTTCTTATATTTTCATTAGTATATATTAATTTATCTATATACATTCATAATCATGTATAGTTATAGTTATATCTTTATGTATGTAATAAACGCAATGTGATGTATGTTTTGTGCAGAGCCCCACTTAAACCAGCTATGTTGAACTGCAGGCATTTTAATTTCTGCTTAAATATTTATTCATCAATAAATAAATATGTACAACATGGGATGTAAAAGTTAAATAATTTGAGTTTGTAAACGTTTCGAATGAGAAAGGCTGTTTTTATCAGAAAAAGAAAAGACACAATTAAAAAAAAGAAAAAACTCACGCGCTCTCCGTTCCCCACACCCAGCTCGTCCGAAGGGAGGAGAGAACCAGCCCCTAAGCTATAAATGGTAATTCCTATACGTAGACTAACTAAGCGTCACTCGATTAATACAATTGAAAAATCCTAGTCTTTCAGGGCAGGTTTATTGTTATGCTAATCTTATTGTTCTTATTCCCAGTGGGGAGTAGGATCAACTCGCGCATTCAATGTGATATTGCATTGCAAGAGAGTTTCATCCAGGACAACCCACACGTTGAAGGGGGTGCTTGTTTTATGCTTCGGATGGCACGTAAGACTGATGCATGTATCACTTTGTATTTAATACTCAGTGATACTTCCACTTGTTGATTATTGCTCTTGCGTTTGAAATGCATGGATGCAGTATAAACACTAGGAAAAAGTACCTAGACAGGTTGCAGAGGCGCGCTGCTGCAATCATTGAAGGCAGAAAAAAAAAAAAAAGACAAAATGAATTAAATCTAACTTCCTCCTCATCCTTTTGGCAGAAATTTTCCGTAGAATTGTATGCTGGTATACAAATGCCTAAATAGTCTAGCCCGGGCATATACCTATTAAATTAATGAGCAGTTCCGATTTTCTAGTCAATTCCATTATTACAATACTAGAAGCAAAGATCTGCAGATTCGCTTACCGTTAGCAAGAACTGCTAAGTACCAATCTTCGCAAAATTTTGAATCTTCGTTTCGCTACAACGGGGCAAAAACATGGAATTCCCTACCTGCCAATATATCCGTAATATCTCAGCTTTGATGCCTTTTAAACAGGCACTTACTGAGTCGTTTTTTCGTAACTAAACACAGTTCTTATATTTTCATTAGTATATATTAATTTATCTATATACATTCATAATCATGTATAGTTATAGTTATATCTTTATGTATGTAATAAACGCAATGTGATGTATGTTTTGTGCAGAGCCCCACTTAAACCAGCTATGTTGAACTGCAGGCATTTTAATTTCTGCTTAAATATTTATTCATCAATAAATAAATATGTACAACATGGGATGTAAAAGTTAAATAATTTGAGTTTGTAAACGTTTCGAATGAGAAAGGCTGTTTTTATCAGAAAAAGAAAAGACACAATTAAAAAAAAGAAAAAACTCACGCGCTCTCCGTTCCCCACACCCAGCTCGTCCGAAGGGAGGAGAGAACCAGCCCCTAAGCTATAAATGGTAATTCCTATACGTAGACTAACTAAGCGTCACTCGATTAATACAATTGAAAAATCCTAGTCTTTCAGGGCAGGTTTATTGTTATGCTAATCTTATTGTTCTTATTCCCAGTGGGGAGTAGGATCAACTCGCGCATTCAATGTGATATTGCATTGCAAGAGAGTTTCATCCAGGACAACCCACACGTTGAAGGGGGTGCTTGTTTTATGCTTCGGATGGCACGTAAGACTGATGCATGTATCACTTTGTATTTAATACTCAGTGATACTTCCACTTGTTGATTATTGCTCTTGCGTTTGAAATGCATGGATGCAGTATAAACACTAGGAAAAAGTACCTAGACAGGTTGCAGAGGCGCGCTGCTGCAATCATTGAAGGCAGAAAAAAAAAAAAAAGACAAAATGAATTAAATCTAACTTCCTCCTCATCCTTTTGGCAGAAATTTTCCGTAGAATTGTATGCTGGTATACAAATGCCTAAATAGTCTAGCCCGGGCATATACCTATTAAATTAATGAGCAGTTCCGATTTTCTAGTCAATTCCATTATTACAATACTAGAAGCAAAGATCTGCAGATTCGCTTACCGTTAGCAAGAACTGCTAAGTACCAATCTTCGCAAAATTTTGAATCTTCGTTTCGCTACAACGGGGCAAAAACATGGAATTCCCTACCTGCCAATATATCCGTAATATCTCAGCTTTGATGCCTTTTAAACAGGCACTTACTGAGTCGTTTTTTCGTAACTAAACACAGTTCTTATATTTTCATTAGTATATATTAATTTATCTATATACATTCATAATCATGTATAGTTATAGTTATATCTTTATGTATGTAATAAACGCAATGTGATGTATGTTTTGTGCAGAGCCCCACTTAAACCAGCTATGTTGAACTGCAGGCATTTTAATTTCTGCTTAAATATTTATTCATCAATAAATAAATATGTACAACATGGGATGTAAAAGTTAAATAATTTGAGTTTGTAAACGTTTCGAATGAGAAAGGCTGTTTTTATCAGAAAAAGAAAAGACACAATTAAAAAAAAGAAAAAACTCACGCGCTCTCCGTTCCCCACACCCAGCTCGTCCGAAGGGAGGAGAGAACCAGCCCCTAAGCTATAAATGGTAATTCCTATACGTAGACTAACTAAGCGTCACTCGATTAATACAATTGAAAAATCCTAGTCTTTCAGGGCAGGTTTATTGTTATGCTAATCTTATTGTTCTTATTCCCAGTGGGGAGTAGGATCAACTCGCGCATTCAATGTGATATTGCATTGCAAGAGAGTTTCATCCAGGACAACCCACACGTTGAAGGGGGTGCTTGTTTTATGCTTCGGATGGCACGTAAGACTGATGCATGTATCACTTTGTATTTAATACTCAGTGATACTTCCACTTGTTGATTATTGCTCTTGCGTTTGAAATGCATGGATGCAGTATAAACACTAGGAAAAAGTACCTAGACAGGTTGCAGAGGCGCGCTGCTGCAATCATTGAAGGCAGAAAAAAAAAAAAAAGACAAAATGAATTAAATCTAACTTCCTCCTCATCCTTTTGGCAGAAATTTTCCGTAGAATTGTATGCTGGTATACAAATGCCTAAATAGTCTAGCCCGGGCATATACCTATTAAATTAATGAGCAGTTCCGATTTTCTAGTCAATTCCATTATTACAATACTAGAAGCAAAGATCTGCAGATTCGCTTACCGTTAGCAAGAACTGCTAAGTACCAATCTTCGCAAAATTTTGAATCTTCGTTTCGCTACAACGGGGCAAAAACATGGAATTCCCTACCTGCCAATATATCCGTAATATCTCAGCTTTGATGCCTTTTAAACAGGCACTTACTGAGTCGTTTTTTCGTAACTAAACACAGTTCTTATATTTTCATTAGTATATATTAATTTATCTATATACATTCATAATCATGTATAGTTATAGTTATATCTTTATGTATGTAATAAACGCAATGTGATGTATGTTTTGTGCAGAGCCCCACTTAAACCAGCTATGTTGAACTGCAGGCATTTTAATTTCTGCTTAAATATTTATTCATCAATAAATAAATATGTACAACATGGGATGTAAAAGTTAAATAATTTGAGTTTGTAAACGTTTCGAATGAGAAAGGCTGTTTTTATCAGAAAAAGAAAAGACACAATTAAAAAAAAGAAAAAACTCACGCGCTCTCCGTTCCCCACACCCAGCTCGTCCGAAGGGAGGAGAGAACCAGCCCCTAAGCTATAAATGGTAATTCCTATACGTAGACTAACTAAGCGTCACTCGATTAATACAATTGAAAAATCCTAGTCTTTCAGGGCAGGTTTATTGTTATGCTAATCTTATTGTTCTTATTCCCAGTGGGGAGTAGGATCAACTCGCGCATTCAATGTGATATTGCATTGCAAGAGAGTTTCATCCAGGACAACCCACACGTTGAAGGGGGTGCTTGTTTTATGCTTCGGATGGCACGTAAGACTGATGCATGTATCACTTTGTATTTAATACTCAGTGATACTTCCACTTGTTGATTATTGCTCTTGCGTTTGAAATGCATGGATGCAGTATAAACACTAGGAAAAAGTACCTAGACAGGTTGCAGAGGCGCGCTGCTGCAATCATTGAAGGCAGAAAAAAAAAAAAAAGACAAAATGAATTAAATCTAACTTCCTCCTCATCCTTTTGGCAGAAATTTTCCGTAGAATTGTATGCTGGTATACAAATGCCTAAATAGTCTAGCCCGGGCATATACCTATTAAATTAATGAGCAGTTCCGATTTTCTAGTCAATTCCATTATTACAATACTAGAAGCAAAGATCTGCAGATTCGCTTACCGTTAGCAAGAACTGCTAAGTACCAATCTTCGCAAAATTTTGAATCTTCGTTTCGCTACAACGGGGCAAAAACATGGAATTCCCTACCTGCCAATATATCCGTAATATCTCAGCTTTGATGCCTTTTAAACAGGCACTTACTGAGTCGTTTTTTCGTAACTAAACACAGTTCTTATATTTTCATTAGTATATATTAATTTATCTATATACATTCATAATCATGTATAGTTATAGTTATATCTTTATGTATGTAATAAACGCAATGTGATGTATGTTTTGTGCAGAGCCCCACTTAAACCAGCTATGTTGAACTGCAGGCATTTTAATTTCTGCTTAAATATTTATTCATCAATAAATAAATATGTACAACATGGGATGTAAAAGTTAAATAATTTGAGTTTGTAAACGTTTCGAATGAGAAAGGCTGTTTTTATCAGAAAAAGAAAAGACACAATTAAAAAAAAGAAAAAACTCACGCGCTCTCCGTTCCCCACACCCAGCTCGTCCGAAGGGAGGAGAGAACCAGCCCCTAAGCTATAAATGGTAATTCCTATACGTAGACTAACTAAGCGTCACTCGATTAATACAATTGAAAAATCCTAGTCTTTCAGGGCAGGTTTATTGTTATGCTAATCTTATTGTTCTTATTCCCAGTGGGGAGTAGGATCAACTCGCGCATTCAATGTGATATTGCATTGCAAGAGAGTTTCATCCAGGACAACCCACACGTTGAAGGGGGTGCTTGTTTTATGCTTCGGATGGCACGTAAGACTGATGCATGTATCACTTTGTATTTAATACTCAGTGATACTTCCACTTGTTGATTATTGCTCTTGCGTTTGAAATGCATGGATGCAGTATAAACACTAGGAAAAAGTACCTAGACAGGTTGCAGAGGCGCGCTGCTGCAATCATTGAAGGCAGAAAAAAAAAAAAAAGACAAAATGAATTAAATCTAACTTCCTCCTCATCCTTTTGGCAGAAATTTTCCGTAGAATTGTATGCTGGTATACAAATGCCTAAATAGTCTAGCCCGGGCATATACCTATTAAATTAATGAGCAGTTCCGATTTTCTAGTCAATTCCATTATTACAATACTAGAAGCAAAGATCTGCAGATTCGCTTACCGTTAGCAAGAACTGCTAAGTACCAATCTTCGCAAAATTTTGAATCTTCGTTTCGCTACAACGGGGCAAAAACATGGAATTCCCTACCTGCCAATATATCCGTAATATCTCAGCTTTTGATGCCTTTTAAAACAGGCACTTACTGAGTCGTTTTTTCGTAACTAAACACAGTTCTTATATTTTCATTAGTATATATTAATTTATCTATATACATTCATAATCATGTATTAGTTATAGTTATATCTTTATGTATGTAATAAACGCAATGTGATGTATGTTTTGTGCAGAGCCCCACTTAAACCAGCTATGTTGAACTGCAGGCATTTTAATTTCTGCTTAAATATTTATTCATCAATAAATAAATATGTACAACATGGGATGTAAAAGTTAAATAATTTGAGTTTGTAAACGTTTCGAATGAGAAAGGCTGTTTTTATCAGAAAAAGAAAAGACACAATTAAAAAAAAGAAAAAACTCACGCGCTCTCCGTTCCCCACACCCAGCTCGTCCGAAGGGAGGAGAGAACCAGCCCCTAAGCTATAAATGGTAATTCCTATACGTAGACTAACTAAGCGTCACTCGATTAATACAATTGAAAAATCCTAGTCTTTCAGGGCAGGTTTATTGTTATGCTATCTTATTGTTCTTATTCCCAGTGGGGAGTAGGATCAACTCGCGCATTCAATGTGATATTGCATTGCAAGAGAGTTTCATCCAGGACAACCCACACGTTGAAGGGGGTGCTTGTTTTATGCTTCGGATGGCACGTAAGACTGATGCATGTATCACTTTGTATTTAATACTCAGTGATACTTCCACTTGTTGATTATTGCTCTTGCGTTTGAAATGCATGGATGCAGTATAAACACTAGGAAAAAGTACCTAGACAGGTTGCAGAGGCGCGCTGCTGCAATCATTGAAGGCAGAAAAAAAAAAAAAAGACAAAATGAATTAAATCTAACTTCCTCCTCATCCTTTTGGCAGAAATTTTCCGTAGAATTGTATGCTGGTATACAAATGCCTAAATAGTCTAGCCCGGGCATATACCTATTAAATTAATGAGCAGTTCCGATTTTCTAGTCAATTCCATTATTACAATACTAGAAGCAAAGATCTGCAGATTCGCTTACCGTTAGCAAGAACTGCTAAGTACCAATCTTCGCAAAATTTTGAATCTTCGTTTCGCTACAACGGGGCAAAAACATGGAATTCCCTACCTGCCAATATATCCGTAATATCTCAGCTTTGATGCCTTTTAAACAGGCACTTACTGAGTCGTTTTTTCGTAACTAAACACAGTTCTTATATTTTCATTAGTATATATTAATTTATCTATATACATTCATAATCATGTATAGTTATAGTTATATCTTTATGTATGTAATAAACGCAATGTGATGTATGTTTTGTGCAGAGCCCCACTTAAACCAGCTATGTTGAACTGCAGGCATTTTAATTTCTGCTTAAATATTTATTCATCAATAAATAAATATGTACAACATGGGATGTAAAAGTTAAATAATTTGAGTTTGTAAACGTTTCGAATGAGAAAGGCTGTTTTTATCAGAAAAAGAAAAGACACAATTAAAAAAAAAGAAAAAACTCACGCGCTCTCCGTTCCCCACACCCAGCTCGTCCGAAGGGAGGAGAGAACCAGCCCCTAAGCTATAAATGGTAATTCCTATACGTAGACTAACTAAGCGTCACTCGATTAATACAATTGAAAAATCCTAGTCTTTCAGGGCAGGTTTATTGTTATGCTAATCTTAATTGTTCTTATTCCCAGTGGGGAGTAGGATCAACTCGCGCATTCAATGTGATATTGCATTGCAAGAGAGTTTCATCCAGGACAACCCACACGTTGAAGGGGGTGCTTGTTTTATGCTTCGGATGGCACGTAAGACTGATGCATGTATCACTTTGTATTTAATACTCAGTGATACTTCCACTTGTTGATTATTGCTCTTGCGTTTGAAATGCATGGATG